>JAIWND010000011.1:0-600000 GCA_025330725.1 Chlamydoabsidia padenii
TTTGGATGGGCACTGATCGCAATAATATATGACAATGGCGGATAGTGGACAGATCAAGTATTGACGGGAATATTTACATGTTGGGATCAACTACAATGAACCAAAGGAATACAAACACCTCCAATGGTTTTAGATATATTAGAATAGAATAGATACATAGTATTAGATGATAATAAAAAGTGATTTGTTTATTTAATTGGGATTTTATAATACAGTGTATTATCTAATGTCTAGTGGCGCCATCCCCCATACAGGAGTACCAATTGGAGCGTTGTTGGCTGATGCTAGATTATAAAAAAAAGAAAAGGATAAATCATCAGGGGATGGCGACGTTATTAAAGTGTTTACCTTCCACCATGGGTACATCAGCCGTCATTTCCTGCAATGATAGGCGACACATAAACTGCAAGAATGCTAATGTTGACTTTAGCTTTATATATAAAATATAAAAAAAAATCAATGACGTTACAAAAGAGAGTTACCTTTTCCCCCATTGTTCCGGCGATGTGGGCAACGTGTTGGAATACCGTTTATAAGAATACCTTTCAAAATAAAACAACGTTAGTTCATCTCGTACCATTCCATATGTATACTTTGTTTCTTTACCAAAGGCATGTATATCAGATGCCAACCGAAATAGATTGGGTTTCTTTAAGCTGCACCAGAGCAACATGTCCATCACTGTCCTATATCAAAGTATCCATTAAGATCATTAGTCGTTTATCATTTTGTTACATTACACATACCATTTCGTTATGTAGACCCCCAGACAGTGAATGTCACGAACAAGGTGCTTGTTGGTCAGTCCTATTAACACTAAATCATAGTAAAGTGATGCTGCTCACAGATACTTTAGCATCCATGGATTAATTAATCAGAAAAAAAAAGTCGGAAAGCGGGATTTGAATATTGTTACGTTGATACTTTCCTTTTCAAGATTGTTCTTCCTCTTCCATTATACGAGTAGACAAATATCAAAATGAATTATACTTTCTTTCCTCGCTCTCATAGCTGGTCTTGTTGCTAATGAGAATGAAGCCTCCTGTTTTGACCTGTCAAATGTCGGGAGTTGAAAAAAGTGAAAATAAGGTTACACCCCCTTCCTTCATCTGATAAGGCATACCGTTTGTATAAAAGTTCATCAACCAAGTCAAAAGATAGAATGAATTGATAGGTAATTATCGGACAAATATATAAAGCGGGCACTTATTGGATGATGAGGGTAACTATTAAGAAGATACTATCACGTCAAAACTACCCAGTAGTGACAATTTAGCCATATATTACTCATTCTTCTTCTTCTCTCCCCCCAATTCTCGGATCGGGATTTGGAATGCTCATAAAGCGGGTCATGATTGGATTGATCCCTTTAGTTAAAAACGGAAAGGTGGGATGGAGGGGGGAGACTCTTAAAATGCCAGGTTTTACATGTGATAGCCTGGATATGATTATCCTCGGTTCGAGATAGGAACCATGTGGACAATTTATCATTTACCATTAATATACAGAATCCACAAAAAAGTAAATAATGCTAACTCAAACTTTATTTTATTACCAAATCCATGATTGCTAGTACAAGGAGGGGTGGGAATCTAAATAAGGGGGGAGGACTATTGACAGAGAGATAACGAAGGACAAGACAAGTCTTGTACTATTCTAATTGACAAATAAAGAAGATGGAGAGTGCCTGATAAGAGACCTAGTAAGAGATACATATTCTTGAATGAGTCGAGGATGGTCATGATAAGGTGGTATCCGAGGAGGGAAAGAGTGATAGTTGATTCCGAGGATGATCGACGTTGCATCAGCCTATTGACAGAAGGGAGAAAGAAAAAAAAAGTTATAAATCCTGCATACAACCATTGTCCCCTCTTGTGTGTGCTACCTTCCATAGCCTTCTCACAAAGAATCGATTGATTCATCAATGGGATGATTCGACAAGTAGTCGTCCTGTTAATATGATAGATATGACTTGTTTCAGTTTGTATTGCTATAGGAATAACCGCCGAATCAGGTAATCGCCATAAAAGAGCCCATTGCACAACACCCAGTCGCACATATGTTGCAAAGCAATCATCCACCTGATATTTCAATATTGTTAATGTGATAGACAGTTCATTTTTGATCATTATTACTAGCTGTTGTTATGATTGTGTGAATGTTAATAGATAATGATCTGATCCAAGTCTTTAAATGTTTTATATACGTAGATTAAGAGGGGGGGAACGTTAAATGATATATCATTGTTTGGATCCCCAACCCTTTTTGTATACCTAAATTAGTCAAACAAGTCCCAGGTAGACGCGTGCACAAACCATGACCTTGATCTTCATGATATCCCCCACCAAGATAAACAGGTTTATTAATGATCACCAGTTGTCGATAGATAATGGATGGTCTGATCCTTTTTTCTTTTTTCTTTTCTTTAAATGTTTTCTATATGTAGACCAGGGGAAAGAAAAACATTAAATGGTATATCATTGTTTGACCCCAACAATTTTTGTTCGTTTACCTGAATTAGTCAAATGAGCTCTCTAAGATAGGCGTGCACAAACCATTAGCTTGATCTTTGTGATCATCCTTGGCATGGACCTTCTTGTGTTCACCTAGGAAGCCCGCGCGTTTTTCTTTTTTTTTTTTTGTGATGGTAGAGATCACATCAGTATATGTTGCTTCAGTAGTTCTTTCTGGCAATCAAATAAAATTCCTGTGTTTTTTTATTTTTGGATTATTTCTAGTTGATCAATATAAGAATGAGACAAATTCCCTACTATTTGTGCACCCTTCCTTACTTGTGAGGTGACAGATTCTTCCATAAGTGTTGCAAGTTGATTGCAGCAAGATCATAAAAGATATCCAGTCCATGGCCCCAAAGGATACCATTAGGTATAATAGAAGGGTGATGGTAAGTGAGTGTAGTTCGTGTTTATGTAGTACATTCATGCAAAAAAGGTGTAAAGCTAATGTGAGAGAGGGCAGCGTCAATCAAACCCCGTCCGACTTTTTTTTCCAAATTCAGCTTGGTGGGAAGAAAAAGATGTCTACGCTTAATGCATGAGATATTGCTATATTTGACAGAAGAACTACCTGATACATCACGGTATCTCTCTCCGTTTTTGTATTACCATAAACAAAACAGATCGACCAACAAGCAGGTGCTCAACAGATACGATAGAAAGAAAAAAACGAACCCGGGATCGTAAAAAGACGAAATAACTGAGTTTGGTGATATCATTTCCTATCGTTCTTCCGTTAGTCTACTAGAGTCAAAAAAAATTTGATCCCAAAAATTTTCACTTTGATCCCTATCATTTTGAAACATTCAGATCATTCTCCAGAATAGGAAAGGGGAATTCGATCAAGATGCCGGTTATATAATGAGAAAAAGTGTGATATGTCAGCAAGCATGATGCCATCGAATTGGGTAAAAAAAAAAAAAAAAAAAAAAAGCAATGCATCCTTATCTGAATGGAAGTTACGGAAAAGGCGGATGTAAGCGGGTAATGTGCAGGGCGACATGTTTACTTTCGGTAAGTACAACAATGCATAAAATAAAGAATTTTTTCT
Source organism: Chlamydoabsidia padenii (assembly GCA_025330725.1). NCBI lineage: Eukaryota > Fungi > Mucoromycota > Mucoromycetes > Mucorales > Cunninghamellaceae > Chlamydoabsidia > Chlamydoabsidia padenii. The sequence goes on from JAIWND010000011.1 coordinate 3,568, forward strand.
GTTTTCGGCCAAAACCACTGATTTGGTGTATTGAATGTTTTTTTTTTCTTTTTATAAATGATAACCAAGTGGGTACACAAATGGGTTCTTTACCCATCGTTCAAAAAGGACGATCGTAAAGGTGGATCCGAAAAGACTAATATAAGGTTTGGGGGGAGGACTGAGTACCGGCATTTGAAAATTAGCATGATTTTTGGGATTGAATTCCCGACATGGTTTGAGACAGATGATTTTTATTTATGCCATTTCGCATTGATACATAAATGATCGTCGCCCCCAAAACTATACATACCGCCTACATGACAACGTGTTCCAGGAAAATTATATGACTCGTTGAAAAAAGAACATGTTGGTATGACTTGGGTGTATTAAAAAAAAACTCAACTATAACGAAATGATGCAAAAGGGTACAAACAATAACAAACGTACTTCATTAGTTTAGCCTTCTTTCGTTAAAAAAAAAAAAAAGAAGTGCCACAAGACAAAAATACACGAACAGACAAGCTATCGAGTAATAATAATAAAAAACAAGGTAAAGTAAAGTGATCTAATGGTAAATCTAGAATTTAGAATATTCCTGGCTTGCTTCTTTCCCAATGTATTTGATATGATTTCTACTTTCTCATATGTGATCGTTTGACGTGCATTGAGCGGAGTGAAGAATAGGCACTAAAAGTTATAAATAGAAAAATTTCAACCTATACGATGATTAAAAGTATCATCCAATCACATCGCTCCCCCTATCCTCGACTCAATAAAGGTAAAACGGAGATGAAAAAAGAAACACGCTTGGAAATCTTTGATAAAATAGGTTTCGCTCCATTTTCACGACTCATGTCAGACTATACGAGTCATACATATACCGGGAAAGATAAGAGGATATGTACCTGTTTTTTATTTAAGACTTTTCGAAATGAATTGGGTGGGATTAGTATTGTATTACCCAAGATATAAAGACAGGATACTTTTAATTAAATCATTACATGCGGATGATGTTGGTGAAGCGGGTCCCGAAAGAAAAAAAAAAAACAAGACGAGTGAGGATCGACCCAGTCAGTATCGCCGATTGAAAAATATGGTTGATAGAGGATCATCACCATCATCATCATACAAGGTTCTTCCTTATGTCATTTACTATTATGAGAAAAACAAAATATCGAGTCAAGCCTTTCCCGCATCCCTTTACACACACACACAATGGATGAGAGAGAGAGAGAGAGTGTGTGTGTGTGTGAGTTTACATACAAGTCTGATTGTTATGCAATGCTACAAATTGGGGGGTGGAAAGAGGGGGTGATAAACATCACTAATTGAAAATGAAACCTTCGTTAGGTGGAGGGCGGTGTTTGACCAAGTTGAAGATCTGGGCCCTAACCCAATTTGGTATTTCAAACTCAAAAAAATATAAAAGCTCACATGAAAGGTACAGTTTTCTCTCTTTCTTTCACTTTTTGTATTATTTTTATTTTTCGAATACTCTTCTTTATATCCAACAATTCTTTATTGTTTTCTTCTTCACTCTCCTTGTAACTTTATTATACACCACTTTACTTGTAAAACTACGTTGCCCATTACTGACATTCCAATAACGGACGATATTTTGTATCAACAACAATAACAATAACAACAAACCAAATATGTCAACATCTCCAGCATCTTCATCAAGCAGAAATGGCATACATAGATCATTCAGTACATTATCCAATACATCAAATGGCACAGCATCAACCTGTGTCTCCAGAACACCCTCAACAAGTGGTAAAACCGTATTCAATAATAGTTTCGAATACGTGATGGGATTACTGGATGTCACCTTCCAAGGCTTCCTTGGTGAAAACAACAAGAAACAACAACGACCTGAAGAAGCAATGGGTAGTCTTGTGAATCGTACATTACAATTCGATTCTCTGCTAGACTTTATCTCTTCCTCTGATGAACCGGCTATTACTTCACCACCCACCCCATCCTCCACCACTCCACCGACCTTTCTCACTCACAACCAACTCTACTCTTTTATCCAAAAATCATTCAACCTATCACAATTCGGATTGGGCCGTGGCTCCCGTGTAGGTATCTGTCTACCCGATGGTCCTTCTCTCGGTCTCTGTCTCTTGTCGGTGATGACTTACTGCACCTGTGCTCCATCCAACGCCAACCTCACACCCGAAGAACTGTTGCACGATTTCCAAAATATGAGCGTCCAGGCGGTGATTATTCCTTTTGCAAAACTACAAGATGAAAACGATCCATTGGTCGTGACGTTTAGACGTGGTGGTTTACAACTTATTGGCTTGGAAACGTCCAGTGTGGAAAAAGGTGGCAATGATATTACTTTCTCTCTATTTGGTGATGCTTCAAAAAGACCCGATAGTAATCTGTTGGTAGATGTGGCCTCACCTAATCAACCCGATGATATTGCAATGATCTTACAAACGTCTGGTACTAGTGGCAAGAAGAAAACTGTACCTTACCGTCTTCGTACTTTGTGTGTGGGTACCACTTGTGTTGCCTTCTCCTGGGGTTTGAAAAGCTCGGATACAAATGTCAATATGATGCCTCTTTTCCATGTTGGTGGTATTATACGTAATCTCTTTGCTCCCATCTTTACAGCCGGTACTGTCATCTTGTGCAAGGTAAGCCGAAAAAAAAAGAATCATTTAAATATAAACTCCGTTACTCATTTTTTTTTTTTTTTTTTTTTTTTTTTTTTTTTTTTTTTTTTTTTTTTTTTTTTTTAGGGATTCGATGCTGGTTTATTTTGGGATATTCTCGATTTACAAGAACAAGGTAAACAAGTCTGGTATTATGCTGTCCCTACGATGCACCAAGCCATTCTTCAAGAAGGAAGTATGCGGAACGTGCCTGATACCCGACGCCGATTCGTCAAGATGATTTGCAATGCTGGTGGTGGTCTCTTACCTTTGTTGGCCAAGGAGCTCAAAAACTATTTTCCCAGCTCGACTGTACTACCTTCCTATGGTATGACGGAATGTATGCCCATCTCTACTCCCCCCCGCGATTATTGTCTAGATCGTGAAGGGACGTCGGGCTTGATGGTTGGACCCGAAGTGGCTATCTTTAACAATGCTGTGCCTGTTCCCAAAGATGGTCTTGTGGGGCATATCATGGTCCGTGGTGCCCCTTGCTTTGATGGTTATGAAGGCATTGATAATTCCGATACCTTTGATGCTGATGGTTGGTTTGACACGGGTGATATGGGCTACTTGGAAGATGGCTATCTTTACATTACGGGCCGGTCTAAAGAAATCATTAATCGTGGTGGTGAAATCATCTCTCCGTTTGAAATCGAAGAAGCTGTACTTGCTCATCCTCGAGTTGCCCAGACTCTAGCTTTTTCTGTGCCTCATGAAACTTTACAAGAAACTATCGGCGTAGTGATCGTCACACATGGTAAGATTCTTATTTGGCAATTGACATGTGCGCAGGTCGATCTAGATGTAAACGCTCATACTCACTCTCTATATTTATATATTTGTAGAACGACAACTTCGACCTGATTTACGATCACTCCGACAATTCCTTGGCAAAACTTTACATCAATCGAAACTTCCTCAAGTATTGGTCTATATGGACAACATCCCGAAAAATGCCGTCAACAAGCCATTACGAATCAAGCTCACTGAACGACTGGATATTCCCGAAGTATTGGATTCTGAAAGCAACCTCAATGTATCACAACGTCTATACGAAGCGGATTGCCCGGAAAAAGGCGCCCCATTGACACAAGCCATTCCCAAACGTACTGTCACTTGGTCCATGGATGATGTGGTGGCGTGCCTGATGCAGTATCCTCAAGTATCTGACTGTGCTGCCTTTCGTAATCCAATTGACAAGCAGGTGATTGCGTTTGTCGTGACCCATGATGGACAATCCAATCAACAACAAGATGATCAACAAGCTCAAGGATTAGCCAATCAACTCCATCTCTACTTGCAAACCCAGGTTCATGATTACATGCTTCCCAAACGTATCGTCATTGTCGATGAAATCATTCAAAACAACGATGGTACCGTCGATGAAGAAAATCTACAAAAGCTTGCTGGTCAAGACGACGACTCTTCTTCAGGTGATCCTGTTGCTCTGGCTCTTCGTGATATTTTTGCCTTTGTCCTTGGTGTCAAGTCTGACGATGAAAAGAAACCTGCTTTTCCCATGAATGGTGACTTTTTTGAATACGGTGGCAATTCTTTGAAAAGTGGCTTTTTGATCTCTCAAATCCGATCCAAGCTTGGTGTTGTCCTCCCTGTCACTTGTCTCTATGATGAAGATAAACGTACTCCGGTGGGTTTGGCCAAGGTATGCTCTGAAAAAATCGCCAAGGATCATCCTCTCTTAACACAAGGTATTGGTGCTATTGGTCCGGACGACGACGATGAATCTGATCAAGCCCTCAACAGCGATGCTTACAAGGAAAGGATGAAGAAACGAACGCCTAGTGGTGCCAAGAATCCATTTGGTTTCTTTCCCATGTTTATTCAATCGTCCGCTGTCTACTTGCTCCGCCCTTTACGTATAACGGCCAGTTGGTTCTTGTTTGCCAACATGCTCGTGATCTTGGCTCACAATTGGGACAAGACATCAAGTCATTGGAACCGTCTGGTGCAATTGGTGTTGGCCTTGGTGATTGCTCGCACTGCCGTGGCATTCATTTTCCCTTTTATTGCTATTGCTATCAAATGGATTGTCATTGGTCGATACCGTGCGGGCCGTTATCCTCTGTGGGGTCAATATTACTTACGTTGGTGGTTTGTGCGTCAAGTCAATCGCATTGCTGGTCGTGGTGTGTTCAAGATGAATCCTACTTGGTATTGTTGGTATCTCCGTATGATGGGGGCCAAGATTGGACGCAATTGCCAGGTCGATACTCATGCTGATATTCAAGAATTCGATTTGGTGACGATTGGTGATGGCTGCTGCTTTGATAATTGCTCAGTGCGTCCCTTTTCCTTGTCCAAGGGTCATATGAATCTGTCTGAAGTGGTGATTGGCAATAATTGTGTAGTGGGATTGAAATCTGTGGTGGCTTCTGGGTCTCATCTTCCGTCTGGCACTGTCATGGGTCCTGTCACTTCCTCTCACTCCTTTGATGTCAAGACGGGTGGTTCGGCCCATGTGGATACTCCTGAAGGTATGGCGTTTGCTGATCTCTGTCGCACCAATTTCCCTCAACCCCACTTGTTACTCCAATTACTGGTGGGCTGGCCTTTGATTATCGTCATCAACTTTATTGCTCACATCCCCTGGTTTGCCGTCATCTACCTCCTCACCAACGAAGTTATCTTTTCCAGCTTTACTTCCAACCAATTCACCGAAGTCATCCTCTACTTTGCCGATCCTGGTCGTGTGGGCTACCACTTTTTGGCGGTGGTTGTGCGTGACAATGTGGTTCCCTTTGTGTATCTGTTTGCGGTGATTCTCTTCAAGCGCTTGGTGATTGGTAAATTCAAACCTGGACCTCGTCGTCGTGATCAAGTATCCCTGATGCGATTCTGGCTAATGGAAAAACTCTTGCCGGGTGGTGATCTTCATGGGGTGACCAAGCGGATTGGTACTCATTACGAATTGGTCAGCATCATTTACCGTCTCTTGGGTGCCAATATTGGTAAACGTGTGTACTGGCCCGGTAGTGGGATCCGTGTGGTGGAATACGATCTGCTGAATATCGGTAATGATGTGGTGTTTGGGTCTCGTACTCATGTGCTTTGCTCGGACGCGGTGGAATCTGCCCCTGTGACAGTTGGTGATGGTGCCATGGTTGCCGATCGATGTGTCCTTTTGCCTGGTAGCTCTATTGGTCGCAAGGCCGTGCTTGGTTCGGGTGGATTGCTCAAGAAACATTTCAAGATCTCTCCTGGATCGACATGGGTGGGTTCTCGTGGTGGCAATGCTTACAAGTTTAGCGATGGCGATGATGATAATAATGAAAAGAACCAACAACAAGAAAATGATACGGTGACTCCCTTTGGTCGTGCCTTTTACGAAAACAAGGCCACTTACTTTGTTGCTCCTCTTTTACTCTTGGTGCCCTACAACTTTTTCATGCAAGTCTTTGGCTCGGTGTTTTGGTCTGTGCCTGTTACTGCCGCCATCCAAGTCGCCGCGGTGTTTGAAAAAGCCCACTATGCTAACCATGCCGATGAAGTCAATGTATTCAATCTGTTTGAAGGTAACCGTGAAGGCTTGACATTCTTGATCATCTTTGCCATGGTGGCAGGCTGTGTCACTACTCTGGCTATCCTTGCTCTCTTGATTGAAATCGGTATGAAATGGGCTCTCTTTGGTCGCCGCAAGCAAGGCTCCTACAACTGGGATTTGTCTTCTTACTGTCAACGCTGGCAATTCCATATCACGATCCAACAAGCAATGCGTCATGATGTCCTCAACTTGTTAACTGGTTCTGGATGGCTCGTCCTCTTCTTCCGTGGACTGGGTTGTCATATTGGTAAACGTGTGTGTCTGTATCCTAATGGTGGTGATCCCATGATGACCGAAGCTGACTTGGTGACATTGGAAGATGATGTGGCCGTAGATGAAGCCTCGTTGGTGTGTCATCTTAACTCTCGTGGTCAATTCTCTATCAATCCTCTTCGTGTCGGTGCTGGCTCGGTGCTTCGGTCAGGTTCTCGTTTACTCTCGGGTGCTCGTATGCGTGAAGATACTACTTTATTGGAACATACGTTAATTGTCTCAGGTGAAGTCACTGATCAAAAATCTATTTGGCAAGGCTGGCCGGGTGAAGATATCACTGCTCATCAAAGACACAAACGCGGTCATTCTAAACGATTCTCTGTCCGTAGTTTACGGGCATTTATAGACTTTTATTAATGACTTACCTCTTTTAAAATTTATCCCCCTCCCCTCATTCTTTTGTTATCCTTAAACTTGTACATATACTTATATATCAATAAAAAAAAATCAATTGTTTTTATACTATTACTACTTGTAATGTCTTATCTGATAAAGTACAATGATGAAGGGGTTGCCGATCGGAGTCTCTCGGTAGATGAAATTCATGCAAAGAGGCGGGTGTATGCTGGGGAGTTTCTTCTTTTGGGTTATCGGATAACGAAGATCCGATTTCGGGTGCCCCCCTCCCTCCAAAAGAAAAAAAAATATAGGATAGGCGATTAAAAATAAACGGCATGTCATCCTATTTCGAATATTACGATAGAATCAATAGAAACATATCGTAAGCAGATTCAACTTATTTTTGTATAGGCTTTTCAGCTGTTGTGGAACACTCCCCCCCCCTTCACCTAAGATTTTGACATGTAACCTTTATACTTTTTGGTGTTCCCGTTCGGGTTTCCTCCTCTTTTGTCCAACCCGACGGGGAAAATGCTGTGTCATGGATGATGATTGGGGGGAAAGATCAATGCGCTGAGCCAGCTATGTTTTTTTTTTTCTTTATTGGGACATATGATAAAAAAGTCGTTGTTTATTAGTTTCGAATTATAAATGACTAAAACATATTATAAATAGTGAGGGGGGGGTAAATATATTCTATTGGACCAGAGGATGTTCAATGCCAAGCCGGCTTTTATTATCCAAAAAGAAAAAAAGTATGGTGTTAGTAGGAAACCATCACTGTGTATCCGTCTGCTCCCGATCTATTCTACACCGACCCATTTGGAAAGAATTGAGTGAGGGATGCCTTGGTAGGACCGATTTTACGAGTCAACTCAGATTGAGGCATTATTAGTGGAGGTTGGTACGTACAGGGAAATGAATGGGGGGGGGAGTTCATTACATATATACCCACCTTGAAGGCCAGACGATGGTGTATAGGTGATTGATGATGGCACTATAAGTAATGAATAGACAAAAAGGTTAGAAAAAGCATGATTGTTTTTCAAATATACCCACCCTGAAGAACAGCATTTGGCAAGCTGCAATCGTTCATTCCATTAGTCGTCCTGTAAAGAGGGAAATGCTAGGCGCACAGAATGTTGGCGTTCGGCGTTTGAAAATGAAGTTTCCTTTCGTCTAGACGCATCTTCGTCGCAAAGGACAGGTAAAAGTCATTGTAAGCCTGAACATACTGACGCAAGGGTCTTGGAACTCGGCTTTTTGTGGTAAAGTATGTTGGAAATATGCTATATTGTCTACATTGCCACTTTAATCATTAGCATCCGTTAACAATGGAGAGAGTAGTGCTCTTCCAAAATTCCGTGCGTACTTGCCGAGCGCATAGCATCCCCCCCTGAAACGCAATAGGAGCTACATGGATCCCTTTTTCACTCTGTAATGCCTAACATGGACGATTTGCATGGATGTCGGCGTTTGAACATGTGAGAAGGATCGCTTCATCAGCGGGAAAAAAAAATCGGCCAGCGAACTATAATGATGTCATGTTGATGTCAATGGATGAGATCGACAAAGAGGTGTGGGTAAGAAGAATGACAAAAAATCATTTTATTGGTTCGAATAAATAAAAAAAGTAGTATACATTGTGCTATAGTAGTGAAGACTATACTATATTTAAAGGATCTATATACATATGGGATTGAAGAGAGGGTGGTGTTAACCATCATGACTAGTGGAACCATCGGTATCGTCATCATCGCCTGCCCTTGCAATGACTTGGGTCCAATCGTAACTTCTTTCCAAAGCGGCTCCCCAAAGCTTGAGTCTATAGTTACGTTCTAAAAAGAAGAACCGAGTCAGTATGGCCTGTTCGTCGAAGCATTATCACCCCTTACCTTCTTCTGTTGATTGAGGATCAAATACGTCCAAATCCATGGCCGAATACTTTAAATGAATCAAATCATCTACCCCTTTCCAAATCCCCACCGCACATCCAGCTGCAAAACATACACCTAATGCTGTCGTTTCCCTCATTTTGGGTCGTTCTAATAAATAAATAAAAAAGGATGAGTGATCATTGTTTGTTTTGAGATATAGCGCTTACCAACGGGAATACCAAGAATGTCAGCTTGGATTTGCATCAAGACATCAGAGTTTGACATGCCTCCATCCGTTTTCAGCACCTTGAGAGGCACACCACTATCTTCTTTCATGGCAGTCAAAATGGCTTGAGTGGAGAAACAGACGGATTCGAGGGTGGCACGAGCAATATGACACTTGTTTGTATATTGAGTCATTCCCACCAACGTACCCCTACTATCATTTCGCCAGTAAGGTGCAAATAAACCAGAAAAGGCAGGTACAAAGATAACACCACCCGTATCATCCACTATATAAACAAGATAATCAATTTCCCCATACTACTGTTTCTTCTTCTTCTTCTTCTTCTTCTATTTTACCTTGACCAGCCAATTCATTGATTTCAGCCGCACTAGAGATTATACCCATATTATTCTTCATCCAATTGACAGCAGCACCAGCTACGGCTATTGAGCCTTCAAGAGCATACATGGCAGGATTGTTTCCAAATCGATAGCCTACGGTTGATAATAATCCATTATGCGATGTCACAGGCTTTTCACCTACATTGAGTACCATAAAGGCCCCTGTTCCATAGGTATTTTTGGCTTCTCCGGTTTTAAAGCACTGTTGACCTACAAAAGCGGCTTGTTGATCACCAAGACACCCAGCAATGGCTACTCCTTCCAAGGGACCCCATTTGACTTCACCATAGATATCAGAAGAGGATACAATTTTTGGTAAAACATGATCTGGAATACCAAAAAACCTACGTAAAAAAAAAAAAAAAAAAAGCAAATATAAGTTTCCTACTTGATTCCATTTGACAAACTTACTCTAGTAAACGATCATCCCATTCACACGTATCTAAATTCATAAACATGGTCCGACTTGCATTTGTCACGTCAGTCACATGGATACCACCTTGTATACCACCAGTTAGATTCTATAGAGAGAGAGTGTGTGTGTCAAAAAAGTGATTCGTTGACAAGTGACTAAAAAAAAAAAATGTGTTACCCAAATCAACCAAGAATCCACTGTACCAAACATGGCTCGTTTATTATCCACTGCTTCCTTGACCTTGGGCACATTCTTGATCATCCATCGTAATTTCACCGCCGAAAAGTAATTATGAATAGGGAGACCACAGATCGCCTGGATATCCAAACCTAGTTTTTCTTGTTTCCGTCGCAGTTTTTCCACCATCCGACTAGTGCGTTGATCACCCCACACGATCGCATTGTAAAGAGGTTCTCCGGTATTTCTATCCCAGACAATCGTCGTTTCACGTTGATTGGTGATCCCAATAGCTAAAACATATCAAGTCAAATCAGTTGTTGGTTTAGCCCATTTTTTTTTTTTCTTTTTCAGTTACCTTTTATGTGAGACAGAGTTCTTCCCATCATTCCCAATTTACGACATCCTTCGTCTGCACATCGTATAGCTGTATCTAAAAGTTCATAAGGATCATGTTCAATCCAACTAGGAGTAATAAAAAAAATAAAAAAAGTGAGTCAGATCCTCCTATCTTACGTTCTTTGGCCACTTACCCAGGTTTTGGATATATTTGTTCATAATCGAGTTGGTGAGAAGTAATCAATCGTCCCCTGTCGTTGAATACAAGAAATCGTGTTGAAGTGGTGCCTTGATCGATCGCACCGATATAAGTATTGTTTGGCATAATGAGTAGAGTCAATCCGCTTTAAAGAAAGAAAAGGAGAAAATAAGAAGAAAAGAAATGGAAAGAAGGAAAAAAAAATATGGGATTTGGTGCCAGAACGGGATTTGAAATAATGAAAACCCCGCCCGAGCTAAGATCATACAAGGCAGGGGTTGTCTGAGAACGTTTGCTCTTGGTTTTGCATGATTTCCACTACAAAAGACCGACAATGGTTCGATCTCGATTTGGAACAGCGTGAGAAAGTCAACATCATCGATGAAATAATGAAGATCCAAAGTCTACACACCCACGTGGTGATTGATTGGGGTATCTAAAAATAGGGGCCCTTGTTGTCAACAACAGTTTTTACACCTATGCAGGTATAAGACGGGATAGATGTACCTGATTTTGCCACCCGAATCCAATGCATATAATCAGTTTATTTGGTGTAACTTTTTTTATTAAGCCGAGTTAACAATGAATAAATACGTAATAAATAATAATGATAGTCTAGGGAAAGGGGTGGGGGCATGATAGGATGAGTATTAAAAAAAAAAAAAAGAAAAAAAGGAATGATCTAAAATGAGAATGAATCTAACTTTTTGAATGAAGGAAGGGGGGGATGTTCTGTCTATAGTTTATAAAAAAGTCCAATGATAAGTAAGGGTATATACAATAAAAATAGCATGAATATGAAGGGGGCATAATGGCAGTACAAAGGCATATATATATATATATAAAATAAAATAGAGAAGGAAGAGAGAACGATCCAATTAGATATAAGATTGAGGAGGACAAACCAATGACCAATCATAAGTGGATGGATCCCAATACATAGGGATTTGTTTTTGTTGTTGTTGTTGTTGTTCTTGAGGAATATATTGTTGAGGTTGTTGATAGATGGCTTGAGTCGATTGGGGAGCAAACGAGGTGGTGGTGGGAGAAGGTGTTGACCAAGCAAAAGACGAAGAAGAGTGAGGAGAACAAGGCACATCCAATGACAACATGAGTAAATCATCCGAATAGATAGGTTCTTGTTTCAATGGTACTTGCATCAACCCATCCACACTGAGGATCTGTTGCAGGGTATCTTGGGGTAAAAGTATGGATGAAGATGCTGGTGAGGCTGTTGTCATGGTCGAGGGTGAAGTATAATAATCCGGTGTGCCACTGTAATATTGCAATGATGGTGATGAGTAAAATCCATCAGTCGTTGTCAATGGTTGTTCCTGAGAAAACATAAAATCCGATGACCCTGATTGTTGCTGTTGTGCCTTGTTATCCCACACCTGTTCATAATAAAACGGTGTATCTTTGGTTTGTAATTGGGTCATATCACTTGTCACTATATTATAATAATAATTATAATGATAATAAAATAAAAATAAAATAAAAAGACCAAAAAAGGATTAGAATCACCACGTTTTATGTAACTTGAACCTCGTTTCTTACTTACCATTTTCTCGTTGACGTTTCTTGTAAGGACCACGTTTTACACCCTTTAAACGTTCCTTTCTTGGTGAATCAACACAACTGTCAGCAATTCCAAGTTTCACACATCGTTGACATGCACGTCCTTCATCACACTTTTTACAAGCTTTTTGGCAATTGGCTAATTTGAGAAACAAATCGATTAATATCAGTCATCACTTTATGGTTTTTTCATACTTACTGCATGCATTCTTGACTTGTTTTCTTTTGGACACCTTGACTTTTTTGCCAGATCGTCCTTTAGGAGTGGTGGTGGTAGTGGTGGTGGTAGGAGGTTCTTGATCGGAGCACATAATAGGAGACGTTCCACCAATGGTATAGAATGAATTCGTAGGAGTAAAAGTCTGACTTGACAAAGTATAAAGTGGTTGTTGGTTTTGCATAATGATCAATATAAAATAAAAAAAGTCAAAAGAAAAAAAGAAGCAAGTATATATAAAGGGTTTGTTTGTTGATAAAAAGAAGAAAAAAATGGAAAGAAAGACTAAACAATGAGTTTATATAGATGAGGGAAAAAAATCTTTTTCACATCCCGCTTCATTTTCATTCGTCAAGCTTGATTGGTTCAATGCTTCTCGGGTCTTCGTCCATCCGGTTCTTTTAGTGCTAGTAAGATCGTCTATCAAAGTAAATATAGTAATTGATGACTTTTTTTCCCCTTTTACTCCAGTATCTACTTGATCCTTCTTTTTCTTTACATAATCAAGAAAACAAGACCATGGAATTTCCTCCCCCCTTTCACCCTGGAGCGGGATTGGAATTTCCCCTTTTTTAACTCCCAAACAGAGTCATTGAAAATGGGCACAACTACTAAAAAAAGCTACTTGTCAATAAAATGTTCACTGTTGTGCTATCACATCTTTTTTGCTAAAGAGAAAACCAAATGGGTGACACAATCATCTTTCTAAAACGAACGTGCGTTAATAAACGGTTATGACCGCTATAGATAGTAAAAATCTATTTTGTTGCACATTGCCACGTTCGCCCCTTTTCTGTTTTCTTGTGTTACATTGGATTCGGTCATCCCACACTTTTTTCTATTCTGCCTGTTTTGCCACGCGAGAACCCCCATTGTTCTTGACACTGGCGGGAGTTGAATTAGTCAACGTGGTGTGTTCTCCTATTCTGCTTGAAATAGAAAAGAACAGTGAAGGGGAATGATATACTCCCCATTCAGCTCATTGGTAAGGATTATCTTTCTCTTGTAATGATTAGGTTCAGGGTGGGAATAAAATAGATAGTTTCCCCCCTTTTATTTTCTGAATTCATCTCCGCTCTCCCAATATGGCAATGAGCCGTTGGATCATTTACTTTCGGTATACCTATCTGTCTTGGATTGAATAATGGCGGATGAAAGTAACATTCACTGAATTTTCTCGATTTTTGTGATTACTTTCTTATTAGAATCAAAAAATCATTTGTGCGAAATGATATGTCAAATAGACCTGTCTGTCTGTTTGCCAGATCAAGGAGAGGCGGGCAAAAGTTTATTTACGCATTAGTCATGCAGAATTGTAAAAAGATCTTGGGGCTATGGTGTATTTTTGCAGTTTATGGAATGTTATTGCAGATCACTGACGTTTCGTTTCGTAATCTAAAGGAGGGGCTACTTTATTAGCATACAACAAAAAAGGTCTCCCGATTAAACAATCTCCCGCTCGTTCCAAAAATAGAAACTTGCCATTCCCTTCATTGTTTCCCGGGACAGTAAAAGAAGACTTGATGTTATTCTTTGGTACCGGGAGCCCATCCTTAAAAGGTTCTTCTTCCGAATCCATTGTTCTTCTACATCGATATGAACTTGAAGCAAAAAAAAAAAGACTATTGTATTCAGTCTGAAGAAAATGAATAAATCCTTTTTCCAATCAGAACATAATCCATCTGTCGGCTTGTAGCGAGATACTACCACCCGCTCCTTAATTAACATCTACCATTCAAAATAGGAAAGGGTAAAGGAGTGTAGCACTTACTTTCAAAAGGTATTCCTTCCATGCATAAGATGGGCAAAAATGTTCATTCTCCGCCCATGAAACTGGTAACACAGAAAACAGAAGCATCATTGTTCATTAATCATCTTTTATAAATCTAATGGTTATTAGGATTTTTTTTTTCGCAAGTAATTAAGGCTGTGTTTTATTGGATCCCGCCATGTGATGCCACTCATCCATCACAAGATGTTTGATGTATCAAGTCACAGTTATCCCTGTGCCTGATGTTGGATTCATGCATATTTTCAACCGGCGCTTAAAAATGACAACCACGGTATCATCTGAGCGGGCTCTTTTGTAAATCAAATCAAGGTAGAGTAGATTCCCCGGATGATTTTACCCTAACCCCCCATGACCCATTGTAAAGAAATGCGCACAAACACACACAAATGTAATCAGAATAAAAAACAAGAGAAATGATCAAACACTTTACTGCTTCAATAAAAGACCATTCCAAGTTTTGTGTATATGTAACCAAAAGGTCATATGATACTTTATTTATGCAACAACAACAACAACAACAACAACAATAACCAAAAGTAAGTTTCTAAGTAGTAGTAATATAATATATAAATATGTAAGTATAAAAAAAAAGGGCATCTAAGAAGCCATCACTACTCTAATTATGATCCAGCCAGGCATCCGGTTGCATGATTCGTGAGAGTCGATATTTGACGCCAAGGTAACTAAGGTAGTTGCTTTTCGGAAACACCCGAACCCGTTTGACATGGGGAAAGTTGGTATCGCAAATGTCGACAAAAGTGCCACATAGAGACAAGGTTTGTTCCAATTTCTTTTGATTGTCAATATCAAACGGAGTCCATCGTTCTTCCAAAAATACCAGCCAAGTAAAGTAAGAAGATGAAGAAGAAGAAGAAGAGGACGAAGTGGAGGAGCAAGATAAAGAGTGGGAGGGTTTGCCAAGTTGAGGCAATGATTGTTGTTGATAAAAGTCGTTGCATAAAGGAAGCCTTGGTGTATAAGAAGAGTTTGACATTATTAATAGTGAAGAAAGAAAGATAGAGAGAAAGAATCCTATAGATAAAGTCGTTTTAATACTTTTTGTGAATATATATATTTTTTTAGGTGGTACCATAACACGGGATCATCAACGTATGATCTGGTTAAAGTCATATCCCCCATAGTATTTACCTTTTTGTAGTTTTGGAATATGTTTTTGAGTAGTTGTAGTCAGACTAATATATATATATATATATGTAAACTTGTTAGTACCAGGTATCGTTTGTTAATTAACTACATTTGACCTTGTCAGGTGGATGCTATCGAGACAAGATCGTTATCGTTCTTTTTACAGTTGAGGAAATAAAGATAACAGAACCAAAGATTGAGAGTGGAATGTATAAGAAAAAATAAAAAAAAAGAAAGGAAAAAAAGAAAAGAAGAAGGGAAAAAAGAAAAGGCGAGGAACGGCGTTTGAATGAGAAAAAAAAAAAAAAAAAAAAAAAAAAAAAAAGCGCCCATC
Organism: Chlamydoabsidia padenii; assembly: GCA_025330725.1. NCBI lineage: Eukaryota > Fungi > Mucoromycota > Mucoromycetes > Mucorales > Cunninghamellaceae > Chlamydoabsidia > Chlamydoabsidia padenii. The sequence continues at coordinate 19,097 of JAIWND010000011.1, forward strand.
CTCTCGGTCATGGAAGCATCCTTCCAAACCTATCATGACGAGACTGATCCCACCTATCGGAGACTCTATTGTTCTATATGTTTGTAATACCAAAGAGCAATCCTACTCTACTGTTCTATATAGTCATTTTCGGGTTTTGAAACGTATGCCTTTTTCGGATTTCTCCTTTTTCTCAATAACGAGCTACAACGCCAAAGGTAATTTTAATAAAAGGTAAAGGAAACAGATTATATGATATTCTCTTGCTAACATATACCATTTCATTAATGTATTAGAAGCCTCCACCTATTTGTGGGATAAGGGAAATCAAGGAAAAAAGATGATGGCGAGACCAGCACGGGTAGCGATCTGTTATGGCGACTGGTAAAAACAAAATGATAATGGTTTTATGAAACTTGGGATTTATTACACTCTGGTCAAACCCCGTTATGGAAAACAATGACGATAGTATAGTACCATCCCTCCCAGTTGAATGAATGCCACATACAATATAATTTATTTACCCCCCCCATTCTTTTGACATTAATAAACAAACCATATCGTCACTAGCATTCGTTGTTGTCTACCCAGGCACTGTAATGTTTAGGTTTTAAAGACGGAGACGGAGCGGAGTCCAAATAAGAGATGAGATATGAGTGAGAAGAAAAGATAATGTTTATTGATATAACAAAGGATAAATATATATAGAGAAAGAGCGGAGTATATGACATCCCCACGTTTAAGAAGAAGACAATGGTGAGAGAAAAAAAGTATATATATAAGATCAATAAACTACGGAGTCTGCGGTAAAACCCAGTGGGAAAAAGCATGACTCCAAATGATGTAAAAAAAAATATGACAATAATATATAATTTAATTTATAATTAAGAGTGATGTTGCTTGATTCGGCTGATGTGAACGTTTTTGGTCACTTTGTTGTTCGAATCTATTAAGGTAACTGTTGAAGGCGAGTTGATTTCCTTGATTGTATATGGACCGACCCAATCTAATAGCAGTTTCCGGTGCCGATGTTGTTGCGATCGAGTTTGTTGTGTGTTGAAGAGCAAGACCGAGTCGTTGACTGCATAAGGATTTGGTCGTAAAGATGAGGATTTCGCTTTGTGATTACATATAACGTCGTAGGCAGTGTTCAATACCGAGTTCATATTGTCGATGTAGTCAGAGATGGGTGGTGCTTTATATGATGTGTGCGAGTATGATGGTGGAGTGATGACATTTCCAGAAATGAGAGGCAAGCGTGCTTCGCGACCGTGAACCAGGAAAAAGGGAGTATTCTTCGTTGAATCGTGTGTTGTTGTGTTGTGGACGAATCGGAAAATCCGTAAATGTTGGTCCCAATGTTCGTTTATTCTTGGTTGGTCGATGTAGGAAATGATCATGCGTCTAATGGTACCCATCATCCGTTCCACTATGCCGTTCGATTGCGGGTGATACGCTGGTGTAAATTTGATGTCAATTTGGAATGCTTGTGCGAGTTGGTTGACGAAGGATGATCCAAAGGGTGGGCCATTGTCGGAAAGCCATTCATATGGTAAGCCATGTCTAGGTACAAATTTGTTGTATAGAATCGATACTACAGCTTCTTGAGTTGTAGTTGGCATAGGATAGAGTTCGATGTATCGGCTGAAGGTATCCACGATGACCAGGATGTACTGACTGTTGTTGTTCGTTTTTGGTAGAGGTCCAAAAAAATCCAAAGCTACACGGTGAAACGGATGATTGCCGGTGGTGTCGCGGTCAATTGTCTTTATAGGGTGATTTGGTGATTTCGTTTGTTGACACAGATTGCATTTGGTGATAAAGTTTTTGACGTCGCTGTATATTGTTGTCCACCAAAGTTTTGAGTTTATGATTTTCTTGATTGTCTTGTTTATTCCAAAATGTCCAGCCCAGATGCTTGCATGGTGTTGTTGTATGACTAATGATTGAAGTTGAGAAGGTACCACCAAGCAAATGTTGTTTTTGGACTTGTCTGACGACCTAGGGAGCAATTTGTACAAGATAAAATCAATGAGTGTGTATCGAGAGTCCTTTCTGTTTACTTTCAGTTTCAACTTCCCTATAAGGAGATCCTTTTCTTGTGCAGATTTCCAATCAATTGTGTTGAGTGCTGTGAATGATGTTGAAATTGCATGCATTGACGGTAGTGGGTGTCGAGAGAGAGCGTCTGCTGCATGGTTGTTGGAGCCCTTGATGTATTGTATGTTGATATCAAATTGTTTGAGGAATAATGACCAGCGCCAGAGCCGAGGTTGATGGTGCTCCTTGGTGTTGAGTAGCCATGATAAGGAAGAGTGGTCAGTGTATACGGTGACTGGTGAGCATTCAATGTAGCAGCGAAACTTCTTGATTCCCCAGTATATCGCGAGAGCTTCAAGTTCCTGGACGCTATAGTTCTTTTCAGCAGGTGAGAGAGATCTAGATGCAAACGATAAAGGATAAGGGTAATCATGATGGCGTTGGCAAAGAATTACTGCAATTCCAGATGTTGTAGCTGCATCAGAGTGAATTTCGAATGGGAGTATAAAGTTGGGTTGCTTGAGTGTTGGCAAAGATGCAAGGTCGTTTTTTAATGTCGTGAAAGCATGTTGTTGATCGGTGTTCCACGTGAAGGGGGTTTCTTTTTTCTTGAGGCGACGCAGTGGCTCCGATTTGACGGCAAAAGAAGATATGAATCGATGGTACACATTGGCCATTCCAAGGAAGCGCTCGACATGTTTTATCGTTTGAGGTGTTGGGAAGTTGATGATTGGTGCAATTTTATCTGGATCTGATGTTACGCCGTTTTCAGAGATGATGAAACCGAGATACTTGATTTTTGGAACAGCAAATTGGCATTTTGACAGCTTGATGGACAGATTAGCAGCGAGAAGAGCATCGAGAACCAGTTGTAGATGTTGGAGGTGTTGAGAGATGGAGGAGGAGTAGATGACAATGTCGTCCATATAACACGTACAGCAGGACCATTTTAAGTTAGACAGTACTTGATCCATTAGTGATTGGAAGACGGCTGGAGCGTTGGATAGACCAAAAGGCATGACGTTGAATTGATATACACCGTTTCTTGTTGACAGAGCAGTTTTTGGACGATGCTCTTGTTTCACCGGTATTTGCCAGTAGCCGCTAGCGAGATCCAATTTGGTGAATATTGTTGCTTGTCCTAATGAATCAAGAGCGTCATGTATGGAAGTAAATGTGTATTGTATTCTTTTTGTCACCTGATTAATAGCTTTGTAATCACCAACAAGACGGTATGATCCATCTGCTTTCTTCACCATGTGAGCTGGTGAGGCCCACTGTGGAGACTGGACCAATGAAATGATGTTGAGAGAGATGAGTTCTTCCAATTCCGTGTCCATTTGTTGCTGTATTATTGGGTGCAAGCGCCGTGGTGGAATGAATATAGGTTGGGAATCACCAGTATCGATTGTAAATTCGATGAGGTTGGTCACGGATGGTTTTTTGTTATTCTCCGGAATTATGGCCGAGTGATGTTGAATGATTTGATGTATTTGCTGTTTTTCGTTTGGTGTGAGAACAGAGGTTGCAAATATGTTGGAAGATTTTGATGCGATCGGTATATCAATTTTGTTGCCGTTGATGTTGATGATCAATTGCTGCTTGTTCGAGTCCACAATCCCTTTGAGTTGCTTAATAAGATCATACCCGATGACTAATGATTTCGAGAGATTCTGAATCACATGTAGGTGCACCTGTTTTCCGAATAATATCACTTTTGCTGTACCGCAGGTGGATGTTGTGTTCCCATTAATATCTTGATAGTCTATGGAATTTGTGGTGTCAAGTGCAAGGTTGAGTTTGGTGCATGTGGAATAGTCAATTGCCGAGATTTCAGCGCCTGTATCGACTAACGCCAATAAGTCGTGGCCTTGAATAGAAATAGAGCAATGGGGTGAGTAGTATCGAGTGTTTGCAACATGAGATATATGATTGATTTCTACTTTCCTTTCCGAGTTTTCAGAAGCTTTTTGTGTATCATTGGTGTTGCCAGAAACTTGCACCGAATTGACATTGCGAGTTGATTTAGTGTAGTTCCCACGGTTGGCTTTGGCGTTCTTGTAACATCGTTTTGTGAGATGACCAATTTTTCCACATACGTCGCAAATGGGTTTTCCGTTTTCGGTCCACGCACGTTTTTGTTGGTTGTTGTTGTTGCGTCGGTTATTGTTGTGGTGATTGTTGTTGTTGTAGTTGTTGTTGCGGTTACCGTTTCGCTGTCCATGCCGAATATGGCCAATCATTTCCACGTCTTCGTCGATAGGTTGTATGTTTTGTTGATGGTTGAATTGTTGAGGTTGATCGTTGAAGAGAGAAGGATAATCATAAACGTTCTGTTCGATGCTGAGGGCTTCGTCGACAACTTCTGCTAAAGTGAGAGATTTTTTGTCCTTTGGGTCACCATTTGAGTTATCTCTGTCGAATGCGCGCAGCTGTGAAAATAATAGATATTTGAGTGTTTCAGAGTGTAGAGACCGAATAAAGATGTCAATGAGTTCTCTGTCCCGTTTTGCCTTGTTGAGATCCCTAATAGTGTTGTCGAAGTCAGTCGCATGAAGAGCCAAAGGTTGGTTTCGTTGTTGTTTAAGTTGGTTGAGTTTAGCCATGGTCTCTTGATCCTCTTTTTCGGCAGGTCTGCCGAACCGTGCCAGCAACGTCTCTTGGTAGCGGTTCCATGATGTTAGTAAGATTGGATTCAGCTTGAGTGCGTACACTTGGAGTTGTTGGGGTAAAAGGTTGATTGAGGGTCGGATAAGGAGTTGATGTGGTATGCCATAGCTGTCGGCGATTGCTTCATAAGTTTTAAACCATGAACGAAGACTGGTATTGGGCGAGTAGGGTGTGATTGGGAGCTTTTCTGCCGTTTGTAGCTGTAACCAGTTGGTGAATTCACTGGATTGTTGGAGCTGGTTAGGGTTGATCCCCGGTGTTGTTGAATATTTAGGCGCCATGGTGGTTTGGTAGTCTCACCATGTAATGTTTAGGTTTTAAAGACGGAGACGGAGCGGAGTCCAAATAAGAGATGAGATATGAGTGAGAAGAAAAGATAATGTTTATTGATATAACAAAGGATAAATATATATAGAGAAAGAGCGGAGTATATGACAGCACTAATCGGGTTTTGAATCTACATCATCTACTAACTTGTTTGCATGATTCTCCCTCTTATTATGATTGGTCTGCGCGCCATTTCCATTACATACATACATACCCCGCAAAACAAAGACATTCTATGCATACATATAATAAAAAAAGGGAGGTAAAAGGGTTATATCTTTATTGGTGATACACTACAAAAGAAGGATACAAGCTATACTATACTACCATCGAGGCGTCGTTGTTGTTATTGTTGTTGTTTTTTAATCCCAAGACCAAGTGATGGGTACTCGGCCAGCGGCAAGGTCAGCAATCTTCATGAAGGCAGCAGGTGACAGATCTAGGAAAGAAGAAGAAAAAAAAAAAGGGTGAGTTTGCAAGACATTTGACTCGATCTTATCACTTACCGAGACTACCCTTCAAACAAGGAGGACAAGTATCAACCTGAAAAAGAAAAGACATGAATGAGTACAAGAAGAGCGAGCGAGAGAGAACAAGTCCAACTTACGATTTTGACACGGACAGTTCCCTTGGGTCCCTTCACCTTGGCGTATCGACCACAGTTGGGGTTCTTGTTAGGGTTAGGCACCACACCCATTTGAGGAGCATTCTATATATATATATATATAAAGATAAGTTGCTATGTTTTTTTTTATCAAGTAGATAAAGCTTACCAAAGCAGCAATCATATCGTGGTCAGTGTTGGTTTTACCACTATGGTAAAAAAGTCGAGGTTAAAAATAAACTTTTTTTTTTTTTCATGATCCGCCAACTTACCAAGAGCCCATACCGGCATTGTAGTAAGTACCATCACCTTTGAAAGTACCACCACTGCTACCATGTTTCTTCTTGGGGCTGGATTTCTTGGATTTCTTCTTTTTGGATTTGGGTTTCGTCTTCTTGTGGTGGTGAGATTTGCTGTGGTGAGATTTCTTTTTTCCACGAGCGACAAGATCACGAGTGGTAAGAGGCATTGAAACGTCTGCTCCTAAATCCACCCAACGTTGTTCCAAGGTGTTTTCAATGACGGGTGCAAAGTCGGCCACTTGAACCAACATGGACACAGCGGCGGCGGCAAGCATCAAACAAGAAGTGCGCATCAACATGATTGTAAATAAGTTAGATTGTCGTCGGAATGTGTAAAGAATGGGAGGGGGTAAAAAAAAAAAAAAGACAAGTAATGGGGTCCACAAAGGATGAGAGGAAAGTGAGGAAGAAGAAAGAGAGTTGAAAAAAAAGGAACCTCTTTTTTCTTCATTATATTGGTCAATTTCCCGATTTAAACCCCGCTGGGATGACAAGAAAGGGCGGGTGGCTGTAATGTTAAATATAGTAATGTTCAGATAATTGCTTCTTGATTAAAACCAACCTCCCTTTTAACCCAACCCCCTTACAGAAGAAAAAGGTAAGAACCAATTTACAACCGATGAGAGTGGCGGGTATTGAAGCCCTTGTTTGTTTCGATTGTCATTTCTTGTGTACAAAAAGGTGGTACCAAGCTGTTAATTGTCGGTAACATATAATGATCAAAAAAAAACATTGATTTTATTAAATGCAAAATGATTCTGTAAATATCTAATCTACTACATCCAGATTGTGCAGCTGCCTGCCTACAAGATAAGCATCATCTTTTACTATCCGCATCCAGAGACTAACCAATTTCATCATCATGATAACGACACCACAGGCAGCAGCCAGACAGAGCATGAGTGGGTAAACATAACTGAATACCATCACCTTGGTCGAGGCATCATGTATACCTACAAGGAATGTTTTAAAAAGAAACAATCAGAATCACCTTTTCAAACGACTCTCCCTACCTCCTTACCTATTAGTTGCATCATCACCCAAGCTAATCCACCAGGTACAGTAATTGCACCACAAAGAACAAGTAACCAAGGCCCAACTGTTGTCCGAGTCCAATGATCCAAACCATCTCTTCTCTGTTGCCATGGAGACATGTTGCCATGCATGATGCCAAGAGTCACCACTCCAAGTGTCCAATCTCCTGTCAGATCCCACTGATGATTAGATTGAATGGGTATCAAAATATAGAGATCAACAGCAATGCCAACAAGCAAAGGAGTCACGCACCCGATCGTCAGAATCATATAAATCACCTTGCAGGCCTATAAAAAAACATGTGGATAAAAGGTTTATTTCTTGTGTGCCAGCGGGGTTTTTTGCATCATTCCCTTTTTTCTACTATTACTTACAGCCAATGTCTTTTGTTGCACACACGGCAAGAGTCCATCAGGTCGGTCCTTAACGTACCGCATTCCCATCATAAAAAGGACAGAGAGTACGATCACACTCGTGCCCACTACAAAAGCATAGAGATCGTTGATACTGCTGGGTGCGAGGAGTGTGTCAATGAGAGACCGTCCTAAAAGTACTATATAAGGATGACCACCCGAGTGAGTTCCAGATCCAATATGATCATCATTATTATCAAATTTTACCTGGAGCCATAGTCAGGGAACATGCCAAGGTAGACACAGAGACCCACAACAAGATCAGGAACAAGGCCATCTAACAAAAAAAGAGTAGTAATAATGAGTTCATTTTCTACTTTTTTTTTTTTTTTTTTTTTTTTTTTTTTTTTTTTTTTTGTATGAGTGTTACCCTGGCTTTAAAATGAGGAGGTATATACACTACGTCTGTTGCACCTTGTTCTTCGCCCATCGTCGCCGAGGTAGGATCTAAAGGTAGTAATGTCGCAGGATCCACAGGTACAATTTGTCGAGTCTTGATATCATTCCGTTCAGGTACACGCACCCATTGTCCATCATGTTCGAAGGGTAGGGTGGATTGTAAACCATAAGCCTTTGATGTATGACCTTGTTGAGAATCACCAAACATGAATGAAGAGAGTCCAAGTTGATAAGATACTGCCTGCCACCAGAGAAGCATCGCCTGTTTGAAGACATCACGAGGTTTGATGTAGAGTGCCAAAATAGGTAATATAAACTGTGCGGCCAAAACGCCAATAGCCAATGTAGACAAAGGTACACTAAACATGAAAAAAATGTCAGTCCTCCACATTTGTATCATTCTTATATATATATATATATATATGTATATACCTAAATAACCATTTCAGAGGACGTATATCAGCATATTGACTTGTTATCCATACCACCGTTCCTAATCCTAAGCCAATGATGGTCAAATAAGCCAACGCGGCACCACCTAGATCACAAATCAATATCCACAGAGGCTGTTCCATGATATCTTGTAAAGCATAATGTCGATATTGGTGACAAAGAAACGGCATCACCCCCGGTCGGACAATGTGAGAGCACAGATCAATCAATGTCCCCCATTGAGATAAAAAGCACTGACCCACCACCCAGTAAAACAAGGCGCTATAGAGAGGGTGTGATGATGCCCATCCAGTAGATGTGTGCCAAGACCACGTTGCCATGTACACAAGGGCACCACAAAACACAGGAAGCGCGCATCGTTCCATGACCACAAAAAAGAGGATTTTAAAAAAGAGACATTGCTGTCGGATGATCGAGTTTGGCTTGCGATACCACCCATTGCTGCATTGTCGATCATATTGTGCCCACGCCAATAAGAAGATGATATAGCCAACCAGGATACACATGCCACGATCCAAGACTGATGTTCCCACCGCGAATTGGTGCCAGCGGGCAAGAGTCCATTCGATCATGATGTACAGTCGTTCCCCTACCAGCGAATACAGATGATTCGTGTTGATTGACGGTACTTGTTGGCTACTTGTTAATGATTCCCGTTGCATCAAAGATGCTAGTGTGTTGTTGTTGTTGTTGTTGCCAGAGTGTATGTTTTCAGGTACACATAAGCGGACAAGAGTGGTTACGAATGATGTCGGTAAGCAATGGTCGAGAATATAATCTACTACCGGATCAGTCAGCGCGCGTAAGGTATCCATGGTTTTCCCAGTAAATCCAATAGGGCGAACCTAAACCATATAATAATAAAGTTAGGAAGGGGGGAATAGTTATGCTTATTTACTTACCAAGATAATCCAACGACCCAGAGTATAAGGAAGCCAAACCGCCACACCTAAACTCAAGCTGATGATGATAAACACCAAGATAGAGTTTTGAAGCAGCATCCATGGACTACCTTGCATACCGATTGTTTCAAATACGCCATCGATATCGTTACCGAGATGGAATATTCCTTCGTCATCATCGTCGTCGTCATCCAGATTATTGTCGTTCAGTGCCGCCAATGCATGAGCTCCATCGGTATCGGCATTGTCATTGTTGTTACAAGGATTGGTATCTTTATTGAGAGTATTGTCGATATGATCTTTTTGAGTGATTGCCAATGAAGGTGTCAAAGACCAGCTAAGAATTCCATTACAAGAGTCACTGTTGTCGCTGTTACCGCATTTGTCCACGAGTGAGCCTGATCGGCCACCTTTTTGTTGAGGATTGGATGGTTTGCTGTGATCGAAAAGTTCGCATTGTCGGAGTTTAGTTTCCACCTTTACGGCGGATGCATGCTGGGTGCCTGAAATGATGCTTGATGGACTATCCGTTGTAACTAGGAAAAAAAAAAAAGTTAGTTAGTTTTATCCCGTAAAACTTTAAATACATAATTGCCCTTACCGATCGTCGATGCGGGTATTAAGGTTGGTATAGGCGGTGACGATCCCAGATTATCACGCTTGAGGTATGTGTTATTGCTGGACTTTTGGAGATCATCCCAGGAATATCGTTTACAGGCATTTTTCGGATCTTGAATCATAATACTGTGCATCATATCTTGGACTTGAGCTTCATCTTCTTCTTCATTGCCGAGTTGATAAGAGTCATTGTTCAACAATTCGTCACCATCAGACTCGTCTTGCTGATGAGCGTGTCCAGAATGAGGTTGCCGATCATTTTGTTGTTGTTGCTTGTCCAATTCAAGCTGCAAATCCCGTTGTAAATCTTCTAATTGTCTTTTGGGATCCTTCTTGTCGTCGGTTGCTGTGTTGCTAATCTTATCGAACGCCATTATCAAAACATTCATCGCCACCTGTTGTTGAGCCAAAGTCGATAATGTGTCTTGCTGTTCCAAAGTGTCTTCAGGATCTTGATCAAGTTGTTCTTCTTCAGTGACCATTGGCGTATTCTGTGCCACCCATTCCTTGAAAATGTACATGGTTGCCACCACAAGAATAACCACCAGTGTGATAACTTGGCCATTGAAGCAATCCACCAGGAATTCCCTAAATAAAGGGGGAGGGGGGGCAGTAAGTATCAATCATGAAGCAGGATTCATTTTCCTTTTTTGTCATTATTATTATTTGTTCTTACCAAAGTCCATAATTATATGAATGTTCCAAAAAGGAGTGTGATGTTTCACCACTAAAAGGATCGCCACCGTGGATGTTGTCACTATTTGTCCCAAAGTAAACCCGCCAGGACCACAAGGTCATATAAGGCAATAACACCAACCATACGATAGTAACGATCAGGGCACGCAACCCCGTCTTCAAGATAGTTCCACATCGTGCTATGCATTGACCAGTGAGAAGGTAAAGAGGTATATGTGTTGGCATATCTTGTCGGTATATTGGCGTAAATAGGAATGGATGTTCGCATAGTTCGCAGTATCTACATAATAAAACCTAGGTAAATACGAGACGTGTAAGGGACTCGTTGCTGTTTACTTACTTTTTCCTACTATGAGATAACCATTTCAATAGACTTAAGACCCAGTGGAAAAGAGAGGAGAGAAGGAGAAGTTGCAAGTAGAGCCCCGCAATAGTAAAGAGAAGAAATGTTAGTAGAATATAAGCAGGGTAGGGACATTGTTGTAGAATGAACCCCGTAATTTGGTATTTTTCGATTAACAAGGGAGTACAGCTATTTTCTCCTTACCAGTCCTGATGTACAAAGCGAATGCTACCAGAGCACTTGCAAGGGTGGTATAATGGATTCTGGACTGTTGATTCACATCGACACACTCGACAGATTTCTATTAAAACACACACAAAAAAAAGAGAGAAGCAATTAGTTCGTAAGTCAACCTTCATAGTCATGGGAAACTGTTTCATGCTTATGCAGTTACCTTGATCTTCTTCCATGGCAAGACAGTAATGGTCAAGTCAAAAAGAAGAATCAACAAAAAAAAAAAAAAAAAGTTTAAGTGAAAGAGAGGCGAACAAATAGCTTTCAAAATTGGTAGAACCACTTTACTCCTTTATTTTTCAAATCCCGCCACTCGATTTTTTCTTCTTTTACGATTTTTGTATTCTGTTGAACCTCCTTGAGCATACATACTCCTGAGAGGGCCTATTTGGTCGGTGTACTCCTTATTATAGCAATTAAGCATTTGGAATGGGGATTATCCTAAAAATAAAGCATTTCCCGATGAAACGAAACCAATTTAAGATGGAGCAAGGGAAAATTTGAGACAGGCGGGGAATCAAAATTCATGCGAAAGGTATCGGGTATTGAAATGGATAACCGTTTGATGAGCCTTTTTTTTTTTTTTTTTGTTCTTGATTACCAAACAGACCAAACTTACATGAACATACATATATCTATAGCATGACGAAATGAAAAAGAGTTGGTTTTCATCTTGGTTTGTACAATGGAAGTTCGCGTGAGATGTCAAACTTGTAGTAATGAAACACCAATCGTGCACAACACAACATTTTGTACTCTTATGTGTGTGCGTGGATCCCAAAAAACAAAAATGCAACGAGAGGGTGTTAAATAGAGTAACACAGAGTTATTAAGTGAACAAGTCGATTACTTTTTTTTTGGTGTAACCATCTGCCAAACATATAAAAACTGAGCTTACCAATTCTGCTAAAACCCTCTTCCTCTTTTTCATTTCTTTTTCCTTTTCTTCCTCCCTCCCTCTCTCTCTTCGCTGGTTCGAAAAGTACCCCTACAGTAAAGACCATTTTTATACGAAAAAAAAATCAGCCCTCCATTATCCCACTACTTCTTTAGTCCCCATATGTCACATTCTAATCAACATTTGCACGAGCAAACATCTTCGTTTGGAACACAAAGCACAGGTAGTGAAAGTTTTCCCTCCGACTATGCATCTTTCGTAAACGAACCTTTACCTCCTCTTCCCGGCCAACCAGCAAAATTCCGTCATCCTTCAGGCACAAATCCTATTCATGACTTTGATGACGATGCACTAGCTATGATGGATGGTTTAAATTATGAGGATGTAGATGATGGGTTGATTATCGGTAAGATCAAGTGTTCCACTCAAGGGGTGGAGAAATTTAACATGTTTTGCATTTATAGGAAATGAAATGGATCACAGGAAAAGAGAAGCATTTGTGAACCAACTCATTACCTCGGAACAAGCTTATTTGAAATCTTTGGATTTGGTGGTCAGCATATTTTTAACCCCCTTGAAAAAGGATTCGAAACAGAGCTCATTCAACTTTCTCGGGACTCGAAAATTAGTATGCACGGAGCGGGAAATCAGATGGCTATTCGGTAATTTCGAAGCCATCGTCCAAATCCACCATACCATCTTGTCCTCACTAGAACAACGGTAAAGGAGAAAAAAAAAAAAAAAGACCTCTTACAAAGAAAAAGCGATATAAGGAAGAACTCGCCGACTGATAAAATCTTATTTTTTTGGGGTGAATGTCAATTAGTCTACGCATTTGGGGACCAGCTCAGATCATATCCGATATTTTCCAGTCCTGGGTAAAAAAAAAAAAAGTGTAGACAAAACTTTTTCTTTTTTCTTATCCTTTTTACTAACCGTCCTTCCCGTTTTGGATTTCTCAAGTTTCCCATGCTTGATGCCTATCATGCATATCTTAGTAATTACGATGTAGCCATGACAACATATGAGAGATTGACACAATATGCTCCTTTCAAGAAATTCATTGATGTAAGTTGGATAATGAAAAGGTTAAGGTTTTTAAACTTACTAGGAATAACTAACGCGCCCAATCAATTAATGATCTGCTTAGAATGCGCATAAAGATCGTGCTTTAAAAGGGGCAACTCTATTATCTTTGCTTCAAATTCCAGCAGGATGCATTCATCGCTATGCAAAGTTAATTTCTGGTATTGCTGACACAACTTACATGACACACCATGATTATAATGGGTTACACCAATGTAAAAAGACCATCATTAGCCTCGCAAGCGGGATCCTTCCCAGGTAAATGCAACAACATATTTCAAACCCCGAATTCCTTCTTAATTTTTTCCTAATCTTCTCTCTTGTCTTTCATTTAGGGTGAATGATTGTGACAATGTGGATCAAGTACTTATGATACAACAAGCTTTGGTTGGTGCTCCTTTTGGTGTCAATGCTCAACGACGATTAATCCTACAAGGTCAATTAGCACGGGTGGTAATCAACTCCAGATCCATGGGAGAAGAACGCACCTATATTCTCTTCTCCGATTTACTCGTTTTTGTTAGACCCAAGCAAGAAGGAACAAAAACAATGTTACAATACAAAGGACATATTGGACTTGAACAAGCCCGGGTTCGTGCTCTACCCAACGAAGCAGCAGCCGGTCAAGAATACTGTATCGAAATCGTCTCGTCATTCCAAGGTGTCGACAATCTCAACTCTACTTTTATGGGGGCTGCTACTACTCATATTCTGCATACTCACAACTTGGAAGAACAACAAACATGGATACGAAAACTGGATAAGGTGATTGCGAAACTGGATCGTGATGCAAGTAAAACTAAAGGTAATTAAAAGGATCACTTTCACACTCATCATCATCATTATCAAAACTAACCAAAATTAACTATTAGCCGAAGCAAATAAACGTAGGAATGATAGTAGAACACCACCTCAATCTTTACATCGCACTGGAACCACCTCAAAACTATCATTAACAAGCTCTCATTCTCAATCAACCGCTGGAAGCGAACGACAAACTCTCTGATGATGTGGCTACTGGTCTTTTTACTACTGTATTATAGCCCTCCCTCCCTCCCCCCCTGATTAGTATTATATCATCATACATGTTTTTATCTTACTTTACTATACTACAACGTTATACCTATTACTTTTTATAATCATAGTTTTTGATCAAATACACATTATCCCCCTTTACATTTGCATATCATGCCTAAATCCTTTTTAACCTCATTTAATAAAAAAAAACACCCATATGTATACACTACATTGACAAATTTATCATGTTTGATTTTATTACATAAAAAAAAAAAAAAAAAAAAGGTATCTATAACTAGAGGGAGAGATATACAGAAACAGTCATTACTTTTACTTGATATCAATTATTCCGTATCAACCCATTCGCTTGCCATTGGTCCAAAGTAAGGCACTTCATATCGTTCCAACGATGCCCCGTCCAAATACGCTCGATACCTAATACATCAAAAGAAGACATTGGTTCGTTACTAACTCATTATAATCATCATCCTACATTTTACTTACGATAGATAAAGAATGGATCCAATACCAACAAAGAATAACACCCATGAGAGGAAGTTTGATAGGAAGATAAGAATGAATTGCAACGAGAGCAAGAATAAAAACAGGACAGATGACTATCAACAAGGGAAATCGTCAGTAAAGTGAGCCAATCGTTCCTATCCTTTTTTTTTTTTTTTTTTTTTTTTTTTTTTTTTTTTTTTTTTTTACCTGCCAAGCATGAAAACGGACATAATCATTTTGTGTTTCCAGTACCAAGAAGAGTAGACCTAAGATAGCCCACATTAGTATACTATTCCCTCCCCCCCCTCCCGATTCATCTTTTTTTTTTCTACCTACCTGACAATGGGGGGAACAAGTAAGTAAGAGCCGCCTCCAGATCCACTCGTATAGGTAATGTTGTTTCATACTTGTTCACACGCAAAGTTGCACCACTTGATTCAGCAGAGAGCCCTTCTTCCAATAAAGATGAATCCAACATTCCACCGCCCACTTGATAAGGACTAGATGATGTTGGTGCTGGATTCGGGCCATGTGATAGTTTGGACTTGCCTTTTTTCTGTTGTCGTGTCCTATTGTCGTCTGGAGATGGTTTGTACGGCGAGAAATCCATTGTGCCAAGTCGAGTGGTTGATGAAGAGTCTAATTAGTAAGACCGAGTTAATATAGAATACCAGAGTTAATATGTGCTAAAAAAGTCAGCTGAATGATTTTTTTTCATCGTTTCCCTACTTTATTGGATGAATAGCAGAAAAAAGAGCGAAGGAAAGTAACTCTTGGCTTTCGCACTTCTTCATCAGATGCGGGGTTTTAAAATCAGTCGGCTCAGGCTTTGAAACATTCTTCCTGAAAGAGAGGTTAATGATGAGGATGAAAAACATGATCAATAACAATACTACGTAGAATACTATTAAATATGATTACGTAAAGAAAATAAAGTCGGGCTGATAGCTCAAACACCGACGAGAAAATGATTATACACAAAGTGATCAAGAGTCACCATCATAATAGTAACATACATCATAGTAAACCACCCACTTGTCGGCACCCGAAATTTAATCCTCATCGATCCCAGAATGCATCCCCATGAAAAGATGCTCTTTTCAAACTGCGTAAAGAACGCTATTCTTTTTTGTTTTTTTACTCCTTTCTCGTACTCTCATTTGATTATAAAATGAGATTTCCAAGACTAGTTCAAGCCATTCTTCCAATGATGATGCTCCTTCATGTGACTGGTGACTGCAACAATCCTTCCGATTTCCCAGTCAATGGGAAGTACCAAGAAGTAGTTTGCTGAAGCGATAGCCAATGTACAAAGTACAGCCAGTACTGTCAAACTGGTACTGAAATGCACTGTTTGAGGAACCATGTTATTACCAATTGGGGGGGGGCGAGGGTCTGCTTCTGTCGAGGTCCCTGAAAAGGCAATCCGTATGGTAACAGTGGTAGCTGCAATATCGTTGAATACAGCTTATTGTCATGTACTTTAATAAACTACCCGAACCATTCTTATCTCTTTATACTATTCTTATAGCTTATTTCCGTGACAAAGATAGGTGTATTGTCCCAAGAAATTATCCTAAATGTGGAACATTCATGCATAAACTGAGGATATATTCAAACGCCGCTTTTTTTTTTTTTTTTTTTTTTTTTTGCGTCCCAGAAAAGATTACTGAAGTCAAAAGTTTTCAGTAATGGATTCCCAAAAAGTAAGGATGAAGTGTTTTTGTTTTCGGTCATCACGGGTCTCCACCTTGCAGATGGCATCGTAATGTACATACAATAAAAAGCGGCCACTTATCTCTAAACATATAATTATGTTTTCGATGATTAAGGAGTCCAGTTCATGCGATTTGATCTTCTTCACACCTAAATCAAATTTGGAAACTATACTTACCGCTGTTCGTGACTTGGATGAAAAGGTGACATCAATCCAACGACAGCAACAGTATAGAATAGTATAGTAGTGCCAGTAATACAGTATTATTAAATAAACGAATCATTTTTATTAGATCGAATCCACTGGATTTGGGTATCCGTATTTGGGTATCATTGAAAGTCCCATATTAGACGGTTCCACACCATTTTCATTCTCTGTTGCTGAAATTTTGCTTGCAGTGAATTCAACACCCACAAATTAAGATAATCTGAAGTATAGATCTCATCCTCGTACAAGGCCGCCTATTCAAGCTTCGTTTTCTCATACAGTACTCTCGTTTGGAATTCCGAAAAAGCCTAGCGGAGGTTGAATTCTCCACGATTTTTGGTGAAGCTATGACAAGGTCTCGTCGAACACGATGTTCCATACGACCCGTACTAACAAATACATTTGATGAATAATATAATTAACACAAGTACCACAATGATTGCGAGTTTGAGAAGGAAAAGGTTCGAAGAGGAAGAAAAGAGGCTTAGGTATTTACCTCGACCAGATTTTGACACACTTTTAGGTATATGCTTTGATTATGCGCGTGGAAGTGGTGAGGCGATCATTGATATGAATGAGTGTAACAAATTTTCATATTATAGTACAACGTACCAACTTTTATTTTACATTGTTTTAAAAACGAATAATTAAAAGAAACCCTATTACTTTATGCGAACCATTTCTACCTTATCTCAATTCTCACGCGAAACAACGTATCCAAAGCCATGCCATTCATCCTTCGCATAAACTATGACGATGGCACTACAAAGAACATCATTCATCTGACAATGCCCAAGCTGCTCTTGCCCTATTATTGGAGAATAAAAAAGTTCTTTGGGTTGTATTATCCTCCTGAATTTGATGGGCCAAGAAGCCAAGATCAGTTCTCAGATCAACGAAAAAACTGTGAATGTAACACATAAAATAAATAAAAATGTTCTTTTTTTGGGGCTCCTTTAATTCATCCAAAGAAATTTAATTCACCTTTTTTGTGTTCAATTCACCATTTTTGTGTTCAATTCATCCGAAAAAGATTAATTCACCTTTTTTGTGAGATTTTGTCGCACGCTATGTTAATCTATTATCTTATGGAACAAGAATAAACTATAAACGCACAGTAATAGAGAAAGAAAAAAAGTGGGGGAGAGGGGGGGTACAGTTACTGTAAGGCTTTTAAAAGAAACACACCTCTTAATCAGCTGCGTAACGTACCAACAACTAAAAGTTTCCAAGAAAAAAAAAGTCGGCGTGTTTCTCATACTCGCAAGGCAATATAAATACGATGCAGTTTTTTGTTCTTTTGGCTTTATCTCAAATCAAAAAATGAAGTTCTCTCTTTTGGCTATCGCTTCTGTTCTCATTGCTGGTGCTTCTGCTCACATGGAGCAATTGGAATCAGGTCTCATTGACTATTACTGGCTCAAAGGGTCTGATGGATCTACGGGTCAATGGCTGTCGTTCAATTCCACTAGTTGGCAATCGCTTTCGAAGCCGGATAACAACGGGGTTGTGGTTCACATTACCAGTCCCAAGCAATTCAACAGCATTCACCCCACTCCTGAAAACGGATTATTCTCGGTACCCAAGGACAGTCAAATTGGTGATTTGGCTGTATTCTACGATCATGACGCGAAAAATGATAAGCAAGCTGACAAGCCCATTGAGCGTCCTTCGCTTTCATGTATTATCAAACTTTGTCGTAACAGTGATTAATAAATTGTAGTGCAAGTATTAATGTCGCTCATCTATGATGGACATTATTTTCTTTTTGCAACCTCTTAAGATATGCTTTGTATTGATGGAAAGAGAACGTCAAATTTTAGTGTTGTAATGCTTGGTAGTGTGCGGGACTTGTGAGTTTTAGTGAGACAGAAAATATGCTTGATTTATTCGAAGGAGAAAGGATTTGTTCTAATGTGTTGTTATTCTTTAATTTACTATCAGTGTTAAATGATGACTTGAGTGGGCGCGCACAAATGGAAGTTAACACAGCTGTAGTGAAGTAATTGGCTCATCTTTCACCGGTATTCCGTGTTCATTAGGTGTGTTTTTAGTTATGGTAGTGATAAGTAGCTTTGTCAGAGGTAGCTTTTTTATATTTGCATGAGAAACATGGCTAGCTGTGACCACGGTAAAAAAAATCCATGATTGATCTTGTAAATTACATGATTGCTCAATAGATCAGGTATAATCATGTAAAATAAATCATCTCCATCGCAACATTACAAGATACATCGTGTATTTACACAATTGTATGATTAAATCAAGTAAATACATGATGAGACATGATCAATCGTGGCATCATGTAATCTACATGATCCGAGGGATAATAAAAACTCATCAACTAATAAAAGACATATTGATTGATACCAATGATAAAAACATTACTTTTTATTTATTTATTAATTAATTAATTAACCATATAAAACTATTACTACAATTATTGTAATCTACCACGGTACTTTGACATTGTATACATACCAATTACCATTGTTTTCCAGAAGACGTACTGTTTTTCAGAGGTCCTACCATTGGCCTTCAATACCACTGTTCGTTTTTGAGTATTCCGGTCACCTATATAATACATTCAATTGTCATAATCATATTCCATTTGATAAAGCCGCACGACAACGTATTGTGCACCACCATGTTCCAAGAAAAATAGCACATCGCCAAAATAGTATGTTGCCGTGTAATGGGGAAGCTTGTATGTCTGCAAAACCTGTTAACCAGGACCTTGGAGATCATTGGATAGTGTGGGGTTTTTTTTTGCTACCGATCGATGTGCAGCACTTGTTTATAAACCACCGAATATATGGTGTTAAGATGAGGAGGTACGCTATTGTTGTTGCTGTTGATTGATTAGTTGTCCTTGTCAGTTGTTGATTTTTCAATTAAAAATGCCCCCAGTAGATCAACCATCGATCATTCGTACAAGCATTGTTCACAGTGCAAATCAATTTCATTACAGTGATAAAGTGGGGAAGAAGTGAGAAGAAAAGGGTAAAATCTAAAATGATGACGAGTTTTTAAATGCCGATTTTACTTTAAAAAGGCGGGATTCAAGCTTTCCCCTTTTCTTTTCATCTTTCATCTCGACTAACCAACGACCAATGATCATCACGAATGGCATCACCACTATCAACTAAAGTCATCAAAGGGAACGAAGCGAATCGACAAGTTGGTACTACAACTGCTAAAATGTGACAAACGTTCTTTGATCCAGTTAGTGCAACTTGAAGGTAAGAACCCTACCCTTCCTTTTTTTTTTTTTTTTTTTTTTTTTTTTTTTTTTTTTTTTTTTTTTTATTTTTTACTGACTGTTTTAATTCTGTTTAATAGGTATAGGTTTACGGCTCGCTCAATCTTACAGGCGACAACGGCGGGAAAGAGGGACATTAACATATTCATGCGATGCACTCAACACAGAGACAACTAATGTAGCCATGTTAGCAAGTGGGGGACAAAGATGGCGGCGGGTCAACTCTCTGCAACAATATCATCAAAAGGTAATTGAATAGGGTAGAACAGGACAGGATATCGTGCCTTGAAGCAAAAAAGTAGACATCGACCATCCTTCTTCATTTACGACATTGACTCCTTGATCCGGCCTGGGTTCGTGGTGCCGCAATTTGAAGCGATACTGCGAAGCAAGACTTACAGACACTACCAAAGTGAATCTTGACACCGCCTGTGAAACGTGGAAGGACGGTAAAACATATAACCTCTTTGGAACCAATGAATAGTTTAGATGTAGTATAGTATACTCATAGTTTTATATCATACCAATAAAGTCAAACACTTTTAACTAAAAACCCTATCACTTATGATCGCCAAGCAATCTTCCCATTGATCGAATTGCACATTCAGACAAGATGGGGGTTGCATTACTGTACCAACAAAAGAAGGAATGAGGGCTGATGCAATTGTCTCGGTCGTGTAAATGATAAATCAATAAAAGAAAGGTAAAGGTGAATAGTTGCAGAAAAACATGGAACGCGGTGCAATCAATAGGAGGAGATCGAAAAACGTTAAATAAGCCCTCTACCAAGGTTTTCAGTAGTGTAGATAATCTTACACACCAGATAAGCTAACACTAAACCCGCTACACTGGTCATAGAGTGAGTAAAATAAAAGCTTTTATTATAATGATAAGGCTAATTAAAACAAAGATTGGCATATTATTTAATGTGATTATTAATACAGTAGGAAGGTATCAATGGCAACAATGGATCATAGTCGAAGGTTGTTACATGAATTAGTCGTCAAGAGAATAGTTACTGAAGGATGTTGACAAGGTTGCTGTTGAAATAGCCTATTGTTAAGTGATAAAAAGTAAAAAGGTCAAGGAGCAGAAGTTACTAATTGGATTACCCCGTTGATTAATATACAATATACAATATCATGGTCATGTTGATACCATGGTGACTGACCCTTGATAATTACCTTTCACAACTGATATCATTACTATATTCTTGTTATGTTGCTCTTGCTGACAGTATCAAAAAAAAAAGAGTCGAGTTGATGGTTATTGTGTTGTCGTTCATAAAACATTCTTTAGAATAAAAAAAAAGCGTTAGTACAAGCAAATACACAAGCCTTCACTTTTACGTTTACCTTGTTTGTGGACTTCATTCAAAAGAACATTCACAGTAGTTAATCTTGTTGCGTGGTTCTTGTTGTCCATATCAAAAGAAGAGTCCAATTAAAGATTGTTGTCTGGTTAATCCCAAAACATTATTTAGAAAAAAAGGAGCGTCAAAAGTTAATTACAGACCATTAAAAAAATAGTAAAGATAAAGAGTCAGATTAAAAAGTAAGGTTAAAGAGTAAGAGTAGAATCCAAAAGGATAAAAAAAAAGAAGATGAAGAAGTATCAAACTTCAAAAAGAATAAGAAGTTTGTGAAGGGGGAAGAAGAAAAGAACGGGGATTAAAAGTACTTTTTCTAACTTTCGACTTTCATGCTGGCGGTAAAATAAGTTTGTACTAAATGGCTAGAATAGATATGGACTATCATAATACTTGGTTTTGATAATTCAACTTTTACTTCTTTGTGAAAAGTTGTCTTGCATTCATTCCATTCCTCATAATACAATACGCGAACATTGGGGCCTATCATCAAGTCATATCTTTGGTTCAAAGCTTGGGAGCCAATCAACGGTCTGCGGAGATCGAAAATTAGATCCAAAAATTGGGACTACCCATGTAAAATTTTTTCCTTTTGTTATTTTTTCCAACTTCAACTAATCAAGGCGCATCACCACTCATGGAATCAAGTAAATCTGGTGCATCAAACTAATGAAGATGTCATAACGAAGAAAAAGTTGGTACTGACTGTTGCCTATTCAGAGTGGGAACTAGTTGAATCAACAGATCTACTATTTAACTCTTTTTCGTCATGACATCTTCATTAGTATATAAATCTAGCCCTTCTTTGAACCAGGTAATCAAAACAAATAGAGTATGTATCCTTCTTGGCTAATGACATTTTTTTCCTTAATCTTTTATAGTACAGGTTATCTTTGGATCAAGTCGCCTCCTTTGTTGACAAGAAAGGGTTAGTAGTATCATTGTTCATTCAGAGTGGGAACTTGTTGAAGAAACAGATACTATTTAACTCTTTCAAGTCATGGTACCTTTTTGGTTTGGTCAAGTCTCTTCCCATGTTTGTACCAGGTAATCAAAAGAAATAAAGTATGTATGGTTCTTGGTTACTGTTATTTTTTCTTTAATCTTTTATAGTACATCCTGCCTTTGGATCAAGCTGCCTCTTTTGGATCAAGTCTCTTCTCTGGGTCAAGTCTCTTCTCATTGATCAAGCTACCTCCCTTGGAACAAGTTGCCTCCAATATTGACAAGAAAGGGTTAATAATATCACGTTAAATCAGAGTGGGAACTTGTTGAAGAAACAGATATTATTTAACTCTTTCAAGTCATGGTTCCTTTTGGTTTGGTCAAGTCACTTCACTTATTTGTACCAGGTAATCAAAAGAATAAGAGTATGTATGGTGCTTGTCTGTCGTCATATTTTCCATTTATCATTTATAGGACATCGTATATTTGGATCAATTGGACTGCCTTTGGATCGCGTCTCTTCTATTGAATCGAGTTGTCTGGTCTTGGAACACGTTGTTCCTCTTTGGACAAGTCTCTTCTCGTTGATAAAGTCGTATCCCTTGGATCAAGTCGCTTCCCTTGCTGACAAGAAAGGGTTACTAGTATCATTGTTAATTCAGAGTGGGAACTTGTTGAAGAAACAGATACTATTTAGCTCTTTCAAGTCATGGTATCTTTTGGTTTGGTCAAGTCTCTTCCCTTGTTGATATCAGGAAATCAAAAGACATAGAGTATGTATGGGTCTTGGCTTGCTATTATTTTCTTCTTTAATATTTTATAGTACATTACATCTTTGGATCAAGTCATGGTATCTTTAGGTTTGGTCAAGTCCCTTCCTATGTCTGTACCAGGTAATCAAAACAAACAGAGTATGTATGGTTCTTGTGTGTTGTCATATTTTTTTTAATCTTTTATAGGACACCCCATCATTGGATCAAATCGACTGCCTTTGGATCAAGTTACCACTCGTGGATCATGTCTCTTCTATTTGATCAAGTTGCCTGCTCTTGGATTTAGCCGTCTCCCTTGGGTCAATTCTCTTCTCGTGGATCAAGTTGCCTCTCATGGATTAAGTCTTTTCCCATGTGTGTACCGGGTAATTAAATGAAGTAAAGTGTATAGGCTTGTTGGGTGATGGTAATCTCTTTAGCTTTATGTTTTGTATTATAGTCTGCTTTGGATCACTCTCGCCCATTGGATCATGTATCTACTTTTGGCAAGTCGACTATGGTTTTCCCCCGGTAATCCATCGCTTATAAAATAATTATACAATAGCGTTTCGCAGGTACTACTACTTGCTTGCATTTTTTATTTCTTTATTAAAATATAGCCTAGCCTTTGGATTATAATCAAGAAATGGAAATGGTCAAGTTCTTTGGGCAAGTCTCCTTTGTGTCTACCAGGTAATCCAGCTCCTATCACAACTATATGTTGTGTTTGTCAGGTACTGCTCTCATATGTTGTTTTATTTATTTATCAATAGATAGCCCGGCCTTTGGATTGTAATCAAGAAATGGAAATGGTCAAGATGTCCCACCAAATCATGCTGGCAATAAGACTTTGCTTACTTGAAGTTCTTCCCACTCGTCAAGTAGGTGAATGATTGTTATCGGTTTGATTTGTTCCTGGTGATGGTCAAGCTTCTTTGGGAAAGTCTCCTATGTG
Organism: Chlamydoabsidia padenii; assembly: GCA_025330725.1. NCBI lineage: Eukaryota > Fungi > Mucoromycota > Mucoromycetes > Mucorales > Cunninghamellaceae > Chlamydoabsidia > Chlamydoabsidia padenii. The sequence goes on from JAIWND010000011.1 coordinate 42,824, forward strand.
TCTACCAGGTAATCCAAACCCCATCACAACTAAATGTTGTGTTTGTCAGGTACTGCTCTCATTAGTTGTTCATTTTTTGATTATTAATAGATAGCCCGGCCTTTAGATTGTAATCAAGAAATGGAAATGGTCAAGATGTCCCACCAAATCGTGCTGGTAATAAGACTTTGCTTACTTGAGGTTCTTCCCACTCGTCAAGTAGGTGAATGATTGTTATCAGTTTGGTTTGTTCCTGGTGATGGTCAAGCTTCTTTGGGCAATCCTCCTTTGTGTCTACCAGGTAATCCAGTTCCTATCACAACTTTATGAAGTGTTTATCAGATACTGCTCTCATATGTTGTTCTTTTTTTTTTTGTTTATATAGAGATAGTCCGGCCTTTGGATTGTATTCAAGAAATGGAATTGGTCAAGAGTTCCCACCAAATCGTGCTGGTAATATGACTTTGCTTACTTAAAGTTCTTCCCACTCGTCAAGTAGGTGAATGATTGTTATCAGTTTGGTTTGTTCCGGTGATGGTCAAGCTTCTTTGGGCAATCCTCCTTTGTGTCTACCAGGTAATCCAGCTCCTATCACAACTAAATGTTGTGTTTGTCAGGTACTGCTCTCATATGTTTTTTTTTGTTTTATATAGGAAGCCTAGCCTTTGCATGGAAGTCAAGAATTGGAATTGGTCAAGAGTTCCCACCAAATCGTGCTGGTAATATGACTTTGCTTACTTGAAGTTCTTCCCACTCGTCAAGTAGGTGAATGATTATTATCAGTTTGGTTTGTTCCTGGTGATGGTCAAGTTCGTTGGGCAAGTCTCCTTTGTGTCTACCAGGTAATCCAGTTCCTATCACAACTAAATGTTGTGTTTGTCAGGTACTGCTCTCATATGTTGTTCTTTTTTTGTTTATATATAGATAGCCCGGCCTTTGGATTGTAATCAAGAATTGGAATTGGTCAAGATGTCCCACCAAATCGTGCTGGTAATATGACTTTGCTTACTTGAAGTTCTTCCCACTCGTCAAGTAAGTGAATGATTATTATCAGTTTGGTTTGTTCCTGGTGATGGTCAAGTATTTTGGGCAATCCTCCTATGTGTCTATCAGGTAATCCAGTTCCTATCACAACTTTATGTTGTGTTTATCAGATACTGCTCTCATATGTTGTTCTTTTTTTTGTTTATTAATAGATAGCCCGGCCTTTAGATTGTAATCAAGAAATGGAATTGGTCAAGATGTCCCACCAAATCGTGCTGGTAATAAGACTTTGCTTACTTGAAGTTCTTCCCACTCGTCAAGTAGGTGAATGATTGTTATCAGTTTGGTTTGTTCCTGGTGATGGTCAAGCTTCTTTGGGCAAGTCTCCTTTGTATCTACCAGGTAATCCAGCTCCTATCACAACTAAATGTTGTGTTTGTCAGGTACTGCTCTCATATGTTGTTCTTTTTTTTGTTTATATATAGGAAGCCTAGCCTTTGCATGGAAGTCAAGAATTGGAAATGGTCAAGAGTTCCCACCAAATCATGCTGGTAATATGACTTTGCTTACTTGAAGTTCTTCCCACTCGTCAAGTAAGTGAATGATTGTTATCAGTTTGATTTGTTCCTGGTGATGGTCAAGGTCTTTGGGCAAGTCTCCTTTGTGTCTACCAGGTAATCCAGTTTCTATCACAACTATATGTTGTGGTTGTCAGGTACTGCTCTCATATGTTGTTCTTTTTTTTGTTTTTTAATAGATAGCGCAGCCTTTGGATTGTAATCAAGAATTGGAAATGGTCAAGAGCTGCCACCAAGTCTTGTTGAAAGTAGTCATCTACTCTTTTAAAAGGATGCGGTCCAACGTAAAGTGAAAAATTATTAGTACAACCTGACTTGTCTTGGTAATGGTCAATCCCGATATGGAACCCATCTTAGTTTTTAATGGCACTCGCATCGCCTCACATCTCTATAGTACGTAGCTAAACATAGTACATATAGGATTGTTTTTTTTAATAAACTATATTTAATCAATTAAGGAATAAAAACATTATACTACTTTAATTTTGTTGTAGTGGTGGTTATATAAATAAAGATTGTATGAATACTGAGTCAAAGGTGTGGGTCAAGTTTATTAGATAAAAATGAGAGAGAGAAGAAAACAGTAATACAAAAACTGCTCCCCGGATATAACAACAGGGCTGCAGGCAGAGGGACTGCTCTAGAATAATTTTATCCGAGCTGAGTATTCCAGCATGTAGCACAATTGTTACTAAATGCCTGTTAGAATACGACAAATTTGACGTGTGATAATTTAGGAATCATAAAAGATAGATAGTGTCTACTTAGCAAATAGCGTCTTGTTTAAAAATGTGATGGATGATCTTAAAGTATACTGTAATTTCAAAAAGTAATGGAACAACTATCAGGTGCGACAAGGTCAGATATATATGTATTATGACAATGCTGCCATTGTTGACCAATGTATTTGTGGAAGTAAATACTTTTCGCTAGCGGATTCGTGATTTGCAAACGTTTGTTACAAAATGGAAACATTTTTATTTGAAATGGACGACATTTTATCCAACGGTGACAATATCCCACTTTTATCAACATCATGGAAGCAAGTATATATGCAATAAATATTTATTACAAATTTACGGTGATTCTATACTATTAAGGCTATACTATCAAGACTACACTATTCAATACAAATCAATTTAGCAAACAAGACCAAATACCTTCCATCCATGTTACCTTGAAAAAGCAAATCGTGCAGTTAAGATCACCATAACCGAGATCAGTAATGATGATACTGATAATAGTGGTGACAATCCTGATGCTGATGCCCGACCATTTCCTATTGATAATGGTGACGATGATGAAGACAAAGACCCTAATCTACCACGATACTTTGCCATTGTATACATACCAATTACCATTGTTTTCCAGAAGACGTACTGTTTTTCAGGGGTCCCACCATTGGCCTTCAATACCACGGTTCGTTTTTGAGTATTCCAGTCAGCTATATAGGAGGTGATCCAAGTTTATACCAAGGAAGTTTAACCCTGGTAACCATACCAAGAGCAGAAAGTCAACAGCAACTAAGTATATTACCAGAATTTACGCTTGATGTCACATCCCAGTAATCGTCCTTGTTTTTTAAAAATAGGAAGATATACGTTTTGGGTGAACACAACTTTCTAGATGTGTGTCGGAATCCTCCCCAGATGGGTAATGGGGGTCAAAGCGTTCTAAGACAAAGGAGGAAACGGAAGCCGGAACAGGAACAGGAACAGAAGACATGGCAATGGTTAGAGAACAAGATTTAATAAAGGTTATATCAAAGAAAGAAAAGAGTTGTCAGGATGCAGATCAAATAGAATGAGGAAAAGGTGGGGTATTTATACTAATTCTACGATCTAATAATAAGGTTGATGGAAAGTTCAAGATGGAAGTAATAGGTCAAGTGGTCGTGGCGCAGGTGGATGACCATTACAGATCGTTTCATGTTTAAATGGAAGTGTTTCAGGAAGGTTAATTAATCAGGTGGTCCAAGCGCAGTAATAAGAAGGTAATTAGATCATGTGGTACAATGAGAAGTAAATCGGATCAAGTGATTAAGGTTTGACAGATGTCTTGATTTGTATTTGGCGAGATATTTATCTGTGGTGTGAGAGAGTGTATTGAGCTAGGGAATGTTATGTTTTCTTTCTTTTTCTTCTTCGTTTTATTAACTAGGGTTTGTATATAGTTGAGGTTCATTTGATGATATTTAAATGATATAGATGGCCAGTCTATTTATCGGAATCATCAATAAATGTGAATTCATGCAAACATATCAAGCGGAACTTAAATTGAAAGACCGCTTTCTCTCTTTTATTCTACTACCCATTATTTCATGATACGACATTCCGTTTGATATGCCAGAAGTGGAGGTTCCGCCCAAGATCGATGGATTTGCGACCAGGTTGAACAACAAGCTACCGTCCGGATCCAGAAGCTCAGGCGACAGATGCATTCAGCCAGACCTGGCCACAGACGGGTCTTTATCTGAACCCTCCTTGGAAGATACCACCTCAAGTCATTCAGAAACTTCGTCAAGACAAGGTCAAGAGAGCATTGGTGATCTCCCCTCTTTGGCCGACACAATTTTGGTGGCCTCAACTGATAGCACAGGCTCTGGGTCCTCCATTGAAACTGCATCTCTCCAAGCGCAAGCATTTGGCCGTCTAGATGTTATCAGGAAGTACTATGAAACAGCGGGTATGCCAACAGAGGCCACGTACTTGATGACAAAAAATGTCCGTCAATCTACTCGGATTCGTATGATCTGCAATGGCGATCTTGGGTGAAATGGTGCCTCAAACAGGTTCCTCAGGTCCACCCATTGGAGTATAATCCGATAAAGGTTGTGTCATGGCTATCAACACAACAACACTTGGCAGTCAGCTCTCTTCGGGGCAGTCGATCTGGTCTCTCGTCGGTTTTCAATGTAATCCACCCCGATAAGATTCCTCTGGGGGAACATCCAATGATCAAGAACTTGCTCCAAGCTCACCGCCGACTACCTCGAGCTTTACCTACTAGTCAAGATGGAACGTGGGATGTGATGGTACTACTTAACCATGTGGAATCTTGGGGACCGACCGAAAATCTTTCACTTACTAAATTACAAGATAAGGTGGTGGTGCTTCTCTGTGTGGCGACGATGTGGCGACCTCGATCCGATATTGGTAGACTTCAATATCGGGACGTCCAATGGATACAAGATGAACATGATCGGCGGATCATCGTGGGAGTTACTTTGGTGGTAAGGGAACCAAAAGAAGCGGATTGGAAATTTTTTTTTTTCGTGCCTGAAGTATGTAGGGTAGGGAAGAACACAAAAATAAACGAGAACTGTTATTACCCTTTATTTTTATGTTGTTAAAGAATGAATAATAAAAAGTGATTCGAACATAATAGAGGAGACAAACTACGGTATATTATGAAGATAACTCTCACATTTTAAAAAGTGTACGAAATGGATAAAAATTGAATTTTGATAAAAATAAAAAAAAGTTGAAATGGACAATAATATAGATTTTGAGGATATAATTTATGACGATTTATTTTTAAAAAATATAAAACGTATGTTTATAATGAAAAAAATGGAACAATATGATATAAAAAAAATAAATATAGAATTTGATGAGATTACAAAATCTTTTAAAATTAATATTATGAAAAATAAAACAGATATTTATTATATCGACTATAAAATAAAAAGAAGAAAGAAAAAACAAAAATACAAAGATAATATTAAAAAAAGAAGATTATTAGATGATGAGAATATCAACAAAGGAAATACAAAGACATATGACAATTCATCTGAATATAATATTGATAACAATATTAATTCTCCTCCTTGCCATATATCTGAACAATTAGATTTTATAAATAAAGATAAAGAAGATAAAAAAAACACTATTACAAATATAAATTATGATAATAAAAAAGTTGTAAGTATAAATAAGAATAAAAATATTGATAAAGAAACATCTAAAAGTGATTATAAAAATGATGAGTTATGTGAAAAATTATATAGATATATAAAACTTTTTATAAAAGTGAATAATATAAGTAATTGTAAAAATAATATTTATGTAAAAGATATTTTAAAAGAAATAGAAGATATATTTAAAAATTATGGAATGTTAAAAAAAATTGCATGAGATGGATAATAATTTAAAATCTGAGACCTATCATCATATTTAGATCAAACTACTGCTGCTTATATAGGCGTTGATAAATTTCTAACTGGCTGAAACAGCACCAATGGAAAGATGCATAGATCCCATAGATCTGACTGCTGTTCCTCTTCGTTGAAGGAAAACTTTTTAATTGGTAAAAGATTGTACCAAAGATCTTAATTGTAAAGAAGAAAAGAAGTAGAATTTAATAGGTTTGATTTCATATCATCGATTACTAAACGCGATCGTATCTTGAAAGGTCTCCTGACTCCTTGTCGTATCATGCAAAATTCAATTAATAAAAGATAAAGCCCGCCCCGAAGCATCATGCCTCGATGCGGGATTTAAAATAAAAAAGAGATCGACGATCGACACAGTCAGTCTGTCTCCGATCGGACGAACAAAAACTCACACGTTAAATGATTATAAAAAGATAAACATCATGATCTATTCATATGGCATGATATGATCATGAAAGTAATAATGGAACGGTCATTTAACAAAGAGAAAAAAAAAAGAAAAAAGAAAAAGAACGTTCTGTCATGCGGGGTTCAATACAAACACCGTATCACACCATTACAAGACAGAACGATTCTGCCCATGATACATCACATCAAAAGAAACTTTCCATCGTAGCTTCATGATCAATTAATGATTGAAATTGGTCCTTACTACTCGTCCCATAAAATCACATACATGTATAAATAGCTCTCTTCTCCCGTCAACATATTTTTCTTCATCTACTTTTTTACTCTTCATAAATAAAGGCTAGGAAGGATTCTCACTGTACTTGTCTTTATTTTTTATTTTATATACATCCATTTTTATTCTACAAAAACCTATATTTTACACTCCTTTTTTTCTGGGAGCGGAAGTTAAATCATCATTACTCATGCTACCTTAAGTATGTGAGACTTTATTTGAGGGTCAGATTCTTTATTTCTAGTCGTCAAGTTTCATAGAAGCTAATTTCACAGTTGGGTAGTAATGCCTGATACGACAGCGCCCTTATTGAATCATGCAAATCGTTGTCCTTTGGCGACGTTGGCGGTGTTTCTGGCTCGTACTTGTAGTATCACGATATATTAGGATGATGAAAGAACAAGAATGTCAATAAAGAACATCATGTATTCATAATGAAGTAAAAGAACAATGATAGTGAAGAAGGATTAATCCATGCGTACTCAATGATGATCTCAGGTAGGTGCACGGATCAAGGGGTGATCGGGGCTTTAATAATTATGATGGAGATCTTAAACGTAGAGTAAAACCCATCATAATAATCCAAATCCTGATCTGAAGCCAGACTCCTTTAATACATGGTTTTACTTCACTAGAAACATATAGGAAAAGAAAAGAAAGATATTTCTTCTGTCTAAAGTGATCATCAAGGTGAATGATTCAGAATAGAGAGAACCCCTTCCTAATGTAGCCCATGTCCAATACTTCGTTATAAAAGTAGATCCGTCATAGTTTATTATAAAAATAGTACTTCTTTTTATTATTATTAGTAATAAACTGTACAACAGTCTTATCGTATTTCATTCTGACTATAACTACAACAACCATAATACAACAGTACTCAAAGGTACCGATCTGTCTTGGGTGATGATCGTTCGTTACTGCTAACTTAAGTCAACCATGACACCAAGTCTTCTGGCTCAATAGCTCCAAAGACTTTGGCACAAAGATTGACAAGCATCATGAAGGTGGCAGGTATCAAGCAGAATTTCAAAGCACACTCTATTCGGTCCGCCAGCAGCACAACAGCATTTCAACAAGGTATCGATGTCAACTCCATTAAAATTCGCGCAAACTGGGCGCTTTCTTCAGATACATTTGAACGGTATTATCTTAAACTCAATAATCAACTAGTGTAAAATATGGGTTTTTGTAGAATGAAAATGGATGTATGTAAAATAAAATAAAGACAAGTACGGTGAGAATCCTTCCTAGCCTTTATTTGTCAAGAGTAAAAGTAGATGAAGAAAAATATGTTAACGGGAGAAGAGAACTATTTATACATGTATGTGATTTTATGGGACGAGTAGTAAGGACCAATTGCAATCATTAATTGATCATGAAGTTACGATGGAAAGTTTCTTTTGATGTGATGTATCATGGAAAGAATCGTTCTGTCTTGTAATGGTGTGATACGGTGTTTGTATTGAAACCCCGCATGACAGAACGTTCTTTTTCTTTTTTCTTTTTTTTTTTTCTCTTTGTTAAATGACCGTTCCATTATTACTTTCATGATCATATCATACCATATGAATAGATCATGATGTTTCTCTTTCTATAATCATTTAACTTGTGAGTTTTTGTTCATACGATCGGAGACAGACTGACTGTGTCGATCGTCGATCTCTTTTATATTTTAAATCCCGCTTCGAGGCATGATGCTTCGGGGCGGGCTTTATCTTTTATTAATTGAATTTTGCATGATACGACAACTAGTAAAGGCGGATGATATTATGACAAAAGTGTTCTTGAGCCTCGGAGAAGAAACCACATCTGAGTGGGAGTGAAAGCATCGACTACCGTGGTAGGTACGAGCCACAACAGAGATGATGCTGGAGCGAAGACGAAGATGTGGTTAAGCCCTCCCATAGTCAAAATATAGATTTTGTTCACCCTCCCCTGATTCCCTTCAAGAACCCCAGGATTAAAAGGATATAAGGGAAGAAAACGGGGTTTATTAGAAAAATTAAATTAAATAGAAAAATAATGCGCGGCTTGAAAGACCTTAACCACATCTTCGTCTTTGCTGCAGCATCATCTCTGGTGTGTATTTGTGGGCGGCGTTACACTATGTTGATTCAAATGATGTAGAAAGATCTCAGACCTCATCCTCATAATCTTTTTTTTTTTTTTGTGTGCTTTTAGTCCACTGCCAACATCAACATCTCCAACAAGAACACAGCAACAGCAACAGCAGCAAAAGTAACTACACCCATTGGGGATAACCCTGGGGGGTAGGTATTTTAGCTGTCCAGCTAATTTTGGTTGCACGGGCATAAAAAAAGCATGAATTTTACTTATATAGGTGTTATCCATCGTGATACATAAATCATTTATGATAGAAACACCTTCATTGATAACGTATTTATATTGACCAGCAAACATATGATAAAACAAGACTTTACTGACATAAGATTAAATATAACACTATATCTATAATAAAACCAACCTAAAACTAATCTACAAGACATCATATTTTGATCTTGCTGGACCAATGATTGATTTGACATTCATATATATCCCCAGTTGTAATCAAGAGGTGTACCATCGTCGCATTTGACCACCCAATCCACCCTCGACATCCAACGCCTTTGCGATAGCATTATTCTTCTTTTTAACCAAAGCCTATTGCGTTCTATTCAGAGAACGTCATCCTTTTCCCCAGTTTGTTGTATCAGCCAAAAAAGAGATCCATCCATGTTCAATTGATAGGCATCGATTTTACATCAACATAAATTGAAAGACATTAGTATTAGAGCCTTGGGTAAGGTAAATGTCCTAGAAGAAAGAGACAGTATACAATACTGTGATTATAGAGTCTGTTATGGACGGGATTTAATATAGATTTATTGAGAGAGAGAAGTCTTAATAATAACAACCAGGGTGACTGATATATCTAATAAAACATGTGTAATATCTCAGACACGACAAATACTACCCCTTTCTCTTCGTGCCTTTCTTTTACCTTTGCCGTGTTGATTCAGTTTGGATGATTTCCAAAAGAGCCCCATTACTACCATAGAGTCAGTTGCTTTGTCACCTCTTTTTGTTTATTTTCATCATTCAATTGTTATAACAAATGGGAGTTCTCTGTTGAAGAGGACCAAGTTGAATGTCTTTGGAATGGGAAGACAAAGAAGAAGGAAATGCTTTTTCGCGATTATTAAAATCCCGCCATGTCGCCAACTTTAAAATTCCTCCTTTCTTTCCTTTTCTTTCCTCTTTTTTGTTTTTTCTGTTCAAACTCTCATCTACACAAACCTCCCCTTTAAACAAACTCCCTTCAAGAATCTGTACTTGACAGACAAGTTGTCCCAGGCACTCATTCCTATTGCTGGCCTTGATTACAAGATGGATTCATTCGCACACAAAAGTATTCCATGAATCATCTAATGGCTGTCTATATGAAAACCCTGTTTGTGGTGGATGTAATCCCATGGCTTCCTCCCTCTTACTGTGATTCCAGTCATAAAGGCAAGTCAATGCATCTTGAATGATACTCTGCCAAAGTTGTTACTGTTTTATACTTTAACTGAATTGTTAATTCATTATTTACACTAGGTTTATGCTCCCTCTTTGCCTCTGATATGTGAAGTCTCCTGTTGATAATCAAATGGTCAAGTTGGCAGATTTGTGAGTATGGATGCCTTGTGTAGAATAGCAACTTGGTCTAGTCTTGTTGTCGTGGCAGGACGTAGGCGACATCGTGTCCTGTCCCACACCTGGATCTGTTAGCGAATGGGTTGTGCTAGTAAAGCGGGATGTCTGGTATGTTGAAGCATTATTGCGGATCTACCTGGTTTCGGGCTTGTTGCATTGGCCACCAGTTACGGCGCTTCATTTGATTCTTGGGGATGGAACATGACATGCAATGTTTATGGGTACTTTATTGTAAGTAAAGAAAACAACAACATGAAAAGACAATGTTACTAATCACACTTCTTGTTCTTATTGCAGGCTTGTCTCCATGTATTGTAACTTGCCTTCCATGTTTGTTATCTCTGGTGTTTCGTGATCCCTCTCTGTTTCTAATACGTGAAGTAAGTAAAGATGAAGAAAAAAAAACAAGAAAAGACAAGATTATTAATCACATTTCTTCTGGTTGTAGACTTTGGCTTCTTGTTGGTTGTTGCATACTTGTTTTATATAATATGGGAAGGAACGGCGTGAATGACAAGATCATTGCCAACACCTACTTCGAACGACGACGATGGACTAGATTTCCAACTTTTGCAACGGAAGCACATCAATGGATGAAAAGATACGAATCTCTGGAGGAATTCTTTGGCTACATTCGTGTGGAAATGGTGGAAGAACTACAAGCTGTGTTGGAAGGGCAAGCTTTTAGTTGGTATACTCGGTTACAACGTACTATCAAGAAGGACTTGGTAGCACTGAAAGGCAAATACTTACATCAATATAGTGGAACCTCAAATCATGTTATAGCGGCTGTTGACGAACTCAAGTTAATCAAGCAAGAAAAAATGACAATTGGTGAACTGGCTTCTTTTATATTTTTACAGTAGTTTTTATTATTTTGTCATATTGTATTGTTTATTATCTCTTACCCCTCCATAGACCATCTACTATAAATATCTATATAATCTTATTAAATCAACTACGTATCTTATTCACTACCCTTTACTGCCTTATAACTTGACAGGACTAATGAACTTTTGACGTACAGCTAATTACCCAATTACATTATACGGTTGTTTGCGTATGGATTTGAAAGGGGCGGTTTTTCAATTAATAAATATGTACAATAATCTTGATGCATCTACATGTCTTCACTCCACCTGCATGTCTTGATTTTATCTATATGTCTTCTATTCATCTATGTGTAATATATGTGTTCCTACTGTCTATATATATTGCTACTATCTTTACCGCCTGCGTTGACCTGTATTGCAATGTATCGATCGGTGTCACCATTGTTTATATGTACGCCTTTGTGACACCAGTATTGGATCTATATAATTTCAACATTGCGATATTGACCTGTGGCCACCTATAATTACTATGTCCATCTATATAGAGAAAAGTCGATTTGGGATGACAAAATAGTATCGAGGTCGTTTGCATGAATTTTGGGATATGAAAGAGTATTTGTCTAGTTTCTCTCCGTACTTTTTTTTCTTTTTCTTACAAATAACAGGTAAAAGTCATCGCAAGTCTGGACTGGCCGACACAAGGGTTTTGGAGCTTGGCTGATGTTGGCAATATGCTGTAGTGTTTACATCGCCACTTTAATCATTAGCATCTGTTGATAATTAAGCGAGTAGTGCTCTTACATATCATATACGGGGTTTTGCTGTACAGTAAAAATAACGGTGCCCCACTGGGCGTACCGTCTTATTCATCGACACTACAATTACCGTCGTTCTTGTTTTATTTATTGTTGATACAAGGAGTTCCATGGTGGTTGCCGAATCATTTTAAAAACTTTGCATTTGGGGGGTATGGCGAGTGTCGAAGTTTTGTTGTATAGGGTCGTATCAGTGCGCAATGTTTTTTTCCAGCTACAAACTCCAATCGATTTGAGGAACCCAAAGGACAATACCGGCCATATTTGCTGATGGATTGTTCTAACACGGTAATAGATGAAGAAAAGTTTCTATGCATGTTAAAAGCATATTTATTTTAAAATCCCGCCTAATTGCTTCAAAATAACAAACCCTTTCCCCTAAAAATCACGTAAATTGAACTCCCGACAGGCTTTGAAAGAACAAACTTATTGCGAACCCCGCTTGAATCTTAAGAGAGCTCTACTGCCTCAATGGACAAGTGATGCTAATGATTAAAGTGGCGATGTATACATTATAGCCTATTTCCAACAAAGTTTACATAATGGCCAATATACCAAGTCCACTGTATGGAGCAGTATAGCCTCAAGATCGTTTGAACCTGACTTTTGTGGAAAAAAAAAGAAAAGGGTGTAGATTGGGATTGTGTTTTGAGGCGATTCAACGGTACTCATTTTCGAGACTGGCCGGGGTTCAAATTACGTGATTTCTGGGGCTCGTTTGAATGAAGATATATTTAAACGTCGCCTTTTTCCTCTCAGCATTGGTGTTCATGCAAAGGAGGACGTCGAGGTTTAACTATGGGCTAAAGAAGCATTGCCGACACTGAAAAATAAGTTAATACCAGGGACAAAAACAATATCAGTTTAATAAATTGGTTTATTAAGGATAAAATGGTTCAAGATACACGACATCGTAAGACCAATAGACTCTATTAATATATCAAAAGATAATCTATGTTTCAAATAAGGGGATGTTGACCAAACTAGTAATATAAACTATCAAGAAGGTCTGCCAAACATTGGATTTGATACAGAAGGTTGGACAGGTTGTTGTTTCCCATCGTCGGTTTCAAAGGATATGGTCACATCTTGTAGTTCCCTAGCTAGTTGACTATGAATAGAGTTAGTTCATGAAGGGGCTGTCCTTTTTTTTCTCGTAAATTTACCATGCCGTTTGATGCCATTGATTTCGTTCCTTGATTGTTACTTGTAACTTCCTTTGCCATTCCAGTATCGATGAATCGGTGTCTTGTACCTGATGGTTCGCCAGCATGAATATCTGATCGATTTCACCATTAAATGCCTAGAACAGAGAGCAAAAAAAAAAAAAAGTTAAACGACGAGTTGATTCGCAATAGAGTTAGCTGTCTCTTTTACCTCGTATAATTGTTCATTTTCCTTGACCGAATTATCGTATTTCACTTTGAGTCCATGGAGTTCTTCTTCTTTCTAATCAAAGAAGAAAGTTGAATACCGACTTGTGATTTTGTTTTCTATACCATTCGTAAATCCCGAGTCAGTTGGCGTACTACGGATCCAGTTTGTTCATAATCATCAATCATCTGTGAGAGTCGTTTGTTAAAATCAGATTTTAACTGTTCCATTTCCGCCATCAAAGATGCTAGGGTCGGTGAGGAGGTGGGATTGGTATAATGTTGTTCCGTCACTAACCGATCACCCTATAATAAAGTAAGTTGTGAAAAAAAAAATGATTAGATAAAATGACTTACCGATACATCCAAGGGTGATGATTTCCGATTCATTGTGTCGTCTCGAAAAAGGTAAGGTGGAGACCGATCTACATGTCGATTGGAGGAATCCATTTCTTGAGCCAGTGCCACACAGAGTGAATTGACACGATCTTCAACCGAGCCTTTATCCAATGTCCTAGTAGAAGAATGCTGTTAAAAGTGATGAGTAGATTCAGTTTCTTCTTGTTGTTCCTATCCCCATTCACCTTGATATCATACGACATGGTTTGTGATGGATGAACACTTGGTTTGTATAAACTGTCCCCATCCCTGAGTCCTAAAACAGAATGTTTATATGTTAGGTTTGCTTTTATGATTCATTTATTTTCTCCCGTTACCTGGTTGGATTGAGTGTCGTTTCGGTAGAATGTGTTGGGAAGCCCTGTAATTCAAAAAGCTGGAAGATGGTGTAACCCGATCGGGAGTACTGCGCTGAATGCTTGATGGTCTTTGATCGCTTTCATAGTAAGCACTTTTACGCCATTGTTGTTGTTGTTGTTGTTGTTGTTGTTGTTGTTGTTGTTGAGTTCTTGTTGATTTGACTAGATTTCCCGTAGCTTGTACGGATCCTGTTAATAATTTGTTGATCGTACTGATGCTCTTGCGTTTGTTCATTTGTAGAATGGTGTCCCGGACCGATTTTGTGCTGCTCTGTGGTGAAGGTGTAGGAGAAGGTGTTCGACGCATAATGGTATCCAGTTCTAAATGACAGAGCATGACTAGGGAGAGAGAGGGAGAGAGAAGACAGGGTTAAATAACAGAATATATAAATAGATTGGTGTTTTTGATTGTTCTAGGTGGGGGAGGTGGGACTTACGATTGGTCAAGAGATTATGTTTGAATTCAGTAGGATCACCAATAGGTAGTTCGAGGATAATATTTTGATTATCATTCGTATGACTACTGAGTCTACTCTGGATAAAAAAGCTACAATCAAAAAATGAGAAAGGGTTAGTAAAAGCATCAACCATCATAGTGATATTTTACCTGTATCCATGGTCATCAGAAGGACAAATCATGACAAGTGTCTTTGGAAGTGAAGAGCAGTTTTCACCGAGAATGCATCCAATATCAGAGACTTGTCGACTAGTATAAATCAATGCTATTTCATTCTATCAAATAAAAAAGTAGGTAGATTAAGTAACAAAGCATCCGAGTGATTATTTCCTACCTTGCTGGGATTTAAATGATAATAAGCGGAATCATGTACATTTGCATAAAAGTAATGATCATTCCAGTAACAAAAAGACATTGGCATATCTATTAATCCATAAGATGTTAGTACAGTACCTACATTTATTCCTCCTCCCCCTATTCTTCTTCTTACCATTGGCTTTCAATTTCATCTTTTGTTTGCCAAAGGAATGGATAAAATCATATCGCTTGGATACGAGTGGTTGAGATGCGACATGTTGTAAAGTCGATGATGTGTCGATAGTGCTGTTGATCAAACAAGGTCCCATATCCAAAGAAGGTGGAGCCAAGCAAAAGAGATGGACACGTTCTTGCTGAAAATAATTTTCAAGCCCTTGATCCGATTCAGGAGACGACGACGATCCACCAGTAGTTACCAATGTGAACGACAATCCCAGTTCACCTTTGTAAATGTCAGCATCATTCAATCCAATCCATCCACGGAATTTGAGTTTTCGTTCCAGTCGTTTCTGTGGTTCGCGTATGACAAAGATGGGTGTCCCCCGTTTTCCTTGTTTTTGATCCATTCCACACAAATCCAATCCATTTGATTCATAAGAAGGTCGTTTCACCACCATGATCTTGTCGGTAAAAAGGAATAGGGTGACAGGACATATTGGTTTATGGGTTTGCATGTCATGTTCCGTAGCATCGATATAACAGATCAGACTACGTTGTTGACTAACAAGTGAAGCCTATAAACATTGAGTTAGACACACACACATTTGACTTTATGTTTTGTTTTGTTTTACCGGGCAATTATGGATCGACTGTAACATTCTTTGGAAGACTTGAATCAGATTGGTGTGATAATCATCATGAAGACTAGCAGCATCTTCAGTTTTGGCTAATGATTCCACAAGGTAGGTAAAGTCAGGGTCGGTGTTGCTGGTATGTTTGATGAGTTCTATTAACAAAGAGGTCAGTCAAGGATATTTTTATATATAAACAATGTCTGTGCTTACCTTGTAGAAACACCTTATAATGACCAAGCCGTTGACTGGGTAAAAGCAAATAGTCATACACAGTGTATCCCCCATCATGTATAGTCCTCTAACCCCCCACAACCAAAAAAAATGTGAGTACAAACCCCACCCCACCTCCCTTTTGACCAACCTACGTTTATAAAGCTTTGGTATGGTATATTGTTCTTGAGTTCTTTGGTATGGAATAGCCTTGCATTTTCAACCCCAAGTAAAAAGTTCCTATAACATTTAAAGTCGGAGAGCTATAAAGGAGTTAGTTTACATCAACACCTTTTCCCTTTTTATTTTCATTCATTCTTTTCATTACCTATGATACATACATGCCGACTGAATAGCATACCAATAAAAGACCGATTGGAAGATCGACAGTTTTGATAAAGATCGGAATAGAATAAAGTGTTGATATTGTGAATTTCTTCAATGTTCATAAACACTTGATGACATTCATACGCCCCGAGAATGATACTTGATTTGCGGCCTTTGGATCTTGTTCGGAGAGGCATGACAATTGTCTAGTAATCATTTGGTCAGGTGTTTGTATATGTCAAGGGAACTTTATTTACCTTGATGAAGATGTCCATGTTCTTTATATAGTTTGCTTCAGTGGTGATAAAGTCTTGTATCAAAAACCGTCGTTTTTCATCATCCTAAAGTATCATAAATAAATAAGCAAGTTAACATTTTGAGGTCAAATATATGTTACCTCTACAAATAAATGTTGTTCACTTGATTCAGAGTTCATTGCTTGTAATGCCTTGCTGTCAGCTGAGAATCCACCAACAAATGTTTTCCAGGCAGGGCAGTCTAAAAGACATGTACGAGTGTTAGTAGTAACTCGAGTCCCATTCCGTGTATTGACTTGCCTTGGTCAGTAACATGCTTGTCGATTAGAATGTCGAAATAATGGCACTGTGTGGAAGGAGAGTAAAGTTAGTACTTTATATACTCCCCCTATCTTTTTATCTTTACCAGAGCGTCAGTTGACACGGAAGCATCCTTTTGTAAAGGAAGAGTGTGGAAATAGCCATGGTCCAACAGACTGTCCTCCAATATCTATAGTAAGAAGTAGATGAGTACAATAAATACAATACAATCACCCAACCTACTTGCTTCATGGATGTAAAAATAAAAATAAAATGAAAGAAAAGAAAGAAAAGAGGAAAGGAAAAGACATTGTATTTTATTTTATATGCCGCCACTATTTGATTCGCTGTCAGTCTGTCACAAGAATATCTTGATACATTTTCGATAATGTGCTACATACGTTAAATAAGATGTGAGTATTATGACTTGCAGCACTCCCATATGATCCTTTTACACGCTACGTGATGATATACGTGTACAAAGTGACCCGCATGATCTCTTTTTTTGAACCGGTGTCTATTTCAATCGCCGATTCAATATGGATTGTATTCTTCCCCCACTGATGTTTTTCACTTTCGTCCTTTTCTTCCCCTTTTATACACATAAACACACACATCATGAATATTACAGATAAAGAAGGCAATACTGACTTGTTGTTTTTAAACTTTAATCAAGACTTTAGTTGCATATCGGTGGGTACAAAACACGGTTATAGAATATATAACTGTGATCCTTTTGGCAAATGTTATTCAAAAGGTACGTATGACTCCCCTCCCCTAAGGTGTTTTACTATCATACCATTTTTTGACTAACTATTCTTTTATATTATCCATTGATGACCTGATATAACGATAATAGCTGAAGGTGGAACTGGTATAGTGGAAATGTTATTCTGTACGTCATTAGTGGCACTCGTGGGCGCAGGAGAACAACCCACCTTCTCAACTAGGCATTTGCAAATCATCAATACAAAGGTAAATATATATATATACATCTCCTTTTATGAACTAACTTTTTACATTTAATAGAGACAATCTACCATCTGTGAACTCACCTTCCCAACTTCCATCCTGGCAGTCAAGATGAACCGACGCCGCTTGATTGTGGTATTGGAAGAACAAATCTTTTTATACGATATCAGTAATATGAAGCTTCTTCATACCATTGATACCAACCCAAACCCTCAAGGTAAACAAAAGATATAAAAAATAAAAAATAAAGGAATAAACAAATAGACTAACATGATTGCGTGTGTGTCAAGCCATCTGCGCCTTATCGCCTTCCAGTGAAAATTGTTACATTGCTTATCCCTCTCGATCCTCTTCAAGCTCTCCTTTTACTGGTGGTCAAACCACCCAATCCTATTTCCCTACGGGTGATGTAGAAATCTTTGATGCTCTCTCTTTACAACTCATCAACATTGTCCAAGCACATAAAAGCCCTGTCAGCAACATTACCATGAATGCTGATGGTACTTTATTGGCCACTGCCAGTGAAAAGGTAAAGAGGGGAGGATACTGTTATAAAAACAAAATATAGACTCATCTTTTGTATATGTAGGGAACGGTGATTCGAGTATTCTCAATTCCTGATGCTAACAAGGTATATCAATTCCGTCGTGGATCTTACCCTGCAAAGATTTATTCCATGTCCTTCAATTTGGTCAGCTCCTTACTCTGTGTATCCAGTGATACTGAAACGGTACATATCTTCAAATTGGCACTTGGTGCTGCCCCTGGATTGAATGGTGTCAATGGTTATAGTCCCAACTCTTTGACAGGTGACAAGGACGAACATGAAACTCGAGGAAGAAGTGGAAGTGTGGGGTAAGATACAGAAATGATGATATCAGTGGTCATCTAATGATACTTTTGTTTTGTTTTGTTTTGTTTAGTCAAATGCTGCGACGCTCCTCTTTACACTTTGGACGAAATATTGCAGGAAGTGTGGGATCTTATTTGCCTGAAATGTTGACTGAAATCTGGGAACCAGCCAGGGACTTTGCATCTTTAAAACTTCCTAGTGGAGGTGTACGAAGCTTGGTGGCATTAAGCAGGTAAAGAAGTAATAAAAAAAAAGTTAGATCATTCTTCTCGTTTTTTTACTTATCTTTTTAAAATAGTACTACTCCTCAAGTCATGGTGATTACCTCGGAAGGTTACTTTTATCAATACAATATCGATTTGGAAAATGGTGGTGAATGTGTCCTTCTTAAACAAAATGCGTAAGTCAACATGTCATATATGAAATTCGCTTGGCTCATACCATCTCCTCTCCTTGTAGGTTACTAAATTCAACTGATGAAGTCAATGGTGTCCTTGGGGACTAATTCTCCTCCTCCTTTTTTTTTTTTTTTACTAAACTAATCCCCTAGTATTTTACATACCCTTTAGTCCATTCTTTTTACTTTTTTTTTTTTTTACCCCCCTCTTTTGATCTATTATCTTGTCCTCCCCTCCCTCCCCCTTCTTTTTATTTTAGTATACACATCGTCTTATATCAATTTATTCATTATTAAATAAACAACTCGGGACGCTACCAAAGTTTGATGTTTGAATGGTGTGGGGTAATAAGTATGCAGATCGATAATATAATTTGTAGTTCTGATTGTATTTGCATATCTGGATCCTTCTGTTGTTAATACATGCTAAAAAAAAAAAGTCTCATTCTTTGATTTTCTCAACGATGTTTACTGTTAAGAGAGCTAGCATATGGTATATTAATAGATGTGCTAGAAGTATCAGAAAAAAAAAAAAAGCTGCTACCTCTCTTCACTCCCAAATGATATGTCACTGATAGAACCAACTAACATCCCCAAAAAGAAAGTGTCGGCACGGAAGGACCCCTCCCCCCGCCTCTGGAAAGAAAAGTACTGTACTCAAGTCGCTCCTTATTGACAAGGTTTTCCAACCTTACGCCGGCCGTGCATGTTTATTTTCAAACGCCGCCACTTTTGCTTCCGCATTAATTTCAAATCAACGCCATTGACAACATTTAGAACAAAGGCATTGTTCAGTTATTCTTTTTCCTAAATAGGCAACGGTATAGTTTGATAGATATATTTATTATAAGACACTATTGTGATATACTAAATTATACTCCATATAACACTATAACTACCACCAGTGATCCGAATTGTTATACTGTATGTAATAAATGCAGATACTGTATAAACTCGTAGAGGTACGACCACCAGAGACAGACAATGTAAAAACAATAGCCAATCGTACCCCCCTAATCCACCATACTTTACATTGTTGGAATATTTAACGTGTTTAGAAGTACAAAGCCAAGTGTGTGTGTGTTTTTTTTTTTAAAAAAAAAGAGAGATTTTTTATTTATTGTTAAAACAAGGTAGGGGAGAAGGACTATATGACAACAAAGAATAAATAATATAAATCAAGAGGTAACATTGAATGAGTTGATATCAATATCATCAGTGAGAGGGTTAATGTTGATTTCAAAACGACTTTGGACGTCATTCAGCGTGGTGGAATCCTTTTCATCCGACACAAACGTGATCCCAAGCCCCTTGGTACCAAAACGCCCAGCACGACCCACACGATGTAAATAAGTATCCGCGGAATCAGGCATATCATAATTAATGACAATATTGACCCGTTCAATATCAATCCCACGACCAAAGATATCCGTTGCCACCATGATACGTTTTTCAAAGTCCTTGAATGATCGATAACGCTTGATACGTTCTTCTTGGTTCATTTGGGAATGGATACAGATACTGGGGAAGTTACAGTCAGTCAAGATCCGGTTGAGTTCATTAGCCCGAGCCACCGATTTAACAAAGATACACACTTGATTGAATTCCAACGTGTCCAAAAGATCGTTGAGTTTTCGGTTCTTTTCGCGTTCTTCCAGCTTGATGTAGAATTGTTGGAGACCGTGCAAGGTGAGTTTGGCTTCGTCGTCCACGTAGATCTCAAGAGGGTTTTGCATGAATTTCTTGCATACTGGGCGAGTGTCTTTGGATAAGGTGGCGGAGAACATCATGACTTGTTTATGATGAGGAGTAGATCTAAAGATATCTTGGACATCACGACGCATTTCTATATAAATAAAAAGAGAAAGTAAGACGATGATCACTTTTTTAAAGAGCTGTCTTTTTTTTTTTTAATACCTAATTGTTCCAACATTTTATCACATTCATCCAAAACAAAGTGCTTGATATTGTTCAACTTGAGATGTTTTTCACGCACCAAGGCCAAGACACGACCAGGTGTACCGACAAGAATATGAGGACATTTCGTCTTATCCTTCAACGTTTCAATATCCTTGGCGATAGGGATCCCACCATAAAACACTTCGGTTCGAATATCAGGAAGGTACTTGCTGAATCGAGCGTATTCGTTCTTGATTTGGAAAGCCAATTCACGCGTATGACATAGTACCACCACAGAGACTTCACCATCCACAGGTTCAATTTGTTGTAAAGTGGCCAACACAAACACGGCTGTTTTACCCATACCAGACTTGGCTTGACAAAGGACATCCATACCCAAAATAGATTGAGGAATACATTCTTGTTGGACTATTTTATATACACAATAGGATTAGTGGTCTACGCGCGTCCTTTTACATGAGTGTTTTACCTTCAGATGGATGTTCAAAACCACAATCCACAATACTTCTTAGAAGTTCAGGCTTGAGTAAAAAGTCACGGAAACCAGTAGAGTGAATACCAACATACGAGCCCTTCTTGTCCTTCTTGTCATCACCTTCAACGAGAGCATCGGTGTCGTCAGATACCTTGAGAGAATCTTGTTGGAGAGCTTGATCGTCTTCTTCGTAATCAATCAAATCATCGGCGTGGTCGGCGGCAGACATTGTTGAATAGTTATTGTTGTGGTAAAAAGAGCGAGGAGACGAAAAAAATAAAAAATAACAAAGCCGCTATTTTTTTTTTTTGTTGCTGTGTCTGGTTTTCAAAAAGGTCACCCTGACCAAGCTCTGACTTGTGATTGGCTGGATTCCATTGGGCGGTTGGATTTTGATTTCTTTATTCTTTTCCATCATGCTCAAGATCAAACAGTTTAATTGTCATTATGCTTATTCCATCTTCTTCACAAAACAATAGGATCAAGAAATAGAGTCGATAATAGTATTCGAATCAAGAAAAAAGAAAAACAGTGTTGAACGGGTTACAAAGCATCACTTGTCATTACCCCTCTTTTATGAAATCATTAGACTGACACTACAGCTGACGTGGGGATGTTGAGTAAATTAGATCATGGAAAGGAATAGAACAAAAAGGGAGCCACTCAAAAATGGTACCCCTGAATTTCTCACTTGACGGAGTTTCAAACCGACTATCCCACTTTATCGACAATCAACACGTTCTTTCTCCTTATTGTCAATTTTTTGTCCATCCTTTCCATCTATAGTTGACAAGTCTGTTCTCGTTATTTCTCTCTATGCTTGGTTCATTAAACTCCTTTTATTTCATCCATTTACTTACAGATGATCTTGATCCCATAAAACCTGTAAAACCTTATTCATTTCTCCTTTCACTTGTAATATGGAGACATCATTGGCGTTTATTGTAGAATCTTCCTCCCTGCTTTTGATAATTAGGTATTGCTCGTGCGTTGTGATTTCTTAGACTGATGCTTCTCCTTCTCTTTCCATATACAGAGATAATTTCTTCACTTGATGTTGTCAGTCCAAGGAAAAAGCCAATGTGAATGTTCAAACACCGCTTTTCTATAAATACAGAATGTCAGATCCTTCGTTTTTTTTAAAAAGTCTCTATCTCTTTCTTCTTCTTTTATCTCACTCTCTTAAAAAAGATGGCTTCCTACAAAAACGTTGTTGTCGTTGGTAAGTAGTCACTCCTGACCATGATGATTGTCTTTATGACTCATGTCTCTCTCTCTCTCTTTTTTAGGTGCTGGTGTTGTTGGTTTAACCACTGCGATTACTCTTTTACGTAATGGTGCTCGTCAAGTAACTGTGGTAGCCAAGGATCTTCCCGGTGACATGAATCCTGAATTCTCTTCTGTTAATGCTGGTGCTTCCATCATTTCTTTTGCTTCTGTCAACAACAAGCAACATCAAGGTAAGAAATAGTCATTTGACTGACATGTCCCCCTCTCCTAACTTTTATTTTTTTCTTTAATGATAGAAATGGATCGTTACACTCAAAGAGAATTCCGTCGTTTGGCTAACACTGAACCTGAATCTGGTGTCTCTTACACTCCTGGTGTGCAATACTATGGTATTCCTGATGCTCCCGGAGAAGACTGCCACTGGGTGCGCGATATGTTCCAAGACGTAAGTTGAGCAAAAGAAAAAAAAAGGGTGGTGATGATTATTCTAATATGGGATCTCATTTTTGTAGTATGAAAAAATCCCCACAAAGGATCTTCCTGAAGGTATCATTGGTGGTTACCGCTACGTTGCCTGTAAGTCCCTCCTCTCATTTTTTTTTTCTTCATTGGGTTCACTCACACTCTTCTTTTCATCTAGTCACTGCTAATGTGCCAGTGTACCTTGCCTTCTTGGTCAAGACCTTGATCTCCTTGGGTGGTAAACTTGAACGTCAAACCTTTGACAGTCTACAAACCGTCATCGACCAATACAAAGACGCCGACACCTTGATCAACTGTACCGGTATGGGTAGCTACTATTTGAAAGATGTTCAAGACCATACCTTGTACCCCGTCCGTGGCCAAACCGTCATTGTCCGTGCTCCCCATATCAAGCATCAAATCTACAAGGACGTGTGCCGTACCGAACGGTTCTGTACCTACATTATTCCTCGAGGGGATGGCACAGTGGTGTTGGGTGGTACGTTGGATCGCGACAGCACGAATTACGAATCGGAACCTGAATTGACCAAGGCTATTTTGGAAAACTGCTATAAACTCCATCCTTACTTGACTCACTATAAGGGTCCTGATGCTTTTGATATCTTGTCCGTTGATGTGTCGTTCCGTCCTGGTCGGGAAGGTGGTATCCGTATGGAAAAGGAAACAAGATGTAAGTGGATGAAAAGAAGAAGAAGAAGAAGAAAAGGATGGGGGTACTAATACATCTTTTATTTTAATTAGACCGTAACAATGGCGATAAGGTCACTGTTGCTCATCATTATGGTCACTCTTGCCATGGGTTCCAATCTAGCTGGGGATCTTGCCACAAGTTGCTCCAATTGTTGAAGACTCGTGATAATCTCTCCAAGTTGTAATTGGATTCTTCTTTTTAGTTTATAGTTTATTTTTCACTTACTTTTTATTGATGGGCTTATTGATGGGGGTTATTCGTTTTATTTGAATCGGTGGGTTATTGAATTCCTTTCAAGGAATTGTTTGAAGTAAAAAAAGAATGGCGTTGATTATGAAACTGATGACTTTTTATTGTTGTGTGGGTTTTAAACGCTGCATTCATGCAAAATGATTCTAATTCAAATCCCGGTATGTACCCCTCGACTCTATTAACCTGCATCCACAAACTTTAAAATAATATACAGTAACCCTAATACCATTTCTATCATTGACACCCCCTTATTAATGTAAAATGAGTCTATGAAAAGACACTTTTTTATTTGTTTGTTAAAAAAAAAAAAAGACAATCTATAACTATATAAAACTACGACTGGGGATATAAACAAGGAGGGGATTCAAGTAAAAATTAAGATATGCATAGCCATGTTGATGGGCCAATAAACCATACAGACAAAAACTATAAACCATGAATGGACTACTTGATAGTCAAACACCAATTGGGATACCAAGAACACCAAGTCCCCCGATGTATAGACAAGAGCCAGACCAATAGGAGATAACAAGGTGAGTAAAGTGCATTGGACCAAACGCCAAAACCATGAAGACGTCGGACGAACTAGACTGTAAGGCACAACAATCGCCAAGGCTGTGGACACCGCCAAGCTAAAGTTGAGTAAGGATACGGTGGCAAGCACCATGGCACTGACGGCCAGGCACACTGATTTCAAGATCCGTCCATCATGTAAAGGAGAATCGGCCTTTATGACCCAACAACTGGTGGCAATAATAGTGATCAAAGCAATAGTAAACACGGCACCCATCTGGATGATTAAAGCCTACCAATAAAAAAGTGGAATGAATCACCCCTTTCATTTCATTTCTTTTATTTTCTTTTACCTGATCACCAAACTTTTCTTGCAAGATGGAATTGGGTTGAATGACATACAAAATGATCATGCCAGCCAAATGAGTAATTGCCAATACCAAAAAGGAAAAAGTGAGAGGTCGCTTGAAGACACTGTAAGCTGGGCTGATGGCACCTTTGCGATCAATTGTTTCTTGATGATCCAGTTCAAGTACCTTGGGATCCAAATAATAAAGAGCTAAGGAGTAATAAAGAGAAGATATTGATTAAGGTAATACAATGTTATTAGTCTGTCTGCCACCGCACACACACACACACACATAGATATAGTAGTAATAATAAAAAAAGGATATTTGAAAGATTAGACTGCAGGCATACAGAATCACAGGAGGCATGTAAACACCAATAGAGACATACCGAGAGGGATTGGGTAAGAGATAAAAAAAGAAGGATTGATGAAAGTGTTCCAATAGATTATTCAAACTTCGGAAGGTTGATTCGAGTAATCTAATAAGAGTTCAAGTTAGTATTATTGCCACCACAACCCATTCCCCAAAATGGTCACTTACACACCAATACGATGGAATCCAAACAATGAGTCCAATTGATCAGAGCCATGAATACCATGGATCGTAACAGCATCAATCTTGTATCTAATTTCATATCAATAATGGTTTATCTCTTTCATTCTGTTTGATGATCCCACTTACCTAAGATATTGCCCGGCATCACTTGACGGATGACCTGTCAATTGATACTCCAAAGTACGTAGGACATGTTTCAGAGATGACCAGTAAGTAGATGATCCATCTACACTATCGATATCATCATGTAAAGTGATGGGTACTCTTGCTGTATTTTGAGCCACCACACGTATAGTATTGATAAGATCCAGATTAGGTAATTGGCCATTGACACCCTCTAAATATATAAGCGTATGGGTGAGTGATCCGAGTGGATGATCTCGACTCTTTTTTTTTTTTTTTTTTTTTTTTTTTTCTTACCAAAGAATAATCCAAGGCTTGCATAATCATGAGTACCAGGGAAATCCAAATTGATGACACCCTGAATAGCACCAGATCGAGGCATGGTGAGGGATGATAAAGTTGCTTGACCTAGAGAAAGTAATACATCAATAATTCTATAAAAGCATATACCCCCTCCTCTTACCGTGTTGTTCGATTCCATGATAAGCTTCCAACCAAGCCTGGGTGCCAATGTTCGCATGATCTGTCACCAGTAAGATAATATCCTTGGACCAATACACATTTCCTGGATTAAAAAAGAGTTAGTTTATGTGTTTTTGCTATGTTTGTCTTGCTTACGTTTGAATAGTTTGGATAATGATAATAATGCAGCAATACCATTCGTGTTATCTACATCATAAAGGTTAGTTCTACTAGCCACTTGTTCACACAACTTACATTCACCCGTCCGTGAGATCCAAGGGGCACTTAGTACCAAAGCTTCTTTTCCATCACTGCGAGGTGTTCTATAAATCGCAAACGCATTGATACCCTATAACAAAGTAGCAATATGAGTAAATCATTCCCCAACCTTTTTTTTTTTTTTTAGTTTTTACTGATTGTCCATCCATATCAAAGGTTTGTATAGCAGCAGTGAATCCAATTTTGCGAAGCTGGGTTTGAATGAATTGAGAGCGCCTAACAAATAAAGACAATGAGTTTTTTTTTTTTTTTTTTTTGCTGGGAGGGGAGGTCAGGTTACTTACACTGTAATGTTCATGGTCTGGATGATTTGTATCTTGTCCCTATAATCTTCAGCCGTTCGAATATCATTGTAGCCATAATAAACATTTACCTTGTAAAAAAGAGGAATGGTTGGTTAGTTGGGTGTGGACGCGCAACATTAGTAAACTCTTACTTGACCAGGAAGCAAGGCATTTTCAGAGATATAAGTTTGTTTACTGTAGCCATCATAAGGAAGTAACAGGATCCAACAAGTGCCAACTAGAAAGAGTAACAAACTAGTGGTAAAAGAGAGAGAGAGAGTGTGTGTGTGGGTGTGTGATGAGTAAGATGACCTTTTTCAAAACCAAGTTCTACTTACCCAAACGGTGTTGCGTATTTGTTTAAGAATGCATATATCTTTTGTTTCTTTTCAGAGCTAAATGGTGCCCGTTTCCGTTTAGCGCCCAATCGAGTCTTGATAATGGAGAGCATTAAAGAAGGAAGAAAAGTGGAAAAAAAAGGAAAAGAGGGTTCAAAAATAAAAACTTCCCCAAACATTTCAAATTCCGACGTCCGTACCTGTGGGTGTGAAGAACTCACTCCAATGTACTATTTCCCCCCAAATGCCAAGTATAGTTTTGATATAAAGCTTATAGACATTAAACAAGGTTAAAACAATCAGTAATCCCAATAATTCTATCTTCTTTCACTGTATACACACACTTCAGCCAAGGTAAGATGTCACCAATACACAATGCAGCGTCCGGCATTAAACTGTGATACAAAGAGCAAGGTGTGATGGGAGAAAGTATTGTCAATTGTTTATTTATGAAGTAACAAGAGTAAAGAGAAAAGCGTTTATTTATAAGGTAAAAAAAGGATAAAAGGTAAAATGAAGAAGGTTATTTAGACAGAGGATCCTTGTCATGGGAGATCTTGCTGCCCAAATCTGTCTAAAGTTGCCTCGATTTAGTAAAGTATCAGGGAAGACCTCGGCGACCAATAATCTGTTGTTCGAAGATCCGTCGTCGCCGCCTTTGGGCCTGGTAGCAAGGCGGAGGTCTTCTCATATAACTTCGAGTTGATCTTCTGTCACAATGCCTAAACGTAGTTTTTAGTTACTCATGCCTGTTTTTTTTTTCTTCGGTTTTTTTTTTAAAAAAAAAAAAAAAAAAAAAAGACTCACCAAGATCAACTCTTGTCCGCTGATCCAGACCCCCAAGTCGACGAGACACCTGGCGATTACTACGAACGACGCCAGTCTGATGTCGAATGTAGTCCGAGATCATCATGGAACGCCCTAATAATAATAAAGTGTCAGTCCTAATAAGCATAGTTTGAGCACTTACAGCAAGATCTATCATTGATAATCATCTGTTGCCGGTTGGCGAAAGGGCCGATAGGCAGCCCTACAAGCATGTGAACACAATTTTTCCACGTTTGGTGCTTCCGGTTGGTTGTTTCTGATTGTCCATCTCCAATTAACATTGGGGTTGGAATTCCCCTGACCCAAATCCTTGGAAAATGTTAGGCGCACGGAATTTGGGAAGAGCACTACTCCCTCAACTGTCAACAGATGCTAATGATTAAAGTGGTGATGTGGACACTATGGCATATTTCCAACATAAGTCACCGCAAAAGCCAAGCTCCAAGACTCTTGCGTCAGTATATTCAGGCTTGCGATAACTTTTACCTGTCATTTGTAAGAGAGAGAGAAAAGTACGAAGAGGAACCAAACTTCATTTTCAGATCCCGCCCGCCTCTACTAAGATTTGGAAAGGGCTCTACTCGCTCAATGGTGAACAGATGCTAATGATTAAAGTAGCGATGTGAACACAATGGCATATTTCCAACATAAGTCACCGCTAAAGCCAAGCCCCAAGATCCTAGTATCAGTCAGTCTAGACTTGCGATGACTTTTACCTGTCCTTTGCGGCGAAGATGCTTTAGACGGAAAGAAACTTCGTTTTAAAACGCCGAACATCAAAATTCTGTGCGCCTAGCGATTCCCCAAAGATCGCCCATTGACCTCTTGGTTCTAAAACTTTAACCTTGAACATGATCGAAAGACATGGATGATTCCGGTACTGTTGATGAAGGGGGGACAAATTTCAAACTTCCTATTTAAACTGCGCTTTGATTCAAGTCGGCTTTTTTTCTCCATCCTTCTTTACTTTTATTTTACTCAACATTGGCAATCTTTTGAACAATAAACTCAACCAGCTCAAAGAACATTTTAACAATATTAAAGTTTTCTTAGACCATTACGAAACTGAAACTCATAAAGCCCGTGAACAAGCTGAACAAGGTACTATCATGAATGAAGCTAATGATTTGCGTTCATGCGGTGGTGGCTCTCTATCTAGCGGCGCTGCTTCTTCTGGCGGTAATCATGGGCTACTTCTTGCCTTCATCTGTGGTGACGATGATCCAGTGTCAAGACAAATAATGCAAAAGGTGATTATTGGAAGAAGATGTGTAGTAACATACTTGATGTTGGGGTAAAATAACCAATCCATGTTGATCAGTTCCATGTATTGCCGCAGTCCAAGTATCTTCGAGTATGGTGATCATGAGAATAGTGGCTGGATATAACGAGAAAAAGAAAAGAAAAAAGTTAGGGTACTTATATCTTTCCACATCAATCATATTTTTACCTTCCACCAACTAACTAGATCCCATTACAGAGTTGTTGGATTGAACAATACGATGTTGCCAATTTTTCTCAAGTTCGTCATAGAGTTCCACATTTGATCAGCATGTTTTTCACACGATCCAAATCATCAAGTGTCCAACAAGTAAGGTTGACATTTATGATCCAAGATCACAGACTAGTAACATAAAAACATGTTACAGATCTCGTTACGATCGGCGGACATAATTAGACGAGGGCTCTTGATCCATTGAAGGTATTTTACTTGCACAAGAAACCTTGTACGCCACCACGAACTTTTCGAGAAAAACCAACCATTTATATAGTTGTCGCATGCATCTACGCCATCGAATTAGGTATCCCCTTCACCGTTGAGCTGACCACCAGATCTTTCTCCAAAACAACTTTAGCGATCACCAGAAGATGGATCAAGTCAACACTAATCATAAAAAGAAGGTTAGTTTCTAATTTCTGTAGCTTTCTCTCTCTCGCTTCATTATCATGTTGTGTTCACCATTTCGTGATAGTCGGCACTTTCAATGAGACGAATGTATTGCCTAGGGATCACAGTTAGCACCGTCTTGTTTCCAGAATCATTGTATGGTCGTACGTTTCTGGTGTACTTTAACTAAAGCAAATTTGCCCTAGTGTCGATAAAAGAATTCACAGAGTAAAAAAAAAAAAAAAAAAAAAAAAAAAAGATGTTAAAGTAAATGAGACAAAGAAAGTAAAGAAAGAATGAAAATGAGAAAAAAAAAATCCAGATTTCTTTTACATGCTAATCGGGATTTGAAAATATGATTGCATAATGAAGCTCGAATCATTTGAGCAATTATAATCTTGATGAATCTTTCAATTATGAAAGAGTCCTGTATCAAAAAAGTGCACCCATAGAAAAAGGTATGGGACCTGATCCCTGTACTCTTCCTTTTCCTTTCTAACGGCAATATTAGTTGATTGATCTTCTTTTTTCTTTTCCCATTGTAACGTGGTAGTAACCAATAAACTTTATATATCTTACTCGATGGGCTACTAACTGTCGTTGGTCAGTAATCATCACCAAAGGGAACTAGATCGCTTGGGGACGACAAATTATAAAATAGAAATAGTGTAATGGGATATTTGTGCCACCGACAGCATGCTACTTGATGCCAAAATAGGCTCCTCGAGACATTCTCAGTTTTTTGTTCACTTTATAGTTTCTTCTTCATTCTCGATTGTTTCCCTACAGAGTGAATCAAAAGATACTCTAACCTTATACACGTAATATCAAGTAAAAGAGGATGCTATTAAAAGTAACCGACGGTTTACCAACAGTATGGTGTCTCGCATGGCTGATCGTAGGACAAGGTCCACTTTAAATTGCAACTCCGATCCGCCAAAAAAAAAAAAGTTCATGTGGATTTTATTTGAATTCAACTTTTATTTCTCACTTTTCCTTTCTTTCTTCATTCATACTATTTGTAATTCTAAAAAGATCACCATGAACGTCACTTCGCTGGATGAAAGGTAAATGAAACGAAATGAATATGCTCAGTCAATATGGAATCTATGGACTTAGTGTTTTTGCCCTGGATATTTATAGTGATTATGAAAAAGGCTTTACTCACGATGCGGACTCACCTCTACAACAAGAAACTGCCATTCCTGCACCGATACGAAAACGAAACAACTCAATTATACCACAACAATTACTGAATGATACTGGCGGAGGTGGCCGTGAACGCGCTGCTCTTGCTACTGTTTTTGGTGTACTAGAATACAGTGAATCAAAGATATTCTGGGAACGACAATCAGGAGGAAACGATACCCTTCAACATGAACTCATTTACGGATACAATAACAATGCTAATGGGGCGTCTACTCTTACGAACGATTCGACCATCACCACCCTATCGTCATTCTTCTCGCCGTTGGAGCTCTCCTCAAACCCCGCATCTTCTTCACCCACACCTTCACCAGGACCATCCACATTTAATCTTTTGCCTGATATTCCTACTGTCAGTCAATTCAACGACATTTTTATGGATAAAGATTATGGTACTGACTTTATACGGCCGCCACTTGTCGATCGATCCATGTCATCCACAACAATCCAATCTGCCATGGCTGGTCCCATGTATACTTTGGATGGTTTCGATGAAGAAACAAATGATCAACAAGTATCCACTCCATTGTTGTTTATTGGTTATCCTCCTGCTGTATTTGATCTTTTGAAACCTGATAATGATGATCGGATTATTATATGGGGTCCTGATCCAAAAGCCGTGTCTGCTTCAATGGCCACCACCACCAAGCAAGCGTCTCCTTCACCTTCAAGGTCCACTACTTCTACTACAACAACAGACTCATCCACTTTACCTTCACCACCATTGATGCGCGGCTTCTCTTCAAATACAACCACCAGCATGGCAGCACTACCAAGACCTGATCAACAAGGACGGTCCAGACTTTTATCGGGTAAACTGACTGACGGTATACGAAAATCATTGCGCTCAAACTCTTTGATTCATCGATCTTCTACCGATAATCTCAAAAGTATCTTGTTATTGAAACGTACGTTTGGAAGCAGTAAACTCAAACAGCAACAGGATTCTATCTCATTATCTGAATCGACCACTTCGACATCCAATAACGTGACCAAGGTGATTGAAGCAGCTTCGGTGGAAAAACTGGTGGAGAAACTGACAATCACTCTAGGTAAAGATTGAAGAAATAAAAAATAAAGCAATCAAATTACAAAATAGGTACTAACTTCATTTTTTCTTCCTCTCCTCTAGATTATGAATTCATGACCGACTTCTTCCTCACTTACCGAAGCTTTATCTCACCCACTCAACTATGCAAACTCATCATTCTGCGATTCCGATGGGCTCTTGAAAACGATGAAGAAGATCGTCGGGTTGTACGTATTAGGTAAATGAAAAAAAAAAAAGACCAACCTACTTGACATCAGGGTTACTGACTTTTGTCTCTCTCTTTAAAATTCTATTAGAACATTTGTGGTAATGCGACACTGGCTGCTGAACTACTTTGTACATGACTTTATCCCAATCCGTGATCTGCGTGTGGTATTGACTACCTTTTTGAACGCCCTGCCTTCTCATCCATTGGTACGGTCTTCTCCTCGTGATCAACGAATCGTCAAAGGTCTCAAGCGTGTGGTCCGTCGACTCAAAAAGGTCTATTACAATGGCACAAACTCTCATCGGGTGCAGGTGATTGCCCCTCCTCCACCATCATCGGATCAAGAACGGGTAGAAGAAATGGTCCGGGCAAATCTGGCACATGGTCTCATTCGAAGGAAAACTGCTCTGGTACGTGGGGTGGATGTGGGTGGCAAGCATAATGGAAACATGGCTGTACAAGATGCTCGACGGGCTCCTATGGTGGTGATTGGCAATGTGCGCAACAAGCCCGACTTTCAATCAAACGAACTAGTATCTAGCGATATGTCCATGGCAAGCTCTCGTCCTACTACTTCTATGGATGTTTCTCGACCTTTTGCTGACCAAGTGAATGTAGCCAAACAGTCTTATTTACAGCGTCTTGAAGTCGAACGAAAAATGAATGCTTTGGCTTCTTCTCAAGATCTCCATGAATCCACTGCTGCTTCTCAAGCAAGTATTGCCTCGGATGACTCTTTGGAAAGCGCGATTAGTCCGGGTACGACTGAAATAGCCAGCGACGAAGATTACTACGATGACGAAGATACGGGTACTTTGAACTTTGACGACGACACTGGATCCTCGATACAACAACCTCATTGGAAATCAAATCATCAGCAGAACAAACTCGAACAGGAACGGCGGCGACGGGAAGAAGAGGAAGAACGTAAACGGGCGGAATTCTTTACGACTCCTCTTGGTGATGATGGTAAAGCAGGCGATCAACCTTCCCTCTCGGATCTTTATGTCTCTGATTCGCGGATCTCCATCCAGCGTAGTCTCTCTTCTGGATCTGAAGTAGTGACTCCAACTCTATCTACAAATGCAACTAAGACTCCTGATCAACAGCAGCAGCAGCAGCAACAAACGACTACTGAATCAGGTATTTTGGAGGATCAACAGGTGGCAGTACTAGCAGCTCTTGGACGTGCTGTCGATGGACCTATCAGAAAAGCTGCTATTGGTGATACCTCTCGCATTCGACGGGTCCCTTCTAATAAATGGTGCCAAGTATCTCCTGACGAAGACTTTGTGAACTATCGGCGCAGCCTTCCACAAATGCCCAACAAGACACTAGCCCAAGATTTGATGCAACAACTGGATGATACATTGGATGAAACAAACTCTCAACAATCGGCGATCGGCTTATCTCGGCGTCTGTCACGGAAAAGCATCGAGAAACGGAAAAGTGAAAAAAACTTGAGGGATCTGACTGCTGCTACATCACATGTACGGAAATCAGTGTCAACACCAAACTCACCATATCATTATTCAATGCTACACAATACAGACGACATACCGGGCATGCCTCCTTTACCCACCACTTCTGAACCGCCACTTGTTGCTAGCACCAGCTTTCTTCGCCACTTGCCACACGATAAAAATAATACAACTGACAACAACGACGACTTTGAAGCTATTCCGTACGACAAGACCGCCTCACCTGCATCCACAAACGACGCCTCCTCCAGCACACCTATCTCTCCTCGACGAGGTCTCTCCAAAAAGTTTGTCAATCGAGTTTTCTCTCGATCCGTCTCTACACCAACGATGACTAAAAGTGAAACCACACCTCCACCTATACCTACAACAACAACAACAAGTGTCTCCTCTGCGGCACCATCGACTTCAAAAATCTTGATTGAAGATGAAACACCACCACCACCGCCTATCAGCCTTGTCAGTCGGATTGCACAAGAACTCCGTGACAGCCAAAACGATTTTGAAATACAATGTGATTGTGTGCGTTGTACGGGGTCGACGACCGGACCTAGAGCCTGCCGAAGATTCAGCCTGGCGTTATTGACCGATGATGATAAACGACACAGCTTGGAACTACGCCGACGACGTGGAGCAAGTATCGATAAGGACAGTGGCATGGATACAACTAGTAAAAAAACTCCTCTGGCGCAAAATGGACCCATGTACCTTGGTCAGCTCGGTACTCATTCGGAATCGGATATTGGGTTACAAATCAATGAAATCGAGGCTGACGACGACGACGACGACGACTCGATTCTCTCTGAATTCATTGACGACAAGGAACAGCAGCAGCAGCAGCAGCATTTCAACAATAGTAGTTTGGATCGGTTAACCGGTGTGTCTACTAAAGGGGATGGTACAAGTATACTTCGACAGGCTCTCTCGATGACATCTATCGATGGTATTGACCCATCCATCGCGCCAGATCTACCTTCTATTCCGCCTTGGCAAATGGACGACGACGACGACGTGGTATTAAACCCTGAACCCGCTACGCACTTTAACCCCCCGCCTCCCAGCAACAACAACAACAGCACCAGCTTTATTCTCTCCTATCGCTCAGGTAAAATGGCACAACAACTTTGTTTTATCGAGCGGGATGTTTTACTTGGTGTCGATTGGGAAGAAATGGTACATTGCCGGTGGACAAAGATGGCGGAAACGAACGAAGTAGCGACACAAAGCCAGCATGATTCTTTGGAGGAAGATGGCCAGATCAACTATACACGACAAATTCGACAAATGCAACTGGCTCGACAGGATGGGTATGGTGGCATCGAACAAGTGATTGAACGATTTAACACGGTGTGTCAATGGGTGGCCTCTGAAATTGTCAGTGTACAAAAATTGGATCTTCGGGTAAAAGTGGTTGAAAAATTCATTCGGTTGGCTCAGGTAATGAATAACCATTAAAAGTAAAAAGTAAAAACATATTTATTTTATTTATTTTTTTAAAAAAAAAAATCTATATTAGAAATGCCGCATGTATTCCAACTTTGCCACCTTGGTCCAGATTCTTCTCGGTTTACAATCCCCTTCCGTCTCTCGACTCAAGAAAACATGGGCGCGTGTAGGCACCAGTGAACAACGCCTCCTCGACCAACTCTCTCAATTCACCTCACCCATGCGAAACTGGAAACATATTCGGGATAACATGACCATGGTGGCGGACGAATACGGCATGTCACCCACCGAGGTCCAGGTGGAAATGCCTGGTACCAATTTCAAGCGCACCCGGGTTAAGATTCCCTTTGGTGGCTGTATTCCCTTCTTGGGCATTTACTTGTCTGATCTCGTCTTCAACTCGGAACAGCCTCCTTACCTCGAACCCAACCATGCCCATCACAAGATTTACAAGGAACAGACTCAAACCCATCATCTCTCTCCTGTGCTGAAACAACCTTTGGTCAACTTTAGAAAATATCGAATCACCGCCACTGTCATCAAACGTGTCCTCACTTTTCAAAATTTGGCAAGGCGGTACGCGTTTGATGTGGATGATGAACTTTATGAACGGTGCTTGTTATTGGATCCTTTGGATGCGGACACGGTGCGAAGACTTAGTTATGCTATAGAATAGATACCCCCCCCCCATTAAATGATGTACCATATCTTTTTTTTTAAACCCCCCTTAATAAATAAAAATAGACTATTGTATACAACCTATCTGATTTAAGAGGATGCGCCCACCATAACAAGGGGGCAACTATTCCTAAAGCCTCCGTTTTAAAAACAACTAACGTATCTCCTGTCGATCCATATAATTCTCCTCGACATTTGACTTTTTCCCTTTTTTTTTTTTTTTTTTTTCCACCCCCACAGAAAGAAAAAAAGATGTTATTTATTTATCTCTACACCTTGTTTATTGTGGTGGTAGCAGGCAAACGGGTCTCATTCGATCTGACCATCAGCCAGGCCTTCATTGATCCTGATTGTTCAGGCACCGCCTACCTTGCGTTACTCGTCAACAACCAATTCCCCGGCCCCACGCTCCGAGTCGCCCAAGAAGACCAAGTAGAAATCCATGTCCATAATCGAGCACCAGTCGCTACCAGTCTTCATTTCCATGGCATTCGTCAATACGGCACCGGGGAATCCGATGGGGTGCCTGGGGTGACACAGCATGCCATCCCGCCCGGATCCACCTTTACTCATCGTTTCACACTATTTGATCAGGCTGGTACCTTTTTTTATCATGCTCACGTCGGTGTCCAGGATGATACCGTGCAAGGGGCTTTTATCGTCGAACATTCCCCCCGCATGATCGAAGCGGCGCTTGAATACGAAGAGGAAGAGCCTACGAGTGATGATCCACGTGGGTATCAATATATAGATGGTCCGTATGGGTACCACGACGAACTCGTATTGCATCTCTCTGAATGGTGGCATCAATCGGCCTCGGAACGTGAATCCTATCTCCTTGGTCCAGACTTTACCCATGACCTCAATGCGGACAGTGTCTTGTTGAACGGGCGGACAGTACATCAAGATCACAATGGGGAATGTCAGGGCCATACTGTGCTGGATGTGCTTCCCAATCGCACTTACCGCCTACGTGTCATTGGAGGCAATACATTCCGGACATTTGGATTGGGGATCAAGGATCATAACATGACCATCATTGAAGTGGATGGCGAGATGGTGTATCCCTATACTACCACTCATCTTGAAATCACGCCAGGTCAACGGTTTTCCGTCCTGATTCATACCGATCAAACATCAGATTCCTTGTTTACTATTGCCACTTCTTATCTACATCGTAATCGAGGATCAGGGTATACAGAGAATGGGTTTGGGTATCTAAGATACCTTGATCCTACCTCCATGTTAAATAAACGAGATGGTAAAAAAAAAAAAAAAGTTGCATGAATTTCATTTTTACACCCCGACTGACTGACTGACTTTTTTTTCTAGTCAACATGCAAAAAAGAACAGTATCCCATAAAAGTGAATACCATGAACCTCCACCCATAATCCATACTGGTTTTCCCGAGATACCACAAGTAGTACCCCGTGATTGGATTTGGCCAGAATTACGCCCCCTCTTTCCTGCCGACCCCGAGTTTCGACTAGACCAAGCCGCCGACCGAACGCTAAAGATTCGCACGTGGACAGCCATCTTACCGGATGGATCCACACGGTACCTTGTGAACGGCAAAGTATTCCGCCATGCATCAGACGACTTTACTCTCGCCATGGTAGGATCCACCCATCAGATCGAGGCCGATGGATTCGAGCCCACCATGGGCACGTACCCCATCCAATTGAACGAAACGGTGGATTTGGTATTTCAAAACGGTCAGTCTGGTCATCAATGTTTGCTCCATCCTTGGCACACTCATGGTCATTCTCACTATGTGATTGCGTCGGGGGATGGCGAGTATGTGCATGAACGGGATCAACATAAGCGTAATTTCCCTCATCCTATTTATAAAGATGTCAGTACCGTTTATGCCACTAAACCTGATCCAGTGACGAAAGGTTGTGGATGGACAAAAGTTCGAATTTATGCGGTAAGTTTAGTTTGTAGGGAGACATGGTATTGACCTTTTTTTTTGTACAGGATAATCCTGGTGTATGGGCTGTTCATTGTCATATCACGGCACATATGTTACAAGGCAAGATGATTGTATTAGAAGAAGCTTCTGATTGGATAGAGTCATACAGACTGTATCCTTAGTTTACCCATAATTAAAAAAAAAAAAAAAGTTAAAACAGCCCAATCATTAATGCAATCATTGTGATTGGTTGAAAATGTTCAACGCCAACGCCGACTTCTCGGTAGTGTCCCTATTTTCCCATGATCCTAATTGAGCCACTGTGGGACCTTGATGACAACTTTATCAAAAAAGTGATGTAGCAAAATACAAATGTGCTTTGTTAGTTTAGAAACTGCATGCATTTTTTTTTTGAAACCCACTGGGTCGCATCAAGAGGCAATGGAAAGACGCATGAAGCATTTCCTTTTTCAGAGTGCCCCTGAACGCCGGCGGAGTGAAAAAAAAAGTTTTCATCCATGATGATTTTTTGGCCAAAATAGCGCACATGTCCATAAACGTTAATGCATGAGATGAATAGATATGTATAAAGTGATGTAGTATACAATAGTTGAATTTTGGGGGGGGGGATCTATGTAAACCAAGCAGAGGCGGGGATTCAACCCAAGTGGGGCGGAGAGTCAAACTGAAACCTGTTCAAAAACCAACAAAGCAAATGATCAAGTAAAATAAAAAGAAATGATGTTTATTGTCATGATTAATGAATACAAAAGCAAAAAAAATGAAGATAGGTAACTAATATAATAAATAATAACTAGAAGGGTAGGGGCATATAAAAAGAAATCTAGAGCAAGTAAACGAATCCAAGGTCTTCTTTATCAGTTTGATCTTCTTCCACCGGTTTACTTTCATCAGGACGATGTTGCGATCGAGCCACATTCACCCTTGCCATTGTCCAACGAGCCACACCCAGACATACAATACAAAGGAAACATGAGCAGCAATACCCAATCATCCCTCCATAGTAAGATGGCTTTTGATCATCCACCATCATGAATGGACCGATAAAATTGCCCAACGTATAAAAGATGGTAACCATGCCATTGTAAAAGATTTTCTTGGTGTAACCCGACACATTGTTGGTGATGCTGGTCAAGATCAAGACATAGGTTGCAGCATACGGCCAACACATGTAGAATCCAATCAACTTGAGTTTGGGATTAGGAATTAGTAAGAGGAGTAAGAGTCCAATGAGATCCATGGCCATGAGTCCCATGGCTGTATACAATACCCGACCTTCTTTTCTGGTGACAATGTAAACTGAGGTGCAAATGTAGATAATGTCCGATAATCCTGATCCTGCACTTAGCAGTACAGATTCCAGTTGCTATATAGAAAGGGGGTTAGTTTTTATCGGGATTAATGAATGTCCTTACATCGAAACCAAAGGCAGCAATCAATTGAGTATTATAAATAGTTATTCCACCATTTTGGACATTTAAAAACAAGGCAGCAAAACAAAGACACCATAATCGAGGTTCCTTGATGGCTTCCATCATTTGATGTTTTTTGATCATTGTCGTACGAAACACAGCATTATCCCTTGTTCGTTGTTCCACCAAAACAGATTGTTCAGCATTTAGACCAAGAGCAGGCGATTTCGGGTTATCGATCAAAAAGAAGAAGCAGATCACCCCCATGACACAAGTCACTATACCCATTATCAACATGATCCTATCAAATAAAATTCAGTCACCGCAAAAAGTCAGTTCATATTACACAAATAATCTTTGAATCCCCTTTACCATTGCCACGTTTTAAAAGGTACAGTGTTCATATTACCAATACCGTAGGCAATCAATCCACCAAAACAAAGAGCAAACCCATTACATAACCAAAAGGCTCCCCTATGAAAATAAAGATAAAAAAATGAATAATGAGTTAAATGGTCCCTTGACTACTTACAATCGAGAGGCTTGTTCTGTTCGACGATAAAAAGTAGACACCAACAAGGTCAAAGAAGGATAAATCCCAGCTTCAAACAGACCCAATAAGAATCGCATCGCCATCATTTGACTAAAGTTCTTGCCAAAGGCCATTGCTGTCAAAACCGCACCCCATAAAAAGACAATAGTGCCAATATATTTTGCCAATGGGACTCGTTGTAAAAAGTAATTGTTGGGGATCTGGAATACAAAATAGCCTGCATAAAAGATGGATCCAATCATACTGTATTGACTGCCCACCAGTCCAAGATCTTGTTTAAAATCAAAGGCTGCCGCATAATTGATCGTTGACTTGTCGAGAAACTATTTTAAAGAAAGGTTGGTTAGTAACAAATAGTAATAATAATAGTTTCCCTCCCCCCCTTTTTTTCAGTACCTGAAGGAAATCCACCATACAAATAAGTGGCAAGATGAGTAGATCGATTCGACGCACTAGGACTTTTTCTTGATCAGATTTTTCGTATTGAAAGATATCGTCATCGAGCTGTAGGTGTGAGGAATTTTCATAGTTGTAATTGTCAAGACTTGCTAATGACTGAGGTCGACCATTCTTTTCAAAAGAGTACATTGGTATTTGTGAGGAATTTCTAAAGTTAAAGGCCATTCCTCATAAGAGAGGAAAAAGAATTATATATGTATATATATATATATATATTATAAGGTGTTTATAATGGTTAAGAGGGTATGAATGTATGAGAGAGGCAAAAAGAAAAAAGAGAGAGAGAGAGAGGGAAGAGAGAAAGGAAGAAAAATGGAACTCCATTTGGGAAGTAGCCTTTTTTTTTTTTGGTTCCAACATTTTCCAACCCCGCTGATCGTTAGTTTAAATACCGATGTTTCGCTCCATCGGCATGAGAGACAGGAGGAATGCATATGTGTTATAAGACACATTTAGATATAATAGATGATAAGCTTACCATGAATAGTAAATAAAAGTTTATTTTATTATATCTAGTTTGATAATACAATGTAAAGGTGGGAAGAATTTAAAAAAAAAAAAAAAAAAAATCATGCATGATGAAGTGGTACTACAATTAAAAAAAAGGGGGGGGAGGGTCATAATACACTAAAGTCTATATATAATATTGGTATTTTCAACATCCGTCAAATCATCCAAGACATCAAATTGTCTTTCTGTGGTACTGGCCAAACGACGACGATTTTCCTTGAGCATAGAGAAATGAGCAATCATCATCATGATGATAGCAATGACATTGGCAACACAAAACCCGATCATACCACCGATATAAGGAGCAGGTTGATTCATAGTCATCAAGGGACCAGCAAAGTTACCAATGGTGTACAAGACAATAGTACAAGAGGAATAGAAAATTTTCTTTGTATAACCAGTAACGTTATTTGCCAACGATGTCAAAAGTAAAACATAAGCCCTAAAATAGAGTGTGTGTGTCTATGTGTCAGTTTTGAGGTAGGACGAGTTCATTTTTCGTTCATAAACTTACGCAGCAAAACCCCAACACATGTAAAGACCGAGTAATTTGGCAGGGGCATAGGGGATAGTGATCAATAGAATCAAGCCAATGGTTGACCATACAAGTAAAAGAGATGCCATAGGAAGTGTCCACCCCCATCGACGGTTTACATAGATAGCTACCGCAATATAAATGATATCGGCCACACCAGAAGGAATCGTCAATAAAATAGAGTTCAGTCGCTTTTTTTTTTTTTTTGACAGGTAATAATAAATGATGGAGTAAACAGAGTTAATATACTTGTGTACCCTTCCCATCGACGTTTTTTCTTTTTTTTCTTCTTTACCTCGAAACCAAAAGAGGATGTAATCAAAGTACTAAAGGTACCCAAAGCACCGTTTTGCATATTCATCGTCATGGAAGCCAAAATAAAGCACCAAAACCGAAGTTCTTTTACAGATTCCCACATATGAGCCACCTTGATCACACGAGTACGGGCCACGGCATTATCACGAGTACGTTCGGCAACAATTGCAGTGGTTTGTTCATCACGGCAAATGGAAGGAGAGGTAGGTTCGGCCACAAGTAAGAAGAAACAGAATACACCAAACAAAACAGTGACACTACCAAGAATGATCATCACCCTACACATGAAAAATGAATGTTAGATGATATTATGAACTAGTCAATTTTGTTTTGTTTTGTTCATACCATTGCCAACCGCTCAAACCATTAGCACCTTGCATGTGACCAATGGCATAACCAATCAAACCACCCACTGCCATGGCTGCTCCATTACAGATATACACCATACCAATCCGGCCAGCTTGTTCACGACGACGGTACATGGTAGAGATGATCATCAAACAACAAGGATAAATACCAGCTTCGAAGAATCTATATACAAAAGTGTCAGTTAAGATATCCTCCTCCGCCCCTTCATGAGTGTTTTACTTACCCCAAGAGGAATCGCAATGCTGCCAATTGAGAAAAGTTGGTTCCCGTAGCAGTGATGGCCAAGACGGCACCCCAAAGAACAATGATCACACCAACGTATCGACCAATAGGGAATCGTTGGATTAAAAGAGAATTAGGGACTTGACAAACAAGATAACCGAGATAAAAGATGGATCCCAACCAAGAGAATTGATTCTATAAAGGATTCATGTTAATATGCATGTTAATTTTCTTTTATTTTTTAGAGTACTTACACTAGTGATGTGAGTATCTTGCATGATATTCAACACAGCAGAGTAACTTAAAGCAGACTTGTCAAAAAACTAGTAAAAAGAAATCATGTTAATCAATATCCATTGGCCCCTCTTTTCTTTTCATTTTACCTGTAGAAAGTTCATGACAGCAATACAAGGCATGACATAAAAGAAATCCAAACGACGTACCAACGCTTTTTCTTGAGGAGATTGTACATAATCCAATTCACCATTATCGTTATACACTTTTCGGACTTGTTCACTATCGATCACCGTTTCAAACGCATTAGATTTTTCACCCTTTTCTTCAGAGTCATCCCATTTGGTAGTCGTGGTCGAGGTTTCTTCTATAATGTATTCCACCTCGCCATGGTATTCTTGTTTTTCAGACATTTGGTTTAATGAGTGGTAGGGGGGTGTGAATGAATGTG
This sequence comes from Chlamydoabsidia padenii, assembly GCA_025330725.1. Lineage (NCBI taxonomy): Eukaryota > Fungi > Mucoromycota > Mucoromycetes > Mucorales > Cunninghamellaceae > Chlamydoabsidia > Chlamydoabsidia padenii. The sequence continues at coordinate 85,322 of JAIWND010000011.1, forward strand.
GAGGGGTATGGCCAAAGTTATAAAAGAAAAAGTGAAAGAAAGAGTAAAAAAATTGGATCCAATGCGGAATTTGGATTTTTAAAGCAAAAAAAATGCCCGGAATTGAACCCCCGACGAACCGAGGGAAACTCAATCTAGGACACAACATGATTAAGGTTTTTGGAAAAGCACGTTCTTGACAGTGTTTTGCCATCAAACAATCATTTCCAATCTATCTGCTCGTAAAAAAAAAAAAAAAGAAAAGTAGAACATGCTATGGATCCGAAATAACAAATGTCGTACACAGATCTTCTTTACCTGCCAGATTAAAACTCAACTGCATGCTTGGACCCAGAAAAAAAAAACTGGATTCTGTGATGAGATGGCCTTCCTTCCACAAAGTAAGGGACGTGTATCACAGGGACCCCTTTGAGCCATTCTTTCATACATTTAAAAAGAAAAAAAGACTCCGCCTTTTTGCTTTTCTTGTTACTTACCCCGGGCGCATCAACAAATAGCCGGTGGCATAAAAAAAAGGGGGGGGTTGGTAAGCCAATCAGGTGAAAGAATATCCGCGGCGGGGTCTCTCTTTTTTGACTGTGTGTGAAACAAGAAAAGTGCATTAAGGCAGATCCTCGCCTGACTGGTCAAGGAATCCATTGACTTGTGGATGCAGATTGGTCTTTATGTAGCATCATGGAATATCACTAACTATGGATTAATCCGTTGCTAAATAGGTAATCATTGCATTTGCCCTCCTCTAATCACAGTAGATAACAGTCCCCCCCCTGATATTTCCTACCAGTCCCAAGAATTACACAATAAAACAAGGATTCATTTATTTATTAACAAGATATATATACTATGGATGATTAAAAGGGCATGGTAATACGAGAGGAGCAGATTGTGAGGTATAGCCTGACATGACAGCTTTCAAAGCCGGCAGACTTTCACCCCACACATGATGTTGAAGCAAAGGTGAATGATCCGGTGGTGTGGAAGGATGATAACTAGGTGATGACGATGACGAATACGAAGGTGGATGTTGTAAATGGTATTCGTCAAGTAGAGTAACGGGGAAATCATCTGCACTGGTGCTCGGTGGTGGTGGTGGTGGTGGTGGTGAGGTGGGATAGGCTGGGGCAATACGTACAGGTTGTGTCAGGCATGATGGTGGTGCTTTCAGAGGTCGAGAATCCACCAAGGCTTGTACTTCTAGTTTCCGTTTCCTTGTTGTTCCACTACTTTTTCAAGAAACGATCAGTCAAGGCACAAACACAAAAAAAGGGGAGCTATAATGTAACTTACGATTGGTGTCGATGTTCTTTTCGAATCCGCATTTTCACTCCTTGATCAGAGAAGGCACGGGAAAGAAAGGTGGCTTCTACAGGTCCTGGGTAATGTTTAGGCATATATGTCTTGAAGGCATCCGAGATGATGGTTTGTCTATTTTGGACATTTCCTCTATAAAAAAAGATAAGTACCTTGTCAAATCATTGTTGTTGTTGTTGTTGTTTTTCAACTTACTCTACGATTTCAAACAAGCTAAAACAAAGCCGATAATGTCCTTGTTTTTTACAATAGAGATCACCAAAGACAAAGAATCCACCATCTAGAAGAAAAAGGAATAAATAGGCGGGATTTCAAAATTGAGCTTTTTTTTTTTTTTTAAGGGACTTACCAGCATCATCAATGTCACGTAGGCGGTATAAGGAAGACACGGTGGAACCAGCCAGGTAATCTTGTGTGGATAGTAGTTCATCTGAATCAGCAGGCATAAGATTGGCTACCATAAAGTAAAACGGACATTGAAGACTTTTTCTGTGGATGATACGGGTTAGATCGGGGTTTCAATATCAGAAGGGGTCCCTCTTGTTTTTCTTTTTTCTTTTTCTGTCGGACCTACTTTGTATCATCAGGTGAGCAATGAAGTAAATGAACTTGAAGAATAGGTGGTGGTTCAATGGGTCGACGGTCTATGGAATTAACACACATTTAGTTAGTCAATCATCATCCATCATAAGTAGGACTTGCCTCGTTCATTGATGACACTCATTTTTGCTCGTTGTGGTTGTTGTCGCATCACCAAGTCATAACTTCTATAAACATATCCATCACCCAATAGAGTCAGTAGCAAGATGATAAGAGAGGGGAGAGGTAATGACAATTACCTTTGCTCGGGAAGATCAATCAAACTAGATGGAATGAACCTATATGTACATGAAGACATGGTATACATAAACGTATGTTTCATGAAAGAATCGAGTTATAGAAGAACGAAAGAAGAAGAAAAGAAGAAAAATACCAAAAGCAAAAAAAAAAAAAAAAAAGGGACAAACGGGAGAGTGCTTTCCCGAGATTAAAGCAGCGCAATTAGTGTTGACCCACTAAAAAACGTCATCCAATCAAGACAATGGATTACATATATTATCCAGAAAAAGGCAATCAACAAACTAGCTAAAGGTATTGGGATTGGCTATTCGGTCCCATCCGACTGTTGGAATGAAGTTACACATGGATGAAGAAGAGACAAATATACATTAAACACTTGTACTTCAAACCCCGCGCTTGGCCCGACATCTATATCCCGGGGCTTTTTTACCCTTTTCTTCCACTTTTTTTTTTTTCGCTCTTTCCACACACTATGAGTTGGTATCAACAAGACATTCGTCTACGATCTCGGCCTAAAGGTAAAACAAAAACAACTTTTCAACTCGATCACTTTAACATTGCACTAACTTTGGGTGGCGGGGGGGGAAATAGGATGTCATCTTGTCCACAGTGAAATCCTCGAACAATTACCCCAACTGAAGAATATCAAGATCGGCATGGCCAACTTTTTTTGTAAGGCGACGAAACAAACAAAGACGAATACATGACTGACTTTTTACATTCTAGTACAACACACTTCTGCTTCTCTCATGATCAACGAAAACTGTGACCCGGATGTAAGTTGAACGTGAGGGGATTTACATGTACTAATGAATGACATTATGTTTTAGGTCCGTGATGACATGGATATGGGTTTGGACAAGATTGTACCCGAATCCTTCCCTTATACACATACAGACGAAGGACCTGATGATATGGTATGGAAACACGATGGACAACAACAACAACAACAAAGGACTCATTAGATCTTTTCTTCTTCTTTTTAGCCAGGACATCTTAAATCGGGTATTGTTGGTGTCTCTTTGAATATTCCTATCACTAATGGCAGACTTAATCTCGGTACTTGGCAAGGGTAAAGTCAACAAAATAGACAAAAGGATATAAAACTAAACCCCCTCCTTCCGCCTATTCTTGTATATAGGATCTATCTTTGCGAACATCGAGTACATAGCAGTGGACGTAGAATAGTGGTTACCATTCAAGGTCAAGCGAAATAAAAAAAGTGTCATCACGTCATACTATGTCATCCTCTAGCCCAAATGTCTGGATTTATACATAATATAGTATAGTCATCTATTTATGCCCACACACACTAATACAGTGTTTCCACAGTTACTTGTCGTGTTTTTGGAAATCGATGTCGCACTAAAATAAAATGACACGTATATTATTACCGACAAGTTTGTGAAACACCATAAGCACTCTTATGAACAAAAGGTGGTCTTGCGGCGCGATGTTTTTAGTTGGGAGCGTGAGTTTGTCAAAACGTGGAATCATCATCACAGACAAACTCATGATGTCCCCGGTGAAGATTACTTAACAAGCTTGGAACAATGGGTGTGCACTTGCCCCCATTTCTACCGAAGTCGCTTCTTGTTGTGTAAACACCTTGTCCGTTTGAGCCCTCATGGGTTTATTTCACCATTTGAATTTTATACCAAACGTAACTTACAAAGTCCATTCATTACCATGCAAAGCATATCTGATGTAAGTGATAAAAAAAGGCTTTATTGCGATAATATATATATTAAATGTTCTATAATAATTGTTCTATACTAAATATCCTTCGCCCAAAGTCTTTATACCAAAACAATCATCGTCCAGGAAATCTTCATCACCATCTAGATCCGCCATCTTCGATTGCAGAGGACACAACAATTCCCACACATACCGATCCTTCCACCAGCCCACGTTTTATGAATAATGTATCACCATCATTGAGTGATATATTCGATTCCCCACCATCCACCAACAACATATCGATTCCCACCCATTCCGACCCTTCTACCAGCCTTCCTTTCATAAATAATGTATCACCATCATTAAGTGATATATTCGATTCCCCACCACCCGTCGACAACCTTTTCCTGCCTCTTCAACCCACATCACCAATTGTTTTCTTTTCACCTTCTCCTGATCCATCGCCATTGAATGTTTTCATCAAGTTCTCCTCCACCACCATCACCATATAACGATCAAGAGGCTATGACCAGGCGTACCTAGATTGCAATCCGACAAGTTCGAAGTGACCGCCAACAAAGAAACCAGGAGCGAGAAGAGTTGCAACGTAGACTTGTAGAATTACAACAACAAGATGCTGAAGGAGATGTCGAAGAAGAGAGACTTGTCGAAATATACCTTCAAAATATACCACCACGACAAGCAGAAGTTTTCCAGCAAGCAGACCGTGACATGTACCTCGATGTTGTTATTCGACGTCGTAACAGGAGGACAATGCCAACAACATACGGGGATGCTCACCGAAATACCTACCACTTGTAAATATGTTGTAGATAGTAGATAGAATATTGCTGTAGATATTGTTAGTGTTGTAAATAAAGTGTTGTTATCGTTTTTGTTGTTGTTGTTGTAAACGAAGTGTTATTGATAAGTAATTGATGCAGTTGTAAAAAATATAAAAGTTAAAAGAGAAGACTTTTATTTTATTTTTTTGATCCAAAAAATTCACGACGGGATTTCAAAACTAGGGGCTTATCAGTGAAATTCGTGCGGTTGTAATGCCTTCTTTACCGGTAACACATTCTTACGTTACTGGTAACAACGGAATTAAACCCCAGCTCATTCTTTTTCTTTTTTTTTTTTTTGGCTCTTTCACTTGATTTACATATTTTCTTGAAATTCAACATATGGTCTACTCGAACAATTTCTAGTGACATATACCCTGGAAATACACGACAATTTCTGGTGGTGCCGTTACTTGAGGTCCAATCGCTCAATTTATTATTGCTCAAGATACGACGCAAGATTTTGCTCTTATGGTTACTATTGGAAGATGCGGGCACTATTACATCAATGGTAAGTAAAAGTATCAAAACTGAACGAATGTGAACTGATTGAGTTAGTAGTAATTTTGCCTTTGGATTTCACGACATGATTTTCACGACAGTCGCGTCTGCGCCAACTCAAAACCAAAAAATGCGACAAGGCAATCAAAAAAATCCGTCATCTCTTTTTGAATTCCCGACAACTCATTTTATTTTAGTGCGACATCGATTTCCAAAAACACGACAAGTAACTGTGGAAACACTGTAAAATCCTATGTTTATAAACTTTGTAAATCTGCCTTTTATGTCCAATATAACATACCTGTCCTATTTTTATTAAAGTTTCGGTAAAGAGTCAAACGGCCGTGATCGGCGTTTGAAACTCGACTAGACTATAATCCTCATTCCTGCGGCGGCATTTCAAATAAAAGACTTGCATTCACAAAAAAAAATATGATTTTTTATTATTATCAGTATTACTATATACAAAACACATACATGGATATATAGGGGGGGAGAGAGAGAGTCAAGGGAGAAAGAGAATAAATAATGTATCTAAAGGGACTATCTACAGTATACAATAAGGAGGGAGAGAGGAGTATAAAAAGGGACCTGGTGCATTATCATCATTATACGGCTGCAACTAAACAGCGGCGGTTGATTTCAGTGTTTTCCATAGTGATGCGATCATCGTCTTGTTGTTGTTGTTCCTTTTTTTGATGGTTTGTGGTCATACTGGTAAAGTACAATGGGCCATCATGGATTTTACTGGTATCAATGGATAGTTTAGGTCGTTTCTTGTTATTATTCTCTGTTTTCATGGGTAAATCAAGTGGTGGTGGTGGTGCTGGTGGTGGTGGAGTCATAAAACCAAAAGACAAGGTCAAGATGATATTATTGTTCACCGTGTCTGGAAAGAGTCCACCACGATCATATTCGGCTTGAGAATAGGTATCAATGATTTCACAGGGTTCAGCACAGAAACGAACTTGACCACGTCGTTTACGTTTACGATCTACAAGGGTATGCATAGTTTAAAATAAAGAGGGTTGAGGAAAAGAAAGAAAAGTTGTATTCTCCCTCCCCTTTTTTTTTTCTTTTATACCTCGAATGTAAAAATAGGGCGTCGGGATTTGAATATCTATTTTTAAAATACTCTGTTCCTGGAGGCTTTGGCCAAGAATTACCTTTATGTTTACCAAGTCATTGAATATGGCAATTACTGTTATTAAAAAAAAAAAAGGAGTTGATTCAATCAAGAAACATTCTCCTTTTTTTCCGAATATATCTCCCATCCAACATAACCCCGGTTTGATCATAATCAAATAATAACAATAACTGGTGTTCATTGGCCATGTTGTTTATCATACCCTTTGACAAGTTGGAGAAGGATCGCTGTTTGGAAGGTAGCACAAGACTCGGTCACACATTTGGTAACACGCCTTTTTAAGCATTCACCCGCATTGACCCCTCTCTTTCTGCGCGCCTATTATACCACTAAAAAAGAAAATCGACAACAATAACAACAACAACGTTTTTTTTATTATTTATTAATAGTAATTAACCACCTATTCTACATATATAAATATATAAATATATAATAAGGAAGACTATACTATTCCAAGAAGAGAGAAACTAGTACATAATAGGTATAAAGCACAAACTAGACAGGAGGATGTTGACCAAAGTAATCCTGCATAGCCTTGGTTTGATGTGCAAACCATTCCTTGACACCGGACAAGCTGATTTTATTCGTAGGTCCATTAATATAAGTATCCCACGACATGGGTATTTTGCGAGCCAGATCCATGATCGTATCCCAATCCATAGGTGGAGGCAACAGTTCAGGATGAGCTTGCAAGTACTTGAACATGTCTTCCACCGTCTTATCATTGCCCTTGCTCAGTTTCGGCAAAGTCGAATCCCATTCCACATCTTGGCGAATCATGTTGACAAGATCATCGATGCGAGGGTTGACATTGAGGTGCTGTGATACATTGAATAAGAGGTGTTCGAATTGTGATTTGAACGTCGGGACCTGAACGAGTTTTTGTGTCAATGGACGAAGAGAAAAGCCGGGGTATTGGGTGTAATTGCCTGACCACATGTCTGCGAGTTTGACCATTGTGTTGCCTATCGTCGTATCAAAGTCTGCTGCCAGATATGTGAATCGGGTGTCGGCAAGATTGTCGTAGAGAAAGTAATTGTTGGCATTGGCAATATATCCGTCCGAAAACCCAGCAATGATTTCCACCACCAAGCTATACAAGAAGAAGAAAGAGACCATGAGTCCTTCACGTCTTTGCCCGCTTTTTTCTTACCTTCTAATTACACTATCCATATCGATGTGTTTATTCCAAGTTTCAGCAGCAGCATTATCACCAGTAGGTGCATTAGCCAGGAATTTAGTGAATGCCACCAATTTATCGAAACTAGGCGATCCATGCTTCTTGTCGGGATCCTCCTGAATCTTGTACGCCAATTCATACTGGGTGATATTGTCATTATAGGAGAGATCAGAGATGGCGCCATAACCTTGATAAGTGATCCCTCGTCCCGCCTTTAGTGTTTTGCCCCCACCGAATTCGTTCTGGTACCAATCGTTTTTATAGGCTTCGATCAATAAAAACAGACCCACAGGTTGATCATTCAAAAGGACACGGATGTACGAGGCACCAGAGACAGGTAAACCCATGGACTTCATCAGATCGTAACAAAGGATTTCACGAAGATAGGAAGGATCGGCGCGGAGGGCACGGAGTTTGAAAGAACGGTAGCTAAACAAGTCTTGATCCTTGGGGGTTTTTATCGAGTAGGAGAGTTTGTCCATCCATCTTGACGATCGTCCTGCCAAACTTATTTCAGCACCTTTTATTGTTGTCACCTTGTCCGTTCTATTAACAAAAGAAGGTGAGTGAGTGATATAGACGAAGGGAGGGGGAAGAAATACATACCCAATATAGTGCATATCCACCGTCACTTTTGTATCCAGCGTGGTATTGGAATGCATGAGGTCGATTTGAGCTGGATCACCCGAGAGATAAATGGTGGGAATGTGGTCCTTGGGGTGAAGTTGCGAGTCGTCGATTCTATCCATGCCAGGTAAAGGGTCGAGCAATGTGGGCAACTCTACAACGTGTCGAGTATTCCAAGTACGATTGTAAAATTCATAAAGACTTGTTTCTACTGGTTGACGTTCAAAGGCTTCTTTTTCAACCACAGCTTGGGCTTGATCGAGTTTGGCGTAACTGTAATTTCCAAGGGGAGCAGACCCAGAATGGAGCACGGGAAGAGATGTGGATGCTTGTAAAGGATAGGCCTTGTTATTGACAATAACACCCATCGTATGATTGTTTCCTGCAATAGAGATCACATTATACGTAGCAGCTTGTACCAACGAGTGGAATGAATGGACAGCCACTAGAATAAAAATATATAAAATAAAAATAAAAAGAGAACGGGGTGGGAAAATTTATGGATGAGTACGCAAAGCGGAATTTGAATATCCAGAAATGGATCATGTCAACTTTTCTTTTTTTTTTTTTTACCGAAAGCTGGTAAGAAAATACGCATATTGAATGAAAAAGAAGAATAATATGTGAATGTAGTAAGAAAAAAATTCTGCCTTTATATATATGTAAGCATCCATGACAGGTGCTGAGCTGTTCATTCCTTTTTTTAGCATAGACTTGATTGATTTAGAGAGAATTCCCCGGTCAGATGTTGACTCACGCAGTAAGAGAGTTTGTACGATTCCGGGCAAATTTCTGCCTCCTTGGCAAAACCAGCCTCATTTCAGACATTTCCTTGACTATGGTACCCCTCCCTTTTCAACCCCGGTTTACTTTATTTATGATGACAAGATCATCCAAAAAAATAGTAGGGTTTTATTTAAATGACTACATGTTAACTACTTTTATGTCCAATGTTATTTATCCATGCATCACACACCTATAGCCACATAGGATGGATTTAGTACCAATGAAGATCAATCGTTTTTTAGTTACCGTGTAAAGTTCGCTTGTAACCCGTTGTCATAGAGATGATGCAGGGGAAGTATGTGTAGTCAAATCCTAATAAACTATCATCATCATTTTGATATCGACAAGTGGCACCTATAGTACAGAGTAAAGTAAGATTGACAAGTTTGTTGTCCACGACTTGCCTCGGCACAAAGAATGGGTGTTGATTATTCTCCCTGCACATGATGCCAAGAAGAATACGCAGTTGTTCTAAATGGTCTATAAAACCTTACCTTGTTTTCCACACTTGGCAGGACCAATGTCACAAAAGGGTGATTGGTGCAAAACATGTTTTATACCTAATCTGTTTCAATGTTATCTAGATCAGCTGCTTGGAACTGTTTCTGATATCTTTAGTTACTTGATTTGGATAGAGAGAGAGTAACCACATTATACTGGGCGGGGGTCGCCAATCGAGTCCATTAGAGTTTGTTGGTAGAGAAGACCTATAAATAAAAAAGACGGACAAAGTGAATTACAATGCTCGTTAATTACCTGTTCTTTGTTTGGTGTAGCATAAGTGTTTTGATGGCATACTTGCATTCAGTTTGAGTGACTTTTTATATATTTGCACACAAAAGAAAAAAAAAGGGGGTTCAAAAGGCAGGGAATTTCAACACCCGCTTTCTATGCGGGGACAACAAGTTTATTATTTGAATCCCGCCTTCACCACTGCATGAACCCGTACTGGTCATCCTTGATCTGAACATCATCATTGAACATGGCTAGTCATTGTCATCAAAGCCATTGTCCAATCTCTGTTTCAAACGCCGCTTAGAGCAAATGGAAAGAATGGATGATGCTCTCCTTGACATACCTGCACTGACAATCCTATCAGCAATATCACTATGGTATCATATCCTTTGACTTTACCCAACACTTTGACCAAAGAGTGCCGTCTTTTTTTTTTTGGCTCCTCCTTGCCATCATAAAAGTGTATCATTAGCATATCATGTATTCAGTATAATAAAGATTGGTTTTTATTTGAAAAAAGTATAACTAATCATAACTATGGTATTCAATAATTCAAGGGGAAAGCTATATAATCATGTAGACGCCATCAGTTACCAACCCTATTGTCTTGGGCCAAACGAGCTTCTTCCCATAAAGTGTTCCCATTACAAGCACAGACCTTCTTCATGTTTTCAAAAGCCCCAGCACTTCGAGCAATGATCCCACACAGCACACCAGGTCCACTGTTCCCATCCCATTTCGATCGTTCGTGTGTACCTTGGCCCAAATCGTCCTCCAGCTTGGTAATCACCATACTACGGCCAATGATATCCCATACCTTGACCCGTTCGCTTTCCACCACGAGGTCGCCCCACCCATTATCGTCCACTGTGAGATTACCGAGATCGCCCACATGTCCAGTGTCTTGGTCACCATGATCGACGCCTGTGGGGTTAAAGTGGTCGCCCGTCGAGAGCCATCCCCGAGACACATCACCGCATTCGTGAATATGGACTCCATGTTTGCCCGGACTGAGTCCTTCCACTGTGAGATCAATCAAACATGTGTCGGGGTCGATCTGGACAAAGCGTGCCAGGCCTGATTTGCCTTGGGGGACGGGTTGCGTGGGGTCGGCACCATAAATGTCAAAGATACATACAGCCGCTCCATTATGTCCTTGAGAAGCATCGGCTACACCTTGACCACGGACAATGACTGTTCGTCCCGAATCCTTCAAGGCTCGAGATATCTTTGAAGGTGGTGCTAGAGGATAATAATAATAATATAAAAAAAAAAAAAGAGAGAGAGAGTATGTGTATGTGTGATTAAGTAGACGACAAAGAGGGGGGAGTCAATTACCTGTTCCTTCAATAGTCACTCGTTGATCAGACAAATTGACTTCGAAGTGAATGACATCAGGGAAACGTTGTAGCACCGTAGTAATATCGTCGACGCATGATTGACAAGTCATTTCTACGGCGAATTCAGTCTGGCATCAATAAACATTCACATTAGTATTCGTCAACCAGAGCATAGTGTATTACCTTGAATTGTTTCTTTAAAGAGGAAGGCATTGTTGTTGAATAGTTATGAAGAATAGAAAGAGAGAGAGAAAGAGGACCGGCAAAGTTGACGCACCTTTAACCCACTGTCAATTTCATTCCCCGATGCAAATTCTGACAAAGCAAGTGTCAGCCAATCACAAGTCGTCATTCTTGTTCCACCTAAAGTCAATGTAAGAATGGTGTTTGCATGAAAAAGCATATTCCTTACCTTGAACATGTCAATGGTATTATGTTAGGTGATGTTGGTACTATTGGTCATGAGTAGAGTCCAGTAAAAAACATTGAGGATTGTTGATGAGACAAGAGGGGCTTACCTACTGTTGGGGAGATGAATACATTAGATTGGAAGAAGGCGTCAATGATTAGTAAGAACCTAGTATTGGGTCCTATTACTTACTATGCGAACCCAACTGGTTTTTACCACGAGTAGATCCCTTTAGCGATGACTTGCTGTCACCACCCTGATCTATAAAAAGTAAAAGATATTAGTATTTGCTTTTTTTAAAAGCATTCGACTGGTTTGTACCTTTTTCTTTTTCCAAATAGGACGAGTTACTTGAGCCATTCATAAAAAAAAAAAGGAAAGAATAAAAAGAGCGGGAAAATGAAGAACCCGAAAGTTTTCCTTTTTCAATCTCCGTTATTTTTTCTACTTCTCTTTTCGCTTCTTTTATATATATATCAATCTACAATGGAATCACATCTTTTATTACGGGAACATCCAAGGGCTCTTGCTCTTCGACCTTCTGTCTTGGATGAAGCACCGTCTAGTGTACTTGTATTGGAACAACACAAAAAGGGCCATCCTTCGGGTCCTACCAAAGCCATGGCTACCTTGGTCCCACCTACAAAGTTTGAAGATTCTCAATGGCGTATACTCAACTCACGACCTGTCTTTGGTTGTCTTGGCATTATCGACATTCAAGGAGGTATGTAGGGTTTATTGAGGGGGGCTTTTAACTCATCTTTCTCTCTCTCTACTTTAATAGAAAGCTTTGTTGCAATTGTCACTGATTGTGTCTCACTTGGAAGGATACGTGCCGGTGAAGAAGTATACAAGATTCAATCGGTGGGCTTTTACTCGCTATCTTCAGCAAAATACGACAATGTGACCGTAATGACAGGTGGTTATGATGGGGATGACTGGACAGGTGATTCAATAATGACAACGACTGGAACCAATAGTGGTGATAACGCCATGATGCAACATCCTTGTGCTCAACTACAAAAACTACTCTCCATTGGCAGTTTTTATTTTACACCAGATTTTGACTTGACTAAAACAGTACAATCAAGGTAAAGAGGGGTGGTGGTTACTTTATTGTTTATATACTCACATGCTTATTCTTATTATAGAACATCCTCCGCCTCAGCAATGAGTGCTCATTCATTCGATGATCACTTTCTTTGGAACAAGTTTTTGATATCTGGATTATTGGACTTTAGAAACAAACTGGATAAAAGGAAACAAATGGATTTGGATCGTGGTGGATTCTTGGTGTTTGCTATTCGTGGTTATGTTGGTATCAAAACAATCAAGGATGGTCATGACAAATATGAACTCTCTACGGTATCAAAACTCAGTTGTAAACGTGCTGGTACTCGTTTCAATTCTCGGGGGATCGATGACAATGGCCATGTCGCTAATTTTGTAGAGGTAATGTAAATCAAATAATGTAAAGAACCATATAAATTCCCACTTACATTATGATATATTATAGACTGAAACTGTACTATCTTCTGATAGGACTTGTTATTCCTTTACACAAATTCGTGGCAGCGTACCAGGTAATGTAATATGTAGGCTATACTAATTCATTCACTGATCTATTTTATTCTTTTCTAATATATAGTCTTCTGGGAACAACAAGGTATGCAGTTGGTCAATCACAAGATTCAAATAGCTCGTGGATCCGATGCAACACAACCAGCAGTCAAGCGCCATTTCGATGAACTCTCTCAAAGGTACCACTCTGTCTGTTGTCTCAATCTGTTATCTCTCGAAAAGGATAAAAACGCGGGTGAAGCATTACTCAGCAAAGCTTACAACACCGCCATCCAACAATTGACCACTACACCATTATCAGCAGTGACAGTATTCAACTTTGACTTGCATGCCGAATGTCGGGGTGGTAACTATGAAAACCTCGGTCTCTTGCTGAACATTATCCGAAACTCAGCTGATACCTTTGGCTACTTTTTGATGGATTCGGACGATAATCGGATCGTGTGTACTCAACAAGGCGTCTTTCGAACCAACTGTATGGATTGCTTGGATCGGACAAATATGGTGCAAAGCGAAATATCCAGAAAGGTCTTGATGGGCTATCTCAGCAACAAATGGGGTGATCATCACAGTATCATTGACCGGGCGATATCTGCACACGCCAATCTGTGGGCCGAAAATGGGGATGGATTATCAAAAATTTATGCGGGTACGGGTGCACTTAAATCAGCATTTACTCGGACGGGGAAAGTCACGTTGATGAATGTGTTGGGGGATGCGGCTCGATCTGCCAATCGGTTTTATATAAACAACTTTCAGGACAAGGCTCGTCAAGAAATCATTGATCAATTATTGGTAAGATTAGGTAAAGAGAAAATGGGGGACACAAATGGCGATATATAATGACTAAACTTTGTTATTATTATAGGGCAAACTTCCTGGTCAAGCAGAAATATATATACATGACCCTATCAGTGACTCGGTCTCCCAGTTGATGCTATCAAGGTAATCATGAAACAATGATAACACGCCTTATGGACTCTTTTTCTTCTTTAACGCTACTGTTTAGATTGAATGAATACTCTACTAGTCAACAAATCCTTATCTTTTGTGGCACCTACAACCTGAATGGCAAATCATTCAAAGGGGAAAAGCTGGACCCTTGGTTACTACAACATACACGATGTAAGTCCGCAAGATCAATTCATTTCGCTGTTACTAAACTATTTGCTTATTGATAGGGAACCAAACGAATGATCCTGATATCTATGCTATTGGGTTTCAAGAAATAGTAGAACTCTCACCACAACAGGTCATGGCAACAGATGCCGAAAAAAGGTAAAATCACATCAAGCACCACCATCACTTTATAACATTTTTTCTTTATCAGAACTGTATGGGAACAACAAATTGAACGTACTCTGAATGCCAATCGACCTAATGGGAAATCCAAGTATGTCTTGCTTCGATCTAATCAATTGGTGGGTGCGGCATTGATCATCTTTGTTAAGGCTTCCATTGTGGAAAGTATACGAAACGTCGAAACCTCGATTAAAAAGGTAATAATAATAAAATTAAAAATCATATGAGGATGGGACTAACACATGTGTATAGACGGGAATGATGGGCATGGCAGGCAACAAAGGTGCAGTGGCGATCCGGATGGACTATGGTGATACAAGCTTTTGCTTTGTTGCTGCTCATTTTGCTTCGGGTCAATCAAATGTCGACGATAGGAATGCCGATTATCATATCATCAATCAAGGTCTTCAATTCCAACGAGGTCGAACCATCGACAGTCATGAGTAGGTCATCTGCCTTGAAGAACGAACTGTACTAATCTCTTTTATGATAGCAATATTGTTTGGCTGAGTGATTTTAACTATCGCGTCTCGTTGCTCAATGAAGAGGTAAGAATAGGATGAAAAAAAGGGGGAGGGGTTGAAGATGGTTTAATATATTCTATGTTATAGGCTCGCCGGTATGCCGCCTCTGGAAATATAGATGCGCTCTTACAAAACGATCAGGTAATATCAATGGAAATGGAAATTACATTAACTAATCTCTTTTTTTTTTTTTATAAAAAAAAATAACTTGATGTAGCTTATCCGCGAAATGAACCAAGGCAATGTATTCCAGGGGTATGAAGAAGGATTGATCACATTTATGCCGACATACAAATATGATAATGGGACAGACGTATACGATACTAGGTAAGTGACAAGTCATTTCCATCAACCCCTCCCTTTTAGCTAATTTGTTTGCTTGCTAGTGAAAAACAGCGTGTACCTGGATGGACTGATCGAATTGTATTTAAAGGGAATCAACTCAAACAGATCCAATATGACCGAGCCAACTTGTATACCTCTGACCATCGACCTGGTAAGTTGAACTCGAACAATAGATGGATAATATCAAACTCACACTTCTTTCGAATTAGTATTGGCATTGTTTGAAACCAAGGTAAGAAAACAAGAAAAAGAAAATCAAGTCTCACTCACTCTTTCCTTTTATTAGATCATCATGCTCGACCACATGGCCAAGACACGACTTGAACAGCAACTTTATAAGAAAGGATTGGAAAATACAAGTGTAGAATTAGTGGCGCCTGATCTTCCAAAAAGGAAACCCTCTACACCCGCACCTCCACCTTCTCTGAAACCAAAAATGACATTGATTGATGTATCGGATGATGATACACAGGATTGTAAGTGGGAAACAGGTAGAGGGCGGCTTGATGTTGATTCTTTTTTTTTTTTTTTTTTTTTTTTTGTGTATGTAGTGCCTCCTCCAAGTAATGACACCACGAAATGGTGGGAAGATGGAAAAGGTAAGAATGGGATAGAAGAAGAATAAGAAAATAGTCTGGATCAACTTTTTTTTATTTTTTTATTAAATAGCATTACCCAAGGCGAACAAGAATAGAACAGAGCAAGGTAGGAACCCATTTGTTGCAACGGATACAAAAAACCTATGGTCATCTCAATCTTTGGAATCATCATGGATTGTACCTTTATCATCATCTTCATCATCATCATCATAAAACGAAATTATAGTTATAGATATGTTTATTAATTAATCAATAAAAGTAGATCGGTGTATGATAGTTGTCTCCATTTGCGATACTCATGTTTTATACCCCCTCCCCCTTTTTTTTTACTTCTTCGTCTCCTCTATTCACTTTATTTTGTATTGATCTAACAGACACTCAATAATGGTCTTCGCTGGTCTTCTTCACAATATGACACTCACAATGGTTGAAGCGATCTGACTCTGTGATAATAGGAAGTGTCTTACTGGCGATGGCCAAATCTTTACTGAAACTCATTCAACCGAACCAACGTGACAAAGCTTAAAAACAAACAAACACTAGAATAGAACACCCTCATCAAAACTCTTATACTTATGCTTCTTTTCTGTATGTCTAGGTGAATAGGTGGTCCAAAAACCGGCAAACGCAGACAACCACTTGGTCGATTTATCTATCTACCTATCTGGAATTAATGCCTTTGGCGATATGTAACACACTATGGTGCTCCGAAACCAACTACAACTCTAGATCGAGAATAAACCTACTCCGTGTCCCTCCTGCAAAGGAGTCCCTAATCTTTTTTGTGAACCAAAGGTAACTATAAAACATCTACTAGCAAGTACTTGAACTAACTTTCGCTTTTGTCTATTTAGGTGTAGGAAAAATCATTTGCCAGCAACATAGTGGTACCGACACTTGCTTCATCTACCTTATGGTGCATGTCATCTATAATCGTCATAAACCTTAATTTATACACGCTATTCTGATCAGGATAAAGTGGGGTTCTTTAAGCTGTTGTTTGAGAAATGACTGAGCGCGGCTGCTGCTGCAAAACGGCTTGGGATTCACGTTCGTACAGCGCAAAAATGGGCTGAACAGTACGAGAGGGATCCTGATAATATCTTTGAGAAAAGGAGAAAGACTGGTCGTTAGGCGAACACCGATGAGAGAAATCAAGAAAAGTGGGAATATGGGGAATCAGGGAATAAAGAATAAAGAAAATCATTTTTTGGTGGCGTTGTAAATGAATTGTCGCAGCGATTCACCAGTGGAGTAATTTTGGCTCAAGTTTTTTCATTGCCAACTGACAGGCATGTCATCCAGTTCATCTTTCCAATCAGATTTTTCCGGTAGTGGATCATGAATTCGAGGTCATCTTGTTTTTGATCTTGAATAGTTTCCCTTCAATTTTGGCAGCGGTTCCAGCGGCGAGTCTGAATCCCAGTCCACAGTTTGGCAATTCTTTCTTTTAACAGCCGCATTAAAAACCAATGTATGCTTGATCAGATGTTTTGCCTTGGGTGACCCAGTTACACCAAATAACGCAGCATCAGCCTTCATCAGTATTTTTTCGTTGTTGTAGCAAATGATGTCCACCATATTTGAGACATCCTTATCGCATTCAACTTGATTTTCCGTGATGGCCATGGCAATGTGATATAACTGTCGAATGGTTCGATTTTCAGCAAAGGAATGACCGTATAACGTTGAAGAGGCTTCGGTCAGGAACGAGGACAAAGCCTGCAGGGGTGTGAGTTGATCGGAAGGCGCAATACTCGATAAAGTCAGTTTTGACACAATGGAGCAGCTTTGTGCCCAGAAATCAGTGGCCAGGAGCGAAGACATTTAAGGTTTTCCAGAAATAGATTTGAACTTTGCCATAAGTTGGATAGGAGAGACGCGATCGGTGCAAACAATTAAAACGATAGGAGAGGTTTTGTAGATGCTCAAGGCGCTTTGTGAATAGCTGACAAGGCGTTGCATAAAGGGTTCATTGACGGTGAGCTGAATTGCGATTAGGATTGGAGGAAGCGAGTTTTGGATTGCCTACCGAGGCTTATAAAGTATATCGCTTCGCGATGCGTTCTGTCATTTTATTTCTGCTGACGTGTATGTTCCGTTTGGAACGTCCAATAACTCGCCGACCACAAGGTCAATCACGACTGGAGTTTTTAACATTTGCTTGCTGAATTGGTTTTTGCCTGGCGATTGATCGTTGGGCAATCGGAATGTGAGAATCTCGTCAGATACTACAAAATAAAACCAATCAAACAAAAGGAAAGAGGGAAAGATAAAAGTAAAGGAGTATAACAAATATCCTTACTTACCACCGTCATCGTCATTGCACAAAACTGTTGACTGATAAACAATGATAAAGATTTTTTTTTTGTAAACCACGTGTTGTATAGACCTACGTCTCACGTACTTTACATCTTTTTAACCTGAGCAAAACCAACCAACACTACCCCACGCGTCGTGATGAGGGGCGGGATTCGAAATCCAAATTCAATGAAAATCAATCTATCATATAATTATGCGAACTATTATTCTACTCTAAACGTGGTCGATAATGTGTATCCAACTTTGTCAATATGGTATTGGTAATAGCAGTCGTGTCAAAAAGGAATGCCATGCATTTTCCATAGCCACATATCATGATCAGTTGCGGTTGTCGTTTGATAATAGTGTGAGGGCGCAAGTGAAGAAGGAATGATGCTGGATCGATTTCATGTGACAAAGTATTCAGAGATCGGGTCCGTAGAACTTGATCCCACACCGTTTTCTTTGGAGGGCATGAGTAGATGAAGTGGAAGGTGTCTTCGGGTTGGTGGCATAATATATACTGTACACATGGATGAGATTGAGGCGGGTGGTATTTGGCGAGGCGGTGTTGCAGCGGAATCTTGTCAGTCAAAGCCTTGTACATAGGCTACACATGACATAATGAAAAGACTCTGGGGGGAGGAGTTTGGACTCATGTTGGGTGTTTGAGTCAAGTTGACTTTTTTTGTTTCACAAGTCGACCAACTTGTCCTGTAGACCATCTCTAACTGTCATCATTAGTTTGCCGAATTAAGAAATTCATGCAGATTTGATTTTTGAAATTTTAATCCCGATTATGCTCCACGGTTCAGGTCCCGCTTCACTTGGAGTCACTTGTGTGGATCCTTTCATGATGCTCATTAATAAAGTTAATGCCCAAGACGTGGAAGCGCCATGTCTATGCTTCAAAAGCAGGTACGGGAAAGGAAAGTCTAGAAAAAAAAAAAAAGACACTTGTCAAAGTGACTCTATGTTATGGCTCAGTCTCAAAACTTTAATGATTCTTGTTGTACCATCTGCTTCCACCATTGGGTACCTTTTTCATCAAAGGAGGGGAAAAGAGTTTAAGTTGGAGCCCCCATGCAAAAAAGGTACACAATCTAAAAAGAAAGGAGGGTGAGATATGATTGGTCGGCGGAATTTTAATCTCACAAAAGCGATTTCGTCGTTTGGATCTTGATATTTTTTTTTTCCTTCTCTTCCCTTTACTGGTCATTATCATCCGTACGTATAGCTTTAAAAAAAAAAGAAGGTATCATCGACACACAGACAATCACATGTACAACGCACAGGTTTATATGAATCACTTATATCAACAATAAAAAAACGACTCGATTGGATGGATGGATGGATGGATGGGTAGGCTTCACAGGACGATAATGGAACTCAACTTTTTTTTTTTCTTTTTTTAAATTTCGTACATGTGATTGTCTGAATGAATTCGATTACGATTCCACTACACCATTATAATGTTTGGAAAACTCATCTATACACTTTTTTTTGATGTGGGGGGGATAGAATATGGTTTTGAAACACAACAATCAATTGCCTAACCAACACTTCCGCAAGCAATGGCAACGTCGTGTCAAGACTTGGTTTGATCAAGCCGGCCAAAAAAAGTCTCGTCGTGTGGCCCGTGTCCAAAAGGCTACCCGCGTGGCTCCTCGTCCTGTTGATGGTCTTCTCCGTCCTGCTGTCCGTTGCCCTACTCTTCGTTACAACATGAAGTTGCGATCCGGTCGTGGTTTCACTCTTGAAGAAATCAAGGTAACATTTATATATATATATATATATATGGAATAGGGATGAACTAACAACGGGAATCTGAATAGGAATCTGGTCTTACTGCCAAGTATGCTCGCACCATTGGTATTGCCGTCGATCATCGCCGTCGTAACAAGTCTCAAGAATCTCTTGAACTCAACGTCCAACGTTTGAAGGCTTACCAAGCTAAGCTCATTGTCTTCCCTCGCAAGAACGGTAGCCCCAAGAAGGGTGACTCTGAAGTAAGTAAAAATTGGAATAAGAGAAGAGGGCATTATGAAACTAATCGATCTTTCTACTTTGTAGGCTGCTGAAGTTGCTTCCGCTGTCCAATTCCAAGGTCCTCTCTTCCCTATCGAACAAGTCGCTGCTGGTCCTGAAGCTCGTGCCATCACCGCTGAAGAAAAGTCCACCAATGCTTACATGAAGCTCCGTTATGCTCGCTCTGAAAAGCGTACTCTCGGTGCCCGTGAAAAGCGTGCTCGTGACAAGGCCGAAGAAGAAGCTAACAAGAAGAAATAAATATCGGGGTTTACTCTGATGGTGATGATCTTCCTCTATATAGTTAGTCTTATATTGTTTTGTTTAGGGATAGATAATGAAAAACTTGAAATAAAGGGATCTTCTTTTTTTACTTATCGGGTGGTTGCAATAAATGTGTGTATGCATGAACAGCAATAGGATGCTTGATGCAGGTAGGCGGGATTAGAAAACGAGCGTCTGCATGATAAAGGGAATCCATGTCTTTAGATTCTATTAATTAATAAGCAAATGTTTATTATATAAAGTCTATGCTAAAAAAAACTATCTAATAAAGGAACTAATCAATCTACCATCCAACGGCATGACCATCGCCTCGAGGATCAGATCCCGCCACCAAGACACGCTTCCCTGTGCGCCGGTCTGATGTTGATCGAATGACTTGACCACGGCCCATCATAGATCGAGGAT
The DNA here is from genome assembly GCA_025330725.1 of Chlamydoabsidia padenii. Classification (NCBI taxonomy): domain Eukaryota; kingdom Fungi; phylum Mucoromycota; class Mucoromycetes; order Mucorales; family Cunninghamellaceae; genus Chlamydoabsidia; species Chlamydoabsidia padenii. The sequence continues at coordinate 106,093 of JAIWND010000011.1, forward strand.
GCCCTTCCAGTCGAATACATTCATGCCCCCTAGCTTCTAGTTCCTGAATGACTTCCTTTGTGATTCCATCTTCCAGATACACCACCGATTGTGACACGTCAGTAAAAGAGTAAGCATCGTCGTGGAGCATAGCCCCCGTTTTGGATTTGCGTACAGGTGGAGCTACACATAGACGGGGTAGATCCAGAGAATGTTGAGGGTTTTGAAGATACTTGAGCATGTTGAGAATCACTTGGACTTGACCTTGAGGTTGAGCAAAGGCACCCATGACTAATTGTGTTTAGACGGCCCCCCCCCAAAAAAAAGTAGGTATGAGATACAATGGAATAGAGAGAAAGAGAGAGATGGTACTTACCACCAAAACAAGCTTCCAGATCATGTTGACCATTGCCTTGTTTCTTGGTAATCATTGATGGTATAATGGTATGGTATGGTCGTTTGCTGGGTCCAATACAGTTAGGATGGTTATTAATTAATACAAAGTTGCTGCCACGATTATGCAAAGGAAATCCGCATTGTTCAGGAATAATATGTGACTAGAAAAAATTAACAATAGAAGAGTAAGTAACCTATTACTTTTATGTTTATCGTTATATACTTACCCCAAATGGCATAAAGGTAGAGTTCTATAATACAAAAGGGATAAGTCATGTTGCATCCTATCAATCACGATACTTACAATAAAACTACAAGCATTGCCTTGTTCATCTACCACAGAGAAGTAAACCGTGTTACCCATTTTTTCAGGATACCCTTTTTGAATAGTGCCAGTCCGATGCTTTAAATCAATCAAGGAGGCTCGTTCAGCCAAGTAGTCCTACGGGAGGGGGGGGACGTGTTTGTCATTATTTCTTTTTCTTCCTTTTTTTTTATCCATCCCCTTTTTACCTTGCTCAGTAGTTCTTGAATAGGTACATGGACAACATCAGGGTCACCCACATAGTACCGAGTATCAGCGAAAGCCAGTCGTAGAGCTTCAATGACCACATGGAGATAGTCCGCCGAGTTATGTTCCAACTTGTCAAAGTCCACCGAGCCATTCTTTTCCAGTGCTTCGAGTATACCAAGGGCCATCAGAGCAGTAATACCTTGACCATTAGGAGGAATTTCCCATACTGTATAGTCATGATAATCAATCGATATGGGTTCCACAGGTTGAGAATCATGGTCGTGTAGATCTTTCATTGTCATCACACCACCTCGACTAGTCACCGCCGCCACAATAGCTTCACCAATAGGTCCGCTATAGAATCCCGCCTTACCGTCCTTGGCCAACGCCTTGTAAGATCTACAGATAGATATACATTAAAAGTTCAGTAACATGTACACGTATATGGTAAATATATTTTTGTATTCTTTGGTACAGCTTACTTGGCAAGGGTTGGAAGTGTCATAATATCGCCCTCTTTAGGTGCATGAATACCATCGATCAAGTATTCCAATTTTTGACCAGGGTTCGCAGTAATCAGTCCGTCTTGTTGTTTCTTCCACTAGCAAAAGGTAAAATAAATAAGGACATAAAGTGTGATTGTCTTGTAACTTGCGTTGTGAGAAGAGATTTCGGCCACAGGAAACCTATGATTCACGTGAAAAAAAAAAAAAGAGATGAGTCATCTATTAAGATCCGTTTATTTTGATTTACCCGTTTTCTGCCAAATCAATAGCAGGTTGAAGAATCGTGGCCATATTAAGATTTCCAGACCCAAACCAATTCACACAATCCACCCAAGCAGCAGCAGCCCCAGGCACAGTGATGGCATGAATACTTTTCGTAGGTAAACTTTGTCCCTGAATTCCTTGATGGCGAATCAAATCCAATGTCAATCCCGCCGGTGTCCTAAAGAAGGGTAAGTTGTTATACTTTTTTAATACGCGTATCTTACCTTCCTGATCCATTGAGTCCCCTGACAGTTTTACTTTTCGCATCGTAAAACAAACAAAAGGCATCACCACCAATACCAGTAGACGTGGGTTCTACGAATAAAGTTGCGTCAACCATCCACAAGTTTCATTCCCCCTTTTTTTTTTTTGACTTACCAGTAACCCCTAGAGCAGCCGCTAGTTAACCATTACAAACAAGTTGATGTGAGGACATGATTTCGTGTTTTGCACATGCCACCTTACCTACGGCCACAGCAGCGTCCTATCAAGGACAAGGCAAAATTAGATTAATGACAGTTTCAAATGTGTTCCAAACGATGAATGTCAACTTACTGCAGCATTACCACCCTTTTTCAGTATATCAATACCAGCTTGAGTGGCAGAAGGTTGTCTACAGGAAGGAATTAATGTCAACATGATCGAGATGGAGGTGGGGGGGGATCCCTTACGTGCTTGAGACCATGGCATGAGTACCGTAAACAGCTGATCGTCGTGATATAAAGTGTAATGGAGTCGGTGTTGTCATTTTGCCGCAAGAGAATTAAAGAGAGAGAGAGAAAAGAAAGGGTTGGGTATATTTATATACTGTACTACTGTAGATACCGAGCGGGTTTTCAAAAAAGGACGCAGCCTGCCTCTGTAAGCCGGACTTACTATTATCCCCAGTTCACATTGAATTGTGAAGTAGATTTTCAAGTTAACCAAGCTCCAAAATCATTTTGTAAAGAAAAGTTAGGTCGTACATAACTCTTTTTCTTCCATGTTGAATGGGGAAGGGCGCTTTTTGTAGACGAATGTTCTTTTTCCTGTTTCCCATTTTAGTAATTTGCCCACTTGTCTCATGCAAAAAAACCAATTCAACCGCCGATCGAGTGGTAGTGGGATCAGGGCCATAACGACAATCACTTGATAAAAGACAACCATATGATAACATGAATAAATGCTTTTTATTGTTTTTAAAAGTATATAATTTTTGTGATGGGGGGAAGAGCTAACTATAGTTCAAGAAGGGGTGGGGGATATGTAGAAATCATGTATCAAGCCATGATCAAATGGAGAAGAATACAAAGATGAGAAAGAATGAGAGAATGATGGATGATATGAAGGTTAAACAAATGATAAAGTAGGAATAATGAAGAATTATGTATGCAATGGGAGTGGGATTATGTAAACTAATTGAGACAAGATAACAAAAGTGAGATAGATAACATTACATGATATCAATTTCTTCATCATCTTCGTCGTCATCATGGGTTGCTATACTACTATAAGCATCTATTGATGATGTTGATGTTGTCAAGGTAGTATCCAGTTGAGGTTGATGGACAATGGTTTGATTGTCCACTACTCCAAAGTCCATTTGTTCTTCCCCATAAGTCACCATGACTTGTTGATCCAATTCAAGGTCATCATCTTCTTCATCCGAAGGTACCAATAACATTTCTTCCAACATTCGACGTTTATGTAAAGCCGAGCGACGTTTGGGGCGATTAGAGGCAATACCATTATGAGACACATCTTGTTGTTGTTGCTTTTTCCTTGTTCTTCTTCGTTTGGGTGTTGTTGTCATTTTATGAGATGAGGTATCTAAACTAGGTTTTCTTGTTGATGATTTGGATTTCTTTGTCAATGCCGCCATCGAGATAGGACCTTCTTTTGTCGTATTTCTTCTTCGTTTTCGTTTAGCATCACCACCAGAGCCAAGTATATCTTCATCATCATCATCATCGTCAACCACTGTTTCCTTTCTTGTCGATTTGGATTCCTTGACTAGATATTTGGACAGTTTCACCTTGGGACCACCTTGTTGTTCATTAATACAATCATCCACATAAAGCATCACCCGGACTAATTGTTCACGCACCAAGCAAGAGAGATCGATTTCCACTTCACCTTCTTGATCATCAGAGGAAGAGGACACAATAGAGAGAATACCAGGCAATTTGTCAGGTTGTAAATGTTCGGTAATCTTACTTAACAGAGTTTCTTCTACTTGTCGCTTGGGTAGATACATCCAAGTCGTGGTCATTACTGAGACAGGACCATCTTCTTCATCAGAGTTTTCAGAATCATCATCATCAGAGTCATCATCAGAGTCATCATCAGTTGACGAGTCGTCTTTAGCATAATCAATAGCAGCAGGTGTAGGAGAGGCGGTGGGGTCCATGTCACCAGGTACAATTTCCTCCAAGAATTCTTGTTGTTGTTGTTGATGATGATCTTCACTTGGTGATGGGATAGGTGTAGCAACAGGTGAAGGATCTAAAATGAAATAATTATTAGTTTTGTGTTATATTGTTAATGAAAAGAGAGAGAGAGAGAGAGGGAGAACTTACCAAAAGTCATTTCATCGTAAAGTAAGGAAGAGGAGGCTTCATCCAGTTGATCAAAGTTCATTTCTTGACCAAAGAGACCATCCAATTGTAACGTCTGTGCCAGTAACTGAGAATCAAATCCTTCGAGCGGGGTCAAGTTTTTAAGAGTGTGGTCGGTCTCATTTTCATCCATCCAAGGCAGCCAGTTCATAGATTCCCTATTCAAAAAAAAAAAAAAAAAAAAAAAAGCGTGTGTTTAGTTGTAGTTCTACACTAGTTGATCGTAGGTAGTTTTACCTTAACATTAGGTCGTGTACTTCACCAGTCAAGTCTTCCATAGGCCAGCCCTGAGTAGAAGGTAAGAGATTATCCATGACAGTCGAGTTGTTATCCAGAGAAGTCGAGCCCGCGTTAAACGAGGCTAAAAAGGAATCGTTACTGCTTTCGGTGATATGTGGTGCTACTGTTATACTAAATAAAGAAGCGTTAGTTTTCACGAGGTTGATTGATCTAAAAGTTATATTTACCCGCCCATTGTACCAAAGGGTTCAAAGAGTAAAAGAGAGTATGGTTAAGGATCTTGAAGATCAGTGTCGTTTGAATAAAAGGGCTTTGTGATAATGTAAGACGTCTTGTAATCAAGAGATATAAATCAATTACAGAAGAGTCAAGGTGGATAAAGTAAAAGAAGGGGAGGGACAAGTGGTAAAAAGAGCTAAAGAAAAGAATGAAGAGAAAAAAAAGCGAGGGAAGGATTTTTTTTTATAATTGACTGTCAAAAAAAAAAAAAAAAAAGGACGCAAAATTTTCATTCCCCGCAAGTGCGCGGGATGCCACCTGATGTCCATTGGTCGATAGGTTCAAACGCCTATTACATGACAATGCCCAAAAAAACAAACAAGACATACATTAACATACACATAAAAAGACAATTGCCCATAAAAAAACTAGTTGTATTGTTTATTCGTGGTTAAAAGGAAGGAATGCATAAACAGTAGATAGATAAAAAAAAGTACTATAGAGGGGAAAGGGTTAAACAATTTATTTGTTCAAGACGATACCATCGAACTACAAGATTAAATAAAGGAGAGAGATTAGTAACAATAGACCCATCTTTTTTTTTTCTAGTATGCACTTACGCGAGACTTGAACCATTCAATAGATTCAGACTTCTTGATCTTGTGGTTGACACCAACGGAAGCTTGAGCCCGCTTACGACGAGCAACACGGAAACCAGGGCGACCCATGACGACATAGTAATCCATACCGTAAATACCAATGGAAGGATCGTACTTGATACCCAAATCGATATGTTCATCAATACCAAAGCCAAAGTTACCAGTGGCAGAGAAGTTACGATCACGCAATTCGTATTCCTTGACCTTGAGACCACGTTCCAAGATTTCTTCAGCCTTGGGACCACGGACAGTGACATGGACAGAGATCTTTTCGTTACGACGGATACCAAAAGTACGGACAGTGTAACGGGCCTTGGAGTACACGGGGGTTTGACCAGTCAATTGTTCGAGCACCTTGGCAGCACGGGTGAGACGATCACCAGATTCACCAACAGAGATGTTGAGAACGAGCTTTTCAATGTGAAGAGCCTTCATGGGGTTGGCAGCAGCGGGCTTCTGTTCGGCACTCTAAAGAGAGAGAGAGAAGAAAGAGAGTGGTCAGTATGGAAAGGAACACACTGCCCCCCCCCCTGAGTAGTAAAAGATCATGACACAATGAAAGGTTGGACTGTAGACTGTTTGAGTTGTGTATGATATACATGATTGGTGTACGTTGTTCATATTGGTATGACATATTTTATATGCTGGTATTCGAAAAACCGTTTCGTGGTGCTGTTACAAAAGTTGCTAAAGACAATATCAATAATGAGGATGTCCTTTTGTTGTTGTAAATGGCGTGTGTGTCGTCAAAAGTGTCTATCAATGGAGTGCGTCGCTTTTCCCACCTTGCCGATTACCATCCATCCATCCATCCATCCATCCATCCATCTTTTCAATCTATCACTGTTGTCATGACCCTACTATCCCTGTTATCTATACGTTTTGTGATCGACTGACTTACCATGGTTGTTGAATTAGTAGAGAAAGAGAAGGTCTACGAAAATAAAAAAAATCCAGTGTGGTTAATGAAGATTCCCATGTGGCTGGCGATTTTTTAAATCCCGCCTCCTGTAAGAAAAGTCCAAGCATAAGGTCGCCGATTGGCGTCCATTTGGGCTCTACCTAGCGTTTTTTAGTGATTAAGCTATGACGAGCGTCTTTGATGATGAGACATCCTAGGCTTACGGAAAGTACGCATGGAATTTTGGGAGAGCACTACTCGCTCAATTGTCACCCAATGCCAATGATTAAAGTCACGATATGGAGACCATAATGTATTTCCAACATAACTTGTCGCAAAACGCAAGCAACAAGACCCTCGTGTCAGTCAGTCCAAGCTTGCATTGACTTTTACCTATCATATGTAAGAGAGAGAGAGAGAGAAATTGCAAGAGGGAACCAAACTTCATGTTCTAACCCCGCCTTGATTCCCTAGTCAGATTTGGGAAGAGCACTACTCAACAGATGCACGAACCTTTCCCTTCCCCCAAAAATCACGTAAACTGAACGCCCGACAGGCTTTGAATTACGGGGTTACTTTGGAATTGTTAGCAGAGCTCTATTGCCTTAATGGACAAGTGATGCTAATGACAAAAATGACCATGAGTATTCCTTGGGCTATTCCCAACAAACTTTACATAATGATTATTGTACCAAGTACCTTGTATGGAGCAGTATAGCCTCAAGATCGTTTTACCCTGACTTTTCTATATATAAAAAAGTTGCAGATTGAAACTGGACACACAAGACAAATCATATTTCAAATCCCGCTTACTCTCGCCTTGAATCTTAAGAGAGCTCTACTGCCTTAATGGACAAGTGATGCTCATGACAAAAGTGACCATGTGCATTCCTTATCCTATTTCCAACAAACTTTACGTAATGGTTAATGTACCTAGTACCTTTTATGGAGTAATATGGCCTCAGGGTCGTTTTGACCTGACTTTTGTTTTGAGAAAAGGTCAGGCAAGTTAACGGTAATCATTTCCAAGCCTGGATGGTTTTCAAATGACGTGATTTCTGGGGGAAGGCTCATAACAGATGCTATTGATTAAAATGGCGATATAGATACTGTGGCCCATTTCCAGTATACTTTACCGCACAAGCCAAGTACCAAGACCCCTTGTGTTAGGATGTTTAGGCTTGCAATGACTTTTACCTTTTCTTTGCGACGAAAGAAAGCTTCATTTCAAATGCCGAACACCAAAATCCAGTGCGCCTAGCAATTCCCGATGTGGGGGCATGATCATGGAGCGGAGGCGTTGTCAGTCGAGATTTCATTACTCGTTGTAGAGCCCAAATTTATATAGAAGAGAGTTTTGTTGTACTGTAACTGCACTACTGTTATATTTTAAGTATTAGTTTAAATCAATAGCTATGATATAGTCTAGGTTTCATATCCCCTGCTTCCTTTGGCCAACTAGTCGGCGGCGCAAATTTGTCGATACGTTTACGTTTAGGTGTAGAGTTACAAGACAACTTTTTAATGGGGTCAAGGGCCGCACAACATTTTTTTTTTTTAATTAAAAGACATTGAGTGTTTGAGATTTGTCGTATGGTTTTTTATAAGAGAAATACAAAAGAATCCATACATACAAGCATACTACAGTTATAATAAAAAAGATTCCTTTATTTAAAAGAGGGAGGGAGATATATATACATTAATAAGAGAGGATGTTATTTAAAAATCCTTAAAGTACCGAGCATAACGATCAGGTTGATTGATACCATAAGGGATTTTGGTTTCTTCATACTTGTCAAAGTTACTTGCATCCCCTGGATTTTTAACAGTAGGCACAAAGGGAGGAGACACTTGGCGATTGGCGATTTTGACAAAATCTACCGAGGCAAACCAAGGATGATCGACCAAGTCCATATACCCACGTTTCAAATTACCATACCGTTGAGTGAGATCCGTTGTTAATAGATGAGAGAGTAAGTCCTTGGCTTGAGGAGAAAAGTGATCGGGAAAGGTAGGTTGACACCGCACGATCTTTTCATATAGCCTGAATTGGTTTTCATCATAAAATGGAGGAAATCTAAAAAGAAAGACATGTTAGTTTTTAAATCAAACAAGACCATCGTTTCCTTTTTCAACTTTTTTTTTTTTTTTTTTTTACCCTGCCAACATTTCATAAATGAGTACACCCAGTGACCAATAATCCACCGCCTTGCCGTAGCCTTTTGATTCAATGATTTCCGGTGCCAAGTAATCAGGCGTACCACACATTGTATAAGTGACATCAGGGACATATTTAGCAAAGCCAAAGTCGGTTATTTTCAAATGACCTTGAGTATCTATCAATAGATTCTCCGGTTTTAAATCCCTATAATCAACAACAAGAAGAGGTTAGTATCATTCTCATCCACTTGTCTTTTTTTTCTTTCTTTACCTATAAATGATATTATGAGAATGAAGATAAGCAATAGAGAGTAGGACTTCAGATGCATAAAATCGTGCTGTATCTTCACTGAATTTCTATCAAAATGGAGCTTAAGTGACCTATGTATTCCATCTTTTTTTCGAGACTTACTTGATGTTTCCGTAACAGACTAAAGACTTCACCACCACTGACAAATTCCATGACCATGTAGAGATTAGCGGCATCTTGAAAGGAGCCCCAAAGTTTGATTAAAAAAGGATAATCCACCGACATTAGTACATTACGTTCGTTTACGGTATGTTCCACTTGTTTTTTGAGCACCACTTGTTCCTTGTTGAGCACCTTCATGGCATAAAATAAATGATTGACTTTGGATTGCACGAGATGGACCCGACCAAACGATCCCGTGCCCAGCGTGCGCTGTAAGTTAAAATCCGTCAATTTGAGTTTTTGTTCCACCCGTTGTTGATCTGGTTGTTTGGTTTCTAATTCGTGTTGTTTTTGGGCAAGGGCTTGGTCTTTTTCTTGTTGTCGTTGATTGATGGGTTTGGCTGATTCATAAGGTATGTGATTATTGTTTGGCGTTTCGCCAATGTATTGATAGCGAGATGTCGTTAGTGATGCATGGGTGGAAGGTTCTTCTCGACTGTTTCTTGCTATTGGTGAATGAGGCGGTGATACGGGTAGAGTTGAAGTCAAAGGTTCTGAAGAGAAAAGAGAAAATGTAAACCGGTCCGTCCTATTTGATGCCAAAAATATTCAAATCCCGATAAATCGACTTACGAAATTTCACATTTTCAGGCTGATAGTCCATCATCGACCGTTTTCGGTCATCTGACATTGCTATGTACATAAACATAAAGCAAAAAAGACAATTAAAGTGAGAGGAATGATAATGAATGATGAGTAACCTACTTTTTTGCTCCATTGACCCTTTCGGTGAAGGTAAAGAAGATTCCTGTTGATTTAGATTATGGTGTTGTTGTATTGAACTCATTACCAGTGATATTTAATTATATACGCTATAGAGAAAGTGAAAAAAAAGAAAGAAAGAAAAAGAGTGAGATGTATAGAAAGAACGTCAATGCAAAGATAAAAGAAAAACTTTTTTGTTTCACGGGTAATCTTTTTGAAATCCCGCCTAGTCTTTTTTCAACTAACCCCCAAGTCAACCTTTTTTTTTTTATAGCGTGTTTTAGTTGAATCTCCATGGTTGGTCTTGCATGACAGAGTCACTATGTACATATATAAGAACAAGGGAATTGACACTTTCTTTCATTTTTGACTTTATCCATCTCATCTCTTTTCCACACCCGAACTTTTGGAACAATGACGCCTAGTCAATGATGCAAGGGTCGGCATTTGAAAAATCAGTGAAACCTACCGGCGTTTGAATTAGTTTGCATGAATTTCACTAAAATGGGCTAGTTTTTTTTTCTCATGGATCACACAACAATTCATCAACATCGATGTATATAGAATGTTGCCATGTTGTTAAATAAACCCTTAAATGACCTTGATATGATCACACCTTAGGATCCGTGCATTTGTGAATAAGGGGTGATGATCCATTTAGTTCGATAGTGAATGGCGCTAAAAGGGAATGTGTCCGATTGGTATGGGAACTTTTTTCTTTTAATTCACATGTTCCTTTCGTTGGATTACATATGTGATTACTATACATGGTAGATATAAAATGGAAAAAAAAATGTATATTTTTTTATTGGGTAAAGGAGACAAAGTAGAAGGGTAATACTAAACTAGATGACATAAAACTATATATTAGGGGGGGGGCACCATGACTAGACCATGACTTGTTTCCGTCGGTTTTTCAACAAGGTCGCATTGTTCATATTTAGATCGAATCCAGCATTCGTCATGCCATTCATTTGTTTTACTGGCGGAGAAGCTGCCGTGGTGATATGAGCCAATTTTTGTTGATGATGAGCAGCGGCTTGTGCATTATATTGTTGCTTCAAAAAGGCTGTATTAGTGTATTGTTGTGGATGATGATCGTTCATGTGATGGGTGCTCTCCTCCTCCTCCTCCTCCACACCATTCGAGTCACCATAATGAGTATTTTCTTCCGCCATGCGTTGGACAGCCGCCGTGATATCAAAGATTTCCTTGAGTGTAGCCATACCGGGAGAAAACACATCCTTGCGTCGAATGGAAGACGTATCACTGGACAAATTAGATAAAGTAGTATCTGTTGACAAGTGTCGCTGATTGTTGTTGCCGAAAGAGTGGTTCGCTTCCGAGGATGCTGCTGCATTACGTATCGCCTGGATACGCATAGACGACGCATTATCATCAAAGGACCCCCGAAGAGGAGGTGTAAAAGACAGAGGCTTGTTATCACCATCAGCAAGCCATGGATGTCGCAATACTTGACCCACAGTATATCGTTTTCTTGGATCCACACATAAAAGCCCCCGAATCAAATCTTTGGCTTCTTCAGAGATCGGATCCCACCATGGGCTGAGAAAAGCAAATTGACCCCGAGCCACCTTGCGAGTGAGGGCGCTGATCGATTCATCATAAAAAGGAGGGAAGCCACAGAGCATAGTATAGAGTACGCATCCCATCGCCCACATGTCTACACCTTTGGAGTATTTCTGGTCACATACAATTTCAGGCGCAGTATAACCCACCGTGCCACAGGGCGTGAGTGTGTCCTTGTCCCAGATGATTTTTGACAGACCAAAGTCAGCGAGTTTCACTTGACCGATACCACCACCACCAAGATCCTTGATAAATACCCCTTCGTCTTGTTTACTGGCGTCGTCGAATACATTGAATTTGCGTTGTTCAGAAGGAATAAAAGGAATAGGTTCAAACAAGATGTTTTCAGGTTTGATGTCCCTTAATAATACCAAAATAATTAATATATGTGCAATAATATTGATTCAAATGATTTAGTACCTATGGACCACACCACATTCTTCATGAAGGTGATAGACTGCCTGAGCCAATTGACCAATGATATGTCTTGATAAGTCTTCACTAAAGTAAGTGAGATCCACAATCCTATGAAAGAGTTCCCCACCTAATATACTTATTTAGTAAATATTATCTTTTTTTTTTTCAAAAGATAAAAAGTATTTCATTTTTACCTACCTTCGCACAGATCCAGTACCAAAAAGTAGTTTTGCCTTGATTCGGTGAATTGGATAAGTTGGACAATGTTTGGGTGATGTATGTTACGCATGATTTGGACTTCCTTTAATATATTAGCCCGCTATGTATCAAAAGTGAGGTTGTCAGTTTTCTTTCCATCACTCTCTATATCTTTTTTTACCTCTGTGACCCTTGGTTTTTTCTTCATGTTTGGATGCAAGTGTTGTATATCGATCTAATAAGAATATGATTGATGAGTTTTTCATTTTCCAGTATAATTCCCAGTTTACCATTGGTTCTTCATCTGTATACTTTTGAGCCACCTTGATTGCCACATTTCTACCTGTTCGTTTATCCCTGGCACGATAGACATCAGAGAAGGCACCACTATAATAAAGATTGTGTTTAGATTACATTACATGTTATTTTTACTACTTACTCGCCCAGTTTCTTGATAATTTCATATCGATGTAAACTTGGATAGACAGGTAAGGTAGATTTCCGTCGCATATTACTTTCAATCCACTGTGTTGCTTTTTCCTGTCGTTGTTTTTCCTCTTCAGTAAGGAGAGGTATTTGTTGTTGTTGTTCTGGTGATATTTGTTGACTTTGTTGTTTCACAAGAGACTCATTAGGTCCCAAGGGAGAATTCATGGTTGAAGGTGGCAACTGTTTCGATGAGAGATGCTTCAACTTGAGATCCAAATAAGACTGTTTCAAAGGTGTGTCGGGCCATACTACCTTTTGTTCTTCTTGTTGGTCCAAAGGTCGCATGTCACTTGTATAATTAAACACCTTCACTTTGGTTTGACGTTGTTGCTTTTTACTGATAAACTTTTGCTTTAATCGGGCCAACATGATTAGCTGCAAGTTGAAAAAAAAAAAGAGAGAGAGAAGAAGAAGAAGGTTAATTTCTGCTTTTTGAGAGCGCGAGGTGAAATCGGGGTTTCAAATTTCAGGAACGTTCCCCTCACCGTTTCATTACCTGACACAAACTTTTTTTTATTTTTATGATAACACATCAAGAAGAGAAAAAAAAAAAGAAGAACAAGACAAATATTTATTTCATTTTCTGTTTTCTTCATAAAGTTTAGAGCAAGTCAACTGAACATATCAACAGATGGATAAAATAGCGTCATCGCAAACTCCACATGTGATCACTTTTTGCCCTTGATGTTTAATACTTGTACCCTGCCCTGACCACCATTTATATGCACATCCTGCAACCCCACCACATATCGTCATCAAACAAGTCATCATCATGTATACTTTTTCTTTTTTCTATTTTATTTAAACATAATAGTGAGTGAGAGAAAATGGAATAAAAACTAGACTAAAAAGAGAAAAGCAATATATAAATGTTTATATATAAATGAGTAAAAAAAAAAGGGGGAGGGGGGATTAGATTATTATAAATGATGATGGTAGTTAATCTATTCCTATCCACAAAAAATAAAGTAACACTATATGTATATTATAAAACATCTAGAGACCATGACAAGAAGGGGTAGAGAGGAAGGTTTGTTTATGTTGAATGTGTATTGGTTGGGTGTAATGACGATCTAGTACTTCTTATCGAGGATATCACGGGCAACCTTGACGATCACCTTATCATCAGGGAAGGCCAAAGCTTCGAGGTTAGCAGCATAAGGAGTAGGAACATCAGCACCAGTGACACGGCTCAAAGGAGCATCAAGCTCATCCCACACGTCAGCTATATTATATATATATATATAAATAAAAGTCAGTCAGTCAGTCAGTCAGTCGATCTCTCTTTCTTTCTAAACTTACATTCCATGATTTGAGCAGCAATTTCAGATCCAACACCGAAAGAAGCCCAGCCACCTTCGACAGTCATGATACGATGAGTCTTCTTGACAGACTTGAAGATAGTTTCGGTATCCATAGGCTTGATAGTACGCAAGTTGATGACTTCAGCAGAGATACCGGTCTTGGCCAATTCATCAGCGGCCTTGACAGCGAAACCCACGGATCGAGAATGGGCGACAATGGTGATATCCTTACCTTCACGTTCAATCTTGGCTTTACCAATAGGCAACACAAAGTCCGAGGACAAGGCTTCTTGAGACATGGGGTAAGACACACCATATTCCAATTCGTTTTCGAGTACGACCACGGGGTTAGGATCACGGATAGCCGCCTTCAATAAACCTTTAGCATCTTCAGAGTTCCAGGGGGAGACTACTTTGAGACCGGGTACGGAACCATACCAGGCAGCAAAACATTGAGAGTGTTGAGCAGCTACACCGGCAGCAGCACCGTTAGGACCACGGAAGACGATGGGGCAAGTCACTTTACCACCTGACATGTAAAAGGTCTTGGCAGCAGAGTTGACAATTTGATCAATAGCCTATATAGTAAAAAAAAAAAAAAAGTATGAATGAGTTTATCCTTCCCTTTTGTCTGATAGTGGACTTACTTGCATAGCAAAGTTGAAGGTCATGAATTCACACACAGGCTTGAGACCATTAAAGGCAGAACCAACAGCAATACCAGCAAGACCCATTTCGGTGATAGGAGTATCGATCACACGCTTGGCACCAAACTTGTCCAATAAACCTTTGGTGACCTAATTGTTGTTGTGGAGTTGTCGTTCAAAAGACAAGATAATAAAGTGTGAGAGATGGAAAAAAAATAAAAAAAAAATCCTTCCCAATCTCCGATTCCGGGCGCGCCACACAAACCTATATCACCCGAATTCACCCCAACCTTTCTTCATATTTTCCCGTGTATTCCCAAACACACACAGCAAATTTGTATTTTTTTTTTTCTTACCTTGTAGGCACCATTGTATTGAGCAACTTCTTCACCCAAAATGTAAATCTTTTCGTCAGCAGTCATTTCTTCTTCAAGAGCTTGGTTCAAAGCATCACGCACAGTCATCTATAAAAGAAAGAAAAAAAAAAAAAAAAAAGGTCAGTATCGTCTTCCTATCCAGTTATAATATAGCCTTATCCGCCCCCCAAGGAATGACACTATTGATAAACTCTTTTTTTTTTTTCATTTGTAATGGTTTGGTTGGTGGTTGAGAAGATCATCAAAAGTAGTTGTTGGATTATATCAAGTTGTGTCATTCCAAAGAGTTGACTGCATCAATCTACTTACTTCAGTGGCACCATTAGAGTTGAAGCGCTTTTGAGCATAAGCAGAGAAAGCAGGTTTAACAGTTCGAGTGGCAGCACGAGTGGCAGTGGTTGCGACAGGAGCAATACGGTTCAAGGTAGAAAGGAAGGTCATGCTGGTAAAAAAAAAAAAAAAAAAAAAGTTTTTTTTAAGAGAGAGAGAGGGTAAAGAAAGAGGAAAAAGGGGGGCTCCCCCAATAAAATAGAATCCCAACCCAATGTCACAAAAAAAAATTTTCAAACTCACGCCCTAACCATAAAACCCCCCCCCTCACTCTCCTTTTCTTCTCTTATCATTCAATACCAACCTTACTTGAACTTTTTTTCCAAATAAACTAGTTCATACAGTGGTCTTCTCTTGGTTGTAGTTTGGTATTCCTTCTCTTACTAGGGTGTACTTGTCCTTTGTGGATCAGTTTCACCCAATGTTTTCAAATTCCGATAATATTGAAAGACCGCACAAACCCTTAAAAGAAAAATATAGGGCAAACCGTATTTTCAAATACACACATTTTATAAAAAGACAATGATACATCAAAACAAAAGGTTTATTTATTAGTTTTTAAAACATTGTTAACTAGTCTACCACTTTTTCAAAAGTTTTCCCCGAGAAGAGGATGAAGGAATAGGGGTGGACGAGTTGGAAGAAGTGGAGGAGGAGGAGGTGCGGGGAGGTGCCGAGGCACTTAGGCTATTGGGAGTATATCTGGGGACTACTGATTTGGCAGGGGGAATGGGTTTATCTAAATTACCTAGAGCTTGTACGAACTTTTCAGGGGCAATGATATGTGTAGAGCCTACAGATATTTTTTTTTTTTAAAAAAAAAAAAAAAAAAAAAAAAAGGACAAGGAAGAGGTCAGTATATGATGATGGTGATGATCATGCAGGACATTCTCTTACCGATATATACTTCACGATCAAAGAGTTCAGCCAGTTCATAAGCAGATCGTACTTCAGAGTAAGTCATACCACCAGCAATGAAGATGATAATAGGAGGTCCCGATGGAGGTTTGGGTAAAGCCTATTATCAAAAAGTTAGTCTACACATATAATCATTTTATAACCCCATTCTTACATTGTTTCCACTTGATTTTTTATGCCATTGTGTCTTGTAAACCCGAAGTTGAGGGACTTGTTTTCGAGAATGAGAAGAATCAGCCTTTGTGCTTTCAGGTCGAGCGACACGAAGCAAAGGAAAGAGACTTTGGTCAATGGTGCCCTTGACATGTCCTTCCACTACACGTTTTACCACAGGTACATAGCGAGATAAATCAAATGGCACATCGTTGGGGTTGGTTACGCTTTCCCGTTTCTTCTTTTCCTTTTTGGCTTTTTGACCGGTACGATTGGCTGATTTCGAGAGCTGGACACCGAGTAGAGAGAGATTATCAATGGCATCCTTGTATTCTTGATCCAGTCTTGCGTGAGCCATTAGTAGTTGAAGTTCATCAGCATCCACCTTGTCCGATGTGGCAATCCATAACAAGATGAGTCGAGTTTTGATCATTTGACTAGGGTAGAAAATCAATAGATATTAGTAACCGCTTCGAGTCCTTCATCTTGTTACTTTACCTAGTATAAGGATCATCGAGAATGGGGACCAGTTCATCCACTAGATGTTTAGGTGCATTACCATCAGGTGTTTCACCACAAGCCATATTCTATCATAATAAACGGAGTTATGATCATTCCCTAAACAAGTAAGCTTTAAGACTTTTCCCTCCCTCTCCATCCTTTGTACTTGCCTGTTCAACCAGACCAATTGTTTCCAAGTTTTGCTTTGTGAATTCAGACATACAATCACTCGCAATCGTCATATGAGCAGAAAACTAGAGATATCAATAAAGTGAGTAAACATCCCATTCCTCCATTTTTAGTGTTCTATGTTTACCTTTGTTTTCATTTCTTGGAATTGTGGAAGATTGGCGATCATTTGTTTCATATCGTTTAAACTTCGGACAGAGGATTGACTATATGAAGGGAAAAGAATACATGTTTGGTTAGTATATTGATGTTCCCATTCTACCCATACTTACTTTCCAGTAGATCCTTTGTTTTCTGCTACAAAGTCATTAAAGTTTTCAATCAATTGTTCGGTGGTGCTGGCGATATGCATGTGTCGAATGGAGGTATAGACGGTATCTTGTTCGTTTAAAGTGATTTCATGATCTTTACTGGTACCATCTTCTTGAGTGTATTCATAAGAGTATTTCAACCCTCCTGATGTTTCTTCGGCCGCTAACAGATCGGCCAACATTGCTTGATAGGTGAATTCATGCAAAAAGGGCGCAATAGGGTCGATGGTTCGATCCAAGATGATAAGAGTACCTTGAGGCAATGGTGGATCACGAGGTGGCTGGAAAGGAAGTATCAAGTTAAAATGTGTTGGTTAGGAATTCTTTGGTATTTGATATACTTACAGGAAAGTCCGGATTCACTTTACAAAAGTTATCCAATTCGGCTTGTACTAGTTTTGCAAGATGCCATGGGATATTTCTATTAATGGTGCCTTGAACATCCAAAGGTCGATGGTATCTGATTTGAGGATTTTCACCAAGAGTCACACAGAGACAAAGAATCTATTTTACTGTTTGTTAATTTGGGTCATTTCAATATGTCTACTTTTTATAACTTGCCTGTTTTGCCATATCATCCAATTCACCATCCGCACTTGACGCGGAGCTAGATCGATTACCACCTTTGGATTGATCGCTACCGAATAATGCAGAGAACTTTCGTTCATCATCCAATGTATAGACATTAGGTTCGCGTACTAGGAAGAATAGAATATATTTGAAGGTGAGTAAGTATATTATAGTGCGAGGAGGAGGAGGGGGGAGGGAAATTATCCAGACTTACCGAGAAAGTCGACATACATTTCCTTCAAACCTTGAATGTATTTAGCAGCATTGGCAGCGTTCAGTTTTCGAGTAAAGTCATCAAACACGACATTATCCAGAGCTAATAATAATAAAGGCTCTAGTTAATACATGGTCCTTTTATATAAACCTTTTCTGCAACCGTTCTTACCATTTATAAAGTGGACGTGAGCGGCAGCATACATTGGACCTTCTTTTCGAGAAAAGTCATCCACCAAACGAGAGCAAGATTCAATACAAGGTGTCAGAATGTAAACGGCTTCAACACTAGGATAAGGGGTTCTGGACTTTTCAATGTTTTCCACCACTAGACACATAAATAAAGTAAAAAGTGAGTATCATGTTAACCAGATACGCTGCCAAACCCGTTTTTCATCTATTGCATACATGTTACCTATTGGTTAAAAGATAAAGAAACAAATCATCAGTTTTCAAATAAAGAAGGGGGAATGCGGTTTTTTTTTGTTAGTCAACTTACGTTTTCTTCCAAAATGTCATACATTTTACAAGCAGAGTTCAGTATCTTTAGTGATAAAGTATCTACTACAACCAGTTTCCATCGCCCAGCGGGTTGTACGGACTTGATGAGTTCAAGAAACCCTACACAGATGTAAAAGGAACGATATCAGTTTGAGTTGATATTAAAAACAATTCTATTAAACCTACGCCTTTTCAAGATTTCATCGACACCAATCATTGAGAGAGAGAGAGAGAGAGATAAAAATAGAAGAGAGGCACCAAAAAAAAAAAAAAAAGGTGAAATTCATTACGGCATTTAACTTTCGAACCCCGCCCCAGTTAGAGCATGTTGCTTGATCCCAATGCTTTGTACTGATTACCTATGGATGAGACGA
This sequence comes from Chlamydoabsidia padenii, assembly GCA_025330725.1. NCBI lineage: Eukaryota > Fungi > Mucoromycota > Mucoromycetes > Mucorales > Cunninghamellaceae > Chlamydoabsidia > Chlamydoabsidia padenii. The sequence goes on from JAIWND010000011.1 coordinate 124,787, forward strand.
TGAATAAAGAATATTAGTAAGATTTATTTTGACGGTTCTTTTTCTACAGACTACCATAGATCATCATTACTATGCGGTAGGCTCCCCTTTTTTTTATTGATGACCTAGGTCAATGCACACACACAAAAAAAGCACCAATGAACAACTCGAAACCAAAAATACCGACTCGTGTGGCCCATAAGCAAAGCCACCAACTTTTTGACAGCTGGAAACACAATAAAGTAAAGTGGGAAAGAAAACATGAGGAGTAGATGACATTGAATCATTAATGGGGTACCTTGGCTGTTGGACCATGTCTGTTATAAAAGTTGATTTGTTTCATGGAAGACTCGATCAGGAGTGACAGTTTTCAGGTGGGTGGCGGGATTTGAATGTTGGGAAATCAGTTGGGCCACGCACATTCAATTTTTTTTTTTTTTTCTCGCTTCTTCTTTTTTTTTTTTTTTTTTTTCTCTCTCCTTTACTCTCATTCTCATTCTTCTACCTTGACCAATTCACTTGTTTGAATAAACCTTTTGGCAAAACAACTAATCATTTATCGCCACTTGGATTTATTTGTAATTGACGTAAGTAATTGGCACATTGAAGGACAGCCAGTCTTCGATACTACACCTCTTTTTATCCCACCTCACATTGACATTCCCTCTCTCTCTTTCTTTTCTTTAGATCGATCACCTAATCGTTTAACGGAACTCCTTTTAATCAACGACACACCCTCAATAGAAGCATATCTTGTTTAGGATCGCCATAAACCGACATTCGAGACACCTTCCATCAGCACGCCTTTACCTCTCCGCCCACTAGACCACACATTAATAACAAAACTTTATGGAACAGATTGAACAAGCCGTTATCTGTGCTTTGGATCCTCATGTTGATCCCAATCTTAAAGCCCAGGTAAGAGAAATGATAATAGTAAATAGGGATCTTTATGTTGTTGTTGTTTTTAAAAAAAGAAAAAGAAAAAGTGGGTGGATAGACTGCGGGATATTGTGGGATAGCTCTTATAGTCGGTTTGATGATTATCTGTGCGATTGAAGGTGTAGATGGCATTGATTGTGTCAATTCTTGATCGTGTGACAACTGATACTTGCTTTTTTTTTTTTTTTTTTGATATCATCATATTAGGCCAATGCGTATTGTGAACAAATTAAAAACTCAACAGACGGCTGGCAATTGTGTTTGCAACTATTTATGAAGGAACCCAAAGCGTAGGTCGAATCAATAAAGGGTAATGCTATCTGAAATTTAACCTTCTCCTTCTTGTATCACAGTGTTGCTCAAGCACGATTCTTTGCTCTTCAAGTACTGGAGAATACTTTACAAAACAGGTATTAAAAAAAAAGGGGGGGGAATATACGATCATTAGTGTAAACTCATCTTGATTCTTCTTCATTTAGATATGACACTCTTGATACAAATGCTATAGAATATATTGAACGAATCATGATGGAATACTTACAACGGGAATTCGTGGACAATACAGATACAGCATCTGAAGAAACATGTAACTACTATAAACCCTTATGATACTACATTGTACTGACGATCTACTTTATATATATAGATATCCGAAACAAGGCGGCACAATCATTGACACTACTTTTTGCTCAAGTTTACCCTAATGGCTGGCCATCCTTCTTCAAAGACATCATGGCATTGACACGGACCTCGACAGGATCAAGTCACGAAAAAGCCGCCGACTTTTTTTTACGACTATGTATCAGTATTGACGAAGAAATTGCTCGGATGGACATTCCTCGACATCGGGAACAAGTGGTCAGGAACACAAATATCAAGGATGCGATGCGGCTAGGTGATATTCAACTCTTGGCAGGACATTGGTTTGAACTCTTGCAAGAGTTTAGAATCCAGAATCCGAATATTGCTCAATTGGCTCTCAAGAATATTGGTCTTTATATTGCTTGGATGGATATTTCGTTGGTGGTGAATGATCAAGTGATGGGGGTCTTGTATGAACTCTTGTCGGACTCCAATCTCCGCATTCCTGCCTGTGAATGCTTGGCTGAAGTAAGTACAAAAAGTAGTTGAAATAATAAATGGATCAACTCAATCATTATTGTTTTGTATCTAGGTGGGTAGTAAAGGGATGTTGCCTCTGGATAAGCTCAACATGATTCAAATGCTCAACATCACTGATACTTTGGGACGATTGGATTTGGTAAGTCATCATCAGAAAAGAAAAAAGATACACTAGTGGCTAATACTGTTGTTGTTTTTTAATGTTATTGTGTGTATAGAGTGATCCCGAATTTGTGGAAAGTGCTGCTCGTTTGACCAACGTCATTGGTATTGAACTTTGCAAGATCAACTTGGACAACACTATCCCTAATGAAGCCAAAGGTAAAGAAGAAGAAGAAGAAAAGACATGTGGCTAATTTGATTATATATTATGTGTAGCAACTTGTTGGGCATTGATCGAACAACTCTCTCCCTATTTGCTCAAATTCTTGGCCAACGAGTACGATGATACGACTACGGCAGTATTCCCCTTTGTCAGTGATATCTTGACCATCGTAAGTACATGGAAACAATCATCGCTCGTCAAATGTATTCATTCTTTGATCCTTTATAATAGTACAAGAAACAGAAAAAGGCGATGCAACCATTGACTCAAACTCAGCGTGACATCTTGGGCTCCCTTCTCAGCGTCATTATCCGGAAAATGAAATACGATGAAGACACTGACTGGGGAACTGATGAAGATGAACCTGAAGAAGAAGCTCTTTTTACGGAACTACGCAAGGTAATAGGGATTGGGATAAAACGAGGGTAGTGATGCCCTGATCCTTCGTTGTGCTCGGTTGACTGGTTACTTGACAACTCACTTTTTTATTCTCTTGTCTATATAGAATCTACGTGTGTTTACCGACCATATTGCCTCTATAGACGAAGAATTATATGTCAGCTATGTCCACTCTACTATTATGGAAACCATCAACAAATTCAAATCTGGTACTGATCTTGACTGGCGTGAAGTAGAACTTTGTCTCTATGTCTTGTATACTTATGGTGAAGTGCTTCCCAAGGCGGCTATGGTATTTGTCAATGCCAACGATCCGAATATGCTGTCTCCTCTTGGTGAACTTGTGCGAGAAATGGTGACCTCTAGTAAGTCATTATACGATCCATACATAGAACCTTGACTAACATACCTTTTTTGTTTTATTTTGATAGATATCTCGACCTATCCTCATCCATCTGTGCCTCTGCAATACTTTGAAAATCTGTCACGCTATTACCAATTCTTTGAACTCCGTCCTGACCACTTACCTCAAGCATTGGAAGCCTTTGTGGACTCTCGAGGTATCCATCACACATTGAAGCAAATCAGATCTAGATGTTGGTATTTATTCCATAGGTTTGTGAAAAGTCTAAAGTCCAACATGGGTCCTTATGTGGAAACCGTGCTCTCCTCTCTTGACGATCTATTGTCCATCCAGGCCGAACTTCCTGTGCTCACAAGTACTGCTGATGGTATGCCTTTACCTGCTGCTTCTCTCTTTGACAGTCAACTTTATTTGTTTGAAACCGTCGGTGTCCTGATCTCTCTCGAACACCTAGAACCTACCAAGCAGGCTGAATACCTCAAGATCGCTCTGCAACCTCTGGTGGAAGGCATTCAAACTACAATGGCTCAAGGTTATAGCGGTGATGATGAATTACATATGATCCAATTACATCATTATGTACTTGCCATCGGTAGTGTTGCCAAAGGTAATAGACTTTTTTTAAAAAAATAAAAAAATAAAAAAAAAACGAACTGACAATTTTGCATATAGGTTTCCCAACTCTTCCAAAAGGGGCAAGCTGTGATCAGGCATGGGCGGGTGTTTTTGTCCAAGCGACGGAAATCATCTTGAACGTTCTTCAAACATACAACCAAGTCGAACTTATTCGTGATTCAGCTCGTTTCTCCTTTGCTCGCTTCATCACTTGTCTTGGATCTGAAATCTTGCCATACTTGCCTACCTTGATCACTGGTCTCTTGACAGAATGCCAAATCACCGAACTGGTGGACTTTTTACCTTTTATTGGATTGATTGCTCACAAATACAAGGTAAACAAATATCAATCCATTCACTTTGTTTGTACTAATTACTTTTTTTCTTTAGCCAATGATTCGAAATGTGATGGACGAACTACTCTTGCCACTAGTCAAGAGGGTCTTTGACTTTTTGAACACCACCGCCTCGGGAACTGACGAAGCTATTCTACTATCTGAACTCCGAAAAGCATACCTCAACTTTATTGTTAGCATCTTCAATGCTGGCCTGGAGGATATCCTGGTCTCGGAAAGAAACATTGGACATCTCAATACCATCCTTCAAACCATTCTTCATTTTAGCAAAGACAATAGCGATCCTGCAACACAAAAGACTGCCTTTGCTGTCTTTCTCAAGTTTGTCACGTCATTTGCCAGCACGCCTCAACAACCCACGGTGGCTCCTGGTTTTGATCAGTTTGTCTATAATGAACTTGTCCCTGTCACTTTCTCTGTGCCTATGAGCAACTCATTTAACATCTCTGATGGACAATCCATGTTGGTAAGTATGAAGGAAAAAAAAAAAAAGGTATGAACTAGTATTGGATCTGACTTTTTTATTATAGGTTTTTGGTGAAATTACGGGGATTCAAAAGATGCTATACACCAAACAAGGAAATGAATTTGCCGACTATATACTGAATGTCTTCTTCCCTTCCATTCAATGTCCAAGGGAAACTGCTGAACGTTATTGTCAAGCCATCCAACAATACGATGTCAAGCAATTCAAGAAATACTACCAATCCTTTATCACTGAAGCCAAAAGTTAGATTTTTTATATTATCATTGTTTATACATTTATTCCCCCCTCCCCCCCCCTTTTTTTTTACACACACACACTCACACACATCTCTTCACACCTAGTCGCTCACTATCCCATCTATAGTTTTAATATCCATCTTCTGTCTTTTTTTTTTTTGTTTTAGTCACATGTAAACCAATAAAAAACCATGTCTTTTTTATCATTCTTTGACGAAACTATTTAATAACCAAGTGTGACCAGCATGGTTGGAATACTGTAAAATAAAGCAAGTTGTCTTTATTCCAGTAAGAACAGGTTAATCTGTAATTTCATGCGAGGCGGGCATTGAATATTACAGAACAACACCTTAACATCCTAACCAGTATCACGGCGATGGTGTACTTGTTCAGCCAATCAATGGGTGCAAAAGCCGAACACCCTGACCAGTATCACGGTTGTGATGTACTTACTCTTTGAGCTACATTATTTCTTCAAAGCACACCTTCCTCGGAATTGAATTCTCATTTTTCAGTACACAATCATTTACGGTGCACGGAATTTGGGAAAAGCATTACTCGCTTAATGGTTAACGGATGCTAATGATGAAAGCGACAATGTGGATACTATGGCATATTTCCAACATACTTTACCGCAAACTTCAAGTGCCAAGTCCCTTGTGTCGGTCAGCCCAAGCTTGCGAGGACCATTTTATTTTTTCTAGTCGCTAGGATACAGTCATTTTAGAAAGTAAAGTCGCGGTTTTTGAACTTGATGTCGTGCAGAAAATCTGGTGTCCAGCACTGGCTTAATCAGTGTTAGTTTGAGAGTTCCAAAGTGTATCAAAAAGAGAAAATTTGAACGTGAAACTCATGGTTACAGCATAGGAACAGTGACAGGACATTATCTCAGCTTTTTAAAGGCTACTCTTGATGAAATGGACAAGTATCCGGAAATGAAGGGGTACTACCTTGTCATGGATAATGCTCCTATCCTCAACTGACATGGGAAAGTATATTCATTCTCGAGGATATCAGTGTGTCTATCTTCCTCTTTATTCTCCTGAACTGAATCCTAATGAACAGTTCTGGTCTGCTGTCAAGAGTAAAGTGAAGCAAAGTAAATTATTGGAAAAAGAAACATTGTTGACTAGGATCAGTGAAGCATGTGATAGTCTTTATGTAAACGACTTCAAAATTTTTGCTGTTCGTTCTGCTAAAGGTTTTGATAAGTGTCTTGCAAGGTTAATTATCCATCAAAAAAAAAAAATAAGGAGACGGGGAATCACTCTCTATGTTTGAATTATGTGGCTTTCAGGATGATATGATCCTTGTACTTGTCAAATAGCCTTGTGCCCTTCCAGTTCGGTAACACGCCTGCCAATTCATGCTTTTGCCGGCTTTGGCGCGGAACGCATCAACAAACTCGAAATCGGGATGTACGGATGCGGCGGATATGCTTGATTCAGGCAACTGATTTTCAAATGGTACTGTTGGTTCTGTTGCGTGAATATCATTCGGCAGATCCATAGGGTATGGTATGGAGGGCGGACTGGATGATCTCTCCATGTACTTGCGGTGACACATGCTCAAATACAAGAGCGTATCATCCGCGTATTCGTGAACCCGCTTGCCAGCAATGATATCGGCATCAGAACTGTCCGAAATTTTCTTTAGTTGGCATGTCACTTGGTTCACAACGTCAAGCAGCACATCAACGGCATCCTCTTTCGATTTGATTTCTTTATTTTCTTGCACAGCGTGTGGAGGGTTTGTAATGTCGGGTCATCGCAATTTTCAAAAGCCATCAAACTTTGTTTTTGGCTGATCCGAAAATGCGCAACACCAACAATGGGGACCATGGGATTGACGCCAATGTAGGCAGAGATGGAACCAGCAGTCATCAAAAAAAAAAAAAAATCGAGCCCAATATTTCCAAGGAAGCTGTGACAGGAATGACATGGCATGATTAGAGTGAGCATCATCCAAGAGTTCGCGGCAGGTGAAATGAATCGCTATAGTAACAACGATCGGGGTTAAATGATGTCCTTTTTTGACTGCCAGGCAATACCAAGTAACCCAATCAATGAACTTTATATCCACAGCATTTTGAATTTCGATCAAGACTGGAGGGAGCATATCTTCGTATTTAGCTGTGAAGACAATATCGCTGCGTCCACCATCAAGCCATTCGCCAGGAGTGCAAGCATACTTGCCAATGGCTTGACTGCCGACAACTGCCTTGATTACCATATCCATGACAACAGACTGTCGCAAAAAAGGATTCTGCTTATAATATCAGTGCCAGGACAATGCTCCGTTGGCAATACAAAAGATACAAGCTCTCAGCTAAATAAAGGTTGATTAGATTAATAAGGACCAAAATATGAAACTAAACGAATAACCTACTTTTGCACGGCTGGTGTCGTCACGGGAAAATTGTTTTAAAAAAGAAAGGGGGATTTGCTACGGACATGTAGGGATTTCGCACCAAACGTGGGAACAGCTACATTCTTTACTAATGTAACATGGGTTTAGATGAGGGTACACTCATCTGCAAACGATTAAACAATCGGCACAGAAATGTGGCCAGTGAAGGGAAAAATTAAGTTCCCACATCTGTCGGCATTTAAATATTGCATGAATTACACGAACCTTTCCCTTCCCCCAAAAATCACGTAAACTGAAATCCCGACAGGCTTTGAATTACGGGTTTACTTTGGAATTGTTAGCAGAGCTCTCCTACCTCAATGGACAAGTAATGCTCATGACAAAAGTGACCATAAGCATTCCTTAGCCTATTTCCAACAAACTTTACATAATGGCCATTGTACCAAGTACCTTGTATGAAGCAGTATAGTCTCAAGATTGTTTTACCCTGACTTTTGTAAAAAAAAAAAAGTAGCAGAATGAAAATTGACACACAAGATAAAACTTAATTCAAAACCCGCTTACTCTCGCCTGGAATCTTGAGAGAGTTCTACTGCCTTAATGAACAAGCGATGCTAATGACAAAAGTGACCATGTGCATTCCTTAGCCTATTTCCAACAAAGTTTACATAATGGCCATCGTACCAAGCCCTTTATATGGAGCTATTCAGCCTTACGATCGTTTTAACCTGACTTATGTTTTGAGTGAGGGTGGTGGTGCATGTTGGGGGTGCATCTTTTTTTTTTTTCAAGCGATTTAACGGTAATCATTTCCAAGCCTGGCTGGTTTTCAAATTACGCGATTTCCGGAGGGAAAAGCTCGTTGACTGTACTTCATATTCAAACACCGTGCGCCTAGCAATTCCCCATTTACACCATACAATAAGACAATCATGGTCAAGTTTTAAAACAAATCTTTATTATAATGGTCAACTACACTAATGATTAACTATGACCTAATCCACCATAAGCAGCAATGCAACCTGTTAACAATAACAAAGATGATTAGTTATTGATTCTTTTTTAAAAACATCTACAAGGGAAAGGAATGTATATACACAAGCCAAGTAGGAAAACTTCAGAGATTGTTCACCTGGATAACCCACATATCGGAATAAGTGAACACCATCGGATATGATATAATAGTTGATTCGGGTCCAAAAAGAGTTTCCATCATTGTATCCGTCACCTTGGTATGCATATATTCCCATCCCTACCTTTTTTTTTTTTTTCAACCAAAATGGTTCCTTACCTATAGTTTAGTGGAGAGTTGCCAAGAGAAGGAAAGAAGGAAAGAATGGAAAAAGAGGGTTCGCTTTTTATTGCCATGAGGAAAGAAAAAATTTTCTCACCCAGGTCGCCTGTCACAGTCGGGAATTCAAAAACGTCTGGCCAATAAGATCACAGGTATCTTGTTCAAGCTGTCAGAGAGCAATAGTCATCAAGGTATCCAAGTTTTATTATTCTATTCTATTCTATCTATTTATAAAGTACTATACTTGTCCAGCCCATGTTTCGATCATCCCAGTCGATCCCATGGAGTTGTATCATCAGCCCACCACCACCTTGTTCAAACGTGTATTCGATCCAGCACGGCACACGGGATTGACCGCCGCCACCTTTCCGGTCGGGTTCTCCCAAGCGAGATACAATGGCGTGCGCTTGCAGTGTCCTGTCGAGTCCACAAGGTAAAGGAATGTCGAGGTCGTAAGGTTGGAAGCCGTCGTTGGTGATACCATTATAGATATCAATCGCATCCAGGACCATGGTCTTGTCGGTTGCTTGTACAAAGGACAAGGAGAGGCCCAAGTGTTTGTAACTGTGGTAGGTGCAATCAGGAAACTGCTTGATCACCACTTTGTCCTTGCCTTGTTGCTGGAAGATTCTGTCGAATAGTGGATCATCAGAAGGGTGATTCAAGAGTGAGTAAAAATAATCGCCAACGGGTTTGGGTAATGGCATGATAAAAAGTGAATTAAAAAGAGGGAAAGGGGAGGAATTGAACATGTTTTTTCAGGCTTGGTGGCGGGATTTGAAAATTGTCGTATATAGAGTTGACACTGATAAGACTACTTTATGTGCTCTTGGAGAATATATCAGATAGTTAAAGCTTATTTCCAAGATTATCCCTATACTACATGCCTTATCGGGCTCATGCACTCATTGTTCGATATAGATCTTCCCACTCAATAAATTTATTTCAAATCCCGATTGTCCCTCTCAAGAAAAAGTTGGGAGATCGCACTTCTTTTGTCTTCCCAACATTTTGTGACAACCCCTTAGGTAATTAAACTTGATTATGTATCTTTTATCTAATTAATGTCACTGTTACTGGTTGTCGGTTTATATTCATTGTCCTTCTCTAGGTAGTCGTCTTGTCAATAGCACCGTACTACTGCCCATATATTAAAAGAAGTTTATCTTCAATGGCGACTCCACCTGACGAAACAACACTTGAACCAACTATTGAAGAAAACGCTCCTACCACTGGTAATCAGGTAAAAGACATTCTCTCCTTTTTACAAGTTTGTGCCTGGTATTAACTTATATATTGATCTCCTTAGCTAGATTCCTTTTACGACAAACTACAAACTCTTACTTCAACTGACAGTAAAGAAGCTGTTGATCAATGTCGACTTTTATGTGCTCAATATGGCTTTACGATCAAACAAGAAGCAGCTTCGCGTCGACAAGTAAGGAACCACTGAATCTGATATGCAATGTCAACTAACTACTTTTTTATTAGTATATATACCTGTATTGCTCTCGTGAAGGCATCGCCGACTCTCAAAGAAAAAACAACACCCGACCTCTCAAACGACATCGCATTTCCAAACGGTGTGGTTGCAAATGGCGTATTGTTCTCCATGAAATTGACGGGCATTGGGCATTCCGACCCTCCACTCATCTACCGGTTCACAACCATGATCTAATGCGACCTGACCAAATCGATTGTCCTTGGCCCAAACAAGCCATTGAACTCATCTGGGACTTGGCAAAGCAACATGTGGCGACGGCGGACGTGCGATCTCGACTACGGGCACAATTCAGCGATCTCCATTGGAACGAACGACGGTTTTACAATCGAGTGATGGAGGCACGGCATAAAGTCAAGCAAATGGAAACTCAACAACGGGCTTGTCAATTGACGGACATGTGGACTCGACTATGTATGGCCACGGCTGGACATGAACCTCTTGCTCGGTTTGTGGAAGATGGGTTGGGGCAGATGCTTCAAGCTGTCTGCGACTCGCTATCATTGGATCGGGATGCATTGGTGTTGCCTTTCTCTTTGACGGACTCTAGTCAATCGCCTTTATTCTCGACAGCACCACCACATGGGATGGACATGGCACCAACAACAACCGATCATACTATCACACCAGATCAGGATCAATTCGTACACTCTGAACAAGTATCGGTACACAGTAGGACCAGCAAACCACCAGAACCACCTAAAGGATACACTACAATCGATATACCTCAACACTCTTATGTCACCAAGGTTTACACTGATCGGTTTAAAACAAGTATTATACCTGTATTATCGGTGTCTACTATTTGCGATCCTCCGGCTCCACCAATTAATTCAGCTGAACAGACGATACGACCACCATCATTGTCTCCAACACAAGCTGTACCAACTACAAGGTCAACAACAGGCGACACGATACAACGATCTGATCCGAGTCCACCTTCAACACAAGATGCGTCAACTCCAAGGACAACAATAGATGACACGATACAACAATCTGATCCGAGTCCACCTTCAACACAACCACCATCATTGTCTCCAACACAAGCTGTACCAACTCCAAGCATAATGACAGATGACACGATACAACACTCTGATCCGAATTCATCTCCAACACAAACTGCGTCAACTACAAGGATAGCAGATGACACGAGACAACACTCTGATCCGAGTCCATCTTCAACACAAGTTGCGTCTATTCCAAAGACAACAACAACAGATGACACCATACAACAACCTGATCCGAGCCCATTGTCACCTCCACCAACATCAACAGATAATATAGCACCACCATCAGAATCAATACCATCACCCACCACCCAACCTATGGAGCGACCACCAGCACAACCCTCTCTGGACACTCAATTTGTAGCGGAACCATCAGTACAACATTTGTTTAATGATTCCCGGTTGAACACTATTCCAAAACAAGAACACTATAGATCATCATCGACATGGACACATTTACCTTATGAACCTACTTTTGTCTACTACACCAACTATTATTATCCACCACCTCAATACACTACAGCCAACTTTAATTCTCCACCTAATGGAATTTAAACAACCCATAGAATCGGATGGTATGGCAACACTGGAGATATAAATCACAAAGCAACCGGGTGTCATTTGGAGCTGATAACAATGTCATGCAGCGGGGTTTAAAGATGTATTTAAAGAATAGAAAGGGCCATTTGCTCCCTTTTTTTTTTAAATCCTTAATGTACCATGAATAAACATCTTACTTTACAACATCTTCCTCCAGAAATTATATATAACATTCTCTCCTTCCTTCCTTCTTGTGACATTACCACTATTGCGTCTTTTTATTGTCGGGTATTACGGAATTGGACTTTGGTACTATTGGATGAAAGAGCTCAGCAATCAATGCTTCTTGGTTGGAGACTCATGGTAAGCATCTAGACTACAATAGATGAAATCAAAACCTACTAACAACTTGTATACCAAAATATAGCTTGGGGCAACGACGATTAAACCAGCAACTGATCAAGGCGACGACGAGTACGAAGAAGATAAGGAATATGTATGCGAATACAAAACTATCGACCCATGGACTCGTAACATTTACTTTACAGTACGTGCCTTTGGTAAAGATGGGTTTTGCTCATTGGTAGATGACACCGCCTTTTCTCCTCTTCCACCGGAACCCCATCAAGGCATCCAGATTCCTTTTGGCCTCACCTTGACAAGAGTACAGGTCAGCGTACTAAAAGAAAAGGTCCCAACAAAACTATTGGAATTCGCCACGACTTTACCGGACGAATACAGCTTCACGGTCCAGGCCGACGATTACCAACACCTTGAACCTGATTGTGGACTTGACGTTGCTGCCACGATACATCCAGAATTCACTATTCATTATCATATCCACCGCTCATCAGACAGTCCAACCACACCACCTTCTTTAAGTCCAGGTATATCATTACATATAAAGTCACTTCAATTAAATCCATACTGGTGGTGGACTCAATTGGATAGACATCATTATGCATCTTTTATAGGACTAGAACATAGGTTTTGGTAATATATATATATATATATAGTGTGTGATTTGTATTATTTTACTTTTATTATTATTGATCAAATAAAAAATCATATTTTTATTGTCTGTATACTATTCTATGTCCAATTCAACTTGTTGATCCCATTATCCCATAAATCAATTAAATTGTCGTATAATGCTTGGCAGGCTTGTTTTTGTGTTGCTGTAGCTTTAGATCCATAGTAGTCATCATCATCATCATTGTTTGTCATACGAGGTTGCTGTTGTTGAATGGACCATTCCAGTGTGGTTTCTTGAAAGATTTCCGAGGAAGATACGGGATAATAGGCCAATTTGGATTCAAAAAGATGAATACTTGGTTTATTCTTCATTGAGATTTTAGCATGGAAGGTCTTGATTCCTAGTTCCTTTAATGCTATGTGTATGTATCATGTTTGTCCATTAGTATAACCATTTCCATGTATTCCCTTTTCTCTTACCATAGGCCATCATCATTTTCAATCCTTCTAATCCATATCCGTTCCGTCGATAAGCTTCTTCGGCAATCATGATTTCAATTTCACCAAAGGTTAGATCACCATCACAATCGTTCAAAAAGATATTCACGTCACCAATCATCACTATGACAAGTAAAAAATCTGAATGACCCTGCCTATATCCATGGGTTTGTTTGAGGGGGAGGGGTGGGGGGGTTTACCAGTTTTGTCCTTCATATCAGTCATCGTCATATCCTTTTCGAGTGGGCTGTTTGTTTTGGAGGCAAGGATGATAAACGTGCATTCTACATGGATAAAGAGGTATAAAGTTTCCCATAAATGTCATTGTCCAACTTACTTTTATCGTCTTCATGCCAAGATGTTTGCATTTCATATTCTTCTTCCAAAGTCAAAGGTTCTGATGCAGTCATTTCTATAAAGGGAAAAAAAAAAGAGTTAGTCAACAATCCAACCAGTAGTTTCTCTTTACCTTGAAGAAAAGGTGAGGCCATCCAGTCATGGTAAGTTTTGACGTGTTCTGGTTTGTATGGCACCAACACCGCTTTAGATCCTACCTAGACAATTTAATCTATGGTGAGTAATATATTATAAGTTTAATTATAGTATCTTCATACTTACCAGTACCAAATCTTCGTTTTGTTTCATGAGAAAGAGACGAATCGGTAAAGGGTTGGAAAAATTCGCTTTTGGCTTTTGAGTCGGCGTTTGAATGAATTTTGCCTCTTTTTGATGTCCAAGTAAGGGAAAAGAAAAAAAAAACCTTTCTCTTTCCACTTTCCCACCATAACACAATGACACCACCACACCATTCAAGCATACCAGGACAGGTAAAAAGAAAAGAACTCAATACACATACACATTTTAATGTCTTGTATTCATTCAATAGAGTAAACAGCAATTAATCACGCTTGTCGTGAAACGGATTCCATCCAACATGACACCTGACAAACAAATCGACTTTTTTACGAACTATGGTGCTTCTCAAGTACGACCCATGCAAGGCAAACACATGGTAATGGGTATAAATCCACGCGGATTCTTTTTTGAAACTAATTATTATTATTAGAAAGGCATAGCCTTTATAGACTTTGCCACCAGAGAACAAGCACAATTGGCTTACCAACAACTGGATAAACTGTATATGGACTCGAGTCGAAAAGGATTATCTGTTGAATACGCTACCAACAACAATAACAACAACAACACGACAAATGACAAGTCGAAACAAACGACAGACTTGCCTACCACAATATCAATAGACCCTGTACCTGTGGCACCAGAGTTAGGGTAAGAAATTGAACATGTCGAATTGTTGTTATAACCACCTCTTTTTTTCTTCTTATAGATTCAACTATCCTTCCAACCCACATTTGTTATACCAATACCCTACACCTACACCTGACATAATGAACAATATGATGAATGCGATCGCTACTGTACCACGACTCTACACTCAAGTCCTGCACCTGATGAATAAAATGAATCTACCACCGCCTTTTGGTCCTACCTCTCAAGCATCTATCCCTTCTTTGGTAATTATCTACCTTGATTTATTGGTTACCTGGTCTCATCCTTTTTTTTTTCATGATACTTAGCTTAAACGAAAAAGGGACGAATTGCTGGCTAGTGATGAATCAGAAATCGAATCGGATAAGGAAGATGAACAGGAACAAAAATTACAACTTCGGCGGATGGCTGGGAAACAACGTAGACAATTCTTGAAAAAGGCATAACGTACACATAGATAGAATAGCTTTTAGTATAACTATTTTATTTGACATGAATGAACAATAAAAGGTTATGTGGGATTTAATTAAAACTCCGATATCAAAAGCGCTGGCATTTTTTGGGGGGTCCTCATTTTTTTTTTTTACTTCTCTCTTTCCATTCTTTATTGAATAAATGGTGGAACCCAAAGTCTCATCTTCCTCTGATATACCAGAGGTGTTTATATTTGATGAGCAACGCCTTCAAGGTGCTGAAACTCAAGAAAAACAAGAACTCTATCTCCTTCAATGGTTGGCTCAGGTGGAACGCGAAATCAAGATGACGCCTATAGTAAGCAGGAAACAAAAAGATCTCTTCCTACCTTATTCATCTTTTACATGAATATATAGGATACCTTGAAACGAGTCCAACCTACACTTGAAAAGACATTGTTACGATTGATATCCTTGTCGACGGCAAAACCACGACGACCTATACGATTCCTTATTGGTCGATGTTATGTGATACTTTACACCAAAGGCGATACGAAACAACTGTTTGATACCGTCACGGCATTACATAGTCTTATTAGTGCTAGTAAAAACATTGACAAGGAAACTAAAATGTAAGTCATCGACGGATGTTATGTTACTTGGACTCACCTGTCTTCTTTTTTTTTTTTTTAGTGCCGCAATCTCAACCATTGGTGCCCTCATGGAAGTAGTGGGTGGTAATGTAAGTCATTGGTGGCATAGAAAACTAGTTGATTCATCCAACTCTTTCTCTCTCTTTTTTTTTTTTTTTTTACATTTAGGTTTTATCACTCTATGGCGAAACTGCGAATATCTTGTTAAAGATTGTGAAAAACCATAATGTAAGCCTGAAAACACAGTTAAAAATAGAATACTCACTCACTCTCTCTTTCTTCTTCTTCTTAGAACGCCTTACTCTTACGACTAGAAGCGATTAACGCATTCACTCAGCTACTAAAAGGTGCGGGCAAGGCAGCGACAGAAACAAGTTTGAAGGATTGGATGAAACATCTAAAACAAGGACTGGTGGACAAAACCTTGGCCGTGCGGATCGCCTCAGCTCAGGTATATAAAAAGCTACTGTGTATTATTAAAAGTATGCCGTTTTTTTATTTTATTTTTTACTCATTCAACATGTTGATTTTATAGTGTATTCAAGCGACCATTCAACATACCAGTCAGGCATATACTCCTCACGACATTGAAAACTTGATCCAAATCATCATCAAATCCTTTGAAAACTCCAGCTTCCCGGTCCGACGTGCAACTTCATCATTATGCGCCACCCTCTTGGCCTTTTCCCAATCACCCGCCCTGACGGATCCCAACAAACCAAACATCAAATATGCCATGACAGGTGATGATCCTCTGGCGACGACAAGAAAAGGCGTCCAATCCGATACATCTCTATTATCCATCGACGAGATGCTTCAACAATTATCCACCTGGTACAATCGACCAACCACTAGCACTCGGGAAATCAAGGTCGCCATCATTGAATCTTATGCTACTCTCTTTACTCTGTTGGGAACCGAGTTTGTGGAAACGAATTATGCGATCATTGTGAAACATGTCTTTTGTGACTTGTTGGAAGGTGGGGTTAAGACGGTGGATCCGGCTTCTGGTGCTTTTGCTCGAGCTCAAGTCTTCTTTTTGCTACACAAGACGATCGGGAAACGTCTTCTCAGTGAACAGGGGCAAGCGTCGGCTATTCGGATCCTTGTTTCTCAGTGGATCAAGTCATGGCCATCACTCACACCAAACAAGCCTTCTGTTAACAAGCATACTCTTATCTGTGCTACAAACCTGGTATCTGCCTTGGTGGGTGAATTGGAAGGTGCTGCTGTCTCTGTACAGGTAATGATATGAATTTCCCCCCCCCCTATAAAATGGTCAAACTAACTTGATTTTTTTTCTTCTTCTTCTTCTTCTTCTTCTTTAGGATGTTTTGGTGGATCCTCTCTTTGTCCTTCTCACGCATCCCAGCTTTTCGGTGCAAACGGCGGCTATATGGTGTATCCGATGTGTCTGTTATTCTGTCCCAGCTAATCTACCTTATTTGCTACCTCGATCCCTGAATGCTTTAGAAAAAGACCTCACCAATCTGTCAAATCCAGCGACAACAACACAAACTCACCAACGAACCATCGCCTATGCTTATGCTGCTGCTGCTATCATGAGTGTCTTCCCGGTACGGCCTATCTATACCTCCTTTGATCTCAGTGCTCGTGCTATGGCTATGGCTAGTCAACTTCTCAAGAATATCAACAAGGATACCAAGATTGCCAGCATTCAAATTCAAGTGGCGTGGACTCTGGTGGGCTCTTTGATGTGCCTTGGTCCAAATCTCGTGAAACTACATCTTCCTCAACTATTATTGTTTTGGAAAACCGCGTTGCCCAAGCCTACCGGAAAAGAAGCAAACTCAATCAAGACTGAAGCCGAATGGTCCTTCTCTCTTCATTCTCGGGAATGTGCCACCACTTCGATTTACAGTTTTTTACTTCACAACAATCTATCTTTGGTTACTTTGGATATTGCCAAGCGTGTATCGGCTCTACTCAACAATGTATTTGCATTTTTAGCGTCGGCTCCTTCTTCCTTCTCGCCCTCTGTCGTCTCACCATGCTTGCCTTTTGAAACAAAGCTCGTCGATCAATACTACAACTTGCGCCGACGACTCTTCCAATGCTTTGTTACTCTTCGACCTCTGTTATCAACCTACGAATCATCACTCATCAGCTTACTTCGGAACTCGCTTGCTATCTTTACGGAACCAGAAAAAGTTGTGCCTTCATCAGGATCTCGGTCTCAGGTGGCAGCCACCGTTCCGGGGCAATTTGTCAGTTTGTGGTCGGCGACAGATGGTCATGGATATGGTGTGACAAGTAAACTCAAAGGGTATCATGTGGATGTGGGCATCATGGAGGTGGCAGACCAATATGAAGATAACCTGCGTGGCAAGGAATGGGTAACAAAGGACCGGTTTGAACTTGTCGAGGAACTCTTGGAACGCCCTATTATTGGATCAGCAGAACTGGATCCTCTCTATCTCTACACAACATACGACAAGGATGCACGGAAAAAAATAGCCATCCCTCAACCTGTGGCTCCTTCGACATCTTATGTGGACGCCAGCATCGAACTCTTTGCCACACTCTTCCCTAGTCAACCACCTCCGGTACAAGAATCCACTTATGAACAAATTGCCAAAGTCGTCAAGGACAGTAGATCAGAAAAGAACTCACCAAAACGTGCGGCTATTCTCGTCAATGTCGTGGTGGCTTTACTGGGTGCTTTGAAAAACATGGTCAGTGCGTCAAAAAACCGCCAACAACAACAAAAGGATACTGGGAAACAAGGCAATAATGTCATGGTGCAAGAAAGTATTGCGATTGGACGGGCGACACAGTTGGTACAGGAAATCCTCATGGAGGCGGTCGGTCACCCCGATCCTTACTTACGGAATGCCGCCAGTGAAACGATGGGACGACTGACATCGATTGTCGGCGGATCCTTCGTGGCGTCTCAAATGCAACAATTGGTGGATTTGGTGGTCAGTAATCGTGATCCGGATGTACGTGCAGGATGTGCTCTGACCATTGGGTATATCTATTGCCATGTCGGTGGTATGGCGGCGGCTCCTCATCTCAAAACCATTGTCGGTATCCTCTTGTCTCTCAGCAGTGATCCTCACCCTGTTGTACATGTGTGGGCATTGGAAGCGCTGGCCATGACGATCAGTGCCGCCGGTCTCATGTTTTCCGGGTTTGTCAACAGTACCTTGGGCATGGTGGCCACCCTTTACCTTAGTGAAACCCATGAACCAGGCAGTGGCTCGGTCGCGGTATCTAATGCCGGCATGTCGGTGGGATTCACGGCGTATCAAGAATTTGGGCGGATCATCTATGAACTGATTGGCACCCTGGGCCCGGAACTGCAAGCGTCCTCGAAAATTCGTGAACTGTGTCTCAACATGGTGGAAGAACTCAAGTTGGAACCTGATGAACGCGTCAATGTGGAAGCCATTCGTTGTATACAGCATTTTCTAATGTTTGCTCCTCACTATTTACAAGTGGGTGAACTGGTGCCGTACCTGCAACATCAAATTACATGTCTCCATATTCCTTTGAAAAAAGCTGCTGTTACTTGTCTCTATCAATTGGTGCAACGGGATGCGAGCCTGGTGTTCAAATGTGCACAACATGGTCTCGACAATGAATTATTCAAGATGCTCGATACTGATCCTGGGTTATTCGATGTGAAGAATGTGATCAAAAGCTGGCTCAAGGAAACGTGTGTACAGGAACCTTCTGTGTGGGTCAATATCACGAAAAGGATCTTGACTCTGCATCAACCTTTGGCGGATGGAACGGCGGGCGGTCATTTGGAATCTCATCATGGCGATGATGATAATGATAATGAATTTGGCGATGATGATGATGATGATGATGGATTTGGTGATGATGATGAAATCATTGATATACCCACATCTGTCGCTGATGCCTCTGGTATTGCCTCGAAACTCTCGGTCAATGTGGAAATCCCTCCTAGGTGGCGTACTCAATTGTTTGCTTTACAGTGTCTTCAAAAGACAATTGATCTGATATCTTCTCATGGTGGTCCTGAACATTTCAATCTGATGTTGGCAAGAAAACAAAGACAACAGGCTGGGCTTGGTGATTACTTGGTTTTCCGCGTGCCTGATCTCATCCGACTCTCATTTACTGCTGCCACGGCTCAGGTGAATGAATTACGACTGGGTGGTATTGCTTTATTGAAAATGGTCATAGAGGTAATAAAAATAAAGAAAACCGCCACAAACTCATATTTACTACTTGTAGAAATTTGCTGCAACGGAAGATGCTGATCTTGAAGGCATGCTATTACTGGAACAATATGCTGCTCAGATTGGTGCAGCATTGACACCTGCGTTTGGATCCGACTCGTCCTCTGAAATTGTATCGGCGGCGGTCCGAGTGTGTGCCATCTATGTGGGAAGTGGTATTGTCAAGGATCTATATCAACTCGGCAGGGTGCTAAAGTTACTCACATCGGCATTGGATCGGTGTAAAGATGAATCGAAATTGTCGGGTGTGGGTGAAGTCAAGGACCTAAGTCCTCATGCGTCTGTCATGGTCAAACTCTCTGTCCTGAATGCCTGGGCGGAATTACAAGTAGCAAGTCAACGGCAAGATTATATTCGACAAATACTCCAACCGTAAAGTTTATATATATATATACTACCATGACCACTAACACATTTATATATTGTTTAGGAATCTAACTGTGCTTAGTCCTTTATGGCTACGGTCATTACAAGATTATGCACGTATTCGATTGGAAGCGGATATTATTGCCTTGTCAAGTAGTACTGAAGGATTACATGCCTCGTCATCTGGGGGTATGGATTCAATGTACTCTGCAGCAACAAAAGAAGTGGTACTTCCGGTAAGTCGAATGATAAACAAGAATAGAAAAGGAAAACTAAACAATCTAATGCTATAGTATTACCGACGATCTTGGCTTAAAATCATGGAAGCGGTGGCGACATTGATTGAAACCAAATCACCTTCAATGATGGAAGCTTTATCAAACAATGCTGGTGACAAACGACCTTCCGATCTGTTTTACATCTTATTTGGTCTCTGCATGGAAAATCTGTCACGCATTTCCTCCTCTAGCAACAGTACGGGTCGATCAGATACTTGTTCCATGATGGTGATCTGCCTGACTGCTCTCAAGACATTCGTACAACCTTCATTGACTGGCGAGTCATTTTTACCCAAGGCGATCTTTTTGGAACTAATGAATGTATTTGATCGACTGATTCAAACAGAAGGGTATCATGTGCAACTCATCATTATAGAAACCATCCAACGATTGATTATACTGTATGGTGCACCTTTCCTATGTGATGACTTGGAACATGGTCCTGAAGCCATTGGGTAAGGGAAAAGAAAACACGGGAAATTTTATCAACTAACATTTTATTATTTAGTGATCTCATTACTATTGAAAGTACCTTGGAATCAAATGCCTTCCCTACAACTGCAAAGTTATACTACTTACTACGACTCTTGGTGAATGTCTTTGTCCATCATATTCCTTCTCTTCGAAACCAGACGCTATCTGCGCGTAAGTAACCAACCCATTATCATTTTACTCGTCTATTCACTTTTTTTTTTCCATTATCACTATAGGTTCATCTATTGACAATGACAAGGATAATATATCTATCTTACAACGGCATGCTCTTGACGCACTTTGTCAGATGATCAAAATCACTCCCCCAAAACACAGAGTGGATCTATTAGCCATATCCCTTCACATTTATATCGGCAAGTCTATTCAAACCTCCCAAGGAAAGGAAACTAACTTTTTTTTTTTTTGTCTATAGAAGTGTTGACCTCTCGACAACTGTATATGACCTTGGGCCAAAACGTGCTTGTCTGTATGAAAACAATGTTACACCAAATCGAAAACGACCTGTCGGCATCTGAAATAGACGCATTGTCACGATTGGTTTCTAATGCATTGCACATTTTATTACGAACTGTGTTTGTGTAAGTGAAATAATCATGCCACTTTATATTTGATACTAATGGTAATTATAGTGATGTCTCCACCGAGGAAAACATTCAATTAGGGAAGAATCAGCTGTTGGCCTCTGTCCTGATCGTCACTGGTTGTCCTCAAGCAATCTCTCGGACTCCTCATGGATTGGATCTACTTGTCAATGTTGTGAAAAAGGGATTGATGTTGGAAACCCCAGAGGTAAAAGTGGGGAAAAAAGTGATGAGGTAGGAGCACTAATTTTTTTTTTATTTGTTTGTTTGTTTTCTCCTCATAGGTATTGATGGTATGTCATCAATGCATTCGAACCTTTTTCGCCCTCCCTGAAAAATCCACCAGTGGTACGGCCTCCAAGCAACTGGGCCGTCTATTCACCCAAGCGATGATGCCATTACTTTTACACCGCATCTCCAGTGATCGACAAGAAATGACATCTTTATCAGAAGACATCAAGACCCTCATTGTGCTTCCCACCTCTGTACCTGATGGAAAACAAAGCAAGTAACGAATAGAATCCCCCCTCATGCATTTGACTAACACTTTTTTTATTTATTCATCAGGGATCCAACTACTCCAAATTATCCTATCCACCTTGGTCATGTTACTCGACAGCCCACCTTTTGACGATAACTTGTCACCACTCCATTCAACCGTCATGCCTCATATCTTGACCTTGGCAACAAGTACACCTGAATCATTCCGGGATACCTTGACACAATTACCTAGACCGATCAGGGATAAACTAGAAGCTAGTGTGCGTTATAATGTGGTATCAAGTCAACAAAAAGAAAAACGACAGCAACAAGAATTGCAGCAAAAGGCATCAAGGATTGATGATGGCAAACAGCCGACTATTCAACTCAAAATGAACTTTGGCAACTTTACCTAATATCTATCTACCCCTTGTATTATTCTTCTTACCCATACATTTTTTTTTAAAAAAAAAATCAACAATCTATAATAAAAAGGATGTTGATACACAGTTATCTAAATGCATAATACTGTGTTGATTTATTTAATACAATGTATATTGGTATCATTTAGGATGGCCGGCGGCGGGGATTGAATAGTATGCATCACATCTGTATACCTTGGCAATAAATAATGCTGGCACATGGCCTGATCCAATCTCGACACATCTCTTGGTGAAAGTGGGGTATTTTGGGAGGAATAACATGGAGGCGGGGGACGATACAATGTAGAGGTAGAATCGTGAGGTTGTCTCATCAAAGCCTGTTCGATTTGATGTTCATAATCATTGGCTCGTGCTTTTCGTCGACGCATACCGATATAATAACAAGCTGAAATAATGCCGAAAATGGAGATGGAAAAAATCACCTCGAAACTGATAATCATCGCGGATGAGACCGTGTTGCTGCTTTCTGGGACCGGTTCATTACTATGCAATAGAAGGAGTTGAATAAAAGTGGGGGGTGTTTTTTTTTTTTTTACCTTGAAAAGAGTGAAGACATGTTTCGAATGTGGAGATAAAGAAGAAGAAGAGGAATCTTCTCTGGGCAAAACAAAAAACCAAAACATTTCTATAATAGGAGATGATTCAGGGGCTCAGGAGGCATCTCTGTTTCATTTCCTTTTCTTTAATATGCAAACTAAATGCTAGAGCCCATTCTTGTTTTGGTAGGTTGTGGTAATAAGGTGGGTATATCAATATGACGTTCATTTACAGTAGAGAAGGCATGTCGATCATCAAGTTGCATTTTTTCACATCCCGATAAGGAGCGGGGAGTCACCTTCCAATCAACGGCGGGATTTTAAAAATGACGATCCCATTTCCACCCACAAGGTACCGCTGTCAAGGGTACCGGTACCGGTATCCATGATACTCAATCGGTACTTCTTTTTCTTCTCAAAATGTCCCTACAACTTATTGGTATGGTTTCAAGTTCATTTGAAAAAAAAAAAAGTTGGTGCGCGTATAATTGCCCTTTTTTGCGTGTGACCTAAATTTGAAAGAAAGGTAGATTTATGCTTCTTCTCAGAACCGGAAATCTTTCATTTTTACTCCCTGATTCAACAAAAAAAGCCGTGATGCCGTATAGCACGTATATACGTGCTATACAAGTAAATATGACCAAATTTTAAAATTATAACACACTTTTATATTCATTGTGTATGTCACAAAATAAGTGTTTTGATCTTAAGGAAAGTTTTGGTTTTAAATATATATGCAACATTCTTATTTCCCTTAGGAACATAAACACTTAAAATGCACAAATATATATTCGTATAAAATACAAAAGAGTAATTAGAGACCTTATGTATTTTGCAAAATTCATATTTTGCAAAAAAAAAAAAAAAAAAAAGCAACTAAAAACTTTAATTCGTGCTACTTCGGGAATTAAAATCTAAAAATATCTGGTTTAAAAACCGACTCACCCAAAAAGAGGTTGCATCAAACGGTGAAAAAAAGCAACGGCTGCATTTTTTGACCGTTTGATGCAACCCCGTTTAAGAACGACAGAGTTGATGCGTCGTACAAATAGTGTGACTTCCTTTTTTTCTCAGTAAAAATAAATTTCCTTTCGTTCTCTTTTGCTCGCAAAAAAACATTTTTGACGCACATTGTGGGGACTCTACCGACAAAGAAGGTGAAGCAGCTGGAGCGTATGTCGAAGGATATTAGCGCACGATACTGATACAAGGCATTACCTTTTCCAGCTGTCCTCGGTTTATATTTATTCGCTAAGTACCTGCTTTCCTTGGCTATGATAAATCTACACCAGTATGTAGTGGGTTGGTCATGTGGTAATGCACTGCCTTCCTGATGCTGCTGCCTTGTGGATGCGGATAAAATATGAATATGCTGTCAACAATGTGGAAATACACTACGCGGGGACTCTACCGACAAAGAAGGTGAAGCAGCTGGAGCGTATGTCGAAGGATATTAGTACACGATACTGATACAAGGCATTACCTTTTCCAGCTGTCCTCGGTTTATATTTATTCGCTAAGTACCTGCTTTCCTTGGCTATGATAAATCTACACCAGTATGTAGTGGGTTGGTCATGTGGTAATGCACTGCCTTCCTGATGCTGCTGCCTTGTGGATGCGAATAACATATAGGCTATTTCCATTTTTACATGTCAGCTCTTTGGTCGTCAGGTAACGTGATAAAAAAAAAGGGAGGATGGATCATATTCAATTACTAACATGCTTTTGTTATTCATATTTTTTGTACACGAGGGACATGGCTATTCTTATTGAAAATAAAGGAGAAAAGTATATGCTAGTTATGTTGTGATAATGCACTCACACTTTTTTTTTTTTAGGTGGTTGATCTGTTGGAGTAGTATAGGCAAAAACAAGATCACCAAGAATAACAGCTGCAACGAGAAAAGAATATTGGTGGTCAACATGGAACAGACAAAACGCTACTCGTGAAGCTCAACTACAAAACGTGGTTCTGGTATTGGCGCACCGACTCCCACTTTTTTCCGCATTACCAATGTAAGTCTAAATAATAGTATCATGATAAGTGTATACTCCTTTTCACTTCTTTTTTCTTTCTCTTAGGTTGTACGAGGACGCAAATGTATAAGAAAAATGGCTTGATGAAGCTATACACCAATACAGCAATCAAGAAACATTGAACAATCGCTTACTGTAGACCGTGGGTACTTTGCTCCCTCGTTACTCTCCCAAATGCAATCCAATCGTTCAATTCTGGTCCAAGGTGGAATGATTGATCAAGAGGGGAGCATTGTTGGACTTTGGCGCGCTATCTTCAACCCCATTTGATAATTGTCTCAATTGAAACCCTTTTTAGTATAGTTTAGTTTACCTTTAGTTTAGATGATATGATATGATTTGACATTTTTATTTTAATACTCAATAAATTTTTTTTTTGTATCTTTGTCATTTACATTGTCTTTTTTTTTTCATTAGGTAATAGGTTATAGGTAGTAAGTAGTATGTAGTTAGCAGGATACCCCGACAACTGATTTGGCGACAAGTCAAAACCAAAAGCGCGACAAGTAATTCCGGAAACACTGTATCAATAAAATAAAATGTGCCATAACGAATTTGGTTATTGATCCAAATAAAAATTTAATGTGTGCCAAAAAAAAAAAAAAAAAAAAAAAAAAAAAAAAAAAAAAAAGTGTGCCATTTATTCTCGTAAAAGGTGTCTAATATAATAAAATAAATAAAGGGTCTACTACTACAAGAGATTAAGCTTTGGAAGGTGCTAAACCAATACGAGCGTTCCCCCGATAATCATACACCGAGTAATAATTCCGCAAAAAAGTATCGCCCATGATGACCAAATCAGAATAAGTTTCAGCCACACCCGAGAAACAAAGAGAAGGATCGTCAGGAAAAGAGCGTTCACGGATCATGTCGACAATCGGCACCGGGAAGTCTTGTCCACCCAATTTAAATGTGATGGTGGTATGGGCAGCAGCATCACAAGGCACACGCCAGCCATAACGTTGACTGTATTGGGCACCGGGAATGGCTTGATGAAAGGCACGAGCCAGGGCAGGAGGTAAGACGGTCAATGTAGTGCCGGTATCGATAATCGCTTGTGTATTATCCATGCTTTGTATCGTTTGTCCATCTATTTCAATCCCGCCAAATGCTACTTGCCAATACTTTTTTTGTGTTACTGGGATATATGTAATGTCACCTGTATAATGATTTGGATTCACCCCACCAAAGTACTATTATAAAAAATAAAAATAAAATAAAAAGTGTTAAAAGAGAAAGAAAGGTAGAGAGAATAAAGGTACTTACTGCTTCACCTTTTCCACCAGCATCACGGACCCGACCAAGATAAATGCCTACTACAGGTTCATCGATTTGACCTTGTTCATATAAACTTTCAACAATGGTCGTGGTTTGTCCCGTATAGGACAAGGAAGGAAATGCTAATCCAAAGATACCATCCATGAATTTATCAGAGACGAAATCGGATGATTCGTAATATGCCAAGCCGATGGTTTGATTCGTTTGAGTAGCATCGCCCACACGCACCGTATCCTTCGCCGTAGTCTAGAAAGAAAAAAAAAAGGTGAGTAAGAGAAACAAAGCTGTTGTTTTTTATACATTTACCCCAATTACTTGAGATCCATCTCCATATCGTAAAGCCCAACTGGTACCAACGGGCTCAAATGTCGATGAATCATTAGGTTGGAAGAGTTTGCGATCAAGACAAGAGGGACATGGTTCAGTAGGTAGCCAAATATCTGCACTGCCGGTATCCAAGTTCATTTCAAAGTATTGAGGAGGAGTGCCAAAACCTATCGTTCCAATATACTAGAGTAACATGCCATTGTATATGGAAAAGAGAGAAGAGAAGAAGAAATTAAGTCTACCGATCTTTTTGATATTTACAAAAAAAATCGGGGTTTTAATTATATTCTTACCTCCACATCGACGAATACACTTTTCAAATCAACCACAGCAGCCGCATCCAATCTAGACTTTTCATCCAAGAGACCATACTTTGATAAAATATGATTTACTCTGGCAGGTGTGTTCCAAACTTTACCTGTTTTCTGTTGTAATTCCATCCTAAAACGAAACAAAAAAAACTAGACGTTACCATCATAGTAAGCGGAGGGGGATCAGGTAGTTACGTGAAACTCCGCCCGGGAGTGGGTGAATCTGCATGAATGGGTGTGGTGGAGACAAATACAAGAGTACTTGCTAAAATGGCAAGAGAACTAGTAATCCGCATTATGTGTGTTTGTAATTATAATAAAAACAAAGAATAAGAAGAAGAAAAAAAGTAGATGATCCTTTATAGTGTAACGTCTTTTTCATCCGAGGTGAAAACACCCGATCTGGATTCACCTATACAGTTGACCAAGATTTCTTTCTTTAGAAAAGGTAAGACAAATTGTAGGCATAGAGATATGTCTTATAATCTAAAGAGTTGATACATATCCACATAGTAATTTTGTCGCTGAAACTTTAGTCAAATTAAAAAAAAAAAAAAAAAAAAAAAAAAAAAAAAAAAAAAAGTTTATTATCAATCAATACACAACCAAAGTAAACTATACTAAATTATAAAGAGTGTCCAAACTATGAATGAGATGGAGCAAACCCAACGACCGCCTTTTCAAAGTTGTAAGCCGAGTAAAAGTATCGTAAAAAAGTTTCACCCATGATAGCCAAACCAGAGTCAGACTGACCCAATCCAGAGATACAAAGAGAAGGATATTGAGCCAAGTAGCGATCCCGAATGAGATCTTTGGCAGGAATGGGGAAATCATGACCCCCGAGTTTGAATGTCACCGTCACCGTCGTGTTAGTATCGCAAGGGAAAAACCAACCAAGAGGTTCAATGTATTGCCCACCGGGAATGGATTGATGGATAGCCTCTGCCAGTGCCGAAGGAAGAAGAGCCAATGTGGTACCCGTGTCGATCATGGCTTGGGTTGTGTATGGACTTTTATAAATGAGGCCATCAATGTCAATACCATCAAAGTCAACTTGCCAATAGGTTTGTTCAGTTACTTGTAAATAAGTGAGTTCACCAGTGTAATGGTCAGAATTCACACCGCCAAAGATCTTGCAATAATAATGTTAGTTTGTTTACCATATCATTCAAGGTTGATGAGAGAGCTTACCGCTTCACCGTGTCCACCGTCATGAGTACGCCCCAAGTACATTCCCACAATAGGTTCATCGATTTCACCTGCCTTGTACATGTCCACTACAATCGATGATTTTTGTCGAGTTAAAGAGAGGCTAGGAAAGGATAGACCAAAGACACCATCCATATATTGATTACCAGCAAAGGAAAGTGATTCTGAAGTGGCCAACCCAATCGTTTGTGCATTGTGGGAAAGATTTCCAAATCGAATCACATCTGTCCCAATGACCTAAGTATATATAGAGAGAGTTAAACACCAGTCAATTCAATACTTCATAGACTTACCCCTTCAGCAAAGGACCCATCAAGGTATTCTAAAGACCATTTTTTATCAAGGGCGGTAAATGTCGATGATTGGTGAGAATCAAATAAGGAATGACTACCACAGGAATCACAAGGCACAGAAGGAATCCATATATCTGCACTTCCAGTATCCAGTATCATTTCAAATAACATTGGTGGCGTTCCTACACCAATAACCCCCACATACTATAGAGAGAAAGAAAAGAAAAAAGAAGAATAAATGATGCCGCTTTTTATAACCAAAAGGCGGCGGGATTTGAAATACACGTGATCGGGTCCTTTACCTCTACGTCTGTATAGATACTTTCGAGAGTAACCGCTTGAGATCCGCCTGCCCCCAGTGATTCTTGTATAATGGTATCATTACTCGATAGTTTATGTCGTGATTGGCGTTTTTTCAATGGCATTCTATTAGACAAGGGTTAATCAATGAGACGTGAAGATTCCTATCCACTTACTTGTAACTACCTCCCTTTGCCTTGTTCTCGGTAGGCAATGCGAAGGACGTCCATAGTAGTACACTAGATAGAATCAAAAATAAAGATAAAATACGCATCATTTGATGAACGATACAAGACGAAAAAAAAAGAGTATGTAGTTTGCGTTCTTTTTATACAAGTCGTCTGGGTATGAAGAATGTGTAAGGAGACCATTCTGACAGATGTACATGTTCAATCCCCGCTTGAGCCCGTCGCATAAACCACAGTGACAGAGCAACCCCCCATTTCATTCCTATAGTATACTGATAGACACCAACACACCACACATTCTTTCTCCATTTTAATACATACATCCCAAGATTCTTTATTGTTATTACACATATCTAATATATATACATATATAAAGGAGGAGGGGGAATCATCACTAATCTAATGAAACTATACTATTGAAGTTTGATATCAAAAGACCATAGATCCCGAGCACAATAAATGTCATTGCTACCAAACCGATCCAAAGCCAATTGTTTGATTTCATCCATGACCGCCTCGCCCGACACATCGCCTTTATACCGCGCACTAAAATGAGTCAAGATCAAGGTCCGTGCCCCGATCCCTTTCGCAAACGAGCCAGCCATTTGTGGTGTTGAATGACCATGAGATATTGCCCGCTCTTGTACGCTTTCCAATGTCGCATCGTCATCGTCCAGACTGGTGAGTGCGTTGGTAGCTTCATGGACCAAGAGATGAGGGTGGTGGCAGTGCGGGGCGAGGGAAGATGGATCACAGGTATCACCGAGAATCACCACTTGTCGACCCCGTTTCTTTTCTGGGGGATCGAGCCACGTCCCGTCCGGTAATTCAATCCGTTCCCCTGTGCGTTGGAGTTGGCCGAGGAGTGTCAAGGGTTGTTTGATGCCTCGTTCGTCGAGTAGGGCGGCTGCGTTACGCTGTAAAAGAGGTATAAGATGATCGAGGCGGCCCATCACTTGAGGTTCTTGAATGACAAACCCCAACGAAGGAATGGCATGGGTAATGGCGGCGGCTGTCATTGTAAAACCCTGGCCAAGATCTAAAGTCGCCGGGAGTCGATGATGAGTGCTGGGTAATTCTTGAGGATGGTAGCTTGATTCAGCGTCGTGTTCTTCAGTGTCGTCGTCCAGTAGTTCATGTACACGGTAAGGGCGTCCCAGGTGAGAATAGGTTGATGATAAAGTAATGCCAAGCCATCGTCGTAGTCGAGCAGGGCCATAAATGTCGATCGGTGGCTGATTGGCCAAGTCTTGTTTGTTAGGATTCAGATTGTCGGTCATTGAGCACAGTAGTGGAGCCAGACCAAAACAATGATCGCCGTGCATGTGGGTGATAAAGATCTTTGTGATGCGACCCATTTTTAAATGGCTCTTTTGGAATTGATGTTGAGTTGCTTCACCGCAGTCAAAGAGCCAAATGTCACCATTCACTCTTAACGCCATGGCTTGATGATTTCTTGTTGTACTGGGTTGAGCACTGCCTGTACCAAGAAAGGTGATATCCATCGCTGCCACCATGATGGCAAAATAAAAGGAAAGGAAGAGACGCAGAGAGTAAAGTTTTTGAACACCCCTCGTCGGGATCCCAATTTATAAATGAAACATCAGGGTCCATTTGACTAAAGGCAAAACAATTACTTTTTTTTTATTGTTGTTTTTGTTTGAATAATGTATAAAAGTGTGGGAGATATTCGAATAATAGAGAGAATGTGTATGGGAGGGAAGAAGGGGGGGGGGAAAGATACTATCACTAGAGTTTATACTAAGACACGGAGACCAGAAGCAGTGGAACCAATTTGAGCCAAATCACACACGGTGCACAGTTTTCCGGTCAATTCAGGTTTATAAGAAGCTTGACAAAAGGGGCAAGTGGCCTTGGATGATCCTTTGTAAATAGGTTCATGAGTAATACAACACATGGTGAATGGATTATATTGATCATAAGCCAATTCAGTTTCATCACCCATATTTTGTTCACATGCCGCTTGGATTTTCCGTGTCTAATTAAAAAAGATTGTTAGTGTCCCTGTCCTTTTCTTTTTTTTTTTTTTTTCCTTGTTACCTCTTCAGCAATAGCAGCTGCAGGTGCTAATTCAAGTAATCGACGAGCAAATTGCGATGCCGTACTAAAGTTCCTGAATCTAAATGCCTGTTTCGTCGCTTGTCGTAAAGCCACTTGTAAATGTGCTGATTGTAATTGACAATGAGTAAAGTAAGCGGCTAATTCCAATGCCCGTTTTTGTTGATGAGGATCAGACGCTGAGGATGTTGTGATGGATCGTCGCGCTTGTTCCAATGCCACCCCCGTGATGTATTCCCGACAAATGTCGATGAGTAGGGATACTTCGTCCGCTTCTTTTTGATCCGAGGCCACTGTGAACAAGGCAGCATGTAATACCGTCTTGAATTGCACAGAGATAGCAGCGAGTCGCCCAGTGGAGAAGAGGCGGTAACCGGCTTGTAGCATGCGGCTGAGATTGTCGACGGTATATAGTGCTGGAGGTAAACTGGTACGTGATGTTGTGTCGTTGCGTCGAAGGTGGAATTTTAAAGGAGGGTTGGAGGTCACGGGTGATAGATAAGCACGCGAGGATTCGTAGATTGACATAAAGTGATTCTTGAGTGGTTCAAAGTTGACAATACCAGCTTGACGATTCAAAGTCTATAACAGAAAGAAGTCATTAATCAGAAAGTTTTTTGTTTGTTTGCTTTGCTTTACCTGCATGGCAGATTCAAAGGAACCAGCAGCAATATGATCAGCAGCAAGAGGTGAGTTTTGGACCCATTGAGCACTTTCACTGCTTCCAGGAGTAGGAGGGACAAATTCGGCAGATTCCTTTGCGGCCACACGACTGATTTCAGCGTCAATGTCACCTTTAATATCATCATCATCAAGACCCCATCCATCATCATCGCCACCAAGGTCTAAAGGTTCTTGATCTCCAGTGTCGAATAGTTCATCACCGTTATTGGTACCAGCTAGATCAAGTACATCATCGTCAGCACCCCATTCGCCACCAATGTCACCCATGTTGTCAATATTATCGTCAAATTTGAATGTTGGTCCGGTGGCAGGATTAGATGCACCATCAT
Source organism: Chlamydoabsidia padenii (assembly GCA_025330725.1). NCBI lineage: Eukaryota > Fungi > Mucoromycota > Mucoromycetes > Mucorales > Cunninghamellaceae > Chlamydoabsidia > Chlamydoabsidia padenii. Next base: position 156,599 of record JAIWND010000011.1, read on the forward strand.
TGACAGAGTTGGTAAACGCAGTTTCAAAGTAGCTCTTAGAGACTGTCAGCAAAGGCCAGTTGGGATCTTCGAGTTGTGTTGTCGCTTTGGGTCGTGGGAGAGAAGGAGTCAGGGAGACAGAGCCGAGGTTAATATCTTGTTCAGTCTTTCCAGCAGCAGCAAGGATAGCTTCAGCACGCTCAGTATCACCATTTGCCTTGGCAGTCATGTAAGCAAGAGGTACTGTGAATAGAAAGAAAGAAAAAATAAAGTAAGATTAATATGTTACAAATATACCCTATTTTACAATATACTTACATTGGTTTACGTCTTGAAGTAAGCGGATTCGTTCTTCTGTGTCACCGAGATAAAGGGCATTTTGGAAGCGAGACATTGGGTCACCACGAAGTTCGGCAATCTTCATCATTTGGCGCAAGTTGGTTTCGTTTCCGGTGGATAGGTACATGAAAGAGAGGCGATCATAGTTTTGAGTTCGTTGATAAGCCAATTCTACAATCTATAAAGAAGAGGAAAATAAAAGGTTAGCCGAATCATAGTTTGATTTCGATAAATTTACCTTGTAGTTTCCTTGACGTAAAGCCTCGGCGCTGAGTTTCATCCAACAATCAGTCTTGTCCATTGATTTGGCGGTTTCTAAAGCAATATCCAAATTACCGCATTCCAAGGCAAGTTCAAATCGAGTCTTTTCGTCCTTGACAAAGTGCAAAGCAATCTATATGACAGTATTTTGCGTTATTACATGTTTTTCCCCCTTTCCCATTGTACTTGCCTCCGGATACCCTTTCTTTTGTAAGTATGCAATAATGGATTGACCCACTAGGTTGGAGTTACGGATGATATGAAGCACCTCTTCATATTGACGTTTGATAAGAGCCAGCTTGAATCGGAATTCGGTAGGATCAATTGTAATAGAGCGAGCCTTGCCATCACGATCCAAAATATACAAAGACTTACCCTTGACACGAGTCAAATAAACAGGTTGATCCAAAGTACGAATAATACCACTGTCACTACATATAAAAAATAAAAAACAAGGATGAGCAAGTCGATTATCTTGTGCTAATCGTACTTACCCTTGAGGCAAAGCATATTTGATGTGATTCAGTGTGCAGTACACAAAGACACCAGAGTCATCCCAAGTTCCACTCTTGATGCGGATTGTTTCATGGATTTGGCAGACCTGTTTCAAATCCTTGTCGGCAAGAGTGATGGCTAAAATAAAAAAGAATAGAACCAATCAGTGTCATATCCTTTTTTCTCATGTTGATAAAGACTTACTGTGTTTGCTTAAAAGAGCCACCATGTTTTGATCATTGGACCATACGACATATTTGACTGTAGCTGCAGGAAGTTCAGCCAATACCCGTCTTTGTTGAAGATCAAACAATATGACCGATGTCGGAGTTGCCATAATCAAACTTCCAGTACCTGCATAAAAGATTTCATTGACAGGGACAGGGGTTTTGAATGATTTGGTGACAGTGTTGGTAAGATCACGAATTTGGATTTGTTGATTGATCTTGTCCAGTACAGCGAATCGATTACGGGCAATAAAGAGAGCAGAATGACCTGTACCACGTTTAGATTCATCCATGGGTTCCTTTAAAGATCCAGACAAGTTCTTGGGTAGATGGTAGAGTTCATATACACCACCTTCGTGAGGCTATCGTTAATAAAAAAGAGAGTAAGATTAGTGTATCAAGTGTTTCCCCCTCTCCTCCTCCTCCCCCCCCCCTTTTTTTTTTTTTGGTTCCTGGACTTACAGAGGTAATCAATACAGCACGTTCGGCAGGATTATAAGACAGAGTTCGAGGTTGGATATATTGAGAGCCTAATTTGCGGACACTGAGGACTTCTTGATCGGCAGTACTTCCAAAGTCATGGACATGGACGATCTTATCTTTTACATAGTAGAGTTGGTTTTGGTGAACTTGGAAGGCAGGTCGTTCGCGTTCGAGCTTAAAGACAATCAAACCACTGTCATGACCTAAAAAAATAAATAAAAAGAGAGGAGGGTGAGATTTATAATGTCACTTAAATAACCATATCAAATCCCTAGTATCCAAATTCTCTTACCTGCAGCAAAAAGGTTCAATTCAGGATGAGCTGTCAACACCCAGAAACGATCATGATCCCGTCTGAATGTAGCCACCGCCGTACGTTTTGCCATATCCCAAACCCGAATGGATTTATCTTCGCCGTCAGATAAAATGAGTTCTTGTCGAGGATGGAAGATGGCACTTGAGACATTATTAAAGTGACCACGACAACTATCCACTTCCCATGCCTTGGAGTCTATATACAGTCAAATATAGATGTAGGTTAATATCTAATCACGTTTGTACCTCCCCACTTTCCGACTTGCCATTCATTCTCCAGAGTTTAACTTGACGATCATCACCAGAAGACACAATCAGAGGTAGAGTAGGATGGAAAGAAGCCCAATTGACACCATGATCATGACCTTCCAATACATATTTCACCATCACATCAGTAGAGCCAAATAAATCCGCTTGAGAGTTTTGTCGAGCAAAAGGATCTTCAAATGACATGGCCGAAGGAGCTTGGTTTTTCTTGACAAGGCCACTGATATCCCATACCCGCACAGTTTGATCCATAGAAGCAGAAACCACAAGGTCATTCTTGGGATGGAATTGAGCACACATAACATAATGATTGTGTCCGGTGAGAATGGCGATACAGGTACGAGATTGCCAATTCCAGATACGGATGGTTTGATCGTCGGAGGCTGAGATGATCCAAGGATATTCATGGTGGAAGAATACAGTACGGACATAGTCGAGATGACCATTCAAAGTAAAGAGACATCGACGAGTCTTATGGTTCCATACTTTAATCTTGTAGTCATCACCACCAGAGACAAAGAGAGGTTGAGTTGGGTGGAAGGCAATACCACGTACAGGTCCTATAAAGGTAAAAAAAAAAAAAAAAAAAAAAAAAAAAGTCAATCTAGTCCATTCCAACACACAAAGATACCCTTTCTTATACATCCTCTATTTACCGTCGTGTTCATCAAAGCGTTCTAATAATGTGCCCATTCGATAATCCCAGAGTTGTACACAGCCATTGTGCAAAGAGGCAAGAATCCATGGTCGTTTAGGATGGAAAGCAATACCTTTGACGCGATTGCTTTTCGATTCAAACTAAGGTACATGTAAGAAGAGAGGTAAAAAGTTAAGAGTCCAGGTAATCAATCCATCGTATATTCCTAATAGTATCATTCCTTACCTTTGTAAGCATCTGCATCTTTTAATACGTATGAAGAAGACTATTGATGATAATAGGTGTAAAAGGTCAAAGAGAGGGTTAATATCATGTCAAGATGAGGTCAAGGGGCTCACCACAGAAGGTAACCTTGTTTCCATTGTTGTTATAGGAGTGGGGAGAGTTTCGTACCTTTATAATAGTGAGTTGTGCAGAGTAAGTTGAGTCTTCAAGTGTTATGGTCAAGATGTTTACAAGAGATAGAAAGAGTGGCAGAATAAGATGAGATGAAGTGAAGATGAGAGGAAAAGTTGAAAACAAAAAATTCAAAGGCCCAATCAACGTGGCAAGTGTCGGAATATAAATTTTATATGTCAATCTCCGCCATGCCTTGGATCGTCCTGCAGTTGGACACTACTTTGCATTATGAGTTTTCTTTTTGCAATGAAAAGGACTGTAAATTTCTAATAAGATGTAAATAAGGTGTAAATGGATGGTATGCTTTATCAAAGCTAAAAATGCATATTTTTAGATCTTGACCAAGACAAGATTAAGTATCCTATACCCACGCATAATGGTCTTGATGTGAACATGTCAAAGTATAAGGATTTCTTATTGGATGGACTATAATAAAAAGTGGGTTTGGGAAAAAATGAGAGCAAAAAGCGTGTTCATACTCATTGGCCACGAAGAGTCTAAACTAGGCCTTCCTTTTTTGTCATTATCCTGCGTCGCATATCGGCGATTGAAAATACGAAAAAGAAAGAAAAAGGATTTTTTTTTTTTTTCAATCCACACTCTTGTTTTCATATTATTTTTATTTACAAACCCTCTATCCTATATAAGCATACTATACACACTGAAGATGACTGAAATACCTGTACCATTGACAAGATCAATCTCTCCTCAAGGCGATGAACATTACAGAAATGTCAAGAAACAACGTCGTGCATCCATCTCAACCGCACCATCACCACCGAGGACACCACCACTTGCTCCTCAACAAGCTGAAAACAAATCAAAACTTGTTTCTCAAGGTGAATTTGTATCAGAAGAACACTTTTACCCTCGTGTTTTGAATGCTCAAATTCATCCCTTGGTACAAGCCTTCTTCTCCCTTGATAACGATCGTATCATTGCTCGTTATTGTCATTTGAATCCCAAGGTCAAACCAGAATACCTCAAGAAATTATTATCCTATCAACCAACTCATTTCCAATGGGCAGGTAAGTTGAAAATAATTATACATTCCCACACCTATGTGATTGAAACATCTTTTATTAACTCCTACTTTATTCTGATAGGATCTGATTTATTCAGTGTGACAACATCCTCTGGCCAACGACAAATGATTGTGATTGAAACCAACTCGTGTCCATCCGGTCAGAAATCCATGCCTCTCTTATCAGAGACCAATGAACAAGGCGGTTATCGACTGGTAATAGAATCGGCATTCAAAGAACAACTATCCAAGGCAGATCGGGATCTAGGTGGATTGGCGGTTATTTATGATAAGAATCTCATGGAATCCTCAGGTTATGCCGCAGTGTTGGCGGATGTGGCTCAAGAAGATGTGTGGTTGGTGGAATGGAATACGAACGATATGGATCCTAATGTGAAATGGGTGGATCGTGTGCTTTATGTACGTGACTTGGTTGATAAACAATGGCATCCTATCCGTGCTTGCTTTCGGTACTTGACTCAAAAGCCATGGAACAGGTTTCCTTTGCGTAGTAAGACCATGGTTATGAATGATATTATTTGTTGTCTGGCAGGTGGTCGGAACAAGATGATGGCGGCGCGTGCGTATGATTTTTATAATGCGGATCTCATTGGGTCGGGTCTACGTATTCGAACTCCGGAGACAATCAATAATGTCACAATGGGTGAAATCTCTCTTTGGATCAAATCAATGGGTGGTCATGCTGTACTAAAGGTGCCCTATAGCAATGCTGGTATGTCTGGAAAAAAAGAAAAAGAAAATGCTACAAAAGGCATTAACTTGTATTATTTCTTCTTTAACTATCATTTAGGTCAAGGTGTTTATACAATCACGAATGAAACTGAATTGACAAAGTTTGTACAAGAAGACCATCATTATGACAAGGTACGCAATGATCTTTTTAGAAACAAGCACAGTTTTTAAATATTGACATCCCTCTGTTTTTATAGTTTATTGTCCAATCCTTGGTGGGTAATGCTTCATGGTCCAGTATAACAAGAAATGGGCAATACTATCATGTTGGAACAATTCCAGACAAGAAAAGCAATACATTTGTCAGTGACTTTCGGGTGATGGTGGCAGGTAAATGGATCCAGTACAAAAAAAAAAAAAAAAAAAATGCATTGGAACTTACCCCTTTCTATAGGAAGCTCTCGAGGATTCCGACCGATTTGTATTTATGGACGTAAAGCTCGCCTCCCATTGACGGGTACTCTGAACCCTGAAGGTAAAATATAAAAAAGGCAATTCACACGCAAACTCACTTTTCCCATTTTTTTCTTCTTCTAGTGCACACATGGGATATGCTTGGAACAAACTTGTCGGTGAAACTACCTCATGGAGGATGGACAACGGATACTTCAAGACTGATACTAATGGATCGAAAGGACTTTAATCAACTTGGTCTGGGCATTGATGATCTAATTGATGCGTATATTCAAACCGTCCTCTCTGTCATTGCCATCGATCGTATGTCTATCCGGCTGATGGAAAATGGTGACTTTGATTATCAACTCTTCCAAAGTTTGAACCCGGATAACGCCCTGCTCGATGAAATCAAGGAAGCCAATAACGACTTTTGATTGTCTCAACCATTATACAATCCCCTCCACTATAGGTCTTTTTTAGTCTGTCTCTCTCTCTCTCTCTCAATTATATATGTATATCTTCCTACCTGCTCTTTTTTATATATTGAATGATACTACACATCTTGCCATCTATTACTATACAAATGTGGTTACCATGGATTTGACTCCTTTGATCTGGCGGGATTGGGCGGGATTTGAATATTGGGTCGTATGCTGCATGATCAAATTTACTAACCTCTCTTCTTTTTTCTAGAACAAATGATAAATGGTAGTAAAAGGGATTACATTATAATGTATAAAAGGAATCAATGATGTTACTAATACTACGATGGAACATCAAATGAGAAAGCAACATACCTCTATAAACGCATGGTAATCCCATACAGTATTGTCAAGCTGAACCAGGTAAACATTTTACACCTACAATCTACTCACTTTACTCTTCAACCATCTTTTATAGCTAATAGATGATGTTCAGATTAACGAACGTCCCAAATATGTATTGGTGATAGTTCGGTGACAGATATTGTTGGGATGGCGGTAATTGAAATGTTGGCTTGCATGAATTACCTTTTTTGTTACTCACCATTTTTCAAAACCAACCTACCATGAAAACTTGATCAATCTCTCTATGGCTATTTCTCTTTGGCGATTCTATCTGCCGCCATGATTACTCTTTTTACCAAATTTGATACTGTGATAAATAACATCCTGCCAGGTAAAAAGAGAAAGGAAAAATGGTTTGATCCAGCGAAACTAACTAATCATTTCTTTGATACTTTATTAAAGTGTATTTGATGGTATTATAATTGTACTATATGATACCATAGATATGACCAGGATTAGGATTGGGATGGTATCGAATGTACAAGCCTGCTGCTCTAAAAAGCTGCCGGATCTGAATATCAATCACACAAATCACATATTACATTACCTAGTTGGTTTATATCCACCATATTCTCCTTGATTCGACTATAAAAACAATCTAATAAACATCTATAAAAAACCCCACCAAATGGCTTGACTTTTTATTATTATTAATATTCCCTCCATTTCTGCATAAAAAGCGCTGTTTGAAATCCAGGGCACCCGGTAGGTTGACCAATACATGTCGATAATCCTACCCCACCATCATTCAGTGCAATGATAATAATAAATTTTATTGACAGTTAAAAAAAAGCAATTGAAAAAAAAAAATGTACAACTAGATTAAACTAAATAGAGTATTTAAATCAAAGATATAAAACGGGTAAGGATAAATAGTAGAACGAAGCTATAGTTAAAGAATGGGGTGAAGATGTTTCATTGTTGAGGTTCGACTTGTTGCTGTTGAGACTAGATTTTTTTTAAAAAAGGTCAAAGTTCAAGTCATAATGTAGATACCAATGTATACTTTTTACGACTTACTCGATAATTCCCATATGAGTTGTTGCTGTTGTTGTTGTTGTTGTAGCGATTTCCCCCATGGTAGTACCCACCACGATTACCTCGATACCCACCCCGATACCCACCACGGCCACGGAAATTACGGGATCTAGAATAATCAATGGATGCTTGGCCAAAGGTTTCCACATTAAGTTTTCGTTCTTCATGGAATTTGCCACGACGATTGATATTCCTATGATATACATATATATATAAATAAATAAAAAGAGAATGGGGATGTTAGTATAGGCATGTCCGTTTTCGTTAGTTTTTTTTTTCTTCCCCTTTTGACTTACCCATCCTGGTCTTGACGTTCCTTGGATTCGCATGAAATATTATCAAAAAAGCTCTTGGACTATATAGACGTTGTTTAAATAAAAATGATATCCTCTCGCCCACATACACTCACACTTTTTTTCTTGTTCCTTTACCTTGTCATAAAAGTCTTCGTCGTTAGGGGGAGGAATGATCACTTCTGGTTGCAAATCAGGTTGTTCATCGTTCACCAATCCCTTTAGCAAATCGTTCTTTTGGAATTTCGCATTGGATGATTCGAAATCAAAGTCTGTTGGAGGGACATCGATACGTTGTTTGCTATTTTGGTTACGAGATCCATTGTTTTGTCGATATTGAGGGTTGCGACCATTTCGGTTGTTGTTGTGTTGTCGTTGAGATGAGGTGGTGGTGGATTGTAATGATTCTTCGGTATCCACATCCAATTCACTTACTTGTTTGGCGAGGTTTTCTACAGCGTCACTATTGATTTCTTGTTGATCCAATTGTTCCGGGGGACTGACGAGTGGTTGTTCTTCTGGTGGAGTGGTACGTAGAGAAGTAGCTGGAGGTGATTGTTGTTGTTGTTGTTGAGGAGGAGGAGTTACTGAAGGTGGCATTGGAGGTTGACCAGGATACATGGGACTTTGCCAATACATTGCTTGTGGTGGTGGGTAGGGTGGCATCATGTAAGGATTCATTGGAGGAGGAGGAGGAGGAGGATATCCTTCCATAGTAGGCTGAATGTTAAATAAATAAAAGATGAGTGTCATGATATAAATATAAATATAAATATACAAAGGACTTACACGATGAGAAGGATCAATCATGCCTTGAGGTCTTGAAGATGGTGGAGGAGGAGCAGTAGGTTTGGCAGGAGCTTCAAATACTTGTAAATCCTTGATATCAGAGCCACGAAAGACAACAAAGTCAAAGACAGTATCAGATGCTTTCACTTCATCTTCAGGATTACCGCGACGACCTTCTGTACCAAAAGATCGAACTAGTAATAATCATAATACAACACCTAATAGATTAGTTGGACCTATTAATATTATTCAAGAGTTACCATTTTCCAAAGAGACAGTCGAATCGTTGGTGTTGATACTGTGAAGGATACCTACATATCGGATATCACTTAAACTGATGAGCTTTGTTACAAAGGAAAAAAAAAAAAAAAGCGGGTCAGTCAGTTCAGTTTTTATCATTACTATTAATGCATCTTTTTGTTTATAATGTATTACCGATATTTTAGAGCCAATGTAATCTTGTCCACTCATAGTTATTCAAGGCGACGAGAAGTAGAGAGATTAAAAAAAAAAAAAAAGAAAAGAAAGAGAGAGGAAGGAGAAAGAAATACTCACACGCAAAAACAAGTCCAGTGACGTTCTATCCCAGTTGGATCGGGGTTTGGACTCAAGATCATGGAAAACATTGACGATCATTTTAAACTCGTCAGATGATGGTAAAAAGTACCCCTTTCTCAAGACGGGTATCCAACCTCTATACTTAGAACCAAAAGGTTCAGTCAAATTGTTACATAACATCAAATCATACATTTATTAATGCACATCCATAAAAAAAAGTTGTTTGTAGGAGTACCAAAGTATAATTATTTATGCGTACCTTCTCTTTAATGTCAAAAAAAAGGAGGGATCCTATGGCGTGATACAGAAATGCATGAAATGAAAAAGTGGCCAGCATAAACCCACTGGTTTCCGTAAAGGGGACTAAACCAAACCCACGTTTGTTACGATATTCGGATAAATATTCCACCGAGTTTTAATGGCCAATCAAAAACACCGGAACTTCAAAAAGGTACCTTTTTTAAATTCCGACGTTGAGATTTATATAACACTAGTCAATTTTTTTGCCTGTCAGAATCGACACATCTGAAGACATACGATTCGACGATCGCGGAGTTCCAATGGTCAGAAGAGCTGGATTAAAGCGGCGAAAGAAACGGAGATCCTCTTTCACATTTAAAGCCCGCTTCTCTGGATAGTTCTACAGCATTCTATTATACTTTCACTTCCCCAAATCATAGACTAGTTAGTAATGACGCCCTGGAGACAGGTAGAAGTATCCAGAAGACATATAATAGTATAAATACATGTTTACTTTTATTCAAATAAATATTATCGATCATTTTAATTAACAATCGCTATTTTAAATTTATAAACCCCGACCAATCTGCTATATATACTACATAGAGATTGACAACTGGTAGCTTGTGAAGAATACAACTATGGACTCCCAAACCCAAGCCCAATTAGCCCAACTGACAGCCGCCCTATCGTTCCTGATGGAAAAGGAACAAAGAAGATCCCATGCTGGTAGTGATTTCAAAGCGCCCATGCCAAGCAAGTTTACTGGAAGCCGAGACCCGGTGGTGGTCGAGAATTGGATTGGTGATGTGGAACAATACTTCACGTTTACAGGCATGCCGGAAGATAGACAATTCAATTTCGCCATTCTGTTATTGGAAGATAAAGCTAAGGTGTGGTGGAGACGGTATGCAGCAAGTAAAAAGGACGACGCACCTTCATCCTGGGAAGACCTTCAAGATGCCATTCGTGATTACTTCATTCCAGCTGGTTCGTATGTTCAAGCAAGAGGACGCCTGGCCAACATTCGTCAAAATGGTTCTGTGCAAGCGTATATCGAAGAATTTCAAGAAGTGCGAATGATCGTAGGTGATGTGTCTGATGCTGAAGCCCTAGATCGTTTCGTCCGTGGTCTGCGTTTGCCGATTCAAGAGCATGTTCGTATCCAAGGTCCCGAATTTGTTGATCGTGCAATGGAAATAGCGTTGAATTATGAAGATGCCAGAAGTGGTATGCGTACGTCAAGACAAGCCTATGAGAATACAAACTACCGTGGTCCCCAACCTATGGAATTGGATTTCGCCGATACACAACGCCGAGCAAATCGTCAAGACGGTCGTTTCAAGAAGAATTGGAAGTCGAAGTCCAAAGCCTGTTTTGTATGTCAAGAAACCGGTCATTTCGCCAGAGACTGCCCCATGAATGCCAAGCGATGTGATGTGTGTGAAGAAACCGGCCATGTAGTCAAGAATTGTCCCCTAGTCAAGCAAGCCAAGTCTTTAAAAGGCAAAGCGCGATCGGCATAGAGGGAACCGATTCGCGCAATGAAGATCCCATCCCTCGTGTAAAGAAGACAGGTGAGCGGAAGAAGCAGGGTGGACAACAAGATCAAGATAGCAAGAAGCCTTCTTCCCCCTCCTTGTGTGGAATAACAGTGGATAGCGACCGTTGGCAACAAGAGAAGCAACACCTGGAGGACCTACACCTAGCCGACGGAACAACAAGTGGACTACCGATATACAGAGGTTATGTTGGTGATGATACAATGCAAGTGATTATTGATAGTGGCGCCTCAGCAAATTATGTGTCGAAGAGGTTGGCCAAAGGACTGCCGAAATACAAGTTGAAGAATCCCTTGCCGGTGAATACTGCTGCCAAGAAGACGATAATGGTGGATTCAATGGTGCGATTGCCGATATCGTTTGACAAGGATCCGAATACTGCGACGGTGATTGAAGCATTGGTGTTTCCAAGCCGATTCGATTTGATTCTTGGTATGGAATGGTTGGAACAGACGAATCCAAAAGTGGACTGGCAGACGAAACAATGGACTATTGAGACCAAGAAGGGTACATTGGTGATAACCCCCGAAGATAGAGAAGAAGCCGACGAATTGAATTTCGTATGTGGTCCAAAACAAGTAGTGAAGTCATTGAAGAAGAAGGAACAAGTAGCCTGGTTGTTGGTCAAGGAGAATGGTGTCGCCCAGATGGTGAACCAAGATTGGACAATAGGATATGAAGACTTGTTTGCTGAAGATCTGCCGGGAATGCCGCCTGAGCGAGAGGTGGTACATGTAATCGATACTGGTGAAGCCAAGCCTGTAAGCCGCAACCCATTCAAGATGAGTCCTAACGAATTGGAACTGTACGACCCCGATATTCAATATAAGCCTGGCAAAGAGCAAGTCGTTCCCGATGCATTATCAAGAATTATCCATCCTACTACTGACAAAGACAGTAACCCTGGTGATGACAAGATAAAATCAGTCCCTGAATATTTGTATGCCCTGGATTTGGTACCCCCGGTGATTCACACAACTGATTGGCCCCTCTATTACCTTTACGACCGACAAGTGGTGCCTCCTGTGACATTAGCCAAGTTGGATGAAGACCGTGATTCGTTTGTGGTGGAAGCCAAGGATGTGTTCAAGAAGTCTGGTGATGGAAAGCTGCGTTTTGTTCCATATGTGCGTCGAGCGGACCTCATATCAAGATATCACCATATGGTTGGCCATGCAAGTATCAAGTCTATGTTACACCTGTTGGAATCAAGATTCTGGTGGCCCGATCTACGCAAAGAAGTGGCTGAATGGTTAGATCAATGTCAAGAGTGTCAACTAGCTGGACGACCTGAACGTGGTGTACACAAGGCCCCTATGCATCCCTTACCTATACCAGAACCATTTGGAAGATGGCACTTGGATTTCATTGGACAATTACCAACGACCAAACAAGGAAATCAATGGATTTTGATGGCTGTCGACTACACAACAAACTGGCCGATCGCAAGAGCTATTCCCCGTGCCACCGCTGGAGCCATTGCCGATTTTTTATATGAGGAGATTGTGCTTCGTTTTGGGTGCCCGAGGGAGATCGTGACCGATCGTGGTGCTGCCTTTATGTCACAAGTCCTAGCAAGTTACACCAAGAGAGTCAAGACCGCGCATCGATTTACTTCAGCATATCATCCAAGGACCAATGGCAAGGTGGAGCGACTCAATGGTACAATCAAGGCTATGTTAATCAAGTTCGTTCGAGGTCGGATTCATGACTGGGATCAATATGTGGATGCTGCTTTGTGGGCATTGAGAATTCGAAAACACGCTACTACTGGTTATAGCCCATTTTACTTGGTGTATGGCCGAGATCCTGTGTTGCCTGGAGATGCCCTTAGACCCTATATTGTTGGTGATCAAGATGAAGACATGGTCGCAAGACGTACCGCCGAAGAATTAGAAGCACTTGGACAAGCCCGTGGAGCCGCCATATTCCGGATGAAGTCGCAAGCTGACAAAGACAAGGAGCGTTGGGATGCCGTGGCCAAAACTGTATCGTTTAACGTTGGAGATCTGGTGCTGGTGCGAATGGAGCAAAAAGTTGGACTCGAATATAATTGGGAAGGACCATACCGTGTATTGAAGAAGAATGCCGACACCGACGTCTATTGGTTGGAATCGCTTGGAGGAATCGTTCGTAATGACTGGATACATGTGGATCGACTAAAGAAGGCCAAGACTGTCGAAGAGTTACTGGAATCAAGACCGTGGTTTGAAGTGTCGACGTCCCGTGCCCAATGGCCAGCTAATGCTTTACGTGATGCAAGTATTATGGAAGATCCCAAATCTATGTATATGGATTCAGAGAAAGCAATCGTTAGTAATGATAACGAAGTCCTGTCACAACGACCGCAAAATCAAGAAACAATCTTACCTGGTGAGCAAACAATACCATATGATTATCAAGAGGCCAACGTATTCAGCGACCAAGTCAGAGAAGTATTCGACAACGAGCCTATGCAACAAGTTAATTATGAAGAGTCCATTGACGAAGACCCAAGTCCCATGGTTATGCAAGATAATAAAGAAGAAGAAGAATCAAGACCCATGGATGTTCAAGAAGAAGAAAGACAAGATCAACAACAAAATTTGGTGACTGACCCTATCCAAGATTTTCACACCCCGCCAAATTTACAAGATGAAGAAAACGTTGCCCTGGACTTAGAGATGGAAACCTTTAGCCCGGATCAAGACCCATCACTGGAAGAATGCCGCCCATTGCCCATTGAATCGGATACATCATGTGATGAAGAAGCCCGTGGACGTGCTTCAGGCAGGAAGGGGGGGTATTGTCAGAATCGACACATCTGAAGACATACGATTCGACGATCGCGGAGTTCCAATGGTCAGAAGAGCTGGATTAAAGCGGCGAAAGAAACGGAGATCCTCTTTCACATTTAAAGCCCGCTTCTCTGGATAGTTCTACAGCATTCTATTATACTTTCACTTCCCCAAATCATAGACTAGTTAGTAATGACGCCCTGGAGACAGGTAGAAGTATCCAGAAGACATATAATAGTATAAATACATGTTTACTTTTATTCAAATAAATATTATCGATCATTTTAATTAACAATCGCTATTTTAAATTTATAAACCCCGACCAATCTGCTATATATACTACATAGAGATTGACATGCCATAAGCGCCTCTATGGCTCAGTTGGCAGAGCGTCTGCCTAGTAAGCAGAAGGTCGGCGGTTCAATTCCACCTGGAGGCATGATTCTTTTGCTCATCGGCCGATGAATGCGGACTTTCAATATTTTCTTTTTGACTTGAACCACACGGAAACTTTTTCTTTACAAATCTTTAACATTTACTTCTTGATTTTTTTTTTTTTTTTTTTTTTTTTTTTTTGTAGTGACCCCAATTTGACAACAATGCCAACACAACATCAGTATGCAAATGATAACGATCAGCAGGTCCTACCCTCACCCATCTCTCGCTCTCCCAAAAAAAAAAAAGTGACAACCAAATAGATCTAAACACCGCTGTCATCATCCATCTCTCTCTCAAGATCAAGTCTGGTTTTATCAAGGCAAGTGTAGTTATTTGTTTTGAACTAACGCCTTATGTATATATATATAGTGTACCTGATTCGATCTTGCTCTTGGGACATCTTGGATGATGGAACTTTTTTTTTTTGGGGGGGGGTATTTGATGTCAGCATTCATTGGCTCTGTCTCTGAAACTCGGCAGGGTCGTGGATAATGAATATTCATGCAATCGGTTAAAAACGACATCACTTGGTATACAATGTAGGAAAAAAGGTAGCTATTATGACCGACGGCGTCCATTTAAATGGTTGGACTCTCTCATTAGTTATATGTAGTTTAAACTAGTTCTTTAATCTTTGTCGTATTAATAAAGCCATGGTTTTGGTTTTTTCAATTTTCGGTGTAAAAGGCGGGATTTGAAAACAATGTGACACAGCAAGTAATGCGGCCTTCCAATGATACGATGACACCTAATGGTGCTATCATCCACCATGCAATGGATCCTCCCTACATGTTGATCAGATCATCCCCTGTATAATACAGTTTTATTTTATTTTATTTTAATTTTAATTTTATTCGCTAGATGCCTTGTATTTTAAATAACATTAATGATAAAAACAGCGATAACAATAGCATATGATTATCGTGACACATAGAGACATCAATCATGATTTTTATTGGAAGATGTGTTAATAATATACGGGGAAAAGAGAGGTAATCATAATGTTATATTTTTGTAGATAATAAACTAATTTGGTTAGGATGATATATGCTATTGGGAGGAGGGATGTGTGTGTGTGTGTGTGTGTGTGTGTACTTGTTTAGAATTCTTTTTTCTTTTCATCCATAGAATATCCACCAGGACCAGTACTGACCAAGAGCAAGAACCCACCGACAGTAGACAACGTTTGGAAGAAATCATACTTTAAAAAGTCGCGACGGTAATGAGTATGAGACACTGACCAAAAGTTGTTGATAAACACATTAAAGATGGACAAGAAGAGGACCAAGAACATGGCGGACCATTTGGCTTTGAAACCAATGGCGACCATGACACACGCAGCCAGACCATAGAGAGAAACAAAGATCCGTAAGAGCGACCATTCACCATGGAAAGCAGAGCCGATAAACAAAAAGATCAAGAGGATACGTCCCGCTAGTTGCAAATACGTCCGACGGTTACTTTCGGTCATTTGAGGTAAAGCGGCAAACATTTGCTTGTTTTTGGCAATCGAGTCGGATAACACCATCATGAGACCACCCATGACAGAGAGATTGCGAAGGAAGAATTGCATGTCAAATACCAGACCGTAGCCGAGGGCTTGAGAGACGACTACACCCATTAGTCCATACACCGCCATATCTTGATATTTCTTTGCAATCACCAACGACGAACATCCAAGCATGGCCTACACCGAAAAGAAAAGTATTAGTTTTACTTTCCATCTTGTCCTTGTTTCCCCTCCTCCTACTCTTTTTAAATTGTTACTTACAATAACGTTAAGACCCAAGAAGAGATGAGAGATAAAAGAAGGAAAGTGTCTTGATTGTTCCATATAAAATAACTGGTCGCTCCATTGAGTGATAATACGTAGCGCATCTTCCAAAAAGGTGGCTACAATCAAGAAGCGAGAGATGGCAGGAATATAAGGTTTCAATGGTTGACCAAGCTTGTCCATTACATCTTCAGCTTTTGAGCTGAAGGATTCCAATTGTTGTTTTATATCAGACATGACAAAAGAATAGCAAGGATTCTGATAACAAGGAGGGGAAAAAAAGGAGAGTAAAAAAAAAAAAACAGTTGAGAAGAAAAAAGATCAGAGTGTGCAGAATGAAGAAATAAAAGAGAATTTGAGCTTTAATCGGCGATCAAATAGTTCATTTTCCGTCGCCACCCCCTGAGGATAAAGCATACATTTCTTTATTCTACAACACACACAAGCTAGTCTACAAAAAGAAGCTCTATCCATAAGTGTGTCATGACGGTTACTTGAGGGGGGTTTTGCCACTATTGACCCACACCCTGGCCATAGGAGGGAGTTTTTTAAAGTAGTCGATTGAGAGGTCTGCCCTCCATGCATTCACCCAGCCAATCAGGAGCCTCCATATCAATATCCCAGTTTTAATCCTGTGATCCTTCATATTCACTAATTATCACAAAGCTGGATCGAGATAGTTTGTGAGATTTCACCATGTCACCCATTTGATTGTTTCTGAATTCAGGGACAATCGGACATCAGATATCATCCTCCCCACCGCGGTTTGGTGTCATGGTCCTTTGCCTATATTCTTTATTCATCCCCCCCAAAAGTCATTGTGCCCAAACCAAACAATCCAGTTGTAAACTACATACAAAATGTGATCTTTATTGTCAAAATAAAAAAAAAGAGAATACATAAAAGGGAGAGGTGGGAATTAACCGGCTAGACAATTTACAATTTGCTTTCACGAGCAGCACCGTTGAGTTCCACAGCAGCATTGGAGATGGCAATGACATCACGTTCGACCACACGAGTTTGGAAGATGACCTTGTTACCTTCCTTCCACATTTGAGTTTCCAAAGTTTCACCTGGGAAGACATGTTTGGCGAATCGGACTTTGATGTTCTTGAAGGAAGCAGCATTGTTTTCACCGAATGTTTTCAAGACATGTTTACCAGAGATACCAAAGGAAGCTAAACCGTGCAAGATGGGAGTCTTGAATCCACCCTAAAAAAAAGAGAGAGAGAAATGAGTCTATATTCGTTTTTTTTTTTTTTTTTTTTTTTTTTTTTTTTTTTTTCATATGTTGTATCTACTTACCATAGCTGACATTTCGGGATCAATGTGCAAGGGGTTATAATCACCACTTAGGCGGTAGAGAGCGGCTTGATCTTCATTGGTCTTTTCGGTAACAATAGCATCAGGCTTGCGGTTAGGAGGAGCATTGACAGCAGTAGCAGCACCACGGTCAGCACCCTTCTTTTCACCACCAAATCCACCACTGCCACGAATAAACAAGGTGAATTCATTTTCAAACACGACTTCACCGGATTCATCTTTCGTAGTGACACCCACAACTACAGTAGCACCCTTGCCCTTGTCCAAAATATCAACCACACGTGCCTTAGAGGTCAAAGTACCACTGGTAGGAATTTCTTTCTTGAGTTCCAAGTATTGTTCACCATGGAGCAACATCATCTATACACAAAATAAAATAAAATGTTGTCCTTTTAGTATACTTGATGTCTATTTTCTTCTTCTTCCATCTATACTTACGGGATTAAAGTTGGGGACAACATCACCAAAAGGTACACTGTTCATAGACAAGAAGGAAGGAATGACACCAAAGGTAGGAAGCGCACCAAAATCAGTATCATTTTCATAAACCCATTTAAGATCTTGACGCTTGCATCCCACACCAAGAGCATAAAGAATAACATCGCGTTCTTCGTAAGAGAAGGAGAGTTCTTCAAAATCAATCTTCTTGGCATTAGCAACCACATCATTCGAGGAGGCAGCTTCTTCCTTTTCTTCAACCACGTTGCTAAAGTTATCCATAAAGCCCGAGAAGGAGTCTTGAGTAGAAGCAGGGTTGGTAGCACGACCATCTTCAAAGTCGATAATACGAGCCCATTCCTTGGCCACTTGTTCAGGAGTCAAAGGACGATTAGCAGGGAATCCAACACCACCAGTTCGTTGCCAGCGGACCTTGGCGATCCATCCACTGCCGACTTCAAAGATACTGCCAGTTTCTTCATTGCTGCTGTGACCGAGGTAGGCAATAAGGGGAGCCACATATTCGGGCTTGAAGGCTTCGACCATTTCAGGAGGCATCACAGTGGCAGTCATACGGGTACCAGCGTTAGGAGCAATCACGTTACACAGAATGTTCTTGCGTTGACCTTCCAAAGCCAACGTCTTGGTGAATCCGACAATACCGAGCTTGGCAGCAGAGTAGTTGGCTTGACCAAAGTTACCGTACAGACCAACAGCAGACGCGGTGTTGATGATTCGTCCATATTTTTGCTTGACGAAATGAGGCCAGGCAGCTTGCACCACCTTGTAAGTCCCGCGCAAATGGACCTTGTGCACGAGATCCCAGTCAGCATCAGTCATACGGGCAAAGGACTTGTCACGGAGAATACCAGCATTGTTCACCAGGATATCTACACGACCAAAGGCTTTGAGAGCAGTTTCGACCACCTTGTCACCATTTTCAACAGAGTCATAGTTGGCAACGGCTTTACCACCAGCTTTTTGGATTTCAGCAACTACTTGGTCGGCAGCACGGGCATCAGATCCTTGGCCACTATGAGATCCACCAAGATCATTGACAACTATATCGAAAGAGAGAGAATGTTCCTGTTAGTTTTCTTTTTCTTTTTTTTTTCTTCCTTCCCAGGGGTTACTTACCAACAGAGGCACCCAAGCTAGCCAAAAGCAAAGCATAAGCCTTACCAAGACCACCGCCTGCACCTGTTACAATAGCCACTTGCCCATCAAAGCGTAATGGTTCACCCTTTGGATTAGCATCAGCAGCCTTGGCCCGTTCCAAGAGTTCCAAAAAGTTGGTATCCATAATAGAGGAGGGGTATTCAACACCTTTATCAAAGTCGATGATTTCTTCAAACTTGTCAGCAACAGCAGTAGGAGTAAAAGTATCATCAGCCTTGAAGACACTACCAGTGGAGCGTTCCCATCGAAGTTTAGAGACAAATCCACCACCTACTTCATAGATACCACCATTATCTTGAGTGTTTTCATGACAGAGGTAACCCACCACAGGTGTGACGAATTCAGGGTTGAGAGAAGCAAGGATTTCAGGAGGCATGACGGTTTCGGTCCTAAACATAATAATAATAAAAAGATGTTTAGTTAATGACCCCCCCCTAACACATATAATAACACTTTTTTTTTTTTTTTTTTTTTTACATTTTGGAAGCAGCCATAGGAGCAATGGTGTTTGTATGGATATTATCCCGTTCACCTTCACGAGCCAAAGACAAACCAAACGAAGCCAAAGCCAATTTAGCCGCCGAGTAGTTGGCTTGTCCAAAGTTACCGTACAAACCAGCGGCACTTGAAGTCATGATGATACGACCATACTTTTGTTTACGCATATGGGGCCAAGCAGCTTTGGTGACAGCATACGAGCCCTTGACATGTACGGCCTGGATGAGATCCCAATCAGCATCAGTCATGCGCGCAAACGTCTTGTCACGAAGAATACCAGCATTGTTGATCAAGATATCCACACGGCCAAATGCCTTGAGAGCAGTGTCGACAATTTTTTGTCCATCTTCCACCGAGTTGTAATTGGCCACAGCTTGACCACCGGCCTTTTGGATTTCAGACACAACCACATCAGCCGCCTTGACACTGGAGCCATCTTGATTCTTGATTGTACCCAAATCGTTCACGACCACACTGGCACCGCGTTGAGAGAAGAAGAGGGCATAGGCTTTTCCAAGACCTAGAATCATCATCATGATAATAAATGACGTCAAATTACAAGGCCGGTAAAACACTTGCTAGTAAAATACTTACCTCCACCAGCACCAGTGACTATTGCAACACGACCATCATAACGGATATCGTTGGACATTATTATTATATGTATATAAGTGTAAAAAAAAGAGAAGAAAAAGTGGGGAAAAGGGGAGGAGGGGGAAAACAACAACAAAGATTTTATAACGAGCGGGGTTTTACCCCGCAGAATAAACGCTTACCATACATCAAATATTCACATGCGGCAAGTCCGCCACATGTGATTTCCTGTAACCCTCTTGGTCAGCATCATCTTTCCACCCTAGTATAAACACCTTGTCTCTTTTAGATGATCAAACCTGAATGACCCATCCTGATAAAACGTATATTAACCCACAAAGATTTTATTAACAATAAACACAATACTATATCTACCACCATTGTTTTCCAAAAGGCACTATTATCCTACTGAATCAATCTCCCCCCCCCAGTTGCCATCAAATAGGTGTACCAATGTCGTCATATTTGACCACCAGTTTTGCTTGATCAAGACATAGGTAAAGCTGTACTTTTGACTAGTCATAATCCAGTTTGCCGTCCAATAGGTCGCTTCTGGTCGGAAGTAGTTTGTTGAAGTTTCTTGTTGCACAAAGATGGATGCCCAATCCATTCAAAGCAAATCGTCCATCGTCCACCTAGGCATAAAATATAAAAATAAAATGTATTAGTATTAGAGCTCTGGTGATATTCCAAACCAGAAAGAGACAATATAACATTACCTACCACCTTCTTTCTCCTGCGCCCTTTTGTTCCTTTGTTTTACCTTTGCCTTGCTGATCCAGCTTCACGATAGTTTGGTCATTGTCAGTAAAGATCATTTTAACAACACAGAGTCGTTCCGTTTATCTTTACGTTCCAATCATTGTGAGATTCATGTCGAAAGAGGAGTGTAGAAATAGTAATTAGACGCAGTATCAATTGTTAGACCCATTAAAAAGGTGATGGGAGAGACAAAGAAACAACAAATGGGGGGCCCCACAACAAATCTCCGTCACAAATTGGCAGTGTCGGATTTATTGATAGTTCCTGCCATAGCCGAATCAGCCAATCACCGACCGAATACTCCTAATAAAGTCAAATCACCCACAAAGGCAAAACAAGGTTTAATTATAAAATGAAGGGGAGCTATATCAAACTAAAAAGGGTTGACGGGGAAGATGTGGATTCTAGGTGGTGTTTGTGAATCATCGGGTATAATATTGACATCAATGGTAGTCAACAGATCGATGGATTGTTTACACTTTTCATTATCTAAAGTCGCAGGGTGTAGTTTTCGAGGAAAGTCGAGATGAGAGAGCTTTGTTGCTAATTCATCCACTTGATCACCGTCTTCCCGATGATCGTCGTCGTCGTCGTCGTCCCATTTCCGATTCCGCGCCTTGTCAAAGTAGTCCGCATTCACTTGTACACCCGCCTTCCAAAAGAGATCCAGGCGTTGAGAGTCAAACTTGTAATGATCAAGAGGAAGAGCACCTGTTTGGACACGGTATTCCAGACCATACTTGGGAACATAGATATCATATCCTTGTTTGCGTACACCAATCACCACCGCTTTTTCAGTCTGAGTGCCTTGGGTTCGTTCCAGATTCGACAGGTAATGGGCCAAATAGAGCATAATGTCCGCCTCTTGTGCATTCTTTGCCCCATCTTTCTTTCTGTTACATCGAAGAGCTATAGTCTGTATCGTCTTTTTGTCGTAGCCACAATTATCTATTATATATAAGATTCAGTAAACCTACAGTCAACATCAGTTGAGAAAGAATCCTTACCTTTTCCATGAATGGCAGCATCCAATAATCTATGCACAATCACATCGGCATATCGACGAATCGGGGATGTGAAATGAGTGTAATAGTCTTGATTCAGGGCATAATGGAGATACTTGCTGGATCGGACAGCACCAGAGCAAATATAAGTGGCTCTTTTCATGGGTTGAATGGCAAGCACAAGAAGTATGTTCTTGACCTCTTCATCATCCAGAGCGTTAAAAGATGCCTGTAGTCCAGCAGCCGAGCCCACGTCAAAGTCATAGCCAAGGTCCCTTGTGATATCCAAAAATTGATTCTACAGATGACAAAAAAAAAAAAAAAAAAAAAAAAAAAAAAAAAAGTCAAGTTAGGTTTTCTTTGACATCCATTCATTAGTATATGATACTTACCAGTCGTCTTTCAATAGGAAGTTCGTGTCGACGTAGCAAAGCAGTAGAGGGATAGGTATCAAAGATCTTTTCCGCCACACTGATATTCGCAAGGAGCATGAATTCTTCAATCAGCTTGTTGGCTTCCTTGGATTCAAATACAGAGACACCAATGGGTTTGTCGTCATCATCCAAAGTGAAAGTTAACTTTACCGAGTTCATCGATAGAGCACCATTGTCGTACCTTGTTTTTCGCAAAACCACAGATAGTTTGTACAGATCCATGATACTCTGTTCCACATCCTTTTTGCTAAAAGTTGTGATCGTCGTGTGTTCCGGAAGGTGTCCATTATCAATGACGCTTTGAGCATCCTCGTAGGCCAGTTTTGAGCAGGATCTGATGTATATGATTGAGTTAGAGCAGTCTTTGTTTTTTGATCAAGAGATTTACCTAATTACTGTGCGACCAAACCATGATTTTTGAATATTTCCGTCTTGATCCAGCACCCAAATGACTGAGAAAGCCAGTCTAAAGAGATAAAGATCAGTAAAAGTCGATTATTTGTATAAACAAGGGCAACTTACTTGTCCACATTAGGCGATAAACTGCATAAATCTTCACAAAGTACATTAGGGAGCATTGGGATAGATCTATTCACCAAGTAGGTAGTAGTACCCCGTTTCCTTGCTTCACCATCCAACAACGTATCTTGCTTGACATAGTAAGAGACATCGGCAATATGTACACCAACTTCAAATGTTCCATCATCAAGTCGTTTTATATGTAAAGCATCATCCAAATCTACAATTTTAATAATAAAAAGAGAGACTGTTAAAAAAAAAGACATCTAGTATTTCCGATTTATATTTACCTTTTGCCGTCTGGGGATCAATAGTGAAGATCTGTTCGTTTCGCAAGTCGCGGCGTTTTTCGATTTCAGATGCTGAGATAGACCGAGGGATTTCATCAAGATGTTTCATCACAAGGTTGTCAAAAGGCACATCCAGGACATTATTGTCGGCGAGCACTGCTTTTTCCGCCACCGATAAATCACCAATGGGACCCAGTATGCGCACGATTTTACCAAAAGGAGATCTGTAAGAGATGGGCCAACGAAGCAAGGAAACCTGAATTGGCAAAAAAGAAGATCAGTATTCTTTTGTTTATACATTGATATTACCTCCACCAGTTGAGTTGCATAAAACTCCGCATTGGAGACCACATCATCAGGTGCTTGACGGACATCGATCATCATCAGAGGAGTTCGTTTGTCAGTAGGTTTGAACCAGATATATTTGATTTCAGGTGGTGATTTTCCTTCAGGCAGTGTCTTGGCAAACTGACCAGGCCGATTTGTCGAGATTGTTCTAGGATAGGTAATAAAAATTAATAAGGTCAGAACAGTCAAGTCGATGATCACTCCCTTCCCCCGCATTTCATTCCTTACCCTGTATAAGTCATATTTTCCGCACGATCCAAGATATAAACCACTTCACCAGCATACTGGGGTTTCCGTTCCGTATTATCGTCATCGTCATCATCATCCTGATCGACAGTGTTGTTATTAGCGGTATCATCATCAGCGAGTGTCGCCAGAGGAATCACAGCATCGGGTTCACCATCATCAACTGTTGTCACAGGAACCGTAGCATCGAGTTCACCTTCATTAACTGTCGCCACAGGAACCGTAGCATTGGATTCACCATCATCAATTGGCAATTCATCATGGTGTTTGAGTCGCTGTTGTACTTTTTCGCGATACCGTTTGTCTCGGTCGGTTCGTTTCTGCCAAATATAATCCACATCCAAGAGTCTGACCGCCACGACATCACCATCTAGAGCACGATTGCGCGCCCTGTCACCAAATAGATAAATATCACCATCCAATGCCTCTGAAGTAGCATAAGCATCCATACGTTTCCGTCTATTGATTCGAAGTGTGCATTTGTAAAGGTCCCCATGTTCGAGTCCGTTCATCACTTTGTTGTGATCCATAAAGTAATCGTAGAGTACAGGTTGATATTTAGAGTGTTTGTCATCGGGGTGTTTGTGTGACCATTGCTGTTGATTGTTACGACTGTTGCCATGGTCGGGTTTCTTTGATCGATTTCTACTACCATGTTCATTGTTCAAGCTGCGCCAGGATCCCACCGCATTACTTGTATCTAAAATAAATAATAAAAAGTGTTGTGTTGAAATGAGGATGTATTATATATGAGTGGATTTACCTGATGTTTGTTGGTCTTGTTCAGTGCCTGTATTGGTCTATAAAGTATCATAGGGTAAAAAAGTGGTTAGATATGGATCAATCATGTTTTAATGTAAATTGCCTGTTTGGAATCCTTTGTTGGGTCAGTGGGAGATTCAGGAGGAGAATCGCTGGCAACGTCAATATCTTCCAGACTGATAATAGCCTTATTGGGTTTCCGGTCAACATAGTATTTGATGTCCTTGTTGTGATTTGTTAAAGACGAGATGGTGGCGGTTCCAATATTAGCGCCGTTGGATGGTGTAATTTCACTAGTCAATCTTTCGGGGTTTTCTACAATGGTCAGTTTAGTTTTTATTGGGCCATCATTGGACGATGGATTAGCTTCCTTTTCTGCTAGGTATTCAGCACGGCGACGTTGATCTTGTTCTAGGATGAATTGTTGAGGAGAGTGCCAAGCCGAAGAAGACATTTCTGATTTCGGAGGAGGATCAACCCGTCGCCAAGATCGTTCCATGTCCCCTATAATTAGAGTAATAAAGATAATGAGTCACGTTATAAAGTATCATATTTTCTTTTTACATACGTTGAGGTTGAGGACTATTGCGATTAGTTGAATTGGGTCTATAGCGCTATTAAAGCAACAACAAAACAAAAAAGTTAACTATACAATTGGTACACTTGACCTATAAAATAAAGATGCAATGGAGATACATACCCTGTTATATCCAGTATTATTATTATCGACGGACATGGTAAGGAGCGAGTAAAAGAAAAAAAAAAAAAAAGAAATTAAAACCATCTTAATATTCAAATCCCGACTTTAATTTTTTCATGCTCGTCTCTGTGCAAAAGTCTTTGTACAAGTTCCAGTTCTTGGCGTTCATGATACTCACAATCATACCGTTTCAAGAAAAGATACCAAATGATACATATGTTTTATTTGTGAGAGAATCTTTACATAGTTTACAACATAAAGAAGAAGCGAATGGTAATATAGGACGGGCTTGATGCCTGTTACGGGAATTCAATCGTGTATCATACACCCTCCTTTTCGATCATCACTATCATTTGGCATTTATTCACCTTCTTCATCTTCATACCAAACCATTGCTTAAATTCAAGCATGATTATAATAAGCATTTATATCTAACGTTTATGATACCTTCTATCACTTGCAGTGATGCGACCCACCCGTAAAAAATTGAAATCCCGCTGATAAATGTGGATTTCCCCACCCAACAATTCCGATTCCTTCTTTTTCCTTTTATCAAAAAACAGCTCACCATGGTCAAGTTCATCAAGGCTGGTAAAGTACGTATCGACTATCACCACAATAGGGAAAAAGATGGATGAACGAACTTGCGAATGGATGGATGGATGGATGGATGAACATTGGAAAACTAACCTTTTTTTTGGGGGGGGGGACTTTTGACATTTGACTAATTAGGTTGTCGTTATTTTGCAAGGTCGTTATGCTGGCAAGAAGGCCGTTGTTGTCCGCAGTACGTAGTCATCTTGGAAGTAGACGAATCATAAAAATAGACTCACCTCTTAAATGTCATTATAGACCACGACGAAGGTACCAAGGACAGACCTTACGGTTATGCTGTCGTTGCCGGTGTCGAACGCTCTCCTTTGAAGGTGACTCGCTCCATGGGTAAGAAGAAGATCGCCAAGCGCTCCAAGGTCAAGCCTTTCATCAAAATCATCAACTACAACCACATGATGCCCACTCGGTAAGAACAAAAAGGGAATCGAAACTATAATATACTCATCATGCTAACCTTTTTTTCTTTCTTTCTTGTCTAGTTATGCTTTGGAATTGGAACAAATCAAAGGTACCATCTCTGCCGATACTTTCAAGGAACCCACTCAACGTGAAGAATCCAAGAAGGTAAGTCGGGGATTAAAAATGATTTGACAGATACATTGTTAAAAGGGGATGGTATGCTAACTTTACTCTCTCTCTCTCTCTAGGTCATCAAGAAGTTGTTCCAAGAACGTTACCAAACCGGTAAGAACAAGTGGTTCTTCAGCAAGCTCAGATTCTAGTTTAGTAATTAGTATTGTACTCTCCTGATCTTACAATAAAAAACCATCATTCTGTTGTTTGATTCAATAAAATATGATTGTCTTGGTCATAAATAATGATGGAATGACCTTGATCGCATTATACTTCTGACCTTGAAGTAAGCCCAGGGCAGGTTCCACATTGGGTGTAGTTGCTTGATCTCGGGCGGGGTTTTCGCCAATCGGGGTTGACATGTCGTGAAATTCATGCAGACAGCGGAAATAGATGTCGCCCTATTGAGTGCTTCAATGTCGCTTTACTTGTCGCTCCATTTGGCGTCATATCGCTGTGGTATAAACGCAAGTCAGACACAATGAAAAACATGAATAGTTCTATTTCTTTTGTGTGACATGTAGAAAAAATCTCTGTGGACAGGATGGACAAGATGAGCGGACAAAATGGTAGTATTTGATAATCCAAAGAGGTGAGGTTAGTTTCCTTTTTTATCTGTGGCATTAATATGACATGGAGAGAATCTATCATTTTATAAAACGTGATAAAAGTAGCAACATGTTAATGATCGGGGAAGCATCCAACACAAGTAAATGGGACAGTAAATGTAGATCATAGACAAATGTCTTTATTTAATTGGTTGGTAATAAATCAAGTGTGATAAACTAAACTATTTCTATTCATACAAGATACACTCCATTTATCGAATGGTAGGCATAGAGACCGAGGCACGACTGTGGGAGGCATCGGTTCCTTTCCATAGCGAGGTGACAGTCTTGGGCTTGGTGTAAAAGTCAAGACCGCTCTTGCCGTAAAAGTTCATATCGCCAAGAATAGATCCACGGCTTCCGGTGAAACTAAAGCTAGGTACGGGGACAGGGATCTACAAAAAAAAAAGGTGAGTTTTCATGCCCACAAATACAAATTTCTTCTTTTACTTACAGGCACGTTAATACCCACTTGGCCTACATCGATTTCATGTTCAAATTTGCGAGCAGAGGCACCAGAGTTGGTGAAAATAGCAGTACCATTGCCATAAGGATTCTTGTTGATCAATTCGATGGCTTCATCTAATGTATCAGCAGTCAAACATACCAAGACAGGGCCAAAGATTTCTTCGCGATAACAATCCATACTGGGATCTACATTAATAATAGTGGGACCTACAAACAGAATATAGTTTAGTATCCACTGTTTTTTTGTTTTTTTTATTAGACTTACCAACAAAGTTACCCTTTTCGTAGCCCTTGACAACCACATCCCGACCATCCAATAACAACTCAGCACCTTGATCCACATCCTTTTGCACCAGACGATTGATACGTTCCTTGGATTGGACCGAAATAACGGGACCCACATCAGTGTCAGGATCCATACCATAACCCACCTTGAGTTGTTGAGCCCGTTCGACCAATTCAGGCAACCATTCCTTGGCTTCACCCACCAACACAAGAGTACTGAGCGCCATACATCGTTGACCAGCCGCACCAAAAGCCGCACCAACCACGGCGTTCAAAGTAGCTTGTTTATTAGCATCAGGAAGAATCACGGCATGATTCTTGGCCCCCAAGTTGGCTTGCACACGTTTTCCATTCGCATTGCCTCGAGTATAGATATGTTTACCAGCCACATCAGAACCCACGAATGAGATGGCCTTGATACGAGGTTCGTCACAGATATAGTTGACACAATCCACCGATCCATGGATGATGTTCAAAACACCTTTGGGTACACCTGCTTCGGCAGCTAATTCGGCAAGCATCATCAACGCACCCGGATCCTTTTCTGAAGGTTTCATGACGATCGAATTACCAGTAGCAATGGCAAGTGGGAACATCCATAAAGGAATCATGGCAGGAAAGTTGAAGGGGCAAATACCAGCAACCACACCCAAAGGTTCACGATAGTTATCTAAAAAAAAAAAATGCATCAATTCAAGTTTCCATATCTAGCTTAATAGCGGTTGTGTCATATCATAAAACTCCGCTAACCCACCCCATCCTTTTTTCAGTAATACTTACAAGTTTCCATATCTTTAGCCACAGTAAGATGATTACCCATCAACATAGTAGTCAAAGCACAAGCTTGTTCCACCACTTGAAGACCACGGAAGACATCCCCTTTAGCATCCACAAAAGTCTTGCCTTGTTCTTGTACAATATTTTCAGCAATACGGTCTTGGTGTTGACGAATCAAGTATTGCAAGTCCATCATGACGCGTTGTCGTTGGATGACAGTAGATTTGGACCATTCCTTGGCAGCGATTTCGGCACTATCAGTAGCAGCAATCAATTCTTCATTTGTAGATTCAGGGACTAGAGAGATGATTTCTTGAGTAGCCTATTCAATATATCACACGTTAGTCAGTAGTTGTCAAAAAAAAAAATGAAGAAGCATCTTGTACAAAATACTTACAGGATTACGAAGTTCAATCCACTTTGTTGTTTTGGAGTCAAGGAATTCACCATCAATGTAATTCTTGACTTTAACTGGACCCCCTGATTGATAAGCTACTTGTTGCAAGATGGGGTAGTTGATGGAGAAGGCTTTTCGTGTGGTGGTTTTGGCACTAGAAGAAGAAGAAGAAGAAGAAGAAAAGTTAGAAAGTCATTTATTTGGAAGAGCCTGGTAGTTCACTTACCCTAACAAGGAGGCAGACTTTAAGACAGAAGACAGCATTACAATGTATATATATATTTATATAAGGAGAGGGAGTAAGAAAGAGAGAAAAGAAAATCCAGGCGGACGTTCTTTTTATTTATACCCGACCAGGAACCGTGCGAAAATTTTGCATATTTTCAAACAGAGGTGGGTGTAGGTAAAAAAGTTTAGGAGGAGGGGGGAATAAAATAAAGTTTATGGTGCATTATGATTGGTCAATTTAAAAAGAGGGGTAGAATAGGCGTTTATTATATAATATGCGAGTATAATACATTGTAATTGCTAAAACTAGGGAATCCATTGTTAGGTCTTTAACTTAATATTGTGTTGCTTGGTTCAGCAGGATCTTGAAGTTTTACGAGACCGAGGAATTTCCGTCCTACATCTGGGTTTGTAATCTATGGTAACTGTTTGCCCCATATTAGAACGTGTGAAGTTTTTCACACATCCCTTATACTGCATATCTTTTTCTTCTATCTTTCTTACCTTTCAACCTTGGCATCACACTATTCCTATCTCAATGTCCATACTGTTTTTGTGATTTGAGTTGCCTATTAAAAAAAAAAAAAAAAAAAAAGAACCAACAAGTTAGTAATGGGAAGATATCCCTTGCCTCCCCCCCCAACGCCATGTACGGAATGCATGAATAAAGCCAACTTGATTTACCTTTTATAGACTTGTAGCAAACACCGCAAGACATTTGCGCGTATGTATATATAGCTTTATTACCTTGTTTCCTTGATCCATTTGTTGAAAGAAGACAGTCATCATTTGACAGTGATATGATGTTTTCCTATTACTAAACCCCATATAATAATAACAAGTTAATTTAGTTTTATTTCGTCCCCCCTCCAAACACAACACTATCCTATTTTCCATTACTTACTAACAACAAAAAGTTGCCTCTACACATTACATGGGAGGCTACCTTTGACCGGAGAAAGATGAGCAGAATTCCATAATGTGATAATGAAAGTTGTGCTTGTGCTGTTTGTGTTTGTCGCAATATAGAGATCCGAGTGTCCGCGACTGATCCATCACCGGTTGTTTTCAATTCATAAGGTTGTGCATTTATTTAGGTGGAAATGAGGGGAAAAAAGGGACGGGGAAGAAAGAGCGGAATCTGAAACCGTCCAAGCAAAAAAATGTCATCATCAAAAGATAAATCAGAAGGAATAGTGTGCCTTACTGTAATGAGTGCTTCAAAATGATTGTTACACTGTTAGCTGGGAACACGAGATAGTTTGCGAAGCACATGGGAAATACAATGATTCAACAGGCAAAATCAGAGACTTTTTTTTTTTTCTTTTTCCTAGCATGTGAGGGGTGTATTGATTTAAAAAGAGTGATATTCACTAGAGTGTCATTTACAGAAATAACCTGTAATCACCCAAGGCAACGGGAAAGGTGATTATCAAGTCGTCACATTTTTGGAATAAAAGCAGCTCCTCTTTTTGTTTTCTCTCTTTTTCATTTTTTCTATCTTTTCAACTTTACTTTTTTTCTTCTTTTTTCTTTTTTTTTTTCTTTTTTTTTTTTTTTTGGAATTCTCGCCTTCTGTCATTATAATTGCCAACTTTTTCTTCTCTCTCTCTTTTTTACTTACCAATTTTAGTTTATAATACATCTTTACAACAGTATCCGTATTGGTACCTAGTTTCACACTTCCCCTTCTCTTCCTCCCCTTCTTCTTTTTCTTCTCTCCCTCTTCAATAGATAATGATGCTATACAAAATAGTTGTACTTGGCGACGGTGGTGTGGGAAAGGTAACTAGCATTTATATTCCAAACCACTTTTATAGTAGAATACTAATCCTCATACACCCCCGCTTTTTTTTATTTATTTATGATTAGACGGCCTTGACGATCCAGCTCTGTTTAAATCACTTTGTGGGTAAGAGACTTGAAAACAAGTAAAAGTCCCTCATGTAACCATTCTTCTTCTTTTTCATGATAGAGGTAACGACTATACACACATTAACGAAACGAACCCATCTCATCTTTGACCATCCTTACATAGACCTACGATCCTACCATTGAAGATTCCTATCGAAAACAAGTCGTCATTGACGATCAGCCCTGTGTACTGGAAGTACTAGATACAGCTGGGCAAGGTAAGACTCTCTCTCTCTCTCTTTTCTGAGGTCGACTACTAACCTTTTTTTTTCTTTGTTGTCTAGAGGAATATACAGCGTTACGAGACCAATGGATTCGAGACGGTGAAGGCTTCTTACTGGTCTACTCCATTTCTGCCCGCTCCACGTTTGAACGAGTGGAACGATTTCGGGATCAAATCTTCCGGGTCAAAGATATCGATACGGTACCTATTATTTTGGTGGGCAACAAGTGCGACAAGATCACCGAACGTGAAGTGTCTCGGGAAGAAGGATATCAAATGGCTAAACATTTACGGTGCGAATTCATCGAAACGTCGGCGAAAACCTGTGTCAATGTGGAACGCTCTTTTTATACCGTGGTCAGGACAATTCGTGCCAATCGGGAAGGATCAAGTCAGAACAGTAATTACAAGAAACGGAAGAACAAGAATAAAAAATGCTCTATTCTTTGAACAACAACAATAACAACATATACACAATTATATATCCCCACCCTCTCCTTATTTGATCTCCCTTCTTATCCCCACCCCTTAGTATCGTTTTTTTTTTTTTTTTTTTTAACTAGTTATATATATATCTTATCATACCTTACCATCTCTTGTTTTATGATTCTTCCTTTGGGATCTTTTATAGTAAACAGACTCTATTATCTTAATAAAGTATTCCATAGTATACGTTTTACCAATACAAAATGCCTCATTTTTTTTGGGATCAGCATGACACGTCCAGATGGGCGGGATTTAAATAATAGTTGCGCTGATTTTCCCCATATCAATGCTCAGGGTTTCATCAGTGTGACATGAATCAAATCCCGACATAACCTTCGCCATTATTCCCCCCCTTTTTTTTTTTAAAGTGTGTGTATTTTCCCTTCGGTGTTAGGCCATACCAAAACATTAAGACTCTATTATATACATATAAAAGAGAGATACACTATTTATTGATAAAAGACAAGATATAAAAACTATAATCTACATATTTATATATACATAATACAAGCATAATAAACTAACTAATTATAGAGATGTAAAGGAAGGAATGGCTGGTAATGGACAAGTAGGTGGAGGTAAAGCTTCACTGAGCGTTTCCGAATGTTGTTGTTGATAAAAAGAGTAGATGGAAGATGTGGCGGAAGAGCGACGGGGTCGAGTCAAAGAAGGTTGCCGAATCACACTCGAGGTGGTTGAACTAGGCCAATAAGGTTGAACAGTGATATATGTTGATTGTGCGGCATTACTCGATACTTGTTGTTCGAGTTGATTAGCGACAATGGGAAGTTGAGATCGATCCACCATGATAGCTTCACGTGCCGCCGCTTGGTCTTCAATTAATGCATGAGCACGACGACTATCCACTCCGACCATATGGATCACCAAGTATTGTAATTCCCCTTCACTTTCTTGTAATTGCCATGCTTGTGATTCCAGTCGATGTAGTTCCCGTCGAAAGTCCAATTCAGGTCGTGGCAGATGATGGATGCTTGTATTGGTTTTGACAAGATCTAAAAGAAAGCGAAAGCCAGCAATAGTTAACTAGAGAGAGAGACATTAGTCACGAATTTACTTTTCCCCCGAGTTGACATACCAAGTTTCCATCCACATTCAAAGATTGTAAGGAAGGACATTGTTTACACCATTGACACAACGCTTGAATAGTATCGTCACCCAGGCCATGATGTTTGATAGATAGTGTGGTGAGAGTGGTACTGAAGGTAGTGGTATGAAGTGCCAAAAATCGAAAAGTAGACGATAACAAATGACCTGCATTTGTCAATCGCTTTTTCCGTGGTGATGACTTGTTGCCAATAGATGCCAAAGGTGTGTATATATCGTCTTGTTGTTCGGCGTCCATACTAAAACTGACGAGTCGAGCCATTTTTTCAAAAAGGAGCGCCAGGGCCTGTACCGTAGAAGGATCAAACGTGGTTGTTGGTGATGCATTGTGTATTGTCGAATCCGTGAGTTCATTTGATGAGGCTGTGGTCGATATTGATGTGCGCCCATTGTAATCTGCCATAGTGTTATTGTCATCTACTGGTAAAGAGGCACGACTACTGGTTTGACTGCCATTGACAAGAGCCCCAGACAGATCCAATCGTTCGATCATATTGTTGTGCACTAACGAGTCGAATAGTTCACGCAGAGTAGCAGATTCCCACACTACTTTTTCAAGAGACAAGCAAGTCGGACCGTATTTGGATAGGCACGACCATAACCAAGGCTGATACACCACTTGCTTGATCAATGGATTATCACCCAATTGAAGAGTAAAATGCAACCGGCGATGATGAGGGACCGAGACAGCATGAACGAGTTTATGCACATGTTGTCCATGTAGGCCACATCTGGTCAGTACCAAGCAGAGATCAAATTGTGTTTTCGTCAGAGGTCGCATGGTGGTCGCATGATGGGTCAGCCAGGCACAGATTTCCCCAAGATGGTCGTCGTCCAGTTGACTCCCGCTGAGATCGAGTTTGTTCATCACCTTGTGTTGTAAATCCAATGTGTCGCCGGGATTGAATTGACAAGAGATGCCTAATTGAGAGAGCCGCTTGCATTGTTTCCACACTTGATTAAAAACGTTTGTAGATATCAGGCCTTGGTTTTCTTGAAGATCCACGTGCTCGATCCAATCCCGTAATGGGCCTTTTGTGATGGCAAGAATCACATTTTCTATGCACGCCGTAGAGAGTTGGCATTGTCGCAGTGATAAGTGTCGTAATCCCGCCAGTGTCGATGATGGTTGTAAGTCAATGTCCGCTATAGGTGGTACCAAGATCAGTTGTGAGAAGAGATCAATGTCTTGTTCTTGAAGGACGTGGTTATCGACAAGTAGAGTGGATAGATTGAGTGCCTGGTTGGTTTGCACCGCCAATAAGATAGCCTGGACTGTGCATTGTTGACTTGCATGAGTGCTAATACTGGGTAATGGTTGTAATGTTGATGATGCCATGGGATTTGCTGTTGCTGGTGTGATTCCATCTGATCCATCATTGTGAGTAGTTGTACGTGCCAAGGACATGGTAGTTGGAACACGAGTCAATGCCAAAGTAGGCTGTGATGTATACTCGTTGGTAGAAGGTGCCCCAGTGTAATATGATGCTCGAAGGTCCAATGATCGTATACGGTTGTTGTGAGATAGCAATAAAAACAACTCGTTCGCCAGCATTGTTGGGAAGCACATACTGTTGACATCGTTTTGAGTCCAGCTATCGTTTTTAGTGATGAGCCATGTTGCCAATGGTGCCAAACGGATGTCCTTGAATGATACAGAATCAAAAAAGTCCTATTATATAAAGTCAGTTTTTGATCAGGGGGATTGTGTTTTCTCTTGTTATCTTACCATGTGACGAAGCGCACGAAACAAAGCCAGTAATTCGTATTTCGAATAACTTGCAAAGTTACCATTGATTTCATTAGATGGAAGTATAGTGATGCCATATAACCGAGATCGATGTTGTGATTTGATAATATTGTATCCAAAACGGCGTTTATCCAGATTGAGTGCTGCACAATACGCCATCAATACAGCATCAAATCGAGTTGTAATTGTACTGTAGAGAGAGTTGTTGTTGTGGGTTGATGATGATTGTATTGACTGTGATGATAGTTTTTGTTGTTTCCAAGGTTGTGAGAGGAATTGCCGCCATTGAGTCAGTGGAGATGTTGTGGTTTGATCATCCAGGTCTGTTGTTGATTTTTGTTGAAAAGGAGCCAATGAAGGACATACCAGAGTATAAGGAGCAGTTGGAAAATGAGGCACCAGTCGTTGAATTGCCCGTTGTATCGCACACACCAAGAGCCGCCCCACCGAAGAGATCAGTTTGAGACGATGAGATGGACCTTGAAGAGAGCAAAGATCAATAGTGATAGTGTCGTCGCTGTCGTGTACAATAATCCCAGTAATAGCCATCAACCCATATCGATCCCTTGCCACATACCGCCGATAGTCCTCATGATCCGATTTCGAAGACAAGATATACAAGCTATTCTGACCCAAAAGGAAGATGACAGGAATATAAATATCCTTTTGTTCAACAAGTGTATCAATAGGATGATTGGATGGTGGTGATTTTGATGTGATCTTTGTTGTTTTGAGTATCACCTTGTGAATGACGGTATTCGAATGGTCTTGATCGTTTTGTTTCTTGGTCCGTTCAATGGCAGAGAATTGTTCGGCCGAACTGATAGTGACAAGACCAGGCAAATAAGGCTCCAACGCTGTTCTAATCGCATGCATCCAGATAGGCACCGCATCATCGCAAGGCACCAACGTCAATGATCCAGGTGGTCTTGATACATCCACCGAGTCGACAAAGTGGATTCGAATCGCTTGTTGCAAGCCCGATAGTTGAATCTTGTACACCGCAAATACATGTTCCAAGGCCGTCATGATTTTCTGATCTTGATCAAGGACAGCTGGTTTTCTTGGTGTTTCATTATTGTCAAATAGTAAGTCGGGGTATGCCTTTTTTGCCTTGTCGAATGACTTGAATCGCACCAGGCACGTAGGAGTGAGTATACAGTAACACCGCTTTTGTCGACTGAATCTTGATTGAGGTGTACACAGAATCATGTCACCCGAATAAAGAACTTGATGTTGTTGCTGTTGTGGTTGAAGAGAGAGTGATGGCAATGAGAGTAATTCCTGACCATGTAAGTGTTGTGTGGATTGAGATAAAGAGTGCATGGGTGATATGGGTGGTGACGCTATACTACTTTGTCGATTCATTCTTGGGTCAGACAAGTCAGACTGTGAGCTCGAATGATATAATGATGGAGAGGAAGGGGGAGTGGTTATAGAGTACTGTGTATGATTTGCTTTTTTAAACATGACAGCCAAGTAGATAAAAAAAAAAAAAAAATAGTAAAGTGGAAGAGAAAGGAAAGAATAAGGAACGGGTGAGAGCAAAAAGATATGTGAAATTTTGAAACTCAGATAGTCTGGCCAATCAAAAGCTTGGGTTGATCGGCATGGATCTTTTATTGTCCAACCCCAAAAAAAAGGTTCCAACATTTTCGTTCAAATAAAGCCCACGTGTGTAATATAATCAGTCATCCATCCATAAATCCTATATAAAAACAAGGTTTTTTTTTTATTCGTGTAAAGTAAAAGATTTCCTAATGCATATATAAAAAAGATCATCATTAACTATTCTAAGAGTGATCAGTGGTAGTGTTCCAGCGTTTCCAAATAGAGTTTACAGCAGCATCCACATCCCAATGATAATAAGAGTACTTTCTATGAGATGATTTGTCAAGACATATCAGTCTTCTTTTCCCTTGCGTATTATTAATCGGTCGGTCGAGATCTTGTTGTTGTTGTTGCATTTGTGCTGTACCAATTTCAAGATCTTCATCAAGAGACATAACTATAGCAGAATGTTGTTGTCTATTTTCATGTTTTTCATCACCCATCGAGGTTTGTGTATCCTGATGCTCCAATCCAAATCCATGATAGATCAAATCCTGGCGTAATTGTGCTGATTGTATCCCCACAAAGTGCCATTCCACATCTTGTCCCGAGTATTTGTTCACGTTGTTCCGTAAATTCATCAAAGCAGACAGTGCTGAGGAATCAAGTCTTCGGGAACTGGTAAGATCGAGTACCAAAGCACGAAGAATAGGTCGTTGGAGTCGATGCAATTCGGTATTTATGTTTATTTGATGATTCCACGGTATTTGGTGTGCTGCTGCTTCATCCGTATTGCCACATCTTGTTCTTGATTTCACGCTACTGATGATTGTTTCAGTGACAAATTCCGCATTCGGGTACAGGATGGATTCGGTCAGTTGAAAGACAAGTAGGCCAGGTGGCAGTGGATCGTTTTGCTTAGCGCAATGAAGATCTCGTTCGTCCAAATAAATGTAGCGTTGGCGATGGGTTGGTGATGATTGTTTTCGATCGATCAAGAGTTGCTGTTCGCCGTCGTCATATTGTTGTTGTGATGATGATGATGATAATGGAATTCGACCCAGTAGTTTCACAGGAGGTCGTGCCATTCGGAAAAGCATGATGACCAAGGATAACCCAACAGCAGCATAGATTCCGGTTTGCACGCCGATACAGATAGTAATAAGCACCCCAACAATCCAAACAAAAAGTTCCAAAAGACTCGTATCAAATAACTGCTTGAGATACCGAGGGGAAGTAACGAGATCCGCTACAGCGTGAATGACCACTGCAGAGAGAATAGCGTCAGGAATATAGTAGAAGCAAGGAGTCAACACATAGAGAGAGCAAATGACGACCAAACCGGAAAAGATACCGCCAGCCGGAGTTCGCACACCAGATTTGGCCATAATAGCTGTTCGACTAAACGCACCTGTTGCTGGTGCACCACTATTTTAGAAGAAGAAGAAAGAGGGGGGGGGGCTATCTTTAGTAACAGATCATTCCATATCATGTACCAAATATTATACACCACTTACCCAAAGAAGGAGCCCAGTATATTGCAAACACCAATAGTAAATATTTCTTGGTTAGAGTCAATCTTGTAATCATACACACGTCCAAACGCCTTGGCCACAGAGATATGTTCCAAGATCATAATGATGATGATGGAAGGCAAAAGAGAAGAGGTCGCCGACAAGATGCGAGAATCCAACACAGGTACCGCCATAGCATCAAATCCTTCTGGTACATTGCGAATGATAGAAATATCAGTTTGATCCCGGCCACGATTCATAAAGTAAGAGATGAGAGTAGCCATCACCACCAATAGTCCATTGCGCAATATACTAGAGTAAAATACCGCTTTTTGAGCAATACCAGACAGATCATACCGCGTCGACAGATGATGACAGACTGATCGGATCATGTATAGAAAGATCAACCCAGTCAATCCAAAAGCAACATCAAGCCGGGTTTGAGTAATGTTTTTGAAAAAGTTGATAACGATCAAGTAAGGAGGATCATGAGTGTTAACAGAGTTTAATCCAAACAGTTTCGGCCACTATAAAGTGATCAGTCAGAAAGGGATATATGATTTTTTGTTGTGATACTGTATGTGCTTACTTGTCCAATGGTAATAGTGATAGCAGACCCCGTCATATATGCCGCTATAGCAGGTTCTATTGTAAATACAACCGTTTAGAGATATGTATCAGAATGGAATTCATGCTTTATATATATATATATATATATATATATATATATATATAATACTTTACGTGGAATAAAATCAACCAGGATGCCTAACCGAGAAATGCCCAGAATAAGATTGATCAAACCTGTCATCAGGGATAGATTCACAGCGATTTGAGGACCTGTGATATCCGGATAAAGAGTCTTGACATTGATGATCGCCTGACCAACAAGTAAACAGACAGTCGCTATGAGAGAGATAAATGTTAGTTGTTTAGTGATGTATTAGTTAATTGTCACTTACAGATCATGCCAATAGATATGTCTTTTGAAGTCCCAAAAAAACAATAAATTGATACACCTACAAAAGAAGTACTATCATAAAAATAAAAATAAAAATGTTATCTATTCGTGTCCATTTACTTTACATGAATATTAAGACTTACTATAAACCATATTGTGGTTCCAGACCAGCAATTTTGGCATAAGATAAGCATTGAGGGACAAGAACAATACCCACAGTGATACCAGCAATCATATCTTGCAAGAGCCACTAAAATATAAAACAAAAGGTGAATAAATGATTGCAGTTATAAAGATTAGTCAAAATTAGTATGCTTACCGAGAGGTTATAGCGATGAATCCACTGAAAGATAGGGAAGAAACTTGATACATACACACGAATCAACCAAGGCAGTCGTTTACCAATTTGATGTAATCGCGTTGACAAGCATTCTGGTGGAGTGTCAAGTAGGATGGTAGTGGCAGTCATATCGTCACTTTAATAAAAGTAAGAAGAATAAAAAAGAGAGAAAGCTGCTTCCATTATTTTTTTTTAAAAAAAGGTCTTTATATAAGGAGAGAAGAGAAGAGCGCCAAAAAAAAAAAAAGAAAAAAAAAAAGAAAAGATAACATCCCCACGGGATTTTAAACACCCGACGCGCGGCTGTATTTCAATTTCGGATATGCATTATCGAACGTTTTTCTAATGTTAAAAAGTATAATTATACCTAAAGAAGAATCATCAAAGGTACCTTTTTGTTTATGTTTACCATATTATATATAAAAAGAGTCGTTGTATCCGAAAAAGTTTAATCGTACAGGCCGATGATAGTGCATGATTATTATTTCTGTTTCCATGTAAGCGGAGTCATCTTATTTGAGCCGTGCTCCAATTTTTTTATTTGTTCATCACGCATATATTCATACAAATACTGGGGGTTTGCAGTAGATGGAGTATTCTCCAAGTCACATGCGAATTACACAGGGACAGGTTATGATCAAGTCACCACCATTACATATAAACAATAAGGCATGGTTGAGTAAGTTGGTTTCTTTTTATTATTATTGAAGTACAAACAGTAATAAGGAGTAGGGGGGGATAAAATGGAAATATAATACTAAGAGAATGAATGCTGTAATAACAAAAAAATATAATATGATAACTACAAAGGGTTACTATGTATAAAAGGATTTAAAACTATACTACAAAAGTGAATTATACAACATTGCTAGGACGGTATTGGATCACGTTAGGGACAGGGCTGTAGATATACTATTAAAAAAAACAATTCAAATTAGTACATAATCTCGATTTACCCCCTACATATTCAATCCCCCTTCATACTTACATCACGATACAATTCTTCAATCTTCATTCTAACTAGACATTTACCAGGCACCTTGTCATCTTCCATCAATCGTTTCCACATGGGATGATCTTGAGGCACCAATCGGGTCAAATGTTTCCTTACGATAGCCCATCCACGACCATCATAATGGAGATCCAAGACACGAATCAATCGTTGCAAGTGTGAGTGCACCAAAGTATGATATAAAAGCTTGAAGACCTAGTGTTAGATACAAATAAAAACAAAATCATCAGTTTTTAGGTTTTCCCTTTATAAAATCCCTGTTGTTTTTTTAAATGAAAAATACCTCATCAGGCGTTTCGGCCACCACGCAGCTATCAGGAAGCACATCAATATCCACACCAGCTGATTTGATCAGAGTTTCCCGATGGACCTTGATTCCACCAAAGTCTCGAATAATAAATCCCTTGAGTAATCCAGTCTTCTTGTCGAATCGAGCCAATGTGTTTTGTCCATGAGCTTCAAAAGCCACGCCATTCACCAAAGCAGGAGGCAAGAAGGCTTGCAAAATCAGATCCACATAACGATCTAAAAAGTCCACCCTCTTTTCATCCGTATCCAAATTCCACACGTGTTTGACCAAAGTGATATCCGTATCTGGGCGTTGAATCTTTTCTACCAAGGCAGCACAAGGGACAATGGTATCTTGATTGTCAGTGTCATATTCCACCGCTTCACGTAACACACAGCTACAATGCTTGGCGATATCTGTATCATCATGGATATATACCGCACTGGCCAATTCACGTTCAATCGTCAATACCTTGGGGTCAAATGTCAAATGAGGTACCACGCCAGAGGAGAAGCCAGGGCCAAAGTAAGTGGTGAATGGAGTGATCGTGCGTAGGGCAGAGGATACCTTGATACCGAGACAGAGTTTGAGACTCATACCAGGGAAGAGTTCGGGCACAGCAACGGATCGGATAGATGTCAGACTTTGCACGGTAATATGGACAGATTCGGGGAAAATGTAGGCCTTGGGGAAGAGTTGTTTAATGTTGGCGAGTTGAAGTTCATGGACAGGTACAAACACATGATTAGACCATTTATCACCATCTTCAGCTTCATTGTCGAGTTTACTGAGCATATTGTCCACCAAGGGTCGTGCTAAGGTTTCAAAGTCACCACGAAGTTGCACATTGTCCTTAGGAATAGCAAGTAGTCGGACCTTGGGGGTTTCCAAATTGGTTTCTTCGGGGTGCAAAGGTGCCATGGGAGCAAAACTCTTTCTGGCTTTGTGCATCTAAAGTGATACATATAGATATAAAAGAAAGTTTAGTAACAATTTCATTTCATATGCCCACTTCATACTTACAGGGTGTGTTGCATGTCCTTCAAGAATGACTTGTTCCCATTCAATAGTAGATGATTCCAAGGTAGGGAGCATCTTTGGATGATTATAGGTATGAGCTAAAAGGAAAGATATAGTTTAGTATCCATTCTTATAATCAATCTGTTTCACCCTTCCCTCCTCTTTTTTTTTTTTTTATTACCTTGGTTAAGCATAGACGAATCCAATTCTTGACTAATGAGCTGTAACAGTTTTTCATTCACACCAAAGTCAGAAGCAAACTGAGTCCAAAGTTGCACGGCATCATATCCATCCAAGAGCTGGTGAGTACCAACCTTTGCCAAAAGTAAAGACGAGAGTGTTTCGGCCACGGCTTTTGTCGTTGTTTCAGCATGAGCAACAGGGGAGAATGTCAAGGTATCAACAGACTGCAAAGGTGTAGCAGTGGGCGAGTAAATATGAGGCAACATATCCCAACCATCGACGAGAATGACATTAGCACACTTGATGTCTTGCACCAAAAAAGTAGTGTCGTCAAGAATGGGTACACCTTTGAGAGGAATCACCGCCAAGAGATCTTGTAACCCAGTGATCGTTTGTCGTTGAGGTCGTAACAGTAAGCACAAACCCTTGATGTTTGACATGTCGTGGCAAGGAACGTAAATCGCCTTGACCAGAGATTCAGAGACCAGACAAGAAATCAATCGGGACGTTGTTGCAAACTTGGCAAAGTGGGCGTTTTTGGCAGTAGAAGATAAAGCAGGCATTACGAATGGATGGTTAGAAAAAAAGTGAAAGAGAAAGGTGCTAAGAGAAAAAATGAACTATTTTATACAGCGCCATCGGGATTCGAAAATTATCTGATTTCCGGAATCTCTTTGCTGATTCCACAAGATGGTACAATGCTAAAAATTTTATATCTTATATAAAGTGACTATCTCCCAGTTATCAGATTCATGTAGTGATCGACACGTGTAGACGTAGTTTGCCATTCCAAAACAAGCAATCTTTTCTGATCTTCCGTCATTCCTTGATCTTTCGGCCTGGGTCCGTCGATCTTATCTATTGTTATTTCCTTTGTTTCTTATTACTTTACCAATTGAGTGTGTGTGCCATTTCGTGGGAAATCCTCTTTTTGGCATGTAAAGTAATACACGTTTAGAATCCAATAGGGTGATAAAATGATTGGTCATCATTTTGGGTCAAACGGAATGGTGACATTGTTTGGATGATGGAAGGCTAAGAATCTGATAAGAAATTGGTATTACAGGAAAAGCTTCTTGCAGGGCGGGATAGTTATGTACCATGGGTTCACAAACTTTTTTTTAATCGTACCTTTTTTAAAATCCCGAATAATGGCAGGACACCCACTTTTTAAGTCTTTGCTCTAGTCACCTCTTAATATTGACCCCATGTTAAAGGAAAATCAACCTTGTAGAAATCATCACTTTCCACCTTTTCTCTCCACTTTTAATATGATTGCTAATCCTTTTTGATAAGGTCAAACCATCATCATGCAAAGGATGATTAATTAGTTTTTAAATCCCGCTCCTAGCACCAAATCTTTGGTCCATCCCCTTCCCTTTGCTCAGATGAACTAGTCTACTAATTATACTAACCGATCTATATTTTGAAAAGCAAAAATAAAAAAAAAAAATAAAAAAAAAAGAATAGAAAAGATATTAGGAAAAGGAAGATGGTTAAGGTTTTTGCTCGTAGCAAAGTTACTCAAGTACGTGAACAACGAAGGTGACACGGAAACTTGCAAGTCGATGTTTAAAAAGGGCGGAAGTAAAGATGTTGTGGTCATGACAATAATCTACGATCGATCATATTTAATAAAAAGCACTATCCTATACGATTTTACATGATCCCATTGTGTGAAATACATGAACATACACAATCCCATATTACTAATAATACCCCCCCACCCACCCAATCAATGGTGTTATAAAGGATTCTTTATTATGATGTATATGCAAAGTGCAAGTAATGATATGTTTATAAAAAAGATATAATAGCTATGCAATTAAAAACCATGGGTGTTATCGTATTTGACGCCTTTTGGATCCGAGGAGTCGCCCATTGCCCTTCCGTTACCCTTACTTTTAACTGAGTTTGACTTGGACTTGGAGCTGCAGGAGGTACTGTCAGTTGATAAGTAATTGGTGAAGGAGGATCAAATACAGGTCTTGATGAGGATGAGATTGGTTCAGGAGAAGATGGCAGTGATAGTCCCAGTCCCAGTTTCAGATGATAATGGTATTACTGTTGATGGTGATAGTGATGAAGGACCTAATACTGAAGAAGTCGGTATGGGTATTGAAGAGGAGGGGTAGTCGCATCCGTTGTAAGTCTTGTTGTATTTAGTTTATCCAGGTGCTCCCACAGTCATTCATGGTTTACAAAGGTCTTGTAGATAAGCGTTACAATTAAAAATGACGAGTAACAATATCATAGTGGCATGATCTTTTTTTTACTTTACCTTTTATGTGTTCTTGTCCAGTTTAGCCCTGCAGATTGAGATGGAAGTATC
The DNA here is from genome assembly GCA_025330725.1 of Chlamydoabsidia padenii. Classification (NCBI taxonomy): domain Eukaryota; kingdom Fungi; phylum Mucoromycota; class Mucoromycetes; order Mucorales; family Cunninghamellaceae; genus Chlamydoabsidia; species Chlamydoabsidia padenii. The sequence goes on from JAIWND010000011.1 coordinate 200,239, forward strand.
AGTTTAGGTTGACAGACAAGCTACAAAACAGCGAATAAAAGACGTCATAATAAAGAAAACCATCTTTGTTCACCACACGAGCAGGTATGGTCAGTCCAGGAACGAGAACCCAAGTCGATCAACCAAAGCTGGTGAAGAAAAAGAAGAAGAAATACAAAATCTTGAAAGAAATACTTTCCCAACATTTTTTAAATCCCGCTCTGTTTGGGTCCCTTGTCTGACTGAGAAATGCCATTCCTTACTCAATTACCACCAAACCGAATCCAACAGACCTCAACGAATAAAAAAAAAGGCTGTGTTTGCTTTATGATATAATTTCAACATAAGTTACAGCAAATTTCTGGCTTTCAGACATTTCTTTAAACCAATAACATCCAGGTCAAAAATTGATTTTCAAATCCCGCTACTGGACCCTGATCTCTTTTTTTCTTTTTCTAAAAAAGAAGAGTATCAGGTCTCACCAAGCCATCAAGCAGATGTCAATACATCCAGTATACACTTTTATGATGTATTCTCAGCAAAAAGTTAAGTTTTCGGGCACTCCTTTCAATCGAACCAAGGTAAAGGTCATATATACCTGTCCTTCCTTTTGCATTAACAATGTCAAAAGAGGATAAAGAGAGTTGACATCTCAGTCCAGCTCTGTTTTTTCCGTTTTTTATGCTGCTCAAGTGAGATAGGAAAAGAAAGATGGATTAAAGAAAAAGAAGCATAGTAGTAGAAGACTGGTTACACTAGGACAAGATGTGTTTTTCAAATCCCGATTCATGCATCCAAATGTCATGTTATCCAGTATCATTCATTCCTATCATATGTATCAAGCCAGCAGGCAATCAACTACCCAAAGTCCTATATGTAAAGTGTTACGTATGTTTTTTTTTATTACATCCAATTAAAAATAAGCAACTTTTCTATACTATAGTGAGAAGGAGGGGGGGTTGATAAAAAGAGAGCCCAAACTATGTGAGTGAAGAAGGAATGAGAGATAAAGAATGCTAAAGATCGTCATCACTTTTGTTCATCGTTCAATCCAATCCAATGTTAAAGAGTGAGCCGCACGTTTTTTTTCCTATTGTCTGATCATCTAATCCTACTGAATAAACCACAATAAGTTGATCATTTTACCTTTCCTAGATCTGTCGAGGTGGAGTTTTGTTAAGACGTTCATGCAAAGTGGGTGAGAGTATCCGTGATGAGATGGTTGATGATATGTATCCAGTTTTCCCGGCCAGTAGAGCTTATTTGCCAAAGGTATCTAACGGTTGTCCAGTACGCTGGTATAGATGGATAGATAATCATTCGTCGAATTCGTTGTCTGTGTTTGCTGATACTTGGACCACTGAACGACCTAAACATACAGAAAGAGAAAAGAGAGAGAGAAAAGTATTAGTTTCAGAGTCTTGATTAGCCCAGTCTACAGAACCACTCTTTTTTTTTTTATATACCTTTTCCAAGTCAATCCAGTTTAAATGAGTTTCAATAAAGAGTCACCATTATCAGCAAGACAACACATTATCATAGAGTCAGTTGTTCCACCACCGATTTATGTTCATCTTTACCTATTCGCTCCAACCGGTGTGAGCTACTTTATTGACCATCAAATCACCATTTTGTGCAGCGCCCCAATATAACCAAAGTGAGTGAATAGAGTGTCTATATAAAGTCCAACAGCCCGAGAAAGTCAAGTTTGACGCAACCTCTTCACCGTGTACTAAAAAAAAAAAAAAAAGTCCAAGGCATTATATATGATGAGAATTGTTCCGTTCAGTAATTTAAGATTCGTTGTTTCTGTAGATGCGTTGAGATGACGGAGGTTGGTTTATATAACATCATAAACGATACATTCAAACCGCCACATTAAAGTGAGTGATCAAAAGAATAAAGGCAAGTTGGGGAAGAGAAGGGATGAAGAAGAATAATCAGGTGTATTGTTTGATCAAAGGGTTGGGGTGGACAAAGAAGAAGAGAGAGGGGGGAAGAGAGAAGACGAAGCCTTTGAACACAAGTCCAAAAGTCCGCTCCGACTGAGTTCAAAAAAGTAAAAGTAATAAAAATATTACTTTTAAAAACCAGATGATTAAAAAAATTCTGCCTTTATAGCGGAACTTGATTTATTTTCATTTTCATTTTGTATTATTCATTTCTTATGTGATCAAATATAAGAAATGAAAAGGAAAACTACTTTTGCTTCCGTGAAAAGTGTATTAACTCCAAAAGTGCGAGGGACACTATCAGATCCAATACCCCATAGATTTCTTTTCAAGGAAGGTTCCGTTCGTAAAGAAAAGAACACACAACAAGTAGAACCTGAAGAGAAAAAAAAAAATAGGAAAGTGAGAAAAAGTGGTCTTTTATAGTTTTTTTTGTCTGAGAAAACAGTCCTACCTTTCGATTGGCAGCTGGGTCCCAAGCCCCAAAAATTTATTCCCCACGACGTGAAAGTCACCGAAATAGATCAGCTGACATTTCTACCATAAGAGGACAAGCTCTGAAAAATTGCGTTTCTCCCTATTCTCTTTTTACATCCAATCAACTAGCCTTTGATTTAAACAAGCCTCCCTTCGAGACCCTGTGCTTGACAAACAAGTTGTACCCCGCAATCCTTCCTATTGTTTACTACGGCACTGGTCATGATTAATCCACACAAAAAGTAATCCGCCAATCACTTGATGGTTGTTCATACAACATGACTATTTTGTGGTCAGTGGGAAAGTGAAGCTCATCTTATCACTTCGTCTTAAATGTTGTCAATGCACTTTAATGATACTCTACTGCAATTGTTTCTTTTTTACACTAGGCTTCCGTCTTTTGGATCTCTTCCTCTGGTCATGATGGCAGGTCAATATCCTTTGAAAAATATAATGGCTAAATTGTTTTTTATTTTATCTTACAATATGCCACTTTGTGCTTTATCGTCTATCAGTGTATTATGGCTATTGGGTGTACTATGATTCCTCAACATCTTTTTGGAACGACGACGTGGGATTGGGCTGGACGATCGAACATGGTTATTCTTTCTTTGGTGGTCTGCTAGTGCCGAAATCAGTATCTCTTGTGTCATTGAGTATGAATGTCATTCACCATCAATTACTCAGCAAACTCTACAATCTAGTCTTATCTTGTCTTAAATACTCGATAGAATAGTCTTTTTTTTTACGCGTTATAATAGTTTTATGTATTGCATATAATGTAGCTTTATGTTTTACTTTACTTGTAATAAAATAAACTTGATTAAATCCGTCCTTAATGTGATTCATACCCTAGTCATATCTGGAAAGAGCTCTGCTCGCTCAACTGTTACCGGATGCTAATGATTAAAGTGGCCATGTGGATACTATAGCATATTTCCAACATAAGTCACCGCAAAAGCAAAGCACCAAGACCTTAGTGTTAGCCATTCCAAGCTTGCGATGTCTTTTACCTGTCATTTGTAGGAAGTGCATTTTATTTTTTATAGAGAAAAGTTCGTTTTCAAGTTCCGCCCGCCCTTGGACTACATATAAATCACAATATACCATGTTTTGATACAAACTGATAACTTATTGATGTACATCTCCTCTTCTTTCAACATGGCTGACCCTCCCTTTTTTTATTTAGCTCGTAGGCTCTCTTCATCAGCTTTAATAATATCTTCCCTCTCGTCGATCAAGGGGATGGGTGAGGGGTAAGTTGCAGGACAGGTACACCAACCAGAGACGCTTCATTTATCCACTCGCCTTTGGCTGTGTTTTATAAATTCGAAGTGTATAAGTTTATTGTTATTGATATTGTTCTTGGGTTGCCTATGCTGAGAGACTTATTACTTACGTAGTGTACATCTTGTCCATCCTGTTTAACGGGGAGACCGAATACTGAGGCGAGGCTTTTGCACAAACCCTTTGGTTATTGTGTCAATGTCGAAAAAAAAAAAGATGATGTGATGGCGGAAGTGAAGGTGTGCGTAGCTACAAGAAACAAAAAATAAACGCATTACTATATTTCTTCTCTTTACGTAATAGACAACACGGAACAGCATAGGATACTCTACTTTTAACAGCAAAGCAATATCAACACATTTGGCAGTATAAATTACATATAAAGCTCATGGAATCACTAGCGGCAGACAGTAATAGATGTATTCCGCTCTATCATATCTTTATTCGATCTACTCTAGTTGAATCATCCACCAATACCTAGATACCCTTACTAGAATAGTAACCGTTATAATATAGTGCTCTTTTTTCCACATGTTAACTAATTAACAGAGATACTAAACATGGCAATGCCTCTCTGTGATATATCGATCGCATAAATCGGGATTTAAAAAGTACAACTTTGTCCTGTGGGTGTGTAACATTTATGAATTCAGGAATCTAATAGTAAATGTCAAAAGCATAAAAAGACTGTTTATACACAAATAATATAGAATGAATCTAATAGTATAAAGAGAAGTTGAAAAAAAAAAGTTAAGCGGGATCCACTTACTTCATGACAAACCGGAATTTAAAATGAATGGCAATTTAAAGTGGATCCACCGTTGACACCCCGGGAAGGTAAAACGCACTTGAAAACCTTTAACACTATACGAATAATGACAGTTAGCAATGATATACAGTCGCAATGAAAAGATTTTAATCACCCTCTGTTTACTCCAGCGTGACATCAAAGTCCACTTGAGCTACCACTTATAAATACGACTGATGGTCATATATAGTCATCAGCTTCAAAATATTTGAGTCATAATCACTTTGTATTGTTAAATTTAGTATATAATAACAAAATGTTATAGTAGCTGCCATAGTTGACAGCGGTTTAACAAGAAATGATTTCAGTGACCCCATGTGATTTCAATTTCCGCCAGCTGGCTTTTTATTTTCATTTCATGTTTTTTTTTTTCCCTTTTCTTCTCTCACTTTTTCTTTTTTAAAAATCATTATAATGTCAAGACATTATATACAACGCTTAGCGTCGGTATCACAGCTTTTCACCACGCCCAGCAAAGCGGTACTGGGACCCTCACTTACGCACCTACATCCCACAGTAACTACTCAACGATTACTACCGCCTACAGTAAAGGGCACAAGCATCATTACCAACAAACGATCCTTACATACCACTACCACTGCGACGATACGTTCGACTTGCCTAACACCTAAACATGTATCGCCGATACCCCAAGTAACCGAAGATGCTTCCGAACAAGACTGTGACCAACAACAAGCGTTCCATTTTATCGCCTATGCTGCTTGGCACCCGAAAAACCGCTCACCCAAACAACGTACGTCTGAAAACAGGATACCTTATTGGAAACAACTCAAGGTGGGCAAAGTCGATGCTGGTGAAGATGCTTTTTATCAAACATGTACACCTAATGGTTTATCTATCGGTGTTGCTGATGGTGTAGGAGGTAAGACTTTGGGGTTAGATAGGAGTGTTTTTTTTTATATATATAACAAACTTGACTCTTTTCTTATTAGGTTGGGCGGATGTGGGTGTAGATCCAGGTAACATGTCTACTATAAAAAAAAGAAGAAAGCAACTGACTTTATATTTCCCTAATAGCACTTTTCTCTTGGACGTTGATGAACAATGCTGCTGCTGCTGCTAAACATGAAACAAGTCTGGATGCTCATCATATTCTAGACGTTGCATTCCATCAATTACAACAAGGTGGTAAAGTACAAGCAGGAAGCAGTACAGCGTGTATCCTTAATCTTTGCAAGACTACAGGCAAGATGACGACATGCAATCTTGGGGACAGTGCCTTTTTATTAATCCGTGACAAAAAGGTGGTCTATGAAAGTCCTAGTCAACAACATTATTTTAATTGTCCGTAAGTTGGTCGTCATAAGCAGGGGTATGTGTGTGTGTCTTCTCACTATTATGATATAGGTATCAGCTGACTGTCGTGCCAGACACTTATCCCGATCGAGATCTTTTTGTAACGGATATGCCAAAGGATGGGGATCAAAAATCATTCTTCTTGAAAGATGGGGATATTATTTTGCTGGCAACAGATGGTTACTTTGACAATGTGTATTCTCATGAAACACTGGCTTTGGTGAACAAGACAATGGGGACGATAACAAGGAACGATAATGATGAAACTGTAGCGGCCACTGTACGTGAATTGGCCAAGGTTTTGACGGATACAGCGAAATTCTTATCGATGGACAACAAACGATTGTCTCCTTGGGCGAAGGATGCGCAGGCGCATGGTAGCCACTTTATCGGTGGCAAGTCGGATGATATCACTTTGGTGGCTACTCTGGTACGTGGGATCCAACCACCACAAGAATCATGATATGGGTCTAGTGGGTAGATAAATAGAAAAAAAAAATATATAGTGTTTTATAATAATAAATGGTCTTTGTTTTGATTCTTATTACTGTGTGGGGGTGGTATGCATTACATGTTATTGATCGATTCGCTTAGAGAAGTCTATCTCTTATTTTTTTTTTTTTTAATGACTGGATAAAATAAAAAGTTGATGCCTACATATGTAACAGGTCCAGCCGAGGCCGTCTGCTCCGAAAATCAATCATTTATAGAGTATGTCTCTGTTTTATTTAATTAATAAAACTAGTAATGCTTTCTAAACTATGGTACTATTCTAATGGTTCTATGTTGGAAGGAGGCCGGACCAGTCGGCTTGCTTGTTTAAGAGCATCATGAATTGGGCGTACTATACAGATACATACAAAAAAGAAGAAGAGTCAAAACCTACATTCATCCTTTATATATATAGTTGCTACTTACAATATTCCTGCGAATCATCCTGTACACCCAATTGAGATAAAAACAAGCCTTCGGATTTGATATCATCCACCAACCCAGTCAATGCATAATGCTTGTCCACCCGTTTTTGATTGGTACGAGCACGATTTTTCATCATCATCGAGGTGGTGACAGGTTGACGAATGCCACGACGTCGGATGAATCTGAATCCACTGGATGCCTGAGTGACCATTATGACTTGATGTGGTTTCCATTTGATGGATCGAGGTTTCTTTTGATAGCGTTGTTGCATGGTGAGAAGGATCTTGGCGGCATTGTATTGTCGACGGCTGGAAGGAATGGTGGTGGGTACGCGAGCGAGATCAAGTAAATGAGGAGGGAGGATGACACGATCAGTACGTGCTTGGTGTCGTTTCTTGGATGCTTGGGATCGAATGTCTACTGCTGTCACTGTTCGTTGAAGTAACTATATATAAAAAAAGAGAGAGAGGGTCAATTGGTTTTGTTTTAATTGGAAGAGAAAGATTTACATCAGGTATTTTGCGCAGCTACAAGTCAAAAGAGGGTGGTTAGATGATAAAAGAGGAGACATGTGTGTGAAGTTTACCTTTTTAATGGCATGAGCCAAGGGTCCTATTTTAGCAGTCGAAAGGTCATCAATGTACTTTTGGACAGCCACATTACCATCGAGAGCCAGTGTCATTTGTTGTAAAGCCTAAAATAAAGTTTATGTGTTATTAATGTGTTTTCGTGATGACTCTTTTCTTTTTTTTTTTCTTCCTTTTACCTTATCACCGTCAGATAATAATGCCAGAGATCGTTTCCTTGAGGTTTCGCATTGGTGGAATCGGAATCGTTCACGGATCATACTGTTCAAAAACCATTGCTGGTGAGGTTGTTCAAATCGGTGAGCTGTTCGTAAAAGTGACCGGTATAAAGAGAGTGTCTATTGTCAGAGAAGGAGAGTATGAGGTTCATGAGATGGTCAAGTCAAAGATCTATCTTTTACCAGTGCCTGTGTTTCTTTATAAATGTGTTTATTGACTGCATTATAAGGAAGATGCCATAACATGAGTAAAAAAAAAGTGAAGAAGAGAGCCAACAAAAAAAAAAAAAAAAGCCAAGTCGCCGATATACATTTTCCAACCCCGACAAGTGGACCATGGTCCCCCACCCTGCATGAATCACTCAACCATATATATTTCTTTTACTTGTTTATTATATATAACATGAGTATTAAAAAAAATAAGACAACTACATAACTAGAACAAGACAGGAGATAATTTAAGCCTTCTTGGCAGCTTGAGCAGCCTTCTTGGATTCCTTAGACTTGGCAATAGCAGCTTGACGAGCAGCAGCACGGGCATCAGGCTTTTGGTTACGCTTGGCACGGATAGCATCCCAAGAGGCACCAGCAATAGCACGTTCGTGCTTGACAGTACGACGAGATCGCTTCTTGGCCACTTCTTCGGTAACACCCTTCTTGTTAAGACGACGGTAGATGGTGGTCCAGCGGATCTTGCGAGGGTTCAAACGTTGAAGGAAGTAGGATTCAGCCTTACCATTGATGAAGCGGAAGGTCTACAAGATATAAACAAAAAAGAAGAAAAGGGGTGAGTTTTTAAATGTTGTTGTTGTTTTATAATGTTGGATTCATAATACGTACTCTATTAAAGATAAAAAGAAGATGGTGAGTTTGAGTTTTTATAGGGAGAGGAGTAATGACGTTATTACCTGCTATCAATGCGAACGTAGGTCTTACCACGAGCAGGGTAGATTTTGAATCCGGAGAAGGCGCAAATCTCGAGCCTGAAATAAATAAAAAAAAAAAAAAAAAAAAAAAAAAAAAAAAAAAAAAAAAAAAAAAAAAAAAAAAGTGGTTAATGTCTATTGAACAATGGTGGTAATGAAGGGTGGTGATGGAGAGAGGAGGGGGGAATGCGTCCTTGTTGTAGTAGTTGTAATAAAAGTCGATCTGGTGGTAATACAGGTATATATCGTAATGGATGGATGGATGGGTTGGATAGATGGATTAAAACAAAACAAACCAACTTACTTCATCTTGATGAATGGATTATATGAGAAGGAAAAGAGAAAGGGAAAGAGATTCCCCCCCTCAGCAAATAAAATAAAATGCCACACGCGGAGATTAAATTATCTAATTTTGGGACTCGACTGTGGACCCTGTCATCGAGCCCTGGATATCATAAAGCATAATTTCCTTTTTTTTTTATTATTATTATCAATAACAAAACAAAACAATAATCTATACAACATAAATAGAGAGGTAAAATCTACTATATACAATGGGGAATGACATAAAACAATAAAGGCATAAAAGAGGGAAAGAGGTTAATCAAAGTGGAAAAGATCATCCACAGTTGATTCCATCTTGAGTAAAGAATCATGACCAAAGACACATTGATGATCATAACTTTTCGATAAATCCATTGCGGCACTTGAAGGAAGGTCTTGAGTGATAAATGAATCAAGGGAGGTATCGTCAAAGAGATGATCCAATGATGTAGGTAAAAGAGGAGATAAGGTGGGTGTAAAAATGGTCGATTCACTATTGCCTGTATCGATGCTTGCCAAATCCATTCTATCGTCATCATCTTTTATTGAGAAGCAGTCATCAAAGTCGAGTGATTCAGTTGTTCCAGTGGTGCATGATAATGAAGGAGAGATAGGTTGTTGTGGCAAGTTGATATCAGTTGGTGGTGTACGGGATGAGTGTTGTCGAGGACTAAAGCCAGGCATGAATTTCAATCGATAGAGATCCAATGCACGTTGTAATAGATTTCTTTTGTTCACCAGTTTTGGATTAAGCCATGCCTAATATATATATAACAAGTCAATAAAATAAAAGGTATTATTATAAAAAGTGTCTGTCTTTTTATTACCATTTTCCAACCAAGTTCATTACACAAGTTTTCCTCCATCCATTTCTGTGATGACATATCAGGAGATACCATTGCCCGAGGATAAACACAATTAGCCAAACGGAAACAAGTATCAATAGTATCCAAATCAATAGTATCCAAATGTATCTTGATCCTGAATCGCACATGATGTTCATCTTCCATTGTGATTGTCTTTGGTATACAAGGCAAACAGTGATTGTTGACAGATGAGCAAGTGCGTTTGCGAAGAGTACCATTAAGCATTTTGGTTTGACGAGCCGCCCGCCGAGATCGCATGGTCGGTGTTCGATTACGATATGAATCCACGGCCCGTTGAATTAAGCCTCGTTTACCCACAAGATCAGGATTCATCCAAGCCAGTTTCCATCCCAAGACATTACATTGTGTTTCATAATCCCATCGATTGCCTTGATATTTTTCTTGGGGTACATTGGCACGAGGGTAGACCTAGAGAGAAATGAGTTACAGACAGTTTTGTTATTATGGGTTTCTACTTACACAATTATCCAGTTGGAATGATGTATCAATATCATCCACAGTAAGAGTATCAATATCTGTCCGAATGGCATGTCGCTGTAAAACCCTGTTATGTGAATAGACAAATGATACCCATTCGATCCCATCACGTAGTTCAACCACAGGAGGACTCGATTTAATACCTTGTTCCACTTTATGTTTCTTGTTCACACCATCATCAGCTAATGCTCTTGCTTTACGTTTCTTGATTTTACGTATCATTTGTTCCACTTGTACGATTTGGTCCATGGTCAATTGATCCAATACTGGCTCCATTTGTTCAACACAGGTTGGCTCGTGTAACGTTTCAAAAAAACAGGACACTGCTGGGACAGCTATGGGTGAGGAAGACAAGGTAGGTAGATTCATATAAAGTTTAAAAGGAAAAATATAAAGTATTAAAATAAAAACTTGTGTAATATATATATAAAAGAAAATGAAAGTGTTCACATGAATTGAATGGTAGGATGAAAAGAGAAGGGAAGAAAAGGAAAAATAAAAATCCAGAGATATATCAAAATATTCAAACCCCGAACATGACCCTCCTCCACACACACACACACACACACACACACTTTGGATTCCTATTGGGAAACACAAATCATAGGATGTTATGACAGATTGATCGGAAGCACTCCCTTGTTCTTTGATCAGCGTTTTTAGTCATTGCAATAACAGTGTAAAGGGAGAGTGATCTTGGTGAAGGGGCACCACGGAATCTTTGTTCCTACCATTTTGACTCACCAAAGGGTTGTCATCCCGTCACCCGCCGGATTCATTTTCGTCCTGCTTTTTATTTCATATCCCGCCCATCCCGCGAAAACGAGAAAGGGTTCCCTAAAGTATAGATAGATGGGATCCACGTGTCGTCGGCAACCCCACAACCGAGTACATTATTAAAACAACCATTGGGCAAAGTCTAGTTTAGTTTAATTTAGTTTATTGTGTTGAGAGATTGTTTTCAAATACATAAAAAAAAAAAAAAGGAGGCATCTATAATACAACGAAGGAGAGAGAGAGACAGAGTAGGGGGATAACATCTAATTCTATTTTGACGAAGAGGATTCATAGGGCTTGAGAGAGGATTCATAAGACCTAACCAGACGTTCGACTTCTTGATCCCGATTATGCTTATTATGAATTCGAATCAAGTGGCGATACATGGATTGAAGAGGACGTAATTCATACATTTGTTGGACCAAATCAAGCAAGCGTTCAGCCACCCCCGGACGATTGCGTTTGAGCGCTTCATGTCGAAACACATGGTTAAACGACACAATATTAGGCTTAATCCCACGGGTTTCCATTTCCTTCAAGAGTTCCTTGGCCTTTTTAATGTCGCTCTTTTTACAATACCATCGGATCAATGCGTTGTAAGTCGTCAAGGTCGGTTTGATACCCAATTCTGGCATCAATTTGGTATGAATCATTTCCAATCCCATTGTATTCCCATGACGACCATGAGCATCGATCAATGCCATCATTGTATCTACGGTAGGTGTCATGATAGGTTGGCGGATAGGTGCATGGCGAGATAACGTGGCGACTTTTCGGCCCAGAGTAGGTTCACGTTGAGGATGTAAAAGAGTGCCCAGTCGTTTGGTAGGAGTAGTTGTAGTAGGAGGAGTAATAAACACCCGATTAAAGATTCGATCCACTTCGGCCACATCACCCAAATGACCATAAGCATCCATCAGAGTATTATAAGAAAAGGTATTAGGCTGCAACCGAGTCAGCATATTGTTGAAGATCCCAGGTACTTTTTCAGGTTGTTTGCTTTGAATGGCCGCCATCATGTATCCATTGTAACTATACACATCAGGTGCCAAATCCCATAAAGACGTTCTGCTTGATTTCTCGGTGAGTTCAGACCAAATACGTTCCGTCAAGGTCCAATCACTAGCACGACCAGCAAACCCCAACATGTGGTTGTAATCACGAATATCTGGTGTATGGTTATAATGTTTCATATTGGCCCAGATCATCAACAGTCGTTCCTTGATGGCGACAATTTCATCAGGACCATAGGTAACCAGGCGTTGTAGCCCGAGAGATCGTAAGGTGATGGAATGGTATTCACTTGGTAAACGACCCACATTATTAGCTTGATGAATCGTCATATAGTTGGTCCACACCGCTTGTTGATCACCTTTTCGAATCGCCTGTAAGAGTTTGTGGTAGCCCGGCACTTTGGCACCATGTTGTTTGAGACGATGAGGATCAATCACACCACCATGACCATGTCGTTTGGAAGATAACAAGGTCCCCAAAGGACGTGATGGCCGTAATATTAGTGAGCCGCCTTGTTGTCGAGATGCAAGTGTTTTCAAAACAGTTGACATGGAATAAAGGGAAAGAAAAGGGAGGGAGGGAGAGTAAACATCAAAAAAATAAAATAAAAAAAAAATAAAAAAAAGCAATCGATTTTTAAAATCCCGCTTTGTCCAATCAGTTACAAGCTTACTCACAAGGGGCTCACATCCTGGGTTTGAATCCAGAAAGCTTTACTTTCTTTTCTTCTTTTTTCCATGGACCATTTCCCTGAAGGCTACTTTTATATCCAATCTCGGGCATCTCTTAAAGTGGTTGATGGTAATTACTTGCAGACATTAAAAAGTACTAAATCTTACTCTTGATTTACTTTAGTGGATGGGGCTTCTTTGAAGGTAAAACCCAAGGGTGCAGTTATGCAATGATAACTAATCTTTCTCTTACGTAGGACGATGCTACCATCTTATTATGGACACCTAAACACAATAGTGATGATCGAGATAACCAGTTGTTTTACTATCAAGGCAAGTATAGTAGTGTAGCCTTTGATTGACTCACTCACTTTTTTTTAATTTTTTTTATTCCAGATGGCTTTCTCATTAATAAACATTCGGGAAAAGTAGTGGACATTCGTGGTGGACCTATCGTGGAAGGAGCACGGATCATTCAGTACAGTCAAAAACTCGTAGCGGATGCACAAAATCAACGATGGGGATACAATAGTAAAGAAGGCTACATTTATGTCTTGTCCGATCCACGATTTGTCCTCGACGTGCGTGGTATGGAGGATGGCTCACGGTTGGTCTTGCATCATAAAAAATATGCACTGGATCCTACGAATCAAACTCAATTATGGGATCTCGTCCCGGCAGGCAAGGTGCGTGCTGAGCGGGAAGTTTTATTTGAAACCAACTTTTTATGACGGCGGGATTTGAAGGCGGGATTTGAAAATTAATAAACTATAAAAAAAACCCCTCTCTCTCTCTCTCTCTACCTGTCTTCTTCTTCATTGTACACAATGTCTGGTCCTGTCTATTTGGTAACTGGTGCTTCTAAAGGAATTGGTAAAGCCATTACTCTGTTAGCTCTTACAAAAGTCAATGCTCGTGTGGTGGCGGTGGCTCGTAGTCAAGAACTCTTGACATCCTTGAAATCTCAAGTCCAGGATGAACATCCATCTTTAAGTGATCATTTGGAAATTATTACTGGGGATGTCTGTGATGAACAAACTGGTCGTCGTGCTGTCAAAGTCGCTTTGGATAAATGGGGTCGTCTGGATACTGTTATTGCTAATGCTGGGTGAGTCCCCGAAAAAAAAAGTATGACAGGTTGCTAAACTAACGATTTTATTATTATAGTGTATTGGAACCCATTGCTTCGGTCAGTGACAGCTCTGTAGAAGGATGGAAACAGTAAGTTTATCTACCAACATTCACACACACCTTTTAACATATCTTTTTATGTTCATACCTGTAGTTTATTCGACGTTAATTTTTTTTCGGTGATCTCTTTGGTTCAAGAAACCATTCCTCATTTGCGTAAAAGTAAAGGAACAATCATCATGATTTCCTCTGGTGCGGCTATTAAAGGATATCGAGCCTGGGGTGCCTATGGAGCGTAAGTACCAGCTAGGAGAAAAAAAAAAGAATAACATGATAAACTCAACTTTTTGTTGCTAATTCCACTAGATCTAAAGCGGCTATGAATCATTTGGGTATGACATTGGCGGCAGAAGAACCCGATATTACGACATTATCCATTCGTCCAGGTGTGGTGGATACAGGCATGCAACAATTGATTCGTGACAAGGGACAAGAAGCAATGAAGGATGATCATGGCAAGTTTGTGGAATTACATCGAGATGGAAAATTGTTATCGGCTGAAGACCCTGCTCATGTCATTGTCACCTTGGCTATCAACCCTCCTCAAGATCGATCGGGCCAATTCCTTAGTTGGGATGATCCTGCTTTATCCGCTTACAGAAGACCCGAAGCACAAATGTAGTATAGTTTATTACTTATTTATTCAAATGCTCAATTAATTAATTAATAAAAATGTATTCTTCTTTTAAATAAACCCCACTTGTTTTTACTACTGGAAGAAACCTGTTGTCCTCGATGTGGACAGGTTTGAATTGCTAGTTTGGATTGCCCGATAATGACCGTGGCCATATTAGGATGGTGACGGTAATGGGTGCGTGCCAAAGTGACAAAATTCGGCATACGCTGATGGTCAATATCCATACTGATATTAATGGCGGCTTGGATTTGTTCGATCCATTCCACCATCTGGGCCAATCGATACTCGTCTTGTCGTGGTCGTAGTAAGATTTGTTCCCCTGTTCGAGGCGAATACAATCGAATGGTATACGGTCGTTGGGGATAATCATAGGCCCAACCTACCTCGGCACCTTGTAACCCATGCATTAATAACACCGAGGTCGGAGTTCTCATCGTGCTGGTAGCAGCCAATAAAGTGCCATGCAATTGAACAAAGTGTCTCCTAAACAACCCTCCGTCAATATGCATCTCTCTCTCTCTCTTTTTGAACGTGTACAGACTTACTTCCATCGTCGGTTCGTGGACGGTTGATTGTGATGATCCATTTCTCTTTTGATCATCATCATCCCAGATTTCATGACTGAACAGGTATAAGAAGGTAGTATTTCATCATCCTCATCTTTGACAGGTGACACAAGGCTCGGTGATACTGTGTTTCTTCGTTTCTTCTTCTTTTGGGTACTCGAAGAAGAGTCCATGATAGATTGTAGAATGGATAACATGTTGTTGAAATACAAAAAAAAAAAAGAAGGGTCGAAATGAAAAAGAAAGGATCAAAGGAATAATAAAAATGCATGCCCTTGCATGAATTGCTCAACCCATGGTTTCTTCCAAAAGAGGTAACTCCCTATCCATTTTGTTTAAGGATGGTGGTTAAAGAAAATCATGCCAAATACCAACTAGTTCAAATCCCGACAGTAAACCCTGACGACCGATCTCGCTCCAAAGGAAACATGAGCGAGCCACCACTGCCACCCCCTTTTTTCTCGTTTTACCGTTCTGTAAACAAACAAATAAAAGATATATCTTTATTATTGACCCAATTTTCTCCTATTGAGGACCAACATGTTATCTAGTTTATTGTTTGGTTTCGAGTATGTAGAGAGAGAAAGGTCTCTAATGGTGGTCTGTATCGGAATTTCAATTTTACAAAAAAAAAAAAAGATCTGTCCCACTGGCGGTGACTCATTTATAAACCAACTAGAATCCAACGGGTCTATCTCTTTCTCTTTAACTTTTTACTTCTCTCTCTTTCTCTCTCTTTATTATATAACCATCAGCAACATCATGTCTATAAAATTACAACCCAGTTTGGACAATGTCAAGACCATAGTGGCAGAAAAACAAGGCAACACCATTCCCATCTATGCCGAACTCGATGCTGATTTCTTAACACCTGTTTCAGCCTACCTCAAAGTAGCTGATAAATGCGATTACTCCTTCTTGTTCGAATCAGTTGCTGGTGGGGAAACTATTGGTCGATACTCTTTTATTGGTGCTGGTAAGTAAAACACGCATCTTTTTTTTGAATGTTGACTCTCACTATTTTTGTTCTAGATCCTTATAAACTATTGAAGGTGGGTCCTGACCAAGATATCCAAGGTGATCCTTTAACTGCTGTTGAAAAAGAATTGGAACCTATCAAATATGTCAAAGTACCTGGTTTACCCAGCTTTACAGGTAATATCACACAAACAAAAGCGACTCTTTTGACGACTCACATATATATTAAGGTGGTGCGGTTGGTTATGTTGGATTTGATTGCTTTGAATACTTTGAACCCAGTGTGAAAGGTAGCGACAGCCTGGCCGATCCTATAGGCATCCCCGATGCCGTTTTCATGCTCTGCGACACCCTAGTGATCTTTGACCGTGTGCGACAACTCATCAACGTGGTCTCACATTACCGTAGCGACAGCCAAGACCCAGCAGTGATCGAACAAGAATACGCACGAGCGGCCGGCGAAATCGAAACCACCGTCATGTTATTGAACCAAGACACTATCCCCAAGGTACCTCAACCACCCGTGGTGCTCGGCCAACAAGCGACATCCAATGTAGGCAAACAAGGCTATATGGATTTCGTCTCGACCCTGAAACATCATATCAAGGAAGGCGATATTTTCCAAACTGTGCCCTCCCAACGACTGGCACGACCTACCACCCTTCACCCCTTCAACGTGTATCGCCATTTACGCTCTCTCAACCCTTCACCCTACATGTTTTACGTCAACCTCAAAGGGTTCACGATCGTCGGTGCTTCGCCGGAAATGCTCACCAAGGTCCAAGACCGTGTGGTGTATACTCATCCTATTGCCGGTACACGTAAACGAGGCAAGACGCCCCAGGAAGATCAAGCGTTGGCGGCTGATTTACTGGCGGATCCTAAGGAACGTGCAGAACATGTCATGTTGGTGGATCTTGGTCGGAACGATGTCAATCATGTATGTGAACCTGCCTCGGTCAAGGTGGATAAATTGATGGAGATTGAAATGTATTCTCATGTCATGCATATCGTGTCCAATGTCTCGGGGACGTTACGGTCTGATCAATCGCCGTTTGATGCGTTCCGGGCCATCTTCCCTGCTGGTACTGTATCTGGTGCTCCTAAAATCAAGGCTGTGGAACTTATTCGGAAACTGGAAAAAGAAAAACGAGGCGTCTACGCTGGGTAAAGTTTTAAAAAGGAAAAGGAAAAAAAAAAATGGGTCGGTATCTAATATGGGTTTATGCTTTTTTTTTTTTTTTTTTTTATCTAGTTCGGTTGGACACTTTGATTATTCTGGTGATTTGGATACCTGTATTGCCATTCGGACAATGCTGTTTAAGGATGGTGTAGCCTATCTTCAAGGTAAAAAAAAAAAAAAAAAGGAAGGAAACAAAAAAAAGTGTCAATCATTCATAATGTCTTTTTTATTTTGCATAGCTGGTGGTGGCATTGTATATGATTCGGTTGAAGAAGAAGAATACCAAGAAACAATGAACAAGATGGGATCTAATCTGGCCACGATTACTCAATGTGAACAAAAGATTTGGGAACAACAACAAGCTGAATCATCATCATAGTCATAGTTAGTCTATAGTCTTTACACAATGAAATAAAAAACTTGCTTATCATCCATCTGTAATTCAAACGCCGCTCAGGGGTCATGATTATTAACCGAATTATTGAGTGGGTTGTTTCTTCCTTCTTTCCTTTTCTATCCATCTCATATTTTTATGTGTAGCCTGTTGTATTGATAGCTGGTGATTTGATATCACTTTGGTAACACTTGATCTGGCCCACACAATACCTAACTCTACTTTATTTTCTTTTACTTTAGGTATCAACATGACAACTTGATCTACAAGTATATTCTTGCATGTTTATATCGAAAAGGATCTTTGCGTGAAGAGGAGGATTCGACATGATAAGACGGACTTGTAAAAACCACGCGCTGAATCATCACAATGGCGGAACGGAAAAACCTCTCACTGATCAGGAGGATCATGATACATACTCTAACCTTCTTTTTTTTTTTTTGTGTATGTTGAAAGGGTTTATACTCTTCTTGTAAACATATTGGCCAAACTAGCAAGTGTTTTTAACCATCGTGACCCAAAGTAGTGATAGTTTAACAAATTTAATAATAGTAGCAAAGTTTATATATATATATATATGTATATATGACTAAAATAATAAAACGCTATTCCATCTATCTGTCTCTTATCTATACTGTTTTTGATATCTTTGTTACTTTAGGCAGACTTATCTCTTGGTTATTGCATTATTAATAAGGGCAATGGAACTATTGGCTATTGTCGATCTCCAGCTATACAGGTTAGTATACCCGAACCTCGTGGATGTGGCGAGTATGGTCCAACTCCGCCTTGCCACTTTGAATACATGGCATGATTATAATGTTATTCGTTCTTCCATGGTAATGAATTATATAATAAATTATGTTCTGTCTGTGTGTGGTTAAAAAAGGACAACAATCCACGTTCTTTTTTGAAATCCCGAACCCAATGGTCTTTGATAGCAGGTCTTTTCTTTTCCAAAAGCACGCTACGTTATCTTTTTAAGCATATTACTGGGATATAGATGAATGATCCTGTATTTCATGATACAAAAAGGACATGATTTTCATGAAAACCGGATCGTATCATCCAACTGTGGTATTACCGTGGCAAAAAAAAGGTTACACAATAGTAAGGTGAAACTAATTTACTTGTATTTCAAATCCCGCATTGTTTTTTTCCTTGTCCAAAAGTGAACCCCAATTTTTTTTTTGATCCTTCTCTTCTCCCTTTACATTTTTTTTTATTTAATTTATTTAATGGCCCTACCCGAAATCAAATGCCGAGTACGTGCAATATACCCCTTCCAGTCTAATGAACGGGCTTCTTTATCCTTCAACCCTGGTGACGAAATCGATGTCTTGACCCAACTCGACTCTGGTTGGTGGGATGGTTGGTAAGTTGTTGAAAAGAAAAGAAAGGCTTTGTTAAAAAGGGAAAATAGGCAACTGATCCTTTTTGACAACAACGAGCACTTGTGTGGGAATTAAATGTCTGTATTAGCTAATCGTTTATTGTATTTATTTATATAGGTGTAATGGTATGAGGGGTTGGTTCCCTTGTAACTATGTTGAAGTCATTCGGGACGATGCCTTTGATCATTATGGAACTATGGGACTTGCTCAAGAAGTTGGAAATGAATCTATCGACAGTGCTCCAGCCTCTCGCCAAAAACAACAACAACAACAACAACGTCCTGTACGCCAAAGACATAACAATACCGTTCGTAGTGTCAATAGCAACAGCAGCAGTGCCACTAGCTCAGTATATCAACAACCTTCTTCACAACGTCTTGTCAAACCACAAAAGAAGAATCAAACGAATGGTATGGATCATCGATTATCATTCCTTGCTTATCCACAACAACAGCAACAAGATTGGTCCACTACAAAATCCACCACTCCACGATATCAACCAGACGAAGAGGAGGAAGACGATTTACGATCCGATGCCAGTATGGATAGCCGACTACCTGAAGGATGGACTTTAATGTTGGCCGATGATGGGAAAACAAGTTATTATTATAATCATTTGACAGGCGGTATGCGATTTAAACATCCTGGATTATCCGACTCTGATAACGAATACGATAGTGCGAATGAAGACGATCCTCCCATGATAGAAAACAACAAGAACAACAATAGCGCCATTCAACTCGGTGAATCGTCCTCTTCTCCTGCCTTTTCACCTACACCAATGACTCACTTTTTTGAAGAACGGAAAATCATTACTGCTGATGCTTTGAAACGACTCAGTATGGCTTCTAGTGATGATGGTGAATCTCGGCAGTTGCAACAGCAGCAACCATCGTACGATTATATGGCTGATACTCAAAATCATATGGTTGATGATGATGATGATGATGATAATGTTGAAAAGGTAAACAAAACAGGCACTTGACTGACTGACTGACTGGCTTGTATATATATATATATAGATGATGGAATCCTGGGTACAAAGGGAAACTCCACAAGGCCGACCTTACTTTTGTAATTTAATTACACAAGAAACTACCTGGAATTATGATGATATCGATCCTGCTACTGGACATCTGGTAAGAGAGGCATTATTTGATCTCAATGAAAGGAAAGAAAAAAAACATCTCATTCACATTTTTTTCTTTTTCACGAAATAGCGATCGGCACAAGATGATACATCAAGTCAAGAATCTGATCAACATGGACCCGATACACCAACCACACATGGAAACTCATCTGGTGACGGAATGGACAAACTCAGGACAGAACAAGATCAAACATCAATGGAACCCCCCATGACATGGTCCACTCTCTCATCCGATATTGCCTTGTCCATCCACCAACTCAACACGGTAGCTCAACAAAACCAACGACACAAACTCATGGCACATACATCTACTGTGGTGGAAACAATCCGTATCATGCTGTATGCCAGTGGCTCGATGGAAAAAGATGTCTCTCAAACCCAAGACCCTGCACTTCGTGAACCTCGACGGACTGTCATGGCGTCCTTATCCAAATTGGTTCTCTCGGCGAAAATGGCATCGGAAGCCACGGATGGTGGTCTATCTGAATCGGTGGTCAAGGTCCAACGGGATGCTGGCGACGTGCTCTCCTCGGTGCGGAACTTTGTCACGACATGTCAACAATGTCAAGTCCAAGTGGCTCATGTGGATCCTCGGCTGATTGATTCGCCTGATTATATCTCGGGACATGCCAATATGAATAACAAGACAATGATAGCGACCATGAAGAAACTACAACAAGAAGATAATCATCCTAACCCCGCCATTACTACCATCAGTATTCCAACCCCTACCACATCCACCGGTCTAGCCACACCATCCACCATGAAACTATCCGATTCGGGGGTAGCCATGGTACAAAAGGCAAAGTATCCTCTGAATCAAGATCTCGTAGTCAGTTTACGCACTCATGGGAATCAAATCTATGGATCAACAGATGCACTCTCCACCTCGGTGTCCTATTTATTGAACCTCTATCGCACGACAGATGATGATCAACAACAACAGCGTCTTCTCCATCAAAACCATCCTGTTTATGAAGATACACCTGAAGAAGAAAATGGAAAAGCCAATGTCGTCCACCTCTTCCGTAGTCTATCTGCCCACCTCAGTCAATTCCTTAGTATCCTCGAGGATATCGATGTACCGGTGATTACTGATGTAGATCAAGAATTACCTTCGTTTAGACCCTATCGGTCTGATAAACAACAATTGTATAATGGTGTGGGAGAATTATTCGGTACGGTGCAACAATTGACGGATCAAATGAACGAACGCACTCGAGCAGGTCAAGCCATCGATCAAGCCATTCAAAAGGTGGAACGTACTATTGAAGGGATCTTGATGGATGTAGCTGAAATGGTGATTCAACGACATGCTTGGATGGTACGACAAGAAGAAGCGATACAGAACAAGAATAATGGACCATCATCCACCATACCACCACCAACAACAATAGCAGCAGGGACAACCACTACTACAACCACTACTAATAACAACAATATACCACCTGTTGATGGATTGATCTCGGTTGGTGGTGATCTCACTATATCACCTATCACTCCTCACTTTTATGATGCTCCTTCAGATGAACACTGTGAAGAATTCAGTACTAGTCCTTCGGCAACAACCATGATCAGTGGTCTTGAAGATTCTCGTCGACGGGGTACATTGGCTTCTTTACGAAAACGCACTAAACCATTGGATGACAAGACGTCTACGAACTGGTTCTTGGCACCTGATTATCAACCAAACGAACTATTGTTTGGTAATGATAATAATGTCAAAGGAGGGACTTTGGCTGCTTTGGTGGAACGCTTGACTATGCATGATAGTTTTGGTAAGGAAAAGAGAGAAGGATTGAATTGAATAGAAACTCATCGTTGTTGTTTATAGATACAAGTTATATTGCCACGTTTTTATTGACCTACCGCTCATTTTGTGCCACTGAAGAATTCGTCAATTTGTTACAAGATCGATACAACATGCAAGCACCTGATGACCTCACCCCTGAACAGTTAGAATTCTGGGCCGAGACAAAACAAAAATTGGTGCGCTTACGGTAAGAACCAAACATCAGCATCATCATCATCAATATACTGATTATTCTTTATAGGGTATTCAATGTCCTCAAGAATTGGTTGGAAAACTACTATGACGAAGAAGATGAATTTATTCTCGGTCGATTAGAATTCTTCACCAACACTGTGATCCGTGATGCCTCACCCTTCTCAGCTGACCAACTGAATCGATTGATAAGGAAACGTAAAGAAGCCGACAGTAATCAATCCGGTCTCAAGAAACTCGTCCCCAAAGTGATCAATGGTCCTTTACCTATCATGCCCAAGAATATCTCTCATATCCGACTATTGGAAACCGATCCTTTGGAAATGGCACGACAACTCAGTGTGTTGGACTTTAAATTGTATAGCGGTATTCGACCCATTGAATGTCTGAACAAGGCGTGGTCTCGTGATACGGTGAAAGGTGGTGTACCTGTGGCGGCCAATGTGATCCAATCTATTGATTATTGCAACCGACTGACTTCATGGGTGACTGATAGTATCTTGTCTTATGATGAAGCCAAGAAACGGGTGGTGATTATCAAGTATTGGGCTCAAGTGGCAGAGGTAAGAAAAAATGACTCTCTCTTTTTCCATACTAACTAACTAGATATCCATATTAGAAATGTCGAAATATGAACAATTATAATACATGTATGGCGATCATCTCTGCGTTTGATAATAGTGCGATCGGACGACTCAAGAAAACGTGGGAACTATTGGGTAGTCGTACCAGCCAGGCACTGTCACAAATCCGAAAACTGATGGGTGCCAATCGCAACTTTACAGAGTACCGTGAAATGGTCCACTCTGTCAATCCACCGTGCATTCCCTTCCTTGGCATCTACCTACAAGACTTGACATTTATCGAAGACGGTAACCCTGATTATCTTAAGAAATCCGAAGGACTGATCAACTTTGCCAAACGACAAAAATGTGCCGAGGTGATCCAGGAAATCAAACAGTTCCAAAGCCCGCCTTATACCTTTCATGTCGTGCCTGAATTACAAGACTTTATCAAGACTCATCTGGAAACCAATCGTGATGTGGAGACTCTCTATGAACGGTCTTTACAATTGGAACCAAGGGATGTAGTAGGTACGATCTCTTAGACACACAACTCTTTTATAAATGTATTTTATCTATCTATCTATATTCATACATACACCATCCATCCTCATTATTACTTTATCATTCCCTCTTTAGCTAATATAGTTTATCATTTGTTTTAATAAAGACCTCTTTTTATTATTATTATTATTATTATTATTCCTCTATATATGGCCTAGTACTGATAATTTTATAGTTTGTACATATCATTATTATTTATAGATTTGGGGGATTGACATGCATGACCTTGCTTCCGTTTTAACGGTCCTAGTAGAACATCCTCTTATAATCATAGCCAATGTGATCTACAGAGCCGGTGCATGATAAATACTTTGTCCCCCTCCCCTTACCATTTGAAACCCCGGTCTCTCTGTTGATTGATTGGCCAGTCCCCCCCCCTTTTTTTTTTTTTTTTTGGTTATCAGTTGAAATTATTATTCTTCCCTTTTCTTTCTTTCTCTCTCCATTTTTTTTTTTTCTTTTTTTTCTTTTTGCTTTTGTTTTTATTACTGGTGAATGACCAAACCGAAATTCCGTACAAGTGGATCAAAACATTCCATCAAATCACCTACCAGCTCACAACCTTTAAATCTCTTTTTTAAAAAACCAAAGAATTATGCATCGATTCCCTCACTACGGACAGATGATACAGTAAGTTGATGAACAACAACACACAATGAAAACTCATTTTATAAAATGTTGTACTATAGGGACCGATCCGTGATACCATGTTGATTGATCTCTGTAGTAGCCAAGATTCACCCATCATCACTCGACCTCATAACAAGACGATTGAAGATGTCTGTTTCCCACTCGACAAACCCACCACACCCATCACCAACCACGACGATATCGATTATGATAGCCTTGATCAATGGACAGCTAAGACGCCGTATTACAATGATACTTTGCCTACATTCTCGGATGCTCGTTATGGACATTTTTACGATGATTATACCAACGCAAGTCAACTTTATATATATATATATGATGGATACTAACTTTTTTTTTTCCTATAGTATTCTGGAAAACAACCTCATCATGATTATAGGGTATCTTTTTATAGTGTTGCCGAACCATCCACTCTACACGCCAAAACTGTCACCACTTTACCCACCCATCATACCCACTTTTCCGATCTGTTGAAAAAAGGATGCTTTTGGCTCGACGTGATGTGTCCTACAGAAACCGAAATGAAACAACTCAGTAAAGCCTTCCATATCCATCCTTTGACCACCGAAGATATCGCCATGGAGGAACCTCGAGAAAAATGTGAAGTCTTCAACAATTATTGTTTTGTTTGCTTTCGTAGTTTTGATCAAGATCCTTCTTCGATTCATTACCTACAACCTGTGGGGGTGTATATCCTCATCTTCAAACAAGGCATTTTAACGGTAAATTCTCCAATCACATATTATATATACTAACTATTATATATATATATATATATATATACGTGCGGTAGTTTCATTTCCGACCTATACCCCATTCTTATAATGTCCGTCGGCGAATCAAACAATTAAAAGATTATATCAATGTCACTCCAGGTAATTTCCAAAAAAAAAAAAAAAAAAGGAAGGGGAAGGGATAAACTAACAAAACATTTTATAGATTGGATATGTTATGGATTATTGGACGATATCACCGATTCATTTGCTCCGTTGATCCGAGGCATTGAATTCGAAGTAGACTCGATTGATGAACTGGTCTTGATCCTCAAGGAATCCGAACAAAGTGATATGTTACGGCGGATTGGGTATTGTCGAAAACGGATGATGAGTCTCCTTCGACTGTTAGTCACCAAATCTGATGTGGTCAAAACATTAATCAAACGTGGTCAAATGGTGAATAAGCCTTCTTCTCCCATCAGTCCAGAAGTGGTCATCTATTTAGGTGATGTCCAAGGTAAACATCCAACACATATACACTCTTATAGATTTAACCTCTTTCTTTTAGACCATCTGATCAGCATGTTACAATCTTTGAATCACTATGAAAAGATTTCATCAAGATCTCATTCCAATTACTTGGCTCAAATCTCGATTGAAATGACTCAGACCAATAATGAAATCAACGATGTCTTGTCTAAAATGACGGCGCTGGGTAGTGTGTTGATTCCAATGAATCTGGTGACGGGGCTGTTTGGGATGAATGTACCTGTACCCGGACAGTTTACAGAGGTAGTGTAGGGAAGCGGTGTGGTGAAATGATGTACTTACTCTAGTTTATAAATAGGACTTGACTTGGTTTATATGCATCACAGCTTCCATATTGACTTTTTGTATGACTTCGGTGGCTATGATGCGTTACTATAGAATTATTTAGTTTACTAGCTTGTTTGTTTGTTTGTTGCTTAATACCACTTTTATATAATAAAGATAATAATACACAACGATCCTTTTTTTTGGGGGGGGATCAAGTGCATGAATCCACCCTTCTCTTCTCCGCTTTTTAATCGCCGCTCTGAACATAAAATGGGGTAACTCCATCAAACCAGTGATGGGTATGTACATACACCTATTTATTACATAATAACAATGTCATACTTTATCTGTCATCCAAGGATGTTTATAAATCTGTTCCAAGGTTGGTCGGTTTTTAGGATTTTTTCGAAACATCAAGGCCAATAATTGCCTACCTGCTTTTGAAGTATGAATGGTCGTAGAATGGGAATAGCCATGAATGGCTTGTAAAGTGCTTGAAAAAGGCGCTTGGCCATAAAGCAATGTATATAACAATACTCCCAAACTCCATACCTCGGCAGGTTCAGGTTCATACGCCAATCCTTTCAGAATCTCTGGCGATGCAAATGATAGCGTACCATGAAACCGTGTCATTTTCCCCTGATATCGAATAGCCGAACCAAAATCAATCAATTTAATCTAAAGGGGAAAAAAAAAAAAAAAAAAGTCAGCTATGAACTATTAATTCATGCGAGCGGGACTTGCTTTGAAATCCCGATCAATCAAGATATTCTCATCTTTGATATCACGATGATAAACACCATGCTGATGTTTCAAGTACAATACAGCTTCAAGGACTTGACGAAACACATGGCGGGCTTTCTGTTCCGAGAAATACTCGTATTGTTCCAAACAAGCAAACAGATCCATTCCATGGGTTTCCATGACCAAGTAGATGTATCGATCGTCTTGACACCAAGTGATCATGTGGATGATATGGTCATGGTGGAGTTGACCGAGCAAGCTGATTTCCATTGATGTATCAGGGACCTTGTAGATGAATTTAATCGCACAGGGTCGGTGGGTCACCCGATCGACGGCTGATAGAACAAACCCGTACCCGCCACGGCCCAAATAATGGCCCATATCGTATCGATCGACGAGTTGGAGTGGTAAGACATGGTCTGTCTACATCATCATTGTGGGAAATACAGTATGAGATACTTTTGCTTTATGCAAAAAAAAAAAAAAAAAAAGGAAGGTTACCGTCAAGTATTGTTTAGTCATAAGTCCAAAATAGTTATCAAAAAAGAGAGAGAGAGAGAGAGACAATGAGAAGAAGCAGGTTTATATTTATTTATATATATATATATAGATAAAAGAGCATGAATCATATGATTCATACAAGAGACAAGTATACATAAACTGACACCATCCATCATCACCCTATAAATAACTAGCTAGATTCCTATTGGTGCACAAACCTAATCCCTTATGCATTGGATTCTGCTTGATGATGCCCAGCTTGACCAAACACTAGTTTTGGCACATCAAAGAGATATCCCATGGTTCCTTTCTTGCCCACTTCCTTTTCGGCCTGGATCCAAAAGTTCATTTTACCTGTCACATCATCATAATAACCAGCACAATAATTACGACATCCCATCAGTTTCTGATTGTTCCTCTAATGATATACCTATGTCAGTAAAAGAGAGGGAAAGGATAATATACAAGTTACCTTGTTTCCATTGGGTGATTTCTTGAATGCATGATACATTTTTTCTTCCGTGTTGCCATTAAAAGTGACATAGGATGAATTTTGATCGAGAATCGTTAATAATGCTACCGGAGGAGGTCTATAGAAAAAGAGAGAGGGATGAGTCTATTTTTTTTCCAAAAATAAGTGTCCAATGACTTACACATTGACAATGGCACTTGAGATGATTTGCACCATAAAGTAAGGATCCCCTTCTTCTTTTTCCTTCATATCTTTTGAATATAATTTTCCCACTGCACAACAATGGACCTATATGATATATAAAGGTATGGCATAAGGTTTAACCTCCGTCTTTTTTAATATGGATACTTACATCTCCAGCCAAGAAGGAGACTCGGATAGACTTTTCACGAGCAAACTGTTGCAAGTTTTCAATTAACAGTTTACGTTCCACCAGGTGATTACCAGCAGTCCAATCTACAACATCATGTTATTATCATTATCATTATCCAATGAACACTTACGGTCATTCATGTCATCCAAGAGTTCAGGTTCCGAATTCCACTTGTTCAGTTTCCCAGTGATCAAATCACCCAAAGCACCTGTTTTGCCCGCCAATGTCGCCAAATCATACACTGCCGCACTATCCATTGCCTTTTCAAATAAGGTCAGGCGAGGGTAAATCAGAGGAACCCCTAAAAAAAAAAAAAGAGAACATTCGTTTCCTTGACTATTCAAGTTCATTTATTTACCTGTGACAACCAACAAGTGTTTGACAGTGTTTGGTAACCGAGTCTGGAGTGTATTAAATATGGTGTTGTAGGTATCTGGTTGACAAATATCTTGTTTTGTTCGTTCACCACGACAATCAAGTGATAGGAGTCCAATATGAGGTCCAAGGGTGGTGATCACACTGTTGCAGGTAGGTACAGTGCCTCGGATCATCCCGTGTTTTTCCGCTGCCAAAGCCACTGTGGTATGATGTTGAAAGAGATAATAAAATCGACAAGCATTTTCAAATAGTACTATATATAAAAATATCAAGTTCCAGTCAGTTTTCCTTTCATTGTTTTAAATGATAGTTACCTTTAAAACAATGAGCATTTTGCATTTCAGAAGGATAAGAGCCATAACCATCAATGATATCCTATACACATTTGTATCATCAGTATTCATTTTTCTATTTCATATCTATTTTACATGATCATCCCACATATTAATCGACGGAATCGATGCAAACGCCTTTGCCACCCAAGGATTCAGTGGTCTAATAACACATATGATAAAGTGAGTAACATTGTCATCTGCAAGTAAAAATCACTATTTACCCAAAGTTTTCCACATAGTTATTAAAAAAGAAGGATTCCACGCCATCCACCATATCCGGCGTCAATATCATGGCCAATCGTTTTTTCGCCACCTTTTCATCCGTCCAAGGCCGCATAAAGTCTTGATTGATTATCTTATCCTGATACAGTTGATCACCACCACCAATCAAGACATGGAACGGCATGATATGGTGTCGATCCAGGACGTCTTGCCACATTAATTGGTCCCCATACTTGTCCTTGATATCTTGTGGTATTTGGGAAAAACCACTACAAGAATGAAACATGAACCGCATGGCATGTTGAATAGCAGGCAGGTAAAAGTGTTGGTTGTAGTAGATGGCTTTTTGTTCATGTCGAGTGAGAGGAAGGGCTAAAGGGTAGCGCCAGAACCGATACTGATTGCGGTACGTGTCGAGGCATTCGGGTGTGAATTCAAACGAGCCACCACCACTGAGTGTCACCTCTAATCGAGACGGGTGCACGTCTTTGGACATGACTATCAGGCAGGACCCATACCATGTTTGTGTATTGTAGTCGATTTCCGTATAACGCAGTAAAGGGCCACAAATGATACTAGAAGAAGTTAGAGTCAGTTTGTCGAGGGTAAGGTGAGAAGATTCGTAATGTGTCATGTTTGAAAGAAAAAAGTGAGGTGGGCGTATTTTGGGAAAAAAAAAAAGAGAGGACTGGATAGCGGGGTTTAAATAACATGCATAAAGTCCTTTGCCTCTAGTTGAAACACACCCCACTGGCAAGATATCATCATCATCGTTTGATATGACATCCTTCTCACTTGCTTTTTGTGGAGATTGATCTATTAAAAAGGTAACAAAAAATGAATACTTGTGATACTATCAAAGTATTCCTGTGCAAAAATGAAACGTCGGCGTTTAAATATCGCTGAGCAGAAAAAAAATACAAATATGAAATGAGAACTCTCCTTTCTTCTTCTTCTTCTTCATTCTCTAATGCTATACATAAACACTTGATCAAAAACGATATGAAGAAATCACTATTACGACCTAAACATACGACATGTGACATTATACTGGATGAATCAAAATACTACTTTAGCGGTGATCTTGTGAGGGGTCAACTGGTGATTCAACCTACCAAACCCACCCAACTAACGGGTATTCGGCTAGAATTCTATGGCCATATCAAGACATTTATCAACATTCGTAAACAAGATGGCCACTACTTTTTTAAACAACTTGTTCGATTAAATGTCCAACCTGGTACTTTGAAAACTGGCAACACTTATACTTGGCCTTTTGAATTCATTCTACCAATGGATAACCCTTTACCCAGCTGTACTGAAGTAAGTCAACCTTGTTTATTACATAATGAATGCATACTCATCTAAATGTGGACATTTATAGTGTAATACGACTATGGGGGGAGGGATTGACTATGTCATCAAGGCTATTGCTGATCGACCTTCTTCACGCGATGCTATTACCACCACCTTTCACTTACCGGTATTGGAAAAACTGGATATTAGGGGGATGGCGGCATCAATATGGGATATAGTGACTTGGCAATCTCAGTACCCTGAAAATATCATTGATCAAGACGAATATCATGGTGTGGATCAGGTCGATTTGACTGCTTCTCTTCCTCATAAAGGATACACTAGAGGTAACTCATATATATATATATATATATATATAAGTATATAGTCATTCATTTATCATGTTTTTTTTATTATTATTATTATTAGATCAACAAATACCTGTTACAGTAGTTATTCAACACTTTCAACCTTACCAACGCACTAAAGGACTCGACATCTCATTGATTCGGAATACTCGAATCGTATGCAAAGAAAAGTAAGTTAATAAACTCCCACATTGGATGGATGACATGAAAGCCAACTCTTTATTTATTTATAAATAGAGCCTATCATTTACCACCTAGTGTTATTACATCAGTCAAACTCGATATTAATATCCCACCAACCACCACCAGCCAAACCATTACCACATCACTCGTCATACCACAACATATCTCACCTACAATCACATCCAATGCTCGACTAATGCAAGTAGACTACTCCATCGATATCAAAGCGGATTTGGATAGCACTGACTATCCTTTTATGGACAAACGACAAGGGCATTTGACATCGATGCGATTACAACTACCTGTCATCATTGGTACTTTTCCCTTGACCTCAACACCTCCTCCTATCGTGCCACCTACATTCGCTAAACAGCAACAACGATCTTCTTTGTTTGCTGGCTTTGATTTGTCATCGATACCAGCCACTTTATTGGACATATCATCTGTTAATCTTCGTGGGGATAGTTATTCATCCATGAAACGACATATCAATAATAACACCAATAATGAATTAACAGCAACAAAACAAGTATGGTCACCACCTGGTTCGATCCATGATACCAATCCATTATCACCCGCACTTAGCTCGGTATCCTCGACATCAAGTAAAAGAACTACAGTCAGATCGTCTTCCTTGTTTGCACCCACCATCATACAGGATAAACCTTGTTATTTACCCTTGTCTTTGGGTGAACCTTTTGATCTCCTTCAGACGTCCTTTATTGATACCAACAACAAGATCTTTACATCGGAACAACCTTTATTCACTCTGCCTGAACATGGTAATCAGGCAGTCGATCCACCACCTCATCACAACACTATTCAATCAATGGATCCACCACCTCATCGAAATACTATCCTGCCAGTCGATCCACCACCTCATCACAACACCATACAACCAATGGATTCACCACCTCATCACAACACTATCCAGCCAATCGATCCATCACCACCTCATCATCCCTCGGTCTCCCAGTACGACAAACCTCATGAATTTGACACGGACGATTCGGATGGTTCGGATGACTTGATCTCCATTTTGGCCAAGAGGGAAAAGCAACATACTCTGCAGGGTGACTATTGGCAGTAACTATAGAAATAGTATACTGTTTCATTGAAATCAATAAATAAAATCTCTTGCGCTGGGTTTGTGTCACCTTTTTGGTCAGGTGGTCTCAGCCCTATTGCCGGAATATAATGTGGGGAAAAAAAAAAAACCAATTTGGGCCCGTCGTCTTCCTCCTTTTTTTTATTTTTTATTTATTTTTAAAATCACCATACTCATGTCTCTACCTTCTGAAGCAGGCAACTCTTGGAATCGTAAACGAAAAAAAGCATCAATAGGTAAAAACTAGGAAAAAGAATAAAGATGACTGTGGTTGACCTTCTTTTTAGATTGTGTACTTTGTCGACAAGCTCATTCATCTGATGGTAAGTATCTTTATTGGAACGACAAGAAAAAAAAAAAAAAAAAAAAAAAAGACCTCACACTCTTTAGTCATGTAGTAGGCTGCCCTAGTCCACCTCCTTTAACACCATTACCTACTCCACCTAATGACGGTAAGTAAACAAAAACAATACTAATAGGTGGGAAACTAACACTTTCACCTTCTTCTTTTAGCCCATACCGAGTAAGACCGGATGTGGTGATAAACTATAGGATGACTCACACCCATTCTTTATATGTATATATACATAGACAAACCAGCAAAGATCGACTCCGGGACCATTATTACCTAACAGCCGCCGATCCAGAAGACGGGCCTATAGAAGATCGATTGAACCAAGTGATCAATGCGAAATACGAAGCGGGGTTTCTCAAACCATATAACTATGTCAATGGTTATGCTCGATTACAACGCTACATGGACAAATAGTAAAGTGTAACCCCCCCCCCTCCACTGCTCTCTCTCTCTCTAACTCGATCTTCTTTTTTAATATATAGTATGTCTTTAGAAAGTAAACAACGGATCTTGAATGTCATGGGTACCTTTCGACCGACCTTTCGAAATGTTGCACAGGCATTGACGGATGTGGATTTGATTTTGGTGGAAGAAGCATTTGATAGACTCTTATTGGTAAGTACCCGGTCTTTCTCTTTTAGTAACTGACACTTTTTTTTTTTTTCTACACTAGGATTACGATCGAGTATTTACTGCCATGGCCATTCCTGCTTGTTTATGGCGTCGAACAGGTGAAATTTATAAAGGCAATAAAGAATTTGCTCAACTGATCAATGTCTCGGTGGATGATTTACGGAATGTAAGTTGACAAGATCCAGGTGGGATGGAAATCTCATTATGTAAATGTATAGGGACGATTATGTATTTATGAAATCATGGCGGAAGAATCCACTGTGAATTATTGGGAGGTAACAAAAGAAAACACGAGCATGAACAATAGCTGATTTCTTTCTTTACATGTAGAAATATGGCAATGTGGCTTTTGATCCTCGACAAAAAGCAGTATTGACTTGTTGTTTGATTCATCCGCTCAAGTCGACATTGACTCTCTCTTGTTGCTTCTCCTTCACTGTACGTAGGGATAAATTCAACATGTAAGTACAGTAAAGGATAATGATGAATCTTGAACTGATCTCTTTTTATCTCATCTAGTCCGGTAAGTAGGCATCACTAAGACTCGATTGGGTTACTCATGCGCATCCTTAGACTATTATAGTGGGTAACTTTTTACCTATAGGAACCTCGTCTTGATCCATACACACACACACACACACACACACACTCACACATACTCCTCCATTTTATTATAATGTACATTCTTCTTTTTTTTTTCGTATAGCACATAGTTATATATATATATACCTTTTATTACAAACCCCAAATAAAATGACTCTCTTTAAACAGTGTATACTGCTAATCGCTTGCCACATGAAGCAAGGAGTGAATGTTAAACACCCGCTCATGCGAGTCGACTAAAAAAAGCATACACAATGATTCTAATCCTGGGCACCACGCGACCTGATTGTTAATAGTATGTTTACTACCGGTATCGATTCGCATGATAACATTGTGCCTTGCAAGTGTGCATCATGATGATATCTCCTTACTGTCTTTTTTCCCTTAATACCAAGGTTCCTTCTTCTTTAAAAAAAGGCGGGGGGGGGAACTATGCCAGGATACATACAACTGACATCATGATCATCTGATCCTACACCATATCCTTTTCCCAGGACAAGCGCAAAAACAGGACATGTAATTTGATTGGATGGCGGAGTTTTTTTTTTTTTTTTTTGTTGGCTAGGGATTCCCGAGGATTGACGTGGCTCCCTTTCTTTTCCAACTGGGATATGCAAATTAAACGGAAATCAACCTTTAAAGGATCACCATCATCACCATCAGCAACAGAGCGTGGACGTAAACGACATCATCGAGAACCAAGTACAGACAAGATCAACATGGTAAAAAGAGTAATCAAACAAAAAAAAGTGACAAGAGGATTAACTTTATTGTTATAGGAAGATGACGGATTCTCAGACGTTGATTGTCATATGGACATGCCTAAACTATTAAAGGACATTTTGATAGAAGATTATGAAAACATTACAAAGGATGATCAGGTATGTCAAACAAAAGATCCCCATCACCAAGACGACTCGACTAAACATATATATATATTTTTTGTAGCTTGTGGTTTTACCTGCCAAAGTGACGGTGACGGATATTTTGAATCGATACTTGCAGGAATACGAAAAAGTCAATGGGTAAATTAGGAAACTCTTACTCTCAGCTGATCCTAATGGACCTCCTTTCCTTTCCCCCCCCCCTTTTTTTTAAATTAGGAATGACGAAATGTTGGAACAAACGATTCAGGGCCTCAAACTTTATTTTAATCATACTCTGGGGACCATGTTACTTTATCGATCAGAACGGAATCAATATCAACAATTTGAATCTTATGGAAAAGAATGGGTCGATATTTATGGTGGAGAACATCTCTTACGATTGTTTGGTAAGCTTATACACAAACACACACACATCAGTAGTACTCACTTGGCCTTTATATAGTGGAACTACCAATGATGATTAGTCAAACCAATGTTGATATTGAAACCATGGAAATCTTGAAATCAACATTTATGGACATTCTAATGTAAGTCAAGGAAGGAGAAAAATAACTAATATTCTGTACTGACTCCTTTTTTTTTCTTTTTTTCTGTAGATTCCTTCAAGATAACGAAAAAGAACTCATTGTCAAGGATTACCAGGTCAATCGATAAGGTGGGTTAAATTATGATGTCACTGGGTTTTATTGTATTTGAAATCCATGCGGGACACTCAACCCTTCGTCAAGATGAACAACCCTATCGATAACGATTCGTATTTAGTTTAGCCCCCCAAACCCATTCCCATTATGCGACACATACACTTTCTTTTTATCTGTTAAACAATAATTCAAACTCCGTCAATCCATGTTTTAGTATAAATCCAATTTGGTTTCTCCTTCTCTCTCCCCCTTCTTCTTTATCTAATAAACACAAATACCCTTTTTTATAAAAACAAAAATAAGAACAATATATATATATAATGTCCGACTTGCCTCTTGAAATCATTGATCATATATTCACCTTTGTCGATGCCTCTAGCCTCTACGAACTCGGCCATGTCTCTCGTGTCCTCCGGCTACTCAGTCAAAAACACCTCTACCAACAACACCTCCAACATGTGTCGATTCGTTTATGGATGCATCAACCAGGCACCATGGCACATACCCCCATTGACTTTAACCAACCCACACGATCAGATGATTTGACAGCAGCTGATTTTACTTTTCAAAACCAACCTCTTCGATTCGATCCCAAGAAACCCATCCTGATCGATGGATGTACTGTCATTTTGTCTGACAAGACACATTATGGCTTGACGTATGAACCAATGACTGTACAACCGGATAGAACAAGCAAGCAAGGTCAATGGTCATTACTGGCTGAACAAGATGGGGATCACTTGAAACCTCTTGGACTGTCTTGTCATCTCAATCTGTTTAATCCCTTGTTATTGGACTCGTTAATGAAACAACAGACAAGGCAATTAAGGGAACGCATTCAACTTCGAAAAAACAAGATGACTAGTCCTTTGGCTGGATTCAACAAGTCCATGTTTGGTGCACCCCTCTCCATTCCTTCTTGATCTTGTCATCTTTATTTATTTGTAAATATCTGTATATAGTTAGCTTTTGATACCCACCCCCCCTTTTTTTTTTTAATCAATAAAACCACTACTTGTTTAAAAGAAAAATGTCGGGATTTGAATGTGCATGAAAACACAAGCCCTATCAAGGTGCATTCTATCTAAGGCCCCAACCTCCCACTGTTGATGATATGATGTAAAGTTGTTTATTATAATATAAAAAGAAGAAGACTATATATAAAAAGGGTCTATGGTGTGGAGTGTATATATGATAGGGATGATGTTCTTTTTTCTTTTTTTTCTTTTTTAAAAAAAAAAAAAAACGATCTATTTATTATACATGTCTATTTCTTGGTGGTGGACTTGAGTGCTTGTTCTTGACGCCAAAGAGCTTGTAAAGGTTGAAACACTTTACCAGGTTGATCACGCAAATAAAACAACTTTGCCCGACGCACCTTCATTTCGTTGGTCTGTTGCAACACCTTGATGGATTGAATGAGAGGTGAATAGAGCGAATACCGTTGTTCGACACCCACCCGCATGACGATATTACGTAGCGTAAACGATGTATCAATGCCTTTACGACGAATGGCAATACAGATTCCCATGAATGATGATGTGGTGGTTTCCCCCGGTCCATTGAGTGTTTCCACCACCACTACTGATCCGGGTTTGATGCCTTGAGGATTCTTGCGTGAAAATAACAATTGACGTCCATCCGTATCACGTTCGTTGATTTGTTGTTGTGTAATCCTTTCCATGACATTTTGTTTCGCAGGGGTCGAGTACGCAGCTACAAGATATGACAAAAAAAAAAAAAAAGGATTAGAGGAAGAAGAGAGAGTGAGTGACAGGTTACCTTTCATGAAGAGTGAAGGGGTTTTAGGCAATGATCTCCAAGGTGTAGTGACGATCTTCTTGATTGCATTCATGGTATGTGTGTATAAGAAGGGGGGAAAAGGAATGCAGAGAGAGAGAGAGAGAAAAAAAAAAAAGAGTTGTTTTGATAAAATTTTCAAGGGGCGAACATGGAGTCACTTGTGATACATTTCATCTCCCGACTGTCAAACTCAACTCTCATCGGGATTTCCTCTACAATGGATTCCCTTTCTTTGACTAATTGGACGGCATACTGACGACTAGCCGACGATCAAAACCACAGTCTTTGCAAGTGAGGATACAAGTTGTGATCTGGTTTTTGAGTGGCGAATTCATGCAAAAAAATTCAAACCCCGTCGATCAAACCCATCCAAGACTACCTTTGATGTCAGAAAGTAGTACCTTTCATTCATAATCTTAACGTCATGATATTTTATTTTCTTGAGACGCTTCTCCATGCCATCCCAAGCAGCGGGATATGAATTATTGGCAAATTTGATTGGCGGGTCATTGTTGGATGCGTCATGCTTAAAAGCAGGATAATCCCGCCTCTCTCTCTCTTTCCCACTAGTCATGTTTCGATCAGTATTCACTGCCATTGTAAGTATGACCGTGGTATATCAATGCCCAATATCCCACTCTAAAATCTTACCACTCCATGTTTAGCCCACGAGACGATGGTTACCAGCACGATACAAATCCACGCACTTTTACAAAAAACAACCACCCACCGTCAAATCCACCGTGACAAGTATTCTCTACAACACACCCACCACCTCACCACCCCATACACGGCACATTCTCCATTGTCTTGTCGAGAATGAAATTGGGGTGCTCAGTCGAGTCTCTGGCGTCTTGGGGGCACGAAACTATAACATTGATTCCCTGGTGGTGGCAAATACCGACGTACCCAATCTCAGTCGTATGACCGTGGTGTTTAATGGTGATTCCGTGGGACTCGAACAAGCGAGACGGCAATTAGAAGACCTGGTAATCCCATTCTCATTAAAAAAAAAAAAAAAGAAAGTGGTTTACTAACTGACACGTCTTTGTTAGGTACCGGTATGGGCGGTACTGGATTATACAAACACAAAACTGGTGGAACGAGAACTCTTGTTGATCAAAGTCTCTATTTTGGGTCCTAATCATTTACATGAACAAATGCCCACGACGATATTCCATACTGGGGTACCATTTACTGATGAACGGTTGGAACAGGTAACACTATTGGGAAAAAAAGGGGGGGGTAGACTAACTGACTGTATGTATTTTTAGGATCACATACCACCATCGGATACATTACGGGAAACATTTTCTCATTTAAGGGCATTGACGGAATTGACACGTTTGTTCGATGGTAAAGTAGTGGATGTCTCTTCTGATTCGATAGTGGTTGAACTCTGTGCAAAGCATGAACGGATCGATTCTTTTGTCAACCTATGTAAACCTTTTGGGATTTTGGAAGCATCAAGGACAGGTAAACCCCCCCCCCATGATGGATAACAATGAATAATGCCTTCCCTCCTTGTTAATAGGTATGATGGCCATGCCACGAACGCCTGTACACGATAATGCACACACCGATCAAGTCCATGAAGACGACCATGTGGATCCTACTATGCTACCTCCTGGATAACCCTAGTTTATACACATTTTAATAATAAAGACATAGTTTATTCATCCCAATTTGATTGTACTATACTTTGACTACTACTACGATCTATTGTAACCACGCTTTTGCCCACCCAGTTATAGATGGCTTCGTAACCAAGACCAGGATCAATACCGAGCCCCACGGCATACGTCGTTAATCTGTGTTTAAGTTCCTCGAGAGGGATTCGACCATTGGGTTGTTGATGAATCAAGACCAGTGCTAGAGACATGAGGAGTAATTTTCGGTCTTGTTCATTGGGAATCGAAATTGTCCGTGCTTGTTGTATATCTTTATTCAACCGTGTTAATATCCTTGCCAAGAAGAGACTAATAGAGAGAGTTAGTAAAGTCATTGTTTCATGAGGGGGGGGGGAAATCACTTGCTTTAGTTTATCGAGTTCATCTTTTAATACTTCAGCCTTGTCATGTTGTTGATTTAATACCGTTTTGTCGTCCTTGCCTAGACTAAATTGTTGGATGATATCTTTTAATGTTTGGATGATGGATTCCTACAAGATAAAGAAACATAGTGTTAACAGTGAACTTGTGTGAGAAAGAGAGAAGGTTGTTGCCTTACCACAATGGGGATAACTTGTTTATTTGCATTCTTTTGATGTTCGGATGGCTATTTTTTTTTTTTTTTAAAAAAAAAATGCATTAATATCAAATAAGATGATCACCCTATGACTTGCCGTTGTTCGGATCACTTTTAATTGTAATTGATCAGATAACGTCGTGTTATCAGAAGACTGTGGTGGTGGCGGTGATGCATTGAGTTGAGCTTTCTTGGCTTGTATGGCTAATTTCAACTGTTCGATTCTCTACAAGATCCATTAGTAATCACCTCCATACTCCCCTTCTTTTTTTTTTTTTATACCTCCAATTGTTCCTGTTTAGTATCCTGTTGATCCACCTGGTCTTGTTTCTTCATCGCATTATCCAAGTGTTGTTGTCGTTTGAGTTGAGCCAGACGTTGTTGTTTTTCCTGAATCAATAATCTAGCTTCTTGTATCTAAGAGGGGATATCAATACGAGTGTTCAATGATTTGGTATACACATTACCTCTTGCTGTTTTTTATAAAGACGTTCCTCCATGGCCGCCACTTTTTCGTTTTCTAAATGTAGTTCACGTTCGGATGCTGCCCATGTTTTCTTTGCCGATTCAGCCGCATCCTGTTGTTGTTGTTCGTGGATCTTTAGTGCCCGTTCGTTCTATTCAAACGCAAAGTTAGTTTTCCTCCCCTTCTCTTTTGTCTATTCACTCTACTTACATCCTTGACAGTAGAATTCATGTATTCCAAGATGACTTGGCATTCTTCATACTGTTTTTTTAGTTCGGCAATCTTTTTTTCAACTTTAGGCGTTGGACTATAATGGCAAGGTGTTAATGGCACATGTCCCCCAGTTTTTTTTTTTTTTTAATTACCTAATGCTATTGATACCTTCGGCAAGAGCAATGACACGATCAAAGCTACGAGGAATGTGGCTGGTTTCTTCGAGTTCTTGGAATATATCACTGTATTGTTGGATTTCCTCCTGTGTCCAACATGTGGCGAATAGTTTGGCTTCTTGTGGTGTGGCCTCGCGGTGCAAGACTTGTTGGGTGGGTAAATGTGATAAATGATTGGTGACATCTTGATTCCTAATGCCGAAACGATATTGTGTTAGTTGGTGGGTGGTGTCAAGAATGTCCTCCATCACTTGTTCACGTGAGATTGCCATGATAAAGATAAGAAGAATCAAAGGGGTGGTATTTTATTTTTTTTATTTTTTTTATGTGAGTGACCTTTACGAAGACAGTTTTCAAATCCCGACTTTTTTTTTTGTGGTCTGAATATGAGGTTGATTACTTTATTAAAATGTAAAATATAATGGAAGGGAGAGAAAGTTAAAGTAAGGGGTTTTATCTTCATACAAAATCATGGTTGATAATAAGAAGATATACTGTACAGAATGATAGTGAAGACAATAAAAAAAAGAGAGAGGGGTTTGTAGAATATGCAATAGAGAGGGAGATATATATATGAATGAATGAAGAGTGGTTTGTTATTTGATAGGAGGGGAGATTATAGATAGAATTGCCTGACATCCGAGGCACCAAATGATTCACTACAGATAGGACATCGTCGTTGTCGGGTTTCCAATCGAGCATCAATGCACTTTTTACAGAATGTATGCATACATCGAGTCAAGAGATGGCTTCGGAATCGTGTCCGACAGGTACCACATTTCAATAATGACTAGAGCATATAATATGTATTAGTCAAGCTTTTTCTTCTTCTTTTTCATTCTTACCCGTAGTTCTTCACATTCTTCTGCCAATTGTAATTGTTCCAAAGGCTGGTCACCATGTGAGATCATATCCCATTTTCGCTTCATCTTGTCATAGTCTTCTTCCACTCCAACTTGTAGATGTTTTTCTTCTTCCAGTGCCCGGGTCTTTTCTTTAAGTCCTTGTTGAAGCTATAGTATCAAGTTAGTATTATCATCCATCATCAAGGGGGGTCTTTGAATCTTTTTACCTCTAGTACATGACTATCCAGTCGTTCCAATGTATTTTTCGATTCTTCTAATTGTTGTGTCAGAGTTTCCACCATGGATTTATCATCTTCTACTGATTGTACCATCCGCCAGTTATCATTGTCCTTGCCAGACTAGAGAAACGTTAATTTAACTGGATACATGTCATGTTATTTATTCCCTTACCAACTGTAATTCCAATGACTTTTCACGTTCTTTGTGTTGTACAATCAGATCCTTTTGTTTATCACTGGTCAAACGAAGAGAGATCACATTGGCTAGTTGTTTTTCCTTGGCTGCTATCAGAGAAGGGAATGTTTGAGCAAACTTGGATTTCTAAGAGAGTTCAAAAAGGTCAGTCATAGGAAGATGTCTTGTTTTATTAATGATTACCTCTGCCACGAGTTTTAATCGATGTTCCGGTTTGTAATCTTCTTCAAACACTTTTTTCGACCTTTGTTCTTCCAACCGACCATAAATAGATGCCATTCGATCGATTTCATTTAAAAGTTGTGATTCCGTCTATTCACAATAAAAAGGTGAGTGATATGTTTGATTTTACCATGCCATTTGGACTTACTCGTTCAAATAGATCGATCATTAGTGATAGTTTTCGAGATTCGGTGGAATAATCAGCCAAATCAGCCATCAATACTTTGACTTGATCTTGTTGTTCCTGGTCACCATGTGATTTCCATCCTTCAAGTTGAGACTGCATCAGATGAATACGTTCTTTCATTGATGCCACTAATTGCTGTGATTCCATCCTATTCCATTGCCGTTTCGTCATTTCATCTAGTCGTTCCAGTATATATTTGGTTCGCCTAGTTAAAAAGCATGTCAGTCCCATAGCCTTTTCCCTTCGCCTTTCTGGAACTTACTGTGTTGAAGTACGGAATTCGTTAAATGAAGCCAAGTCTTGTGCCAATGGACCAGCCACTGTCGTATCAGATTTCAAGTCTTGTAATCGATATTCCAATGAGGTAATATATTCCTATAATGAATCAATAAAAGATGAGTGAGTTGCTTTTTTTTGGGGGGGGGAAACTTTACCTTTTCATTTTCGGCCGATTGGATCACCTGTTGGTTTGCTTCCTTGAGTCCAAGTTCCTTCGCGACCTGATCATCATATTGTGCCTTGAATTGATCTTTCTGTGTTCGGATCCGCGCCAAATCGTTCTCGAGTCTTTTCATTTCAGTTTCCATTGTCGTGCTCTGGACGAGTTTTTCCGCCTTTAGTTCCTCCATCCATCGTTTTCGAGCCCGGTCCAGATCATCCAAGGTTCTTTCCAGAGAGGTTCGCATCTGGTCTTGGTGGTGTGCTCGATTTCGATAGTATTCATAAGACGTTTGTAAGTTTTTGTAATGGTCCGTGTTGATCAATCGTTCTTCCGGAAGATGAGCTCCAAATTGTAGTTCGAGGCGGTCCAGTTCGGTGACGAGAGATTGTCGTTCTTGTTTGAGTTGAGAGATTTCCTTGTTCCTGGTGTCGATGATCAGTTGGTGTTCTGAAAGTTGGGATTTCAGCGTTTGATCGACAATGGAGCCAGGCTAAAGATACAACAATGACATGTTAGCGAGTCATCTTTTTATTGTTGTTGTTTTTTTCTTCATTTAGACTTACCACAACATCAGATCCAGAGTATCCCCTGGCAGTAACAGGAGCCGAGGATGTCACAGCAGGTGTCATAGGTCCCACAAAAGTAGTTTCCGCCGTTATAGTTGGTGTAGCCAAAGGAGTTTCATCAAGCGCATCCACAGTCAACCCACCCAGCCCACCATTAGCTAAAGACGCCACCACCTGACTTTTAGATCGATCGTGTCGTTTTTCGGCTTGCATTAACATTGTGGTACAATCATCCAATTCCAACATGGTTCGCTGCAGTTGATCACTACAAGATTGAGCATCTTTAGTCTTGTCGTCGTATTGTTGCGATAAGAATTGATTGTCTTGTTTGAGGGCGCGGAGATAAGCTTGTTCTTGTTGATAGGATGCTCGAAGATCTTCCATTTCTGCCAATAGCCAGTCTGAGAGGAGTGTATGTTTTTGTGAAGGTTCTACAGACAGAGAATAATAATAAAGTTAGTCGTTGATTCTTTTCCTTTATTGGTGAACATACCTAATCCTTGTTGCCATTGCTTTTCAAGAGTTTGTGCACCCTTTGTCCATGATTTGACTTGATCCAGTATTGCTATTTGTAGTTCTTTGGCCATCGAGTGAGTTCTACTGATCCATTCGCGTTCCGCCTTGCCTGTTTCTTTATGAATATCTATTGATAAAATTACATTAATCAGAGTCGAACTTTATTCTTGTATATGGTATAATTTTCCCCACTTACCAGATTGCATTGTTATATCAACAATACCTTTTGATTTGGCCACGAGTATCAGGTCCTGTTGAATCTACGTATATATATAGAGAGAGGGTAGGGTGGTTAATATGCATTCATCTACAAAATGATATTTCCTGATACACTTACCATATTCAATTGTACACGAATTAAACCCTTTGACGCCTCGATATGGATATAATCCGATTCCAACGCCACTTGTTCAGATTCCAGTTTCCTATAATCCAACTATGATGTATAAAAGAGTAAGAATGTGATAGCTTTGATTTACCTTTTTGTTTACCTTTGCTTCCTGCATACGTTTCAACCAACCATTTTTTGATAATGACTTTACAAGGATCTATGTTGAAAAAAAAAAAAAAAAAAAAAAAAAAAAAAAAAAAAAAAAGTCAACTTAAGATTATTATTACTATTATACATTACCTTTTCAGGATGTTTTAGTAAAGGTCTTGAAGAAGGTCGTTTGACAGGAGGAGATAAGATAGTAGGGTTGGAAGATGAAGAAGCCGAAGGTGGACCAACCAATGGTGAGCCAGAAGAAGGAGAAGTAGAAGAAGAAGAAGAAGTGGCGATCGTGGTGGATATATTAATGTTGCTAGTAAACCGTTTCTTTAAAGGAGGTCTTGAAGGAATGGTAGGAGGGTTGCTTTCGGTCCAACGGCGTTTAGGGTCAGGTGAAGCCATTGGCTATAGATTTCTTGTCTTGTTTGATAGCCAACAACAAAAAAAAAAAAAAATGGAATGGGAGGGTTCAATAAAGTAAAGTAAAAGGACTTTTTTATATAGATGAAGATAAATGTATAGTGTGTAGTTTTTTTAAATAAGTGTATATGTTATATATATATATATATATATATATAAAGTAGGTTTTATGAGGAGAAAGAATAAAACGGGAAAGGATGGAATATGTGAATGAAATGAGGAAGAAAGGTGGTAGAGAGTAAGGAAGGACAGGTCGTTTTTTTATTTTATTTCTTTCAGCTTGATTGAAACAATGTGGTGTGACTCGACCTCAGAGGCGACGGGATTTGAATTTTTCTGTCATGTATAGAGAGAGAGAGAGAAAGAGAAAGGGGATCACTTTACAAAAGTGAGTTCAATTAATAACTATCGTATCCATAGATGCCAATAATAAAGCTTCACATCACAAAAAAGACTCGCCCATCATGTTTTCATGACCTTGAGAGAGTGCATCCTTGCAGGGAAAATTCAAACACAACATTTCCAATTCCGCCATGGATCGCCATTTGAATTTTTTTCATTGAAATTAAAGAACCCAGCGACCGATCCCAGTTTCTTGCTTCCTTCTCTCATATTCAGGTAAATACAGAATACTACTTGGTCCATCTATCCATCCATCCATCCATCCAACTGCTTTTTATACACACAATCTATCAACAATCGATTCAAATGGTGATATCTTGTCTTTTTAAAAAAAAAACAATCTACAAAATCATCAACGGACGATCTTTTTTTTTGACATTATGGATGGATGGATGGTCAGTCATGTAGAAACAGATCAACTTATTTTTTTATTATTATCACTTTGAACAGCATGGTCTCTTTGAATTTGCCCGCTGACGTTTTAGCCAGCGCTGACGGTTCTCGCCGCCTCTTCAACAAGTGGTCTTACGAAGACGTTGAAGTCAAGGATATCTCTCTCCAAGACTACATCTCTGTCCGTCAACATGTGTACTTGCCCCACACCGCTGGTCGTTTTGCTGCCAAGCGTTTCCGCAAGGCTCAAGTAAGTCAACCCTCCCCCCCCCCAAAAAAAAAGACCTTTGACCTAATCCTTTTTTTTACCTAGTGCCCTATTGTTGAACGTTTGACCAACTCTTTGATGATGCACGGTCGCAACAATGGTAAAAAGTTGTTGGCTGCTCGTATCGTTCAACACGCCTTTGAAATCGTCAACTTGTTGACCGATCAAAACCCTGTGCAAATCTTGGTGGATGCTAT
This sequence comes from Chlamydoabsidia padenii, assembly GCA_025330725.1. Classification (NCBI taxonomy): domain Eukaryota; kingdom Fungi; phylum Mucoromycota; class Mucoromycetes; order Mucorales; family Cunninghamellaceae; genus Chlamydoabsidia; species Chlamydoabsidia padenii. Next base: position 245,053 of record JAIWND010000011.1, read on the forward strand.
CATCAACACCGGTCCCCGTGAAGACTCTACCCGTATTGGTTCTCAAGGTACTGTCCGTCGTCAAGCCGTTGATGTGTCTCCTCTCCGTCGTGTCAACCAATCTATTGCCTTGATCACCACTGGTACTCGTGAAGCTGCTTTCCGTAATGTCAAGACCATTGCTGAATGTTTGGCTGATGAATTGATCAACGCTGCCAAGGGTTCTTCCAACTCTTATGCCATCAAGAAGAAGGACGAACTTGAACGTGTTGCTAAATGTAAGTAGATAGAGGAATGGATATATAGTGTGGATATGAACTAACTCATTCCCCCCCCTTTTTTTTTTCTCTCTCTTAGCCAACCGATAAATGTACTCGCCCCTTTTATTGGATTCGAAATGCTGTATCTACAAAATCAAGTCTCTTTATTACGTGGTTTGGTCATTTGCTGTAGTATATAGATATTTCTTCCTCTTTTTAATAAAGAACAACCCTTTGACTATATGCGTTGGTCTTTGTCTTTTTTGCATGAGCGGGCTTTGTTTTTAGAATCCCGCTTCTTGGAAGACCCTATTAGGTGCAGGTATGCGTTGAATAATGCAAAAGCTATTGTATCTGACGAGCTTGGCTTGAATTGTCGTCTTTGTCACCTCTATCTTTGATGATAGGCCAGAAGATCGTCCAGCTATTATATATAAAAGTGTGTGGCTACATATTACAAAGTATTATCCATGGGTAAAAAGTCAACTGGTTTCTTTTTTATTATTAAGAGTAGTTATCATACAAAGAAGTTAAAAAAAAAGAAAGTGTAATTACAAAGGAAACAAATCAGAAGGGTGGTAAAGAGTTGTGTAAAAAAAAAAAAAAAAAAAAAAAAAAAAGAAAGGTACCAAGAGCTATAACTAGTATATGCTAACAAGAATAAAAAAAAAAAACATGTACAAAGATGGAGAGGGTGATATGGATTACTTTTTTGTTGTTGTTATTTAAGGTATCGATTGAGTCATTTCAGTTGAGGAGGTTTCTTGTTGAGCCCGCCGTGATTGGAGATATTCTTGTAATGAGACCTTGACCTTGGTGGGTTTAGGATCTTCTTTTTCATGTTGTTGTTGTTGTTGTTGTTGTGTGGATGAAGATGCCCGAGTTGTTGGTGGTGGTTGTGGATCAGTGGGTTGTGTACGCATATGCCAATCTTCTTCATCCAAAGGAATCGTTGATGCCGAACTTGCATCGCTTAATTCCCCATCATCGACATCTAGATAGACCTTTGTATCCTCTGTGGATTTCTTCTTTTCGTCCGACCCACCATCTTCTTTCTTGACATGCCCATCAACATGTGGTGTTTCATGCTTGATGTGTTCATTAGTAGAGGGATCTAAAAAGTAACATAAAAAAGAGGTGAGTATAATCTATTTATAGTTTTTTATTTTATTTTATTCTTTACCTGTCTCTGTTGTTTTTTCGAGCCGACCAGTATCTTCATTATTCATTGTTCGTTTCAAGAAATGACGCATCCATGCTTTTTTACAAGGAAGTTGACCTGATAATTTGGGTGTCACTGATCTTGATGTCGTCAAAGAAGGATTGATAGATTCCAGTTTCCGTTTCTTGACGTTACTATTACCGCCTTCAGAATCATCAGCAGATTCATTCCCCGATAAACTTGACATGGAAGATAGAGAGGAAATATCAGGTTTGACAGATGGTGATACTTTGACTGTTGTTGTTGGTAAAGTGGGAAGGTCGTCACCAATATCAATATCACCATCAATATCCAAATCATCATCCACATCCGAATGATGATCTTTTTTATTGCCTTGTTGTTCTGAACCACCATTTGTTGTTGTTGTAGAGCCACTGGGAGACATGGAGATCACATCAATATCACCATTTTCTTCAGTAGTAGAATGACCAGTAGTAGTACTTGGGGCGACAATGATCTGTCGAGAATGTTGCAAAGAAGACACATTGTTGTTGGTCTTGATAGGTAGCATGTTCAATCCTTTATGTTCCACCACCTTTTCTTGTCGAAGTCGTTCAATCAGGCAGACATCATGTTCATTACAAGCACAATCACCAAATTCAATATCGAATCGGTCCAACATGGTTTCAATCGCATCCCGAGTAGCCAATTCTTCTTCTTGTTGATAATCATCATCATCTTGATCCAATTTAATCACTTGACCATTTTCTTGTTGTAGTAGAGGATCAGGTTTGATATGAGCCACCGTTCGATTCTGTTGTTGTTCCAAAGCTTGTCGAGATTTTGATGACAAAGTACAAGATCGATACCATTCTACATTCTTCCGCCAAGAGACATGTCCTTTTTGCCAATTCCAGCCCAAAGTGATTTCTTCCCCAGGTTCAATTGTTGTTCGTGTAAAGATCCCCAGTCGAATGATAGTATCACCAGTTTGACAGATATCATCATCCAGTGACGACTCGCCTTCTTTTTTGGTTCGTCCACTAGAATACACCATGGTACGTAATTCAGCATTAGGGTGACAAGACCGCCGAAAGTAACGAGTATCATTACCCAATCGTCGACCATCAATACAAAGATCCAAAGTGGGATAAAACAAGACATGAGCACAAGGAGTACCAAGGATAGCATAATCATTCACAGCATCAAACTTGTATTCGGATTTGAGTAACATTTCACCATGTGCCTCCAGTAAAAAAGTGTTTGCATAAAGTTGGGTATTGGCAAACGCACCTTTTCTTGATTTTTTGCATGTTGTTGTTGAGCAAATAGGTGAGGAGGGATATCTATTATTGTGATGACGATAATGAGGTTGTTGTTGTTGTTGTTGTTGTTGTTGTTGTTTATTAGTGAGTGATCGAATGGTGATATGAGTAGCTGAAGATTGTTGTAAGGAAAGTTGATCAATGACAGTGAATGGACCCCCCGATGGTTGTTGTGATGATGATGCTGGTCGCCATGGTTGTGATGTCCAATGAGATGATTGTTTCCAGCGTTGACCTGTATCCTTGATGACTTCATAGACAAACTTGCTTTTGATCTTGTTGGTAGTAGTAGGTTGGTATTTAATATCATGTTTCCTTGCATTATGTCTTTTTACTGATAATGATGATGACCCGGTTGCTGTAGCTGCTGATTTTGACGATTTGGTGTGGTCTTGTACAGTATGATCCATGAGATGATTCCGTTGCAAAGATCGTTTAGGGACAGAGATCCGTTTTGATAACTTGGGTTTCTTGGGTGTGTTGCTGGTTTCAGTAGAAGAAGAAATGGTCGAAGGTGACTGATCATCAAGATGGAGGGATGGTCTGTCTCGAGACCGTTTACTATTGCTGCCATGTGCCGTGGATGAGGACTTGTTGGATAATGACCGACTGTTGCCGTTGGTGCCATTAGGTGATGACTTGTTAGACTTGTCTTCTTTTCGTTTTGCTGTTGTTGTTGTCGTTGTTGTCGTTGGTGTGCTAGTCGTACTTGTTGCTAATGCTGATTTGGTATTTCCAGAATCACCCTTGATGGAGTTGTTGTTGTTGTTGTTGTGTTTTGACAAGGTACGTTGGTGATGATGACTAGCCCCATCAGTAGTAGCACTAGCAGTAGTCGTGATAGTAGTTGTAACCGCCAAACGCTGAGTACAGTCATCACAAAGATATCGATCAGGGATAGTGTTTTGGGTGATATTCATACAGTAAGCGTGTTGCCAAGTCAGACACCGATCACATTGAATAGTAAATCCATCATCTTCTGTTGATTCGCAAATACATTGGATAAGGCCAGTATCGACAGGTGTAGGTTCAGAAGAGACACTGACTTGATCATCCACATCCGCTTCATTATTGGTGGCAGGTGAAGATGAGGTTGAAGAAGAGGAAGAAGTGTTGATGGGTAGAGGTGATAATTGTGTTTGTGTAGGGTGGAATGTAAGTGGATAGCCGAGTTTCGACATGCCTATAAGTTGAAAAAAAAAAAAAAAGTAAGTACAATAATAACATGGACAAATGTTTGCTACGATGAATGAGAGCATTTACCTTTTTTTTTTTTTTCTGTATGAGGATCAAGTACCAAAAAAGCAAACAAGCAAGCAAACAAACCAAAAAGAAGAGAAAAAGGAAAACGAGAAAAGAGAGTGAGTGTGGAAGAAAAAAAAAAAAAAAAAAAAAAAAAAAAAAAAAAAAAAAATGGGACTGCGTCATTGATTAGGGGATGAACTTTTTCTTTCTTTCCTTCTCAAAGACAATTTCACACCCCGCCTCCCGACCCGATTCAACACTCCCTATGAAAGGGAGAATCTGATTGGTCAGTTTCAATCTTCGACTCATCGACCCTCATTCCATGTTATGTTACCCATGATGAATGAGTAAAAAGATGACCGATGACGAGATGAATGAACCAGGTAATAGAAATCATAGTAAGCAATGACAGAAAAGAGCTAAAATGATTGGTCTAGAGCTGCACGTGAGGGTGCACACAATTGTCAAAAAGAAGGAGCTGAGGATTAAATTTTTTTTTTTTTTGATTTTTTTTTTCTTTCCTTTTCTTCTTCTTCTTCCTTTTTATTACATTTTATCCCTACTTCCTTCAACTCCCCCGCCCTACCTCTCATCATCGAACTGTTACAATAAAAATGCCTGCTCCGTCTGCTGCTACTACACCAATACATGATATCATGCCTTCCACTTCCTGTGAAACTCATGGAACAGCACCTAATGGAAGGAAATGTAAGTGACAACAAGAGTAAAAGGAGGTCGCATTATGATTGAATCCAACTTGTTTTAACTCTATTGACTTGTTTATTTTTTATGCTTCTATAGACGTTGTAGGTGTTTGTGCTATGGATCGAAAAGCACGGTCCAAACCTATGCGTCACATCCTTAATCGATTATTGGCCTATGGAGACTTTGATATTGTGATCTTTGGCGATAAGACCATTCTGGATGAAGGTAGGACCAAAAGTACCATATATAGATAGATTGACTTGTATGTGAAATAGATATTGAAAACTGGCCAGGTTGTGATTTCCTGATTTGCTTCTTCTCGGATGGATTCCCCTTGGAAAAGGCAGTGAATTATGTCAAACTACGCAAACCCTTTGTCGTCAATGATGTATCTATGCAAACTCTGTTATGGGATCGACGTGTAGTATTGGCGGTGTTGGATGCCATTGGTGTACCTACTCCACCACGTTTGGTTGTCTCTCGAGATGGTGGTGCTAAAGTCGGTTGTGATGCCGCCAAGGCCTTCAAGGAATGCAATGGAATGGATTTGGATAGGATACTGACTAAATATGCTAGTGATACTCCCGCCGTCGAAGTCACTCGTCATGGTATTGTTGCTGGTGGTAAATCACTCGATAAACCTTTTATTGAAAAACCTGTGGATGGTGAAGATCATAACATCAACATTTATTATCCTGAAGTCTTTGGTGGTGGTGGTCGTCGCTTGTTTAGAAAGGTAAGGAAGGGGTTTGTTTAATATGATAATAAATCGTTATTAAACTGTGTTTATAGATTGGTAATAAATCAAGTGAATTCGATCCTGATCTGGAATTCGCTTCTGAAGAAGGCTCTCATATCTATGAAAGTCTGATGATGACTGAAAACTGTGAAGATATCAAGTTATATACTGTCGGACCTACTTTTATTCATGCCGAAACCAGAAAGTAAGTTGGAATTAAAAAACCCCCTCCCGAACAATAACCAACTCCCTCTTTCTTTGTGTATGTAGATCACCTACGGTGGATGGTCATGTGAAACGAAACACTGATGGTAAAGAAATCCGATACTGCACCGAACTGACTCAAGAAGAAAAGGAAATTGCTCGCAAGGTATCAAAAGCATTTGGACAAAATGTGTGTGGTTTGGATCTCCTCCGTGTACAAGGCAAACCGTATGTGATCGATGTCAATGGCTGGAGTTTTGTCAAGGGAAATGACCATTACTATGATCAATGTGCCAAGATCCTCGCTTCCAAATTCTATCGATCCATTCAAGAACGTCCTTCCTCTTTGGCAGATATTCCATCCAAGATCTCTCCTGAAAACTCGTGGCGTCTCAAAGGCTTTGTGGCTGTCTTCCGGCATGGCGATCGTACTCCCAAGGACAAGTTTAAAATCTCCGTCAAGTCTCCTTTTTTTGCTGATCTGTTGGAAGGTAGTCGTCAAGAGGTGGTCTTTAGACAAAAGCATCAATTGGAAAAGGTGTTGGAAGCGGTGGCGAAATGTTTGCAGGATGGATCTGAAGATAATGACAAGATGCTGGCTTTGAAGGAAATCTTGGACAAGAAGTGCACTTTACCCGGAACCAAGGTCCAACTCAAACCCAAATTTAACTCTGAAACAGGGAAATTAGATAAATTGCAGCTCAATGTTAAATGGGGTGGCGAGGTATCTACTAAAAAACAAAAAGAAAAGGAATGAACATTGGTTGGATACTAACTTTTATTATTATATTTAGTTTACTCATGCTGGTCTATATCAATCAAGGGATCTCGGTGAAAACTTGCGCAAGGATATGAACATTCTCAATAGGGCTGTTATGGATGATATCAAGATTTACAGTAGCTCTGAACGTCGGGTACGCGCCACTGGTAAGTGATTCCCTTTTTTACAATATATATTAATAGACTCACTCACTCTATTTTATATATAGCTGATGTATTTGCTCGATGGTTCTTGGGTCAGCCTGATTCTATTGATGGGGTGATCTCGGAAAGCAAGTACCTCTTAGACGACAGTAATGCAGCCAAAGAACAAGCAGATGCCGTCAAAAAACAACTCAAGGAACTCTTACGGCCCGGTAACGATCTTCCCGAACTGATGCTTGCCCAAATGAACTGGCCTGAAGGTTTACCTCAACCTCATGTGATTCTCCAAGAAATATCCACCATCATGTCACGCCTACAAACTCTCATGCACCTCAACTGGTCCACCAAAGTCGTCGATCAACTCCAACGTCGCTGGTGCTGCTTTGAATCACCAGCCTTATTCAAGGAACGATGGGAAAAAATGTTTCGCAACTTTTGTCAGGCGGGCAATGATGATGAAAGCGATGGATCAGCACGACCTTATTGTGAAAAATACGCCGATCCTTCATGGATTCCTGAACTTTACGACTCGCTCAAATACGACGCCTTGCACAACAGACCGTTTTTAAATGCCATCTTCACCGATCCCGATTTGGTATCATCGACTTCTTCAACTGCTCCTTCACCTGACCTATCTCTACTCTCACAATCACCGCCTTCGAATACCACCTTGTCTACTTCACCTTTGACTTCGTCACCTCTCTCACAACATCATTTCGCCATGACCAATCGACGACTCTCCATCAATACCGAACCCACCATGCGAAGCTGTAATCGGGATCTTCGTAAATTGTACAAATATGTCAAGATCATGTTTGACTTTATTGCTCCTCAAGAATTTGGTATCTCGGATATGGAAAAGAAGAATATTGGCATGTTGATCAGTTTGCCTTTACTCAAGAGTATTTTAAAGGATTTGGATGATATGACAACTTCGGAAACACCAAAGACAAGACTTTACTTTACAAAAGGTAAGGAAGGATGTGATATTGATTATTTTTAATCTCTCCTATATATAGAATCACACGTCCATGCTTTATTGAATCTGGTCTATCATTCCGGTGTGCCTACCAAGGTTCCTAGAAACATGTTACCTGAATTGGACTGTAAGTAGCATACTATGAATGAATGATATTTATCTGACAAACACATCTTTTTTTTCGGTAGTCTTGACCCAAATCACCTTTGAACTATACGAACGTAAAAACCCAGACACGGAGAGTGATGCCGAATACTCTTTACGTATCGCCTTTTCCCCTGGTGCTCATTATGACAGTGTGCTTGATCTGCATATGTAAGTAACAACATCCATCACTAATCAATACTCAACTATATTATTATTGATTGTAGGGATGCTGAACATTGTCTCAAGGTGGCCCCAAGAAAGTAAGTGACAAGATCATCAATCAAACCGGATCAATATATCTTACCGACTTTTTGTATTTATAGGAATCTTATCCCTCATTTATCACTGGAAGAAGTCTTGTATTACCACAAAGGTTACCTTAACGTCCCAAACCTCAAGGCCATTCAACAAACCATTGAAGAACGACAACTTTATTATGCACAAGAAGACAATCAATAGGATAGTGCATGTTTCTTTTTTAGGAATAGTCATTTGCTTTTTTTTAGATGATAGACATTGCTTTTTAAAAATAAATAAAAAAAAGTTTATTTTATGTTACAAATGGGGTATCATAATAAGACTTGTAATCAAGTAAATAATCATTATATGGTCTATTCTACATTGGCTGCGCCCAGTTTATTATTTGGTCTATTCTACTTTGGCTGCGCCCAGTTTCCCATAGATGGCATTTAATGCCGAGATATCGTCTTGATCAAGTATATCCACCGGTAACGAGAGTGGTTGAGTAGGATCCAACACAATAGTATGTAACTGAGCCGACAAGGTCGAATGACTTCCACCGACATCCACCACGGTATCCTCTTGTTGATGATGACTTGTTGGGGTCGGTAAACTGGTGGCCAGATTGGCAGGATCAAATTTTAATGGAAGTGCTGTGGGTCGATACCAATAAGCAGGGTACCTTCGATCGATATTATTTACCAAACAAGCCACGACGATCATCAAACAAGCCGACATGGCGACAATCCCGATATAATACCACCCCATGGCCATGACTTTATCGTCCACCGTAGCAATCAATGCCGTGGCACCCCCAGGGGGATGCACAGTGACGGTGAGTTGCATGACCACGATCGCGAGAGCTACCGCCGTGGCACCTGCCACCCATTGTACAACGGCATGTTGTTCGTCAGACATGGTGGTAGAGATTTGCAGGAAGAGCTTGGAGATGATGACACCGACAAGAGCACCAATGACATGACCAAAGAAGGCATTCCGTGGTTGAGAGAGTGGAGCGTCAATGGAGCCATATAGTAATACCGCAGAAGCTCCCTACAAAGAGAGGGTTAGTGTCAGAAGAAGAGAGAAGGTTGCATGGACTTACAAAGCTGGCAATGATCAAAGGTGAATGGTAAGCATGAAGTTGTGGACTATACGTACCAATGATCGCTAGTAATGCAATACCAATCCATGCCCCCAGGAATGACCAAAAACAAATACGGTAAGAAGGAGGCGTTTTCAATGGTCGAGTGGAATCACGGTAGCCTAACCATCTTGATACACTTGGTGGTAAAGAGCCCAAATGCCAATTGGATATCATAATGAAGTAACGATTAAAAAAAAAAAGAAGAAGAAAAGGAAGAAGAAAAACTTTTGTTAAATCGATCTTTGAAGGCGGGATTTGAAATGTTTTTTTCTTTGACCAAGCACTTGATTACTAAGTAGTTAGCAGCAATATGATTGGACAAAATAACAAACAAGCAGTTTTTTTTTGTTGGTGTAACGAAAAAAAAAAAGCATTATCTTATGGATAGATGATGCCAACGTTTTGTCTTCTTCAAGTGGCTCTGAAAAAGAAAAAAAAAAACACTTGTTTATATTGCAACTAAGGCCAAAATGCATGAACGACAGAGAGAGAATCCAGGATTCTGCAAACTCTGAAAAAGGAAAACCTTGCAACTCCTTGATCCTCATTGTAGAATATCAAGTGTACTTTATCATAACTATATCAACAAACACTCCTTTTTTTTTTGTTTGAGTATTCTACTGATCACGTACTCAAGTCAAGTGAATGGTCATGGCCACGTGGGGGGTATACTTTACATCCCGATTCATGTAATTAAATCCCCGATTTGTTTTTCAGGAACAATTAATGCATAACTTCTCCTTTCTGAACTAAAAGGGGGCAGGCAAGAGAGAGAGAGAGAAAAAAAGAAACGTTTAATTGATTTTGTTAAACTAAGATAACGACAAAAGAAAAAAGAAAAATCTATTTTTGGGATTAATGGGTCCAGGCCACAAGAGCCATGACAGACATGGCCAAGAGGGAAGAAGACACCTTGAGGGTATTGGCATTGGAAGAAGGAGAGGTGGATGCAGCTGCTGAAGAAGGTGATGGGCGGAAGGAAGAAGGAGAAGATGAGGCACTGGGTGCAACACTGGGAGAATTGCTCACACTGGAGGTGATATTATGACTGGTCAAGGTGCTGTTGGTACCAGTAAGAGGGATAGTGGTAGTGTTGGTAGAAATGGTCGAGTTGGAGCTTGAAGGAAGAGTCGTGTTGGATGATGGTAAGCCAGAGACATGAGGAAGAGAACTGGAGTTGGTGCTTGGTGAGGCGCTGCTGGATAAGGAAGAGCCAGAGCTAGGAAGCGCAGAAGAGCCAGAGCTGGGAATGGCAGAAGAACCAGAGCTGGGAAGCACAGAAGAACCAGAGCTGGGAAGCACAGAAGAACCAGAGCTGGTGGATAAGGAAGAGCCAGAGCTGGGAGCATTAGATGATCCAGAGCTAGACACAATAGATGATCCCGATGAGCTATGGGCTGGAAGTGGTGATGATCCCGAGGAGTGTTCAGACGAGCTGGGGACGCTTGATGAGGAAGATGAGTCGGAGTCGGGTTTTGAAATCGAAGGAGCACTTGCATGAATGGAGTCACTGGGTGAGGATCCTTCAGGAGAGGAAGGAGTATCGTCTTTGGCGGTGGAGTCATCTTTCTTGGGTTCAGTCTTTGATTCAGTGTCTGTGGTTTTAGGAGTATCCTTTGAGGGGGTGTCCTTTGTAGCAGTTTCATCGCCGGTGCTTTTATCATCTGCATCACCTTTGCTAGGAGTCTTTTTATCAGATGATGCAGTGGATTCGGGTGTACTCTTGGCATCCTTGTCATCAGTGGTGTCATTGGAAGAAGTATCATCAGTAGTATCCTTGGAAGAAGTATCGTCAGTGGTGTCCTTGGAAGAAGTATCGTCAGTGGTGTCCTTGGAAGAAGTATCGTCAGTGGTGTCCTTGGAAGAAGTATCGTCAGTGGTGTCCTTGGAAGAAGTATCATCAGTGGTGTCTTTGGAAGGTGTGTCATCGGAAGAAGTGTCTTCGGTCTTGTCTTTTCCCACTTGTTTCTTATCATCAGTGGATGCCGGCTCTGCTACTGTTTCACCACCTGACCATTTATTCACAAACTCTTCTTCAACTTTATTATCACCTTTCATGCTGCCATCTTTCTTTTCATCAACAGAAGATTCTAAATCATGCAAAAAAAAAAATTAGTAAGTGCTGAAACCCCGCTACCCAAATGAAGAAAGTATTACCACAAGCGGCGAGACAACTCTTGTCCGAAGATTCACAGTTACATTGTGCATTGATTTGAGTGGCAATAGTGAAGAGACCGAGAACAGCGATTAAACGAAGATGTTTCATGTTGAGAGAGAGAGAGAGAGAGAGAGAGTTACAAAGAAAAAGTAAAGGGAAAGAAAGAAAAAAGGTAGACTGCATTTATATCTCTTGTTTGACTCACGGAGTTGAATTACAAAAGGAGACTGAATGAAATACATCTCTTCTTGATGCACTTGCCCCTCTTTTCTTTATCCATTTCATATATTTTTAGACTGAATAGAACAAAGAAAGAACTCGAGCCCACAATGAAAGAGGACTAGACCTTGTCACACTGGGTACTGTACCTTGATGATAACTCCTTAATGCACTCGGCGTTCATCTTCTCTCTCTCTCAAGGTCCTTTATGTACTAGCGCGCGATTTCATTTTTATTGTAAAAAAGGGAACGCCCAACAAAGGGAGGATTTGCATGAACGACATTAAAACCCCGCCCACACACACAATCAAAAAAGCTAGGCCTTGGGATCCATGTGTGCCATCGCTCCTACTTTTTGTTTGTTTTTGTTATCAATGCTTAATGTAATCTATCTATGTATGTTATGAATGAATTATACAATGGCAATTTGGAAAATAATACCATTGTCAATGATCTCTCTCTTCTCAAATCAATTCCTGTATAAAGCCCTCGATGCAACTTTATCATATCTTGAATCCTATCATTGATGCCTCTCCCTATTTTTTTTTTTTTTTTGTAAACTTTGTTTAAAAAATAAAGATCTTCGTTGGAAAGGAGATCCCCCCTACGGGTAGTTCTTCCGAACACATATTCAAATCCCGCCTAGTCCCCTCTTTGACGTTTTGTTGTTTCGATGATAAACCCCCTCGAAGAATGATTCATTTGTATTGCATAAAATGGTTTTATCTTTATTAGTTTTATTAAATATATATGTATATATATAAACCATCATGATCAAATATCTAAAGAAGTATGAATAATAAAAAAAGGATGCAAGGGGCAAGACAATACCAAAGGAGAAAGGTCTAGACAAAGTATGGTGAGTATCATCAGTTGGCAAAATTAACTGTTCAAATTCTAGCCTATAGATCGTCTGTCATACCAGACCATTTAAAGAGAGAGTCAGTAAAATGATCAATCAAGCCACGATAGCCATACGCCATTACCTTGTATACTTGCTTATGGAATAATCTACAGGTTAATCAAGCCATGTCAAGATATGAACGCCCTGTGTAGATTCTATTCATCACTGTTTGTCATCACCCCTAAGTCAAATCTTGATGGTGCCCCTGTATCTTTTCGATCGTTGTCCTGAGAGTCGCCTTCTAATTACCAAAAAAAAAAAAATGTAAGAGTAATTAGTTTGAATGCATTTATAAATGATACTTCTCTAGTTGCAAGAAATAGTTATTTGTACCTTAACGTTTCTCTAGTGACTAGTCATCGATAGACCATAAAGTTGTTTCAACATTAAAAAAATGGTTCCTGAAGAAAAAAAAAAAAAGACTGCTTACGCATTATAAATGTTTAAATTCCCGCTCATCGTCAGTAAATACCATTGATCTCAGCAACGCATCACCTGTCTTGATTCGTTTTACATTTTCACCTTGTTGACACTTGTAGTATGGCAACATTTTTGTACAGTTATAATTTGTGTACACTACAATGGATGTTTGTTTTCGAACCTGTTCGCTATTAGAAGGGATAGGATCCTTGCATCTCATGTAGGGGAGGGGGATTTTCAAATCCCGATGGCGGTCTAGAAGTTTTCCTTCTTTTTTGTTTTTCCTTTCCAAATACAACACCACTAAAAAACAAGTAATCTCATTCTCAACCATATTACTTGTTATACCTTGGCGACTACAAAGCTTGATCTTGACGAACTTATAGCGCTCTTTTAAAAAAAATAATACCTGCAGGTGAACTCTCCACGTCATCTTCTCCATACTCACGTTTTTATTTGGTTTTGATCAACTGGTTGATTGTTCTTTAATGATGCTTTTACGAATAACTGGGAGCTGCCAAGGAAAAAGAAGGTAATGTTGAAAAGAATACTTTGACAAAACGGATTAGTTAACAAGGACTAGGTTGGCATATATGACTTTATTAAATCCGCGTGTCTTCATAACCTTGGAGAAAAACTTGCACGACTCACACCTTCTTTTTTTTATTTTAGATACAACTTGGGAACTTGACATCATGCCGATGCGCTGGGTTTGTATTACATTATCCAAACGCTAAAACACTGGGCAAGTTGACTGAACCAGGCGAAGTTGCATGCACTAACTAATCCATTTGAATCACCGTTGATAGGAGGGACTTGGTGCTAATGGATCATTCCAAGATAAACGACCTCTTCTTAATGCATACTACCTTTATTTTGGGTCTCCTACGGGCGGAGTGATGTCATATCCGATCCTCTCCTATTTGACTCTACTATCTAATCTTTGGACTGATCAAGAAATATCGTCATGGCATACCACGCTGGAGCGCGCTCTCAAGTCTATATTCATCTAGGTAAGTAGAAATACGTCTCAGGGAATAATCTAAAAAGAACAAAAAGGCTTAATTCAAACCATACCCATGAAAAAAAAACAAGCACACTGAAAGGGCACACTATGGAATGGATACTAATCTCTCCAAGCTTTGATCACCCAAAATGTAGGGTCCTTCTTAATTTAGCGGTAACGATCGTGGTGGAATGAAGGTATGATGTGATGCAGTCTCCCTATATGGTTTGGTGTCATCTGTCGTCATGCAGTTTCAGTGTCTTGCAAAAAGGTAAATGTCGGATATTGAATCCAGTACTCCGCATGAAGAAACCCCTCAACAATAAAAAGCCATGGGTTTTCCATCAACTCTTACTTCTTTACTTCTTTTTTAGATCATATAGAATTATACACAACATGTCCTCAAACAATACCGAACAAACTACTGATTCCAGAGACTTGGCCAGCCAATTTGCCAACCGCCTGAATACGGGTCATCAAGAACAAGTGGGTGGACATGATGATAAGATTGGCCAATGCCCTCCTAATGCTTCCAGCTCAGTCAAGAAAGAATGGGCTCTGTTACGTGATCCTGTTGTTCATACTGAACGATTGGATGCTATCCGGTCCAAGAAGGGTTATATTATTGATATGGATGGTGTGATTTATCATGTAAGTAACTCACCTTATCAAAACTGTCTTGTATCTAACAACAACTTTTTGTCATAGGGCACTACTTTGTTACCGGGGGCTAAAGAATTGGTAGACTTTTTACAAAAGAACAACAAAAAGTTTATCTTCTTGACCAACAACTCTGCACCTACTCCTCGGGAATTACAATCCAAGCTGGAACGACTAGGAATCAATGTGGGTGAAGAACACTTCTTCACATCTGGGCAAGCAACTGCCTACTTTTTAAAATCACAATCTCCTGATGTAAGTTATCAATCACACAATAAAACGAACTCTCTTGACATCTAATTTTTTTTTCTTTTCTTTGCGTATAGGGTGGTACCGTGTATGTGATTGGTGAACCTGGTTTGGCCTACTCTCTCTACGACATGGGTTTCTTTATGAACGATCATAATCCTGATTACGTGGTGTTGGGTGAAAGTGCGACGTACAACTTTGAAAAACTGACCAAGGCAGTGCAATTGGTCCAAAACGGTGCTAAACTGATTGCTACTCATTTGGATACAGAAAACTTGGACTCGATCGGACGAAAGATTCCTGCTACTGGTGCCTTCACTGCTTGTGTGGAATTGGTCACTAACACAAAGGCTTTCTTCTGTGGTAAACCCTCGGCGTTAATCATGCGTTATGCTCAACGTGTGCTTGGCCTAAGTCGACTGGAAACTTGTATTATTGGTGATCGTATGGATACAGAGTAAGTCAATTAGTATGATTAAATATAGGCATGTAACTAACTAGTCATCTTTTTTTTGTAGTATTGTGGCCGGTATCACCTCTGAAATTGATCCTGTGCTTGTTTTATCTGGCGTCACCAGTATGGAAATGTTACAACAATACGCTTACCGACCTTACCTGATTCTTGGTGGTGTATATGAAATTCCTGATGATGATGAAAGCCATTTGGTGTCCAATGAAGATATGGAAGATGCTGCTCGACGGGTAAATTCCAATCACTTTATAACGTGAATCACAATATACTAATTTTTTTTTCTTGCTTTGATCATGTTAGGCGTCCTTCCTCTAGTTTAATACTCCTTACGCATTATTGTTTATACTAGCTTTATCATTATTCATTCCACTTAATAAACTTTGTAATTGATTTGTATAATTGCTTTGTCTTGATTCAAAAAGGGAATTCAAAATCTGCTAGTGGCGGGAATTCAATTTTTTTTTCTTGTATGTCCAGCACAAAGTCTTTTTTTTTTGTTTTTCTTTCTCTTTCTAGCATCATGCCTATTTTGACGAAGGGACACAACACATTATTCTCGTCTTCTACATCAACGTCCTCCTTACCAAGCATGCTATTAAATGTTGAACAGTTGGAGAAATCAATACTACAAGATAGTCAACGTGAAATCGCCTTCAATCAACAACAACAACAACAACAAGTGGAACAACAAGATCCACCCACTTTTAATCTTGACTCGTTGTTTTCCACCACACCAAACAAGATCTCTATATTTCCAACCGCGGCACGATCACATACACCACCACCACCCAATGACACTGTGACTCTGAAACGATTCCGGCGGGCACCTTTATTTGATACCACCACCACCACCCAACAACAACAACACGACAATGATGCATCAGAGATTGTTTTGGATATTCCGTCTTGGTATGACTCTTATCAACAAGTACAGCAATGGCGAACCAAGGAACAAGATGGAAATATGACTTTTGAAGAAATGCAAACCTATGTGGAGGATATCCTAGAAGAAGTCTTAGGTGAAACTGATTACAATTCTCGCAATAGATTTATTCCTGCACCGTCGACTACTGTAGGATTATCTGAATCACCTACATCGGCTGAACAACAAGAAGAACTGGGACAACAAGAACAGCTACAACAACAACAACAACAACAACAACAACAACAACAACAACAACAACAACAACAACAACAACAACAACAACAACAACAACAACAACAACAACAACAGCAGGAACAACAGCAACAAGAACGGGTACGACAAGAAGAACTTCGACAACAACAAGAAAAGCAGCAACAAGAACAGCTCAAACAACAACAGGCGGAACAAGAACAGCTACGACATGAACAGCTAAAACAGCAACATGTGCAAGAACAGCTCAAACAACAACAGGCGGAACAAGAACAACTGCGACAAGAACAGCTCAAACAACAACAGGCGCAAGCGGAACAGACACGACAAGAACAGCTCAAACAACAACAGGCGCAAGAGGAACAGACACGACAAGAACAGCTCAAACAACAACAGGCGCAAGAGGAACAGATACGACAAGAACAGCTCAAACAACAACAGGCGCAAGAAGGACAACAGCAACATCGACAGTTATCACCATCAACAGCATATCAGTCATCAATTGCCGCTAGCCCAACCACTTTAGCTCAGCACACCGTGCTCAACAACAGCGTACCGGTTTACGCCACAGCATTCCAACTACGGGCAGTACAACAAGACATTGACCAACTGAATGGCCAATACGCAAGTCAAAGTGGCTTGAAATATCGTATTGGTAAAATTGCTGATATCTTCAATCATCCCTCGCACGCCATGATCCCGGGGTACTCTATCCACACCGAAAGTGAAGGTGGTGACATTTGGTGTGGCTCTGGTAAAACTTTGTTTTTGAAGCAATTGGTATTACGTTTGGAAGAACGAGGACAGGTAATATCTTAAGGGGAAAGAAAAAGCCAATGATTCTCACTTTTTTTTTTTTTTTTTTTTTTTTTTTGCTTGTTGTTATAGGAATTCAATCTGGCATTGGTGTGTTATGACCTAAATATGGAAACTTTTTTATTGGATTTATTCAAGAAGGATTACCCTGCGACTCGTTTGAATACGATTATTCAAGGTTACTGGCAAAAGCAATATGGTGTGGTGCTTTGTATTCGAAAGAAACATTCTAAACAACAACCCGTACATAAACAACAGGTAATATAATAATAGCTGGGATTTAGGATATGGGAACTGACTTTCTTTCCTTTTGATCTAGTCTTCTTTTACGAACAAGGTGCATTTGGTGATCAGTACCGATCTTCGAATCCTACACAACAATCCGGCCATATCAATACTCGAAAACGCCGACTCCAACAACACCAACCGTCCTCCTGTTCTCATTCTCACCACGATGCAAAGTGTAGAGGAACGCTTGATACGATATACACTTAGTAATAGCAGTAATAGCACATCAGCAACCTGGCAACTCCCCGATCCAAGCATTTATCCAATGATATTTGATACCAAAAACGATATACCGGTGAAAAACAGCAAGGCGATGACAACCATGGTGGTGGATAAAGTGATGCGATGGATTGAAAATGATATCACTCAGCCATTCCTATTACCTGACATTCAACATGAAGAACAGTCTTCTCAACCGCCATCTGAACCAACACCACGGCAACAACCACTGGAGGTAGCTGATAGTGACATGATGACAACGGACGATGCCTCGGTACCTGAACCGCTCACTAGTTCGGATATGGATGTGGATCATGAAGAGCAAGGCAATACGATACAAGACAACACTGTTCCTTTGATCATGCAGCAACCCATCACAACATCACAACATGTACTTCCTAAAGAAGATTTGATCGAGGTAAAAAAAGATAAGAAAGGTAGCTTGGTCATACTCATCTCTTTGTTATATCTCTCTCTCTCTCTCCTCTCTCTAGTTATTCTCACATGTCTCTTTGGATCAACTAAACAACAATTTGAAATCATATCAAGCTAGCCATGGAAGATCATCCAAAGAACACTTTACATCCACCTCAGACGACGATTCCTTTTATTCTGCTGAAAGCGAAAGTTCTCCTGACGACCCTACGGCAGCAAGTGTCAACCAAGTGATGGAAAAACTTTATGCCAACCACCAAGGTAAACAAACCAATCTAGACTCCTTAAAAAAAAAGTGGCTCATTTCCTCTTTTCTCTCTCTCTTTTTTTTTTTTTTTTTTGTAGTACTAAACACTGAATCGGATGATGTAGCATTGGCCAACAAGTTGAAATCGATGAAAATGGACTTTGATGCAAAATGTTTGGATCTTTTGGCGTCTATGGTGGCTACTTATCAATCGGCTGTGGCTGACCTTCAAAAAGAATACGTCGATCAAGCTAACCATGCATTGGCGGGAGCTCTACCCCATTAATTTATAGTATTGTTTTTTAGTATGTATTCGTCCATGTAAATAAAATAATATCATCATCTTACCATGGTTGTCGCTCTTGTATTTATTTAAATCCCGCCATCCACATAATTTGCAGGAATATCAAAAGAAACTACTGTAACTTTTCCCTTTGCTTTCGAATGGCTACACAGCAACTGCATACTATCATAGTAGACAACAATTCGGCTCCTGTATTTTACATACGAGCAGTAAGATTTAAAAAGAAAGATAGAAAAGTGGATCTAAGGCATTTGCAATAAAGGGGGACAAGGTGTGCTTCTCAAACCCAGATTCATTCACTATCATACAGCATCACCCCCTACCATCTATACATGTATGTAACTTTTAGAATCTTCCCACACGAAGCATATCATTGCACCTACGGGGCGGTTGTGAATTAGGCGGGTTTGGTAAAATCAGCTTTTCCGATTGGTTCAAATGGTATGATGAGCCATGAAAGAAGAAGAAAAAGATAGAGGGAGACTATACCCGCATGGTGAATGACTATTTACAAATTCTGAGATATATATATGGCGCTCCAGAAGTTTAATTTTAGTGGAAAGATTCATGCAATTGATCATTCGACAAACGCCGACTAATAATCATTGCTATAAAAAACTCCCCTGGCGTCATTTTTCTACTTTTCTTTCATTTACTTACCTCCCCCAAATTTATACAAACACTTTTTATATATCAAAATGTCTACTCTTAACATGTTTTCCCTTTCTGGAAAGAAGGCCATCGTTACTGGTGGTGGACGGTAAAAAAAAATAAAAAATAAAAAAATAAAAAAAAATAAAAAAGTCAGGGCATGTATAAATAATATCATTGCTAAATTTTGTAGAGGACTTGGTTTGGAAATGTCCAAAGCGTTGGCTGGTGCTGGTGCTGATGTGGCCATGATGTATGTTAGTAGTGATAAAACCCATGATACTGCTGCTGCCTTGGCAAAGGAATTCAATGTGGTATGCAAAGCTTACAAGGCCGATATGAGCAAGTCTGAAGAAATCTCTGCTACTATGGAACACATCTTCCAAGACTTTGGTGAAGTCGACATTTTGGTTGCTAATGCTGGTATTGCTATCGAAGGTCCTTCTGAAGTAAGTAAAAAAGGAAAAGGTAGAAGGTAACATACTAACTTTTTTTAAAAAAAAATCTAGACTTTTGATATTAACGACTGGAAACGTATCTTTGATGTGAACGTACATGGTGTATTCACCTGTGTACAAACAACTGGGGCGTAAGTAGGATATATAGAATCAATCTCTATTAGAAACTAAATCTCTTTCTCTCTCTCTCTTTTTCTTTTTTTTTTTTTAGTCGGATGTTAAAACAAGGCAAAGGAAGTATCATCCTCATTTCTTCCATGTCAGGTTTAATCGCCACCCGACCTCAACCAAATTGTGGGGTAAGTAAATTCATGCCATTCTGGGGTATAAAAACTAATTTGACCTATTTTTTTGGGGGGAGGAAATGATGGTGTGTTATAGTACAATGCATCCAAAGGTGCAGTTACAATGATGACCAAGGCTTTAGCACAAGAATGGGCTACTCGTGGTGTCAGAGTGAACTCTATTAAGTAGGTTTGGTCAAAACTATGACAAAGAAACAAAACGGTCACCTGACTTTTTATAATTATTCTAGTCCCGGTTATATGTTGACAGATATGCTCAAGGATGTTGCAGGTGCCAATCCTAGTTTGAAGGCAAAATGGGAAGAATACACACCAATGGGTCGTCTCGGTAATCCTGATGAATTAAATGGTACGGTTGTTTATTTGGCTTCTGATGCATCAAGCTATGTTACTGGTGCCCAAATCTATGTCGATGGTGCTTATACTTGTGTTTAAATTCAGTTACTATTATTATTGCTCCCCTATTAATGCAAAACTATTCTAACAATCATCGCCCTAACCCCATATCTTTTGAATAAACCGATATCTTTTTACTAGATACATTCATCTAATATTTTTAGTGTAAAAGTAAAGTACCCAATCTCTTGGATCTCGTGTATGGGATCGATGAATTGTTGACTTGTTGAAGGTTTATGATTATGCAGGTTGGGGAAATACAAATGACCGCTCTTCGAAATGACGTTCGCCCATTTTAATTGTTTTTTTTTGGGGGGGGGAATACCAGGCTCACGGAGACTGCGCACGGGATTTCAACTGTCAACGGATGCTAATGATTAAAGTGGTGATGTGAACACTATAGCATATTTCCAACATAAGTTATCGCAAAACCCAAGCTCCAAGACTCTTGTGTCGGTATGTTCAGACTTGCGATGACTTTTACCTGTTCTTTGTAAGAAAAAATAAAAAGAACCATACTGTACTTCATTTTCAAATCCCGCCTGCTTCTACGAAGATTTGGAAAGGGTTCTATCGCTCCAATTGTCAACAGATGCTAATGATTAAAGTGGTGATGTGGACACTATGGCATATTTACAGCAAAAGTCACCACAAAATCCAAGCTCCAAGATCTTTGTGTCAGTATGTTTAGGCATGTGATGACTTTCACCTTTCCTTTGCGACGAGGATTTTTTTTTTTTTCTACAAGAGAAGGAAACTTCATTTTCAAACACCGAGCACCAAAATTCCGTGCGCCTAGCGATTCCTTTTTTTCATCCCTTCTTCTTCTTTTCCATCTCACTATACAAAATCGATTTGACCATCCTTGTCACAACTTTCTCTGCGCTTACATCCATACCAGCGCCAATAACAAAAAGAATACAAGCTGCCACCGCCACCACAACATCCTGGGGAACCGAAATGGAAGACACGAGTAGACTGGATCAAGACTTTGCCACCAACAAACATGACGATGCCACTCTCCGCCAAAGAAGAACAAGAAGACTTACTGGATAGATTCAAGTTACAGGACGAATCAAATGAAGGAAATGCTTGGGGTGAAGCGGTTTCTTCTGTAACTCAAAGTCAAGGTGTTGGCTGGGGAAAGAATCCTTTGGAATCGGATAACGGAGGATGGGGTGGTGGTGGTTGGTAGAATAGTATAGAATGGCGTTTAGTAGATATACAGCACTTTTATTATTATTATTATTAGATAGTATAGATGTTTTTTTTTAATAAAATGCTGGTGGTGGTGATTTAATTATGACGAATAGTTTGAGAGGGGGTGGGGACTTGATTGATAACAACATGGGCACATGATTGTGTAGATCAAATCAAGAATCACTGTCAAATGATGATAATAAGACTACGCTGGGGTAGATTGAATAAATGGAGATAGTGATGTTAATTTACGAAAGGAAGTGTTTTATTGATTTTAAAAAAGATACTAATTTTGTCTGTTTTAGTCTATAGTGTAAGACGGTAAAATTATACTGTCATGAAGGTGGGGGGTATCATGGAGATAAGGTTATAAATAGTAAATGGAGTAGATGCATAAATTACAATAACAATATATATAAGTAAATAAGTAGTATGGTAAAATTAGTAAAACTAAAAAAAAGTATGATAACTATATGAGAAATTATAGGGAAATAGGATGTAAGAAAGGATGGATGGACATATACAAGGTAAGAATGATACATACAAAGGGGGTAAATGATGTAAAATAAAGGGGACGTCATAGTAAATCCGACAGAATGGGTTCAAGGCATAGAATAGAGTTCCATATTAAACCGAGATGAGAAGCGATTTTGTCGGGTAGCACCAAGTTCTTTTTGCCCTTTTCATGGTCTTGACAGGAGAGTTCGGTGAGCGTAGTAAAGTTGATGAGGTACTGTTGGACGATAAAAAAGGATCAAGTACCAGTGTGGAGGATGAGGATGAAGACGCCGATAATGCCGATCGTAATGAAGAAGAGTGTGTAGTGATCCTAGTAGTTTTGGCCACCAACGCCACGCTTCGGTTAGAAGACACCAACTAATCAGGAGTATCTTGCCATCGGTTGCTTTACATCTTTTTTTTTTCTATTGTTGTTATTGTCTTTATGTAGTCGTTTGTAATGATCCACCACTTGTGCAAAATCGTAATCGGATATCGATAGATTAAAGTCCTATATATATAAATGATGGTCAGACGAGTATCTTTTTCCCATTTAGGGCCCCTCCCCCTTATATTATGATGTACGTGTATGTGTATCTGTTTTGTTACTTACCATAAGCGTCAAGAATTGGTTTTCCATCAAATTGATCTCGTCCAGTTCGAAATAACCATTTGCAAAGGTTAGCCAATATTTGTTTTTTAGTGATGTATCATGAATCAGTTTGGTGCTAATGATTAATGACGCCAAGAAGATACGTTGAGATGCTGATGCCAGTCCAGTGGTGGTGACCAGTCCAAGTCGCTGAGAGAGTCGACCGAGTAATATCGTGGCCACCAAGGCGGCGCCTGTTCGAGTACGAAAGCGACGAGCCAAGAGATCAATAAACTCTTGTAATGGTGGTGGAATGACCGTAGGATCGGTGCCATGCGCAGTCGATTTGCTTGTTCGCGTTGTTAATGAATAGGTCGGTGACTTGATGTGCTAACAAGGTGATGAGGTCTTGACTGATTTGGCGGGATTCGAATTAAGGTGCAGATTTCATGCAAATGATGACAGCAAAGACACAGAAGGGGTATATGTATTATGTGAAAGTAATTCAAGAAACATATATAACTATATCATGTAAAATTGAAAGGTAAAAGTGTTTGACCCCTAATATATCAATAAAGAGTGCAGCTGCTCCCACGTTTCCGTTTCGGATCCACCATCTCTATTCAATACCGAGGTTCACATTTCCCCTTTAATGGAAGATGACGGATGAAAGCGGGGAGGGAAGTCTCATTGATCCTGACTCCTGTTTGTTTGCTTTACCTCTCATCTAAACACATCTCTGGTCATGGCATGAAAAAAATTTACGGGCGAAATCTCTACGTGTCCGTAGCACACCTATTTTACCAACCTGCAGGCGGCCAGGTGTACACAAGTGAATAGGTGGGTAGAGATGAATTTGCATGAATCTGGATTTGAATGTGCATAATCAGGGGTAAGAAACACTTGTAACATGGTACCTGCACTAATCATTCGTACCAAACCGCCCTTTTGACTACGGTGAGCGCTGGCTAGGCAGGGTTTGGGTTTTATGTGTGTATATGATATGAAGCGAATAATACCTTCAACAATGCAACCTTGCCCTTATTTGGTGAGATTAGTTTCATCAAAAGTACAACCTAGGTTAGATGGATTTGAATATATTACAAACAGTTTATTATTTTTAATAAAAAACATAGGATGATACAAAATGAAGAGGATATTGATCTATGACTAAATGTAAAAAAAAATATAAATGAAATAAAAAGAGGGGGAGGGGGGAATGCTACACTAGTAAGACGAATGGTAGTTACGTTTCTTGGGCATCTTGACATCGTCACCAAGAATATCCTTAAACATATCCTTTTTACGATCCATTCCCTTTTCCTTTTCCACCCATTCATCATAGCGGCGTTTGAAGAGATCAATTTTACAAGTCCACAAGATACATTTACCAAGATGATGTTCGGATAAATCATATTCATGTTTCACCAGTTCACGGGCAATTTTTTCCTATAGATATACAAGAATTAGATATCAGAAAGGAGACGATCTTTTTTTTTTCTTTCTTACCTTTGTTTCAATATCCGCCACGGCCCAGCAATTTTCGACAATGTGGCTACCAAACTTATCCTTGGATAAACTGACATAATCACCCAAAAAGTTTCGCATGATCTTCTTTTTGATTTTGGCATTGACTTGGTTAGAGGCAATAATGGCTTCCACCACACGAGATCCCATTGGAGTATAACACCATCGTAGAGCCATAGCTGGTTTCATGGACAAGTAACTAGAACAAAAAAAAAGGGGAGGAAGTTAGTAATAGAGAAAGAGAATAATGACATGGTGAAGATTACCTGTTGACAACAATTGAGTTTTGTTCTTCAGGCATTTTCATGATTCCTTGTAAAATCAATGATCCTTGAAGATGGAAATTGCGCAAGTTGTTTTGTTCTTCTTCAGAAGCATTGTTCCAGTTCTAGATTATTATTATTATTATTATTAAAAAAGGCACAGATTAGATAATAGTTGGTGGGGTATTTGATGACTTACTTCTAATGTACGTAATCGAATAACACAATCAGCAAATTGTTTCCGTTGAGTGACATCGGACATGCCCAAAGCATCGGCCAAAGCATCGACGACCTTCTTTTGAGAAGATTGTAATTTCACAGACGCATCAATCAAACTACGGATGACACCAGGTTTACCAGTCTTCAACATGACACCAAATGATTTGTTAGATAATTCTGATACCATGGAATCCACTTGAGCAGGTGTTCGTACATTGCTGATCAATTGCTGTATGACAAAGTTGGAGACTGGGTTAACACCAAACTTTTCGAGATTTCCGGTTAAATAGGTTTTGTAGAGTTGATCATAGACATTGTCGGGAGCCACCTTGACAATGACTTCTAATAAATGAGACCCCACTTTATCACGAATAAGGGTTTGGAACCATGATTTCCGGTCATCCTTTTTACGTTGATCTGCAGGGTTGGCTTTGAAAAATATAAAGTTAGTATCATATTCCTTTATTTATATGTATGACTTGTTTACCATCAGTAACGATACCCCACAATAAACGATCCAATAAGATAGTTTGAGCTTGACGTCCAGATTCATCATCATCTTGTAATTCCAAAAGAAGCTATAAAGAAGAAAGGGGGGGGTTATTACATAGGATCGGGTTTTTTTGATTGACTTGCCTGAATAACAGGATTAGCCACACGATGGACAGATAAACTACGTATAGCAGCTTCATCACTTTCCACTGCCAATTCCTTTGTTAGAGTTCTAAACATATCCTTAAAAGAGTGAGGGACCATAAGAGTTTTCTTGGCTTTTTGAGACATCTTGACCGAGGCAGCATTCTTTTGAGACTTGTATTCAAACGATTTCTTTGTTCGCATTTTTCCTTTTGCTTCACCCGTTTCATCCACCCTTTTACCAACAAGAATAAACAATAAGGTTCGAATGACATGAGACGCAAATTGTTGTGAGATCAAGCCGCCGACCATGGGTTTAATATCCTAATTAAAGAAGAAGAGTTAAATCACTTGATGGACATTGTTTTCTGTGTGTTATTTTTACCTGACACATTCCCAAGATGAGTTCTTGCATTGAGAGTAATGTCCCTTGATCGGACTTTGTAGGTGTCACTCCTTGACTGATTTCTTGATCCACTACATCCGCCGCCAGAGTTAATAAGGTTTGACACACATGAGAAGCAAAACGATGAGCAAACAAGGGAATCGTACTAAAAAAAATAGAGAGAGAGAGAGATCAAGTCATTAGTTTTCTTTATGTGAGTATGTTTTACTTACCATCCAGTCAATTTGTCCATAAACACACGAAGTTGGAACCCGTCAGAGATCTTGAGTAGTTTTTCCAACACAAGAGAGCAAGAATAATTGGTCGCCAAACGAAGTTCGTTTCCTTCTACTTCTGCATACACATTATCCACAAACAAACGTTGATCTAGAATAATAATAAATCAAGTTATTTGTTCAAGATCCATTATTAATGCTTTATTACCTTCAGCCGATTCAAAAGATTGTTCGTCCAACTTGGATTCTACAATCTTGAAGTAACCCAACATTTCTTCAGGCACTTCACCATAATGGGCAGCTTGAAAGTGTTGACGGTCAAAGAGAGCTTGCGCATTGAGTAACTGAGTGTCGATTTGTTGTTGATCTTGTTCTTCATGGTGGGCGGCATCAGAAGTCAAAGGTTGTTCTTCTTGGTGGGGTGTTTCTTTTGGTTCATCCTTATTGTTGGGACGACGACGACTGACTCTTTTTGAACGAGATTTACCCATGCTGTAGTTTTAAAAGAAAAAGAGAGAAGAAGAAGAAAAAGAAAGGAAATGTGTCCTTTTTTGATGCCAACTTTTTCAAATCCCGCAGTGGCTTGCTTGACTTTTATGCGTCCCTCTCTCACCATGATCAAACACACACTCAAAGACTGGTCACTGCGATGTTTTAATGATTATAAAGTTTGCTTGAGAAATAAAGGGAGGGGGGTTTGTCCAGCAGTAGATGATAATAGTTGGGAAAGACCTTGATCACATACAATGGGACCACTCCATGTCGGGATTCGAAAATGAGTCGACCAGTGGCTTTTGATCCTTTTTTATGAAAACTTTTTTGTTTCCCTTTTTCTTTTTTTTCTTCTTCTTCTTCCTCCCCATTCTTTATTTTTGCTTGACTTAGTCACCGCTGAGAATTATAAACATGTCTTACGTCGTAAGTACCCACATTAATGGTAACATGTTGATGTTTTATACTGACTCTTTTTTTTTTTTTTTTTGTTATCCATCTAGGCTAAGAACTCCTCTGAAAAAGCTGGTCTTGAAGAACAAGTCCAACCCAAGTAAGTAGTCTGCCTGCCATCTCTTTAACAACAAGTATACTTATATATCTATTAAAATAGGGTCCACCGTATTCGCATTACTTTGACTTCTCGTAATGTGAAGAACTTGGAAAAGGTGTCGGCTGATCTCATCCAGCGTGCCAAGGATAAGGAACTCAAGGTCAAGGGTCCCGTCCGTCTCCCCACCAAGGTGTTGCGTATCACTACTCGCAAGTCCCCCTGTGGTAATGGTTCCGAAACTTTTGATCGTTTCGAAATGCGCATCCACAAGCGTTTGATCGATTTGCACTCTCCTTCTGAAATCGTCAAGCAAATCACCTCCATCTCCATTGAACCCGGAGTTGAAGTAAGTAATATATCATCTTTCATAGAATTAGTTACTCATTCTTTCTTTCTTTTTAATAGGTTGAAGTCACCATTGCTTAAACGCACACTCGTGGAACCCCTTTACTGTGGTTTTTATTGTTTTTATTAGTATAGTCATCTTTTACATAGTTGGTTTATAATAAAAGCATAAAGAGACGGGTATATTGCCCCTTGTCTTTTTTAAAAACTACTTGTCTTGTATTGATGATGATGTTGGAATCATTCAGTACCCCCCTATAACAAATTGTACACGATCGTTTTTTTAAATAAAGAAAAAAACATTTACTTTATTGTTCAAACTACTATGCTAATATATCTAAATGGCTAAAACCGCCCATCATAGCCAATACCAGAATTGATCATTCTCGTTTCCAGTCTGTAACCCAACAATCTTGAATTACCTTGTGTAGCCCCTTGCATCGCCAGTATCAGATAATTTATTAGTCAAGATGAGCTTGTCCCTTTTGGTCATTGTCGATAGGTGGTGCATCATTAGGTCGAGTCTTTAAAAAGTTCTGACACTAATCCAACTTGTCAAGGTGAATGCTTGGTCTGTTGTAGAGTGTCCTTTACTTTCGGTACCTACTGGGAGTAACACAAAAAATAAAGTGGTTGGATTAGTCACGGGAAACATTTGTCATTGCTTACTTTTGTTTTGTCATTGCTTACCTTTATTTTATGCATCATTCAAAAAGTTGTGCAATGGGAAAAGAAAAAAAAAAAGGATGAAAAGGTACAAATTTTTTCGTCTCCGTATTTTCAACCCCCGATCGGACAACTTTCCCCACTATCATAGCAACCTTACTGCTATGATATCATGTGAAGCACTATAGTGTTTTAATTAAAAAACCATGAAGAAAAGATAAAAGCGTGAAAACACTGACAAGAGTATCATAGTTCCAGTCAAGAGCCAAATGGCGGGACATGTTGTATCCATCATATTACAATCTACTATACATAAAACATAACATTAGTAAGAGAACATCACATGTACTGTACACTGTTTTTTATGTGATGGGATTCAGAACACATCTACCATGAGGGAGGACCCATGCTCGGCGTCCGCATGAACTATTGTTTCGATCGCCGATTTAAATGTTCTTTTTTAAAAGCTTACCTTTTTCGTTTCATTTTCTCCCACTCTTCTCATTATTATACAATGTCTCGCTCATACAACTTTAATAAAGACGAAGAACATAAAGACAAAGTAAGTTTAAACAAGGCTGTGCTGCATTACAGTAGTGTTGGACTAGTGCTAATAAAAATAAAAATAAAGTCGTTTGGTTATCAACTAGATAGTGAAATTGAAGCCCGTAAAGAACCGCCTAAAGAATTACCTGGAGGTGCACGCTATGTGGCGGATACAAGACGCATGTCGCTAAATTCTCCTTCAAAAGAAGAAGAACAATCGTTAACAGAAAACACCCGTTGTGACGTGCGTACTCGCGGCTACCTCCCCATTGAAAATTACGGCATCATTGGCAATCTACGCACGGTGGCGCTCTGTGGCACGGATGGCTCGATGGATTTCTTTTGTTACCCCAAATTCGACAGTCCTTCGATCTTTTGCCGACTGTTGGACAAGGGCAAGGGTGGGCATTTCTCGATCAAACCAGTCAACTATACCAGCAACAAGCAGCAATACTTACCCAACAGCAACATTCTCACCACGCGCTTCATGTCCCAAGACGGTGTGTCCGAAATCACAGACTATATGCATATTCCCGAACAAAACCAAAGCACACTCAAGAAACCACTGTTGCCTTGGCTGATTCGAACCGTGCGTGTGGTGCGGGGTACAGTGGCATTCAGGATGGAATGTTTCCCTTCCTTCAACTATGGTCAAGCCTCTCATACTGCTCATATCCACAGTCAAGACCCTTATGAATTCAAAGCCAAGGTGGATCAACGTATGCCATTTGCCTCGTCCACTCGATCCGAATCTTCTCCTCAAAGTGTGGTGTTTGAAACTCGACAGCCTGGATTCAAAACGTGTCACGGTGATGGCCAGCTCTTGAAAATGGATTTGCGGTTCTTGTCTCGGTGTGGTGATTATGATTGTCCAAATATCATGCTCCATTTGGATAACGAAGCGGCCGAATTGGGTTTGAAAGGTCCGGGTGTCGTGTCGTCTTTTACTCTGGAAGAAAGCCAAGAAGTGACATTTGTGTTTCGGGAGCTTCCTCCGGATAATGAACCCAAGGATGAATCGAATCTGGCACGCATGACTCGGTTGTCTTATGATCCTCCTTTGACTGTGGATTTAATGGATGCTTTGTTTCGTCAAACTGCAAAGTATTGGCAAGGCTGGATTGGATCAAGTACTTATAATGGGCGGTGGCGTGAAAGTGTCATGCGATCGGCATTGACTTTGAAACTATTAACTTATGATCCGGCAAGTACTTTTTTAGGATCAACTACCTAGTTTACTAACTGATTCTCTTTATATATATATATATATCCATAGACTGGTGCTGTGGTTGCTGCTCCTACATTTGGTATACCTGAAGGTAAAATGAATGGATAATAAAAAGGGGGCGACTAACCTTCTTCTTTTTATTATGCAGCTATTGGCGGGGAACGAAACTGGGATTATCGATATGTTTGGATTCGTGATTCCTCATTCACCATTTATGCTTTCCTGCGACTTGGATTCACTGAAGAAGCCAGAAAGTATTTGGAATACATTGAATCTCGATGTAAAAACTTGGTAAAGCAGTTTAATCATAGTAACACACATACATGGAAAAAACTAATGTCTTTTTTTTTTCTTCCTGGGTTTTATCAATAGAATGAAGATGGATCACTTAATATCATGTATAGTATCGATGGCAGTAAAGAACTTGAAGAATACGAATTGGAACACTTTGAAGGGTATCGGTCCTCACGACCAGTACGGGTGGGTAATGGTGCGACTGATCATCTCCAACTGGACATTTATGGTGAATTGATGGATGGGATCTATTTGTACAACAAGTATGGCTCACCTATTTCTTATGATATGTGGTGTATCGTACGTAAATTGGCAAACTATGTGGTCGATCATTGGCAATTACCTGATATGTCTATTTGGGAAGTCCGATCAACCAAGCAACGGTTTACTTACTCCATGATCATGTGCTGGGTGGCCTTGGACCGAGGTAAATAATAATAATAATAATAATGGATGATAGATGGTGGTACTTACTCTATATGTAGCACTTCGATTGGCTGATAAACGACAATTCCCATGCTTTGAACGTGACAAATGGCTTCATACTCGGGACACGATTTACGAAACAATTCAAACCAAATGCTACAATGAAAAATACAAGATGTATTCCCAAAGTATCGAAACCCCTGATGCGGTGGATGCTAGTAGTTTGATCATGCCTTTGGTCTTCTTTTGCTCTCCTACTGATCCTCGCCTATTGAATACCATTCAACGTATCTTATTGCCACCGGAAAAAGGTAAATTAGAAACGTAAGTGACGACGAAATCTCATCCACTTTTTTTGGGGGTGGTAGGTGGTTTGATGACCAATGATTTGGTATTTAGATACAACTTTTTAACAACGGATGATGGTGTCGGTGGTGAAGAAGGTGCCTTTTCGATGTGTACATTTTGGTTGGTGGAAGCTTTGGCAAGAGCAGGTCGATATGACAAGAAACTTTTATCTCGGGCATCCGTCATGTTTGAACGCATGCTGTCTTATGGAAATCATCTGGGTCTCTTTAGTGAAGAAGTCGCACGGAGTGGGGAATTGTTAGGTAACTTTCCCCAGGCATTTACTCATATTGCTTTTATTAGTGGTAAGTGGTCGTCGGAGGTTAAAATTTGACATGTTGCATTAACGTCCTTCTTTTTTATATAAAGCTGCCTATAACTTGGATCGTGTCGAACGGTAGAATAGCTCTTGTATTTATATATCATGTATTATCTTTGTATTGTATCTTGAATAAACATTATTATTTATTGAATCGGCGTATACTTTACTCCTTACTGTGTGCTTCATTTCCTTTTACCGGCATTTTAAAAAACTTGCCCTGTTGTTGTCTCCTTTTCATCATTCATACGTTAAATTCAGTACTCCTATTTATAAATCTCTTCTTCTTCTTCTTCTTCTTCTCTTAACACACCAACAATAAAGTACCTTACAATACGTATGTAAAGTCTAGAGAATGGGGAACATATAGGTTGTCGGAGTCTGATGATTAACTATCTTTCTGTTTATAGCATGAAAAGCATTGCATTAAAATTGAACTCAAAGCGGCGTTTTGAGTATGACAATCAAGACCTGCAAGAACAAGTAAGATCGAAGACATGCGTTTTTTGACCAAATCATACTCATTGATGATGGGGGGTTTAAAAAAAAAAGGGGGTATATCATGATTTCCAATCAGTACTAGATTTGTTCCATAAAGCCATCGACTCATGCCCTCCACCTAGAAATACATGGCTCATTGTTTTCTTCCTATGTTGGACAGGCGGATTGTTCGGGTACTTTTATCTAGCCAAACCATTGACCACCATCTATCCTTTTTTCGTTTCCTTATTTGTGGTGACATTGATGGTCATGTGGAGATACCGGATCGTCCAATCCAAAGTAAGGTAACCAATACAAGATCATGATAAAAAACTAACAAAAGTTTTCCCCCCCCCCTCCTTTTACTAGTTGGAGACACGCTTGTTTGAATTATGTGATAGATTAAATGCCACTGAAAACTTGAAAGGCATTCATTATCATTTTTCTTTTCAAAGTGGATGCTGGCGCCATACAGTTTATGTAAGTATAAAGGAGGGCGCATGCATTTTAAAAACTCCGGCTAAGGCGATTGGGTTCAGACCCTGACGATTGATGTCGATGATAGGTATCAGGCATTAACAGGTTATCACACACAAGATAAAGTATCTGTACCCGATGTAGCTCATGTTCCCCAGGCTTCATGGGATGAAAAATCACCAACATGTCGAGTGTAATACAGGATGAGCTTTGTAAAGGGAGCACCTTTCCAAGAAAAGGAGGACCCTCCCAGTGTTACTATTAATTAGTGGTCTATCATTATATCATTTAAAAGATTTTGTTTATTTAATTTATTAATTAATAATAATATAACATTTCTATAATACTACAGAGTGAAAGAGCTATAACTGGTATGGAGCGGGATGTCTTTTGTGTAGGCGAATGCTACAAGGATGTCCACATAACCTACAGAGGCCAAAGTCATTTATAAAATCAGTTGATCATGTCAGTATGTTCTGTTGGCAGTAGTTGAATTATTAAAAAAAAAAAAAAAAAAAAAGTGTGGAAAAGGGGGCAAGTGACCAAGTTTTTAAACGCCGCCGGGATTTAAAACGTCGCCACCAGTCTACGATTTCCCCATCTAGCTTTTTAAATACGCAAGTTCCCTCTCACATTCATACAGACTAACCTTTGCTTTTACTAACTCGCTATCTTCTATATTATTCTCAGTGTAGTGGTCTTAACTCTTTTTATTGGGGGGATTAACAAGGTCTTTCCTTTGATTGCGATGGACTAAACCCTTGGTAAGAAGATACTATTAGGCTACTTGGGTATGTCTTTGCTGTATAGGTTGGTATTGGTACTCTGGATTGAAGGTAATGTTGAAGAGAGAGAGAAAAAAAAGAGGGGAGGCTCTGTTTGTGCTAATGCGTACACTAATTGACCTACCTTTTTTTATTAGAATCCACTGGGGGAGGGATCTAAATTGGTACCAACGTAAACTAAAAGTGAATGGAATACTATACAAGGCACCGATGATGTTATACTCTTTTTTTATCGTAATTAGGTTTGTCTGTAAAGGAAGCCTTGGTCATGATAAAAAGGTGAATCACTCACATCAATCCATACTAATCTAGCATACTCTTTATAACCGATCAGAGTCCTTTATACTGTGTAGGTGGATGTTGAATAATCAAGTTACTGTTTTGAAAAAAAGGATGCCTGCTCTTTTGTCCAACAATGGCGATACCTCAACGATCGTATTCGAGCTAAACTAGTGATGCTCCTCAAATCTAATGAAAAATCTGACCATAATGATAATCTTGCTGTTTGTCCACTGAATACACCACTGTTTGTCGGCTTGACTTTAATAATCACAATCACACAATAGTTTATACTGTAGTATAGTAATAGCATAGTATAGCCCCCTTTTTTTTGTATAAACCATTCAATAAAAGAACTATTTGACAACTAATCATTTACTATGTGGGGCAATGCATGAAAGCTTTTATAGTCTAATGAATCACCCATGCGATACGTGCATGTTGGGTTATTGTTTTGCGTCGTCGGCGTTTGAAAAAAAAAGGACAACCCGCATGAATGTCGATCTCTGAAATGAACGTTCCTGGATCAACGATTCAACCAAGACATACACCTGATTATCGTCCTTTCAAAAAATAGTATGAATTGGTAGGGGAAAGCTTTACAAAGTTGACTAGATAAAATGTCTCTTTTGGGTGTCTCCAACACGTTAGGCAGACTTCTTGATCTGATTGGCTCAACATTATAAACACTTTACACCCCGCTTTCCTAATTCTGTACAAATAGACTTTTTTAAAAAAAAAAAAGCTTTATCCTTGAAAACGTGACAGAGTGGATGATAAAGGATAGGATCGAAAAGATTAGGGTTATATTTTGTGTCTCTTTTTGATAACTTGTGCACTGTATAAAAATCCTCTTCTTCTTTTTTGTTTTTCCAGCAAGTTAAATATATTCACGATGGTCAAGCTTTGGGCGAGTCTGGTGGTGTTGATAGGAACAGTAACGACGATATTGGGAAAAAAACATTATCCTCCATTGATCAATGATCAATGTGGTCGACATCCTCCTCAAAGTTGTTCATTGGCTGCTAATACTACGTCCCTCGGTTCTTGTTGTATCGAGAAAAAGGCAGGACTCTTTTTGCTCAGGTACAGCGGGATTTGAATTATTTTCATTCACCTTTATCACCTCATCTCATTTTCATTTTCATTCATCTCTTTCACCTAGCCAATTCTGGGATGTCCATGCCGGGGTATGTAAATTAAAAACACAGGTGGAGTGGGATAACTAACCAACTCGATTTATATGGTTACTTGCGGCTGTAGTATGAAGATCGTTGGACGATTCATGGTCTCTGGAATGACTTTTGTAACGGCTCCTATGTAAGGCACAAAACAACTTTATATATTAAAACTGACTTTTCCCTTTTTGTTATTGCCTAGCCTTCTAATTGCGATCCTTCAAGAGAATATAGCAACATTACCGAAATCTTGGTCTCTCGTCGTGCATTCCGACTTCTTCAAGAAATGAACAATGACTGGCCTAATTCTGCTGGTAAGGGTAAATGGAAACTTGTCTACAAGAAAGTATAAAGTTATATTAACTTTTTGTCTTTTTTATTATTACTGTATACTCAAGGTCATGTTGATGACTTTTGGTAAGTTGTTTTTTTACCTACTCCTTTTTACACTATTAACGATATACTCTGCCTTTTTATTGAATAGGTCTCATGAATGGAATAAGCATGGTAAGCAAGACAAAAAAAAAAAAAAAAAAAAAAAAAAAAAAAAAAAAAAGACAGGGGAAACATTGGAATTAACAAAAGTGGATAGGTACCTGTATGTCGACATTTGAACCCAACTGCTACGAAAACAAGGACGTCTTTCAAGGCATGATTGATTTCTACAACACCACCATGAAACTCCATCAGAAATACAATATCTACAAGGCATTGAAACGCAACGGTATTACTCCTGGTCATACTTACTCAACTGCTCGGGTACAAAAGGCCATCAAGAAGGAATTCGACATGTTTCCTGATCTACGATGTGATACCAATGGTCATTTGGTGGAAACGTGGATGTACTTTTATGTGAATGTAAGTCTCGATTGACACATGTATGTATGTATACTCATTCGTGGTTTGTTTGTTATAGGGACCTGTTAAACGAATGGATATTGTACCTACGCATAACAACAATGCCACCAATTGTAATAGCACCTTGATTTATCCTACAAAGTATCCTAATGATACCGCCAATCCAAAGTTATGGTGATCTGGAATAGTAGTAAAAGATAGATAATATAGTATTTGGATCAAACTCTCTTTTTTTAATAAAGCATTGTAATAGAACTGATGACTTGTTTAATCATTTCATTATATACATACACCAGCCTTTTTATCCTACTCCTCTTTATTGAGAAATGCTAGGCGTACGGAATTTTGAAAGAGTATCACTCA
Source organism: Chlamydoabsidia padenii (assembly GCA_025330725.1). Lineage (NCBI taxonomy): Eukaryota > Fungi > Mucoromycota > Mucoromycetes > Mucorales > Cunninghamellaceae > Chlamydoabsidia > Chlamydoabsidia padenii. Next base: position 280,644 of record JAIWND010000011.1, read on the forward strand.
CTCAATGGTGAATGGATGCTAATGATTAAAGTAACGGTGTGGATACTATGGCATATTTCCAACATACTTTACCGCAAAAGCCAAGCATCAAGACTCTTGTGTCAGTCTGTCCAAGCTTCCCAAGACTTTCCTCTTTATTGAGTGCTTATTCCATTTTTAACCCCTTGTCAGAGGTCCAATTTGCATGAATGGAACTTTGATCCCTCGTCTTGCCACCAAAGCCATAATACATATACTTTGGATCGTGTCAACATAGCTAGTCTATGGGGATTTGATAATGATGACAAGTATACATATGCTTTTGGTGGGTACCGTAAACAAGACATTTCCCAAGTAATAATCCCCAACCTATTATACAGTCTAGCAACCCCACAAATACACTTTAATGATATATAACATATTCCTGCCTACCAAAACACAAGACCACAAATGTTAAACAATGATAATAAAAAAATGGATGCTTTATTGTTGATTGGATACGCTAACTACAAAACCAAGTTCTAAAGGATGCCCGTGATCAATAATCTAAGTAAACAAGATAAGAGTAGACGAGTATTTTCACATCAAGTTACAACTTACCGCTCTATAGTAATATCACTAGTAACAGGAGCATGACAGTCATGGGTTAGATCGGGTAAGAAAAAACAAGCAATGGGTTAGTTTGAGTATATCGTCGTTGTTTGTTCTTTTTGATTTATTACTTGCATGATCTCCAGGCAGTGATTGTGAAGAGGATACAACGATTTCTTACCTTGTGTGTGCCAAGTATCGTAGATTGCGAGACCAAATGTGTGTCGCATGACCAGTCAAACTGTAAGAAAGGGGAATCTATTACTTCAGAGGGGTTAATTAATCAAGATTTATTTATTACTTACGCCAACGGAGACTTGGGTGGGGGAAAGACATATCAAACAGCTTGGTGTTCTATGGGTAAAAAAGGCATATATATATAAAAAAAAAAGAGGAGCGGGAAAAAAAGACAAAGAAAAAAGGGAGGCCCAACCAGAAACATGGTATTTAAATACCGCTGGGGGATTATTTTTTTAAAAAAGGGTGTGTATGATATGCAAAGATTGTCAAATGTATAAAGTTTTATTGGATGGATGTAACAAAGTCTACAAACTACAATAGAACCAAATCCAAGTAATAATAAAAAAAAGACAAAGAGACATGTAAAAAGAAGGTTGATCTTTATTAATCTTTTTCGATATGTGTGTGTGTTTAGTTGGCCTTCTTGCGGAAAGAGCAACCTTCGGTCAAACGAGCACGGCCACCAGTGGGTTGGCACAAGACAGTACCGCAAGAGGAGCAGAGCACAACAGTTTGAGCATGGGAGAAGACAGTGCTAATGTTCAAACAACCTACATTGTAGTAAAAAAAAAAAAAACATCCATCAGTCGATATAATGGTTCATATGGTTGGGGGTTAACATACCAGGGCACTTGACGTCCATGAAGTAAGAGTTGGGAGATTGCACAAGACGCTTGAGCTTGTGAGAGCGCTTTTCGTGTTCAACGGTAGGGTGAAGAAGATCGACGGCCAACTAAAGTAAAGATGATTATAAAATAGAGACATGTTAGTTGACTGTTTCGGTTTATGATTATTCCCTCCCCCCTTTTTCTAAATCAATGGCCGGTGTCATCATCATAAAGACATTACGTCTTTTTTTTTCCATAAAATGACAATCGATCCATCCATTCATCCATCCATCCCAGCTAATTTATCCATCCATTTCAATCGTCGTATATATGTATATAATAGTAAGATCAATCGTAGGGTCACTTACGGTCATTGTGTATGCGAAAAAAGGAAGGAATGCAACAATTTTTAAATGGGCCTCTTTTTATTCAAGTTTCCAGAACCAACTCCGCAGCACGACTATTTTCAAATCCCGCTTGTGGAGGGGGGAGGTCAAACCACTTGATCTAAAAAAAAGACAATGCTACCGCTGCGACAGGAGCACCAATCAAGTATGATATGTATAAGACTAGTTTGATTTTATTTCAAAAGAAGAGTATGATATACTAAATGACAATATATATGTAATAAAAAGTTGATCTATAAACTATTATCCTTCAAACGACCATTCAAATTGTTTGGCAAGCACCCTTCGTCGACCATGGAGTTTAGCAGGATCCCCGAATTCTTGTACCCGACGTCGAATCGCCAACCATACCCTATGCACGTCGTCATTATCAGATTTATGAGCCTTGATCATACGCCGCACCGCTGCGAGATTTTCATGACGCAACGCCTTGAGCTGTAAGATCCGTTCTTTACGCCGCCACATGCCACGACCCAGCACCACCGCATCAAATAAGCGCCAGCGCCCCGTCAGGTCCTTGAAATTGTCGTACCGTTCGTCGATCGATACATTATGATACCATACAAACACCCCGAGGGTGGCCACAGCGACAAAGAAGCCCACAAACGTCCCCCCAAAGATGGTGATCCACGCCCACAAGAAGGAGAGGATGTAGATGGCAGGTAAAAGAGCGAGACCGAAAAAGATCTTGTTCTGAGCCCGCACTTCTTCGTAGATTTCAGATTTGCCCGCATAGTACCCGGCGAGATAGAGAGGAAGATGGACCATGAGGCCGGGAAGGAAGAGAGGCAAGTCGATGAGTGAGGCTAATGTGCGTCGTAAGAGTTCGATAGTCGTGGATGCTGCTGTGATGTTCTTTTCGTTATAGTTGGCGATATGTGAATCTTTCAGTGTCAGATCTTCCAGTTCCATCTTGTATACCCGTAGACTATGTTGTAAAGTCGCTATGGATGGATCCTTGGCACCGATTTCTGTCATACAATCTATCAAGCTATAGTATATTTATATATAATGTTAGTTTCCTTTTTTATTATAAGGGAGGGGGGTTTACCTTTGAGTTACAGGGACATAATCCTTCATCAATCCATTTTCACCAGGGAATAATAGATGCCGAGCCATTTCAGCAGAGTCACGCACATCCCAATTAGGAGCATTGACGGTTAATCTTTCGGTAGCGAGTTCGATATCCCTTGTCAGCTGCTTTGCTCCCTTTTTAGGTTCGTCGAGATAGATCTTCAAGTACTTGTCAATGTAGATAGGTTCACCATACCTGCGTTTCAAACACCAAGTTAGTATTTTATATACATATAAATGAGGAATGAGGGTCTTACCTAACGATCACCACACTACGGTATTTTGATTTCTCGGGGTATACAATCCCAACAGGAAGGATGGCTGCTGGTTTTGGTAAAGAGCCATCAGGATTTGGATGAGGATCGTCGAGTAAAAGTTTCGCATATTCCAAAGCAGCCTATCATGATAATAATAAATAAAAGAGCTATTTCAACCCCCCCCCCACTCCATCATCGTCATTGTCTACTTACAAAACTTGCCCCATCCTTGTATTGACCCAGACGAGGTAGAGTATGACTTGTGCCTTCAGGAAAGACCGCCACTGCTTCACCCAATCGTAAGACTTGAAAAGTAGAAGAATACAACAAGGAGTTTTCTTTTGTTGTTCGATCCACAGGTACCACACCACAGTTTTCGAGGAAGGTTTTGGCATAGGGGTGTTTAAACATGGTATTCTTCGCCCAGTAATGTAAACGACGTTGGCCGGGATAAGTCACTGAGAGTACAGCAGGATCAATCACCATATTATGATGAGTAGCAGCCCTATACAAAAAAAAAAAGTAAATTAAAAAAAAAAAAAAAACATCCGACAATGGAGTAAATGACACAACCTTACTACTTACACAATCAATGGAAGATCTTTGGGTGCAAGATGAGCATTTTCAACCTTGATATCAGTAAAAAAAGACCATAAAGCAGTCCTGGATATCAAACAGACAAGTTCATGGCCTATACCAAAAGGCATGGTGGGTGTAATATAAAAGAGAGAGAGAGAATGGGAAGAAAGAAAAAAGAAGTAAGAAGAATGTAGGCATTGACTCGACTTTTGGGGTGAAAGCGGGTTTTGAAAATAAATTTTACTTCACGTGGTCCTCTATCCCCTTCGTGCGACTGAAGCGGGACTTGAATTGAAGAGGAGTGAGACCCATGATCCATTCATGCAAACAAAAAAAGTGTTCAATTGTGGATAAACCCCACCAATCATAAATGTCACAAACAACTGTCGTTTTGTTTGTATCATTGTGGGTGATGAGAAAATAAATAAAGAAAAGAGGTTATTCCTTTCCTCTTTCTCTTTTTCTTTTTTTCTCACATCTACTTTTTATCTTTTCTTATCCATGTTTTCACCCACAGTGATTAGAGCAGAAAACGCACCAGAACCTGTTCCTGAATCTACTGAGCCGCCAGGAGGGTTCTTGCACTCGTTTCGAAAACGAGTAAGATCCGTCGCTGGCGTAGATTCACCCTTCGTCAATCCTTATTTAGGCACTGGTCATTCCTCCACCAAACTACCTCCCTACGGCCCTACGTCATGGGGCGATGATCAAGCGAGGATGTATGATCCTTACCGCCTGATGAGTCCCATGCCTCCTCCAGTTTTTTACCCTCCTCCATACCATCCTCCTTACTTGTATCCTAGCACCGGTCTGATGGATTATTCTTATGGTATGCATGGCTATCCTTATACTGCCAGTGCTTTGCCAGTGCAGGATAAACGATTACTGCCAGAAAGGAATTACTTTAGTGCTGTCAAAGATATTTGGCGTACCAATCTTCAATAGCTTACTTTTGAAACCATCATGTATACCTACTTTATAATATAATAAAATTACTTTGATAGCTTTTTTCGAAAAAAGAAAAGAAAACTTGATGTTTTCTCGATCGGCATGATTCATGTACTGTCATTTCTCAGGTACCGCTCAGGTATGCTGGGTTTGAAAATCATATTATTTTCCCTGGTGGAAAGAAAAAAAATGTCTCTTTGTTCTTTCTTTTACTTGCTTAACAATCCATGGACACACAACTTATCAAGACAGGTATTAAAAAAAACGACTAGGAACATACATGACAAGACACCATGAACTAATCCACTCTTTATCGCACTTTTTTTTTTAAACCATCTGTAGTGAACAAGCTTCAAGATGCCTTCTCGACCGTCGGTGTACATAACCCAGTGGATTTACCTCAAATCACAGTAATTGGGTCTCAATCAAGTGGGAAAAGCTCCGTACTAGAAAACATTGTTGGCCGGGATTTCTTGCCAAGAGGTACAGGTATTGTCACTCGGCGACCACTGGTAAGGGCTTTTTTTTTTTTTTTTTTTTGTCAAAACAAGTCAAACTAGCCAACTCACTCGCCTTTTTTTTTTTTTTTTTTTTTTTTTTCTGTTATGCCTATAGGTCCTCCAACTCATCAATCGACCTGCTGAAACTCCTACGACCGAAGCTATTGATGGTGAAGATCCTAATGAATGGGGTGAATTCCTTCATTTGCCTGGGAAAAAGTTTTACAACTTTGACAAGATTCGTGATGAAATTGTTCGAGATACTGAACTCAAGACTGGCAAGAATGTTGGTAGGTTGAATGGTAACTAATGAAAAACTAGTTATTAATGTATTGTCTCTATCTGTTTAGGTATCTCTCCACAACCAATTAACCTGCGTATCTTCTCTCCCAATGTATTGACTTTGACAATGGTAGATTTGCCTGGACTGACAAAGGTAATAGAACATGGGGGGGGGAGAAAAAAGCCAGAAACCCACTTGGCTAACACTTTGACTATAGGTACCAGTAGGGGATCAGCCAAAGGACATTGAAAAGCAAATCCGGGACATGCTCATGACTTATATCACCAAACCCAACGCGATTATTCTCGCCGTGACCTCAGCAAACACAGATTTAGCCAACTCGGATGGACTGAAATTGGCCAGACAAGTCGACCCTGAAGGCTTGCGTACGATTGGTGTGCTGACCAAGGTGGATTTGATGGATCAAGGCACTGATGTGATCGATATCTTGGCGGGCCGTGTGATTCCTCTCCGACTCGGCTATGTCCCTGTGGTGAACCGTGGTCAACGTGATATCGATACCAAAAAATCCATCGGCAAGGCATTGGCAGCGGAAAAGGACTTTTTTGAACACCATCCGTCTTACCAAGGCAAGGCTCAGTACTGCGGCACTCCCTTTTTGGCGCGCAAGCTCAACACCATCCTCATGCATCATATTCGAACCACATTGCCTGACATCAAGGCTAAGATTCAACATGCTCTGGTGAAATATCGACAAGAATTGGCTCAGTTGGGTGATCCGCTGGATGGGGATCAGGCTAATCTCGTGTTGAATATTATTACCGAATTCTGTAATGATTTCAGGGCCATCATCGAGGGGAATGCCAATGATCTCTCCAGTTTTGAACTCTCGGGTGGGGCTCGCATCAGCTTTGTCTTTCATGAACTGTACTCTAATGGTGTCAAGACGGTGGATCCTTTGGAACAGATCAAGGATGCGGATATTCGTGTGATTCTCTACAATTCATCGGTAAAATAATATATAGGATTCCCTCTCCACAAGCTTTATATGAACCAACTCTCTTTTTTTGTCTTCTAGGGATCCTCTCCTGCTTTGTTTGTTGCTACTACGGCTTTTGAAGTGATTGTTAAAAAGCAAATCAAACGTTTAGAAGAACCAAGTATCAAATGTATCAACATGGTTTATGATGAACTAGTCCGAATCTTGGGTCAACTCTTGGGCAAACAAGTAAAAGAAAAAAGAATGCATTGAAAACACTGATCTCACCCATTCAACTGCCTTATAGTTCTTCAAGAGATTCCCTGCACTCAAGGACAAGTTTTATGAAGTTGTCTTATCCTTATTCAAGAAGGCATTGGCTCCCACCACAAAACTTGTATCCGACCTTGTAGCGTAAGTGATTTTTATTTCTTAAAGAAAGAGGGGGATGAATGCATTGACTAACATTATGAAAATACTAGTATGGAATCTTCTTATATCAACACTGGACATCCTGACTTTTTGAATGGACATCATGCTATTGCCCTTGTTAACGAACAACTAAAGGACAAGAACCAAGCAGCAGTCGATGCCAAACAAGAAAAAAAAACACCTCAGCAATTAGCTCTTCAAACAAGTCAACCACCTACCACTGACAATGGATTCTTTGGAAGTTTTTTCTCGGGCAACAACAAGACAAAGAAGACTGGTGGTATCATGGAGGCTGTAAGTATACTTGATTCGGTATTGTCCTAGTGTAACTCACTCGTTTATTATTTAGCCCCCTCAAACATTGAAAGCAACTGGCGCCTTATCAGAACGAGAATACATGGAAACTGAAGTGATAAGTAAGTCAATTAAATAAAACAAATGTGATAGAAACTAACATGTTTTTTGATGTTTAGAACTCCTGATCCAATCTTATTACAATATTGTCAAACGCACAATGATCGATATGGTACCCAAGGCCATCATGCTCAACTTGGTCAATCGTGCCAAGAAGGAACTCCAACAAGAACTATTAACTGAGCTTTACAAGGCTGATGTATTGGACGACCTTATGGAAGAATCCGAATTCACGCAACAACGACGAAAGGAATGTAAAAAGATGATTGAAGCCCTCCAAAAAGCCGATGAAATTGTTGGGTCTGTATGAAATAAATAGATTCCCTCATGTAGTCTTTAGCCTCCCTCCCATTCCCCTACTTTATATATCATTTGATTCATATAATTATAATAAAACTAAATCTTTATATTGATTTGTGGAAAAGGGGGGAATTGTGTGTGATTGAAATCCCGTTGTGGAACCATCCTGTCATGTACGATATGTATAAGGTAACAAACTTTTTTTACTTTATAAATAGCACATATTGATTGATTTTATAACGGATGGGCTTTATTATATTGTGTCTGGTATAAAAAAGGGGGAGCGGGGGTTTAATTCAGCGGCATGAATGTGGGAAGGATCTCTTGTACTTTGACAAGTCGCTTTCGAAGAATGAGATCAACGTGCATGTGTTCTCATCTATCTGTGTTCACCTCTATCACATACTCTCAAGCACAAGTCCTTGTCCTTCCAGCATTTGTTTATGTTGCTAGTTTTTTTTTTACAGGCCCAATAGTTGTCCGCACATTTGTCCTGGCAAACACCTGCCATCACCATTTCCAATAAAAGGAAAACAGCCAGAGCAATCAAAAACTTGGAATTCATCATCTAGGAGGAAAATCAGTTATGAATAAAGTGAATCTATGAGATATAGAGAGGTCAATAACTTACTGTAGTAGGATTTAAAGATGGAGAAGAAGTATGTGTTATTTGTTCGTTTTCCAGAACAAATCATCGCCTATTTATACAAAATTGACCATGGCAGCACTCAAAAACAAAATAACGACCAAGAAGAAATATTTGCTTTTGATTCTATGAGTATCGGTGCCGAAAAATTATTCTTTTCGTACGTACTGTACCATTCATGTACTTTATCATACAGGTACTATATCAAGAGCCCTACATACGAGTGAAATCATTGAAGGGGAAGTAAATAACAGAATTATAATGAAGGAAATACATTCGGCGTGTATTCGGTATGTATACATGAAGCGAGAATGAAGGGAATATATTCGGTGAGTATTCGGTGTGTATGCACGAAGCGAGAATAAAAAAAAAAAAAAAAAAAAAAAAAAAAAAAAAAAAAAAAAAAAAAAAAAAAAAAAAAAAGATGGAGAAATTCCGACCGGCGTTGTGCATTGTGGGTGAAGAGTTGGTTTTAGCGCCATTCATAAGTACCTTTTTATTCCCATCAACGTCATCCAACAATCAATGGCCAATTTAATGATTTCTTTGTTGCGTCGAGCTCCTGAAGGTTACCGCTTTTGATCAAGCTAAAGAAAATGATAGTTCCATTAGTAGGATTTTTCCCCCACTATAATCGCCATTATTCAGCATCTAATCATGGGGTTGCTTATTTTTTCAGTGCGTCAGATTCCTGACGGTTATAGCTTTCGATTGAAATAAAGTAATATATACCTCCATTAGTAGGATCAGTTTAATCTTTTGTTTTTTTGTTTTTACACTTGAAATCCAAAACCATCTGAATGAGCCATCTGAATGAGCCAAAAAAAAAAAAATTGTACATCAATTAGTAGGAACTGCCTTAATAGAATACATTTAGAAAGGCAGGACAAAGTTACGTTCGCTGTGATTGAATGTCGTCCAATCAAACTTTGCTATAATCATCGGATTTCGAAGGTAGCCAATTTATTCTTTGTACATACGTTACTATGTCTAATAAATCTTGGCTGCATATCCAAAAAATCTTACTGTGGAGAAGGGTGGCCTCACTATAACCAAGTCTTTGAATTGGAATGGGATGGATGGGGGGGGGAATTGCTAGGCGTACGGAATTTTAGTATTCGGCGCTTGAAAATGAAGTTTCCTTCCGTCTATGGAAAAAATAAAAATGATCTTCGTCGCAAAGGACAGGTAAAAGTCATCGCAACACTGGACTGACCGACAGAAGGGTTTTGGTACTTGACCTTTGTGGTAAAGTATGTTGAAAATATGCCATAGTGTCCACATGGCCATTTTAATCATTAGCATCTGTTGACATTGGAGCAAGTAGTGCTCTTTCCAAATCTTAGTAGAGGCGGACGGGATTTGAAAATGAAGTCTGGTTCCTCTTCGTACTTTCTTTTCTTTTCTTACAAATAACAGATAAAAGTCATCGCAAGTCCGGAATAACCGACACAATGGTTTTGGCGCTTGACTTTTGTGGTAAAGTATGTTGGAAATATGCCATAGTATCCACATGGCCACTTTAATTAGTATCTGTTGACAATTGAGCAAGTAATGCTCTTCCAAAATTCTGTGAGTACTTTCCGTGCGCCTAGCAATTCCCAATGGGTGGATGGATGGGAATCTTGCGAGCGGCGGCTGAATCTTTTTTTTTTTTTTTCTACGATAGAGTGAGTGCCCTGCAAAGAGGGCACGGGAGAAGCTGGGTAGAGAAAGACTGCGTTATTCATGCCGAAACCAATGCCTATACTATAACAACGCCCGCCATAGTCCAATCGTTAATGACTATGCCAGCATTTTTTTTCCTGTTTCTTCCAGCTACACAATATAAATTATTACATTTTCAACAGCTTTCTAATCAACTGTGATCCAATGTTTACTATACAAACTGTTATTTCATTCAAAGTTTCATGCATATTGGTGTCAAGGGCGAGCGAAGCGAAGAGTGGGCGCTGGTTACATTTGAAAATGGGGTGGTCAAGTATACTGGTCCTCTCTTCACTAGTTTGGCCATCATTTTTATCATTATACACACATAATGCAAAACTGTTTAATTGATCAATACAATATCTTGATTGATTTTATAATGGATGGGCTTTATTATACTGTGTCTGATATAAAAAAGGGGGCGGGGGTTTAATTTTAGCGGCATGAATGTTGGAAGAATTTCTTTTACTTTGACAAGTCGTTTTAGAGAATGAGATTATCGTTTATGTGTTCTCATCTATCTGTGTTCACCTCTATCGCATACTCTCAAGCACAATTCCTTGTCCTTCCAGCATTTTTGAACGTTGTTGGTTCTTTTTTTACAGTTCCAATAATTGGTTCCACATTTGTCTTGGCAAACACCTGCCATCACCATTTCCAATAAAAGGAAAACAGCCAGAGCAATCAAAAGCTTGGAATTCATCATCTAGGAGGGAAAACAGTTATGAATAAAGTGAATCTATGAGATATAGAGTGGTCAATAACTTACTGTAGTAGGATTTAAAGATGGAGAAGTGTGTGTTATTTGTTCGTTTTCCAGAATAAATCATCGCCTATTTATATAAAATTGACCATGGCAGCACTCAACAACAAAAGGACGATCAAGAAGAAATATTTGTTCCTGATTCTATGAGTATTGGTGTCGAGAAGTTTTTCTTTTCGTGCGTACTAAACCATTCATGTACTTTATCATACAGGTACCATATCAAGAGCCCTACATACGAGCGGAAATCATTGAAGGGGAAGTAAATAACAGAAGCATAATGAAGGGAATACATTCAGTGTGTATTCGGTGTGTATGCAGGAAGCCAGAATATAAACACCCTAGGAGAAACTCCGACCGATGTTGTGCATTGGAAGAAAGCACTTTTTTTGATGGGGGATCGACAGGAACTCAACGCATCAAAAAAATAAACAACCTTGTCATTGATTGTCCAATAATAATGATGTTAGTGAAGGTACAAACAAAAAAAAAAAAAAAAAAAAAAAAAAAAAAAAAAGTGAAAGAGATTCTGCTAATGGAGGTATAGATTACTTTAGCTTAATAGAAAGCTATGACCATCAGGAATCCAACGCATTAAAAAAGAAGGCGAACTTGTTATTGATTGCTGAACAATAATGATTCTTGTGATGAACGCAGAAAGACTATGCTGGGATTTGGATACTCCCAATTGCTCTTCCTGTGGTGCAGTGGAACTAACTCTTCACCCCACAATGCACAGCATCGGTCGGAGTTTCTCCTAGGGTGTTTATATTCTGGCTTCCTGCATACACACCGAATACACACTGAATGTATTCCCTTCATTATGCTTCTGTTATTTACTTCCCCTTCAATGATTTCCGCTCGTATGTAGGGCTCTTGATATGGTACCTGTATGATAAAGTACATGAATGGTTTAGTACGCACGAAAAGAAAAACTTCTCGACACCAATACTCATAGAATCAGGAACAAATATTTCTTCTTGATCGTCCTTTTGTTGTTGAGTGCTGCCATGGTCAATTTTATATAAATAGGCGATGATTTATTCTGGAAAACGAACAAATAACACACACTTCTCCATCTTTAAATCCTACTACAGTAAGTTATTGACCACTCTATATCTCATAGATTCACTTTATTCATAACTGTTTTCCCTCCTAGATGATGAATTCCAAGCTTTTGATTGCTCTGGCTGTTTTCCTTTTATTGGAAATGGTGATGGCAGGTGTTTGCCAAGACAAATGTGGAACCAATTATTGGAACTGTAAAAAAAGAACCAACAACGTTCAAAAATGCTGGAAGGACAAGGAATTGTGCTTGAGAGTATGCGATAGAGGTGAACACAGATAGATAAGAACACATAAACGATAATCTCATTCTCTAAAACGACTTGTCAAAGTAAAAGAAATTCTTCCAACATTCATGCCGCTAAAATTAAACCCCCGCCCCCTTTTTTATATCAGACACAGTATAATAAAGCCCATCCATTATAAAATCAATCAAGATATTGTATTGATCAATTAAATAGTTTTGCATTATGTGTGTATAATGATAAAAATGATGGCCAAACTAGTGAAGAGAGGACCAGTATACTTGACCACCCCCATTTTCAAATGAAATTGAAGGAGCTCTTGGCTCCTTCAGTTAGCGATGATGGTTTTGGAATCAAGTGTAAAAACAAAAAAAAAAAAGATTAAACTGATCCTACTAACGGAGGTATAGATTACTTTAATTCAATCGAAAACTATAACCGTCAGGAACCTAACGCACTGAAAAAATAAGCAACCCTATGACTAGATGCTGAGTAATGGCGATTATAGTGGGGGAAAAATCCTACTGATGGAACTATCATTTTCTTTAGCTTGATCAAAAGCGGTAACCTTCAGGAGCTCGACGCAACAAAGAAATCATTAAATTGGCCATTGATTGTTGGATGACGGTGATGGGAATAAAAAGGTACTTATGAATGGCGCTAAAACCAACTCTTTATCCCACAATGCACAACGCCGGTCGGAGTTTCTCCATCATTTTTTTTATTCTCGCTTCGTGCATACACACCGAATACTCACCGAATATATTCCCCTTATTCTCGATTCATGTATACATACCGAATACTCACCGGATGTATTCCCTTCATTATGCTTCTGTTATTTACTTCCCCTTCAATGATTTCCGCTCGTATGTAAGAAACTTGATATAGTACCTGTATGATAAAGCACATGAATGGTACAGTACGCACGAAAAGAAAAACTTCTCGGCATCAATACTCATAGAACCAGAAGCAAATATTTCTTCTTGGTCACCCTTTTGTTGTTGAGTGCTGCCATGGTCAATTTTGTTTAAATAGGCGATGATTTGTTCTGAAAAACGAACAAATAACACACACTTCTTCTCCATCTTTAAATCCTACTACAGTAAGTTATTGACCTTTCTATATCTCATAGATTCACTTTATTCATAACTGATTTTCCTCCTAGATGATGAATTCCAAGTTTTTGATTGCTCTGGCTGTTTTCCTTTTATTGGAAATGGTGATGGCAGGTGTTTGCCAGGACAAATGTGCGGACAACTATTGGGCCTGTAAAAAAAAAACTAGCAACATAAACAAATGCTGGAAGGACAAGGACTTGTGCTTGAGAGTATGTGATAGAGGTGAACACAGATAGATGAGAACACATGCACGTTGATCTCATTCTTCGAAAGCGACTTGTCAAAGTACAAGAGATCCTTCCCACATTCATGCCGCTGAATTAAACCCCCGCTCCCCCTTTTTTATATCAGACACAATATAATAAAGCCCATCCGTTAAAAAATCAATCAAGATATTGTATTGATCAATTAAACAGTTTGTATTATGTGTGGAGAATGATAAAAATAAAGTCTAAACTAGTGAAGAAGGAAGAATCACATTTTTTATTTACAAGTATACATTATTCATTTTAAAATCTATTCCCTAGTCTAGTCACCAATTCTTGTACCATATCAGAGCGATGGACCATAACGCCCCCACCTTGAGCAGCGTCCTTTACAGCCATTTCTTTGATCCGTACCACACCTTGATCCAATTCATCCTTTCCAATAATGACAGCCAAAGGAATAAGATCGTTTTCGCACAAGGCCCATTGTTTATCAAGTTTAGGTTTATTCTTATACATAAAAGTCGCATTGATCCCGGCGTTCCAGAGTTCCTTTACCAGCTGCATGCGTTCCCTTAACAAGCCGTCCCCTACAGAGATCACAAACACCTGTATCGAGTTATTCTTGATCCGCTGCTGTTCCTGTTGAGCCATCAAGAGCGAAAACACCCGTTCCACACCGATCGATACACCGACACATGGAATAGTTTTCTTCTTTTTCTTCTTGTCACCACCACCAGTAAACATGCCAACTAAATCATCATACCGTCCCCCTGCCGCAATGGATCCCACAGAAGAGTTGACCGGTACAGCTTCATAAATGATCCCTGTGTAATAATCCAATCCCCGGGCCAGGCTGAGATCAAACACCATTTTATGTCGAATGTCAAAGATGTCGAGGTAATCAAATAAAAGCGCCATGTCCTTGATGCCTTGTGCCGCACTTTGATTTTCCATCAGTTTTGAATCCTCCATCAATGTCTTTAGCAAGGTATGGTCGCCTTTCCATTTAACATAGTGACCAATTTTATCCGCCACGTCGATCGAAACTCCTCGTTCGTTCACCAATTCGTCCCGCACCAGATCCCATGCCACCTTGTCGAGTTTATCAATAGCCGATGACACTGAGCGAATATCCGATTCAGGCACCCCACAAACTTGAAAGATACCATCCAAAATCTGACGATGATTAATCTTGATCGTAAAAGGACAATGGAGATCCAACCCATCAAGTGATTCACACAGTATCCGTAAGATTTCAGCATCAGGGATCATCCGGTCATGATTGTTGCTGCTTCCACTAGCAATGTCAAAATCACATTGATAGAATTCTCGTAATCGTCCTTTGGTCATGGCAGGTTGATCACGTCGGTACACTTTGGCAATGTGGTATCGTTTAAGTTGGTAAGGAGGATTGAGTTCTTTGCCGTGCATCGCCAGGTATCGTGCAAAGGGTACTGTCAGGTCGTATCGTAATGAGCAACTTTCCCCACCTTGGTCCGCCAGATCGTAGATGAGTTTGCTTTCTTCGCCATATTTGCCCGCGAGGATTTCCTTGAGTTCAAAGACAGGGGTGTCAATCGTCACACCTCCATGGCGTTTAAAGACAGTTTCAATGTTGGTAAACATGGTTTGACGAATGGCCATTTCCTTGTCATTGTAATCGCGGGTGCCTTTGGGTGTTTTTAAAGTATGATACTGTCGACGTTCCTGTTGAATGTCTACTGGATAAAAAGAAGCCAAGATAAACCTGAATGAGGACTGGGTGGATTAATCTGTCATTCATTACCTTGATATCGGGAAGAGTATATTGAAGGCAAAGAGGTAATGGTGCAACGAGATCGTACAAGTGGAGAGTCCAAAACACCTCGGACTATTGACCGAGAGAGTACAAATCGTATGGTCATCAAAGATAAATAAAAATGTAGAGACAAAAGAAAAACAAAAAGGGTTGAAATCCATCCTTCTTGAACGTAGAATTTAAATCGGCGTTTTAAATCCAATTTGTCCTAAGGTTGGCTTCTACAATCTAAGTAAGGGAGTTGAGTGGTACACTGCCAAGTATGAATAGTAAGTCCCATATAACATGATCTTGATCCTTTTCTTTTCTAAACATCCAAATCCCGACAATCATGCAACATTCTTTTCCAACAGTGTATAAAAATATAAACAAAAAGAGCTTTATTGTCAATGGATCAGTGTAATGGTATGTAAGGTATACAGTATAAACTAAAAAACAAACACAAACAAATAAAAGAGGGTCTATTTCTATAAATCTAAATCTATTTCTATTTAAATAAGTCTCCAGTTGACGATAGATTCACGGAGTTCCCCATAGCCAGGACCCTTGATGTCATCTAGTATATATATATAAAAGGTCAAGTTAATGGAACTATATAGACAATCCAACCAGTGTTTATTTTTTCTTTACCTGAAGTATATGCTTTTCCAATCAACCCATAGTGTTCAACCAGATAATGCCAGAGTTCAGGGGTACAGATACCAAATCCACCAACAAAGTTTCCTCTTGGTCGAGCATTCGGATTCAAAGCGTCATTAGTGTTACTTGTTGCCAAAGGTACGTTATTGATGGGACCCACCCCAATCTTCCCATCACAGAGCCGTAAAAACCATGAGCATAACCAGACACGTTCAATAAAGTAGTAATGAGGCTGACAATCCAAAATGAACGCCCGATCAGTTTGTTCCTTGTGTAAAGTACGTTCGTACATACATTGCTGTTTTTGTCGCATCGATTCTTGCCCCATTGCACTATCCCGAGTAAGAGTTTCCAATAGTGAATTCACATAGTAGGCTTCACTGGGATCTCCCCTAGTTTCACCCAACTAGATGATCATACATATAAAAAAAAAAAGAAACATTGTGAGTTGGATTATTGAGTGATGATGGCACCAATGCTTACCAATCGAGAGCAGGTAAAACAAAACATTTGTAGCACATTTGTTCTAAATAAGATACCATGACGATTAGGTTCGGCGGTATGGAACCGATAAGCACAATCACGGCATCCTAGCAACAACATTAAAATAAAATAAAAATAAAAAATAAAAAGAGAGAGAGATAAGTTTTGGGCCATGTTATTTGTCAAAAGAGATGTTACTTACGTAGACGAATATTGCCTTGCCAGATATATAAACAGAGTCCTTGTTCCGCTTGGTTAGAGCCACATGTACCACAGTTAAGATTCTTGGGAAGCCAGTTTAAGATTTGTTGATATCGATTGACATAAGGAGTGAGCATCTTGGTATGTACGTGACCAACATGAGGGCAGATACGATTGTCGTGGGGATCTTCGGCTTTCTTGGCATACATTTCCTTCCAGGTTTCTTGAGGTAGTTTGTAGTTGACCCCATAATTGTTGTATAGACTTTCTTTCCAGACTGCATCGCTATGGGCCAAAAAAGCAAACCGTCGGCACACCTGGGAAAACATCTTGAGTTCATCCAATGACAGGTGGCCCGCAATGGCCGTTAGCAATTCATTGCTGAGATCGGAGACGTCGATCATCACGAATGGTTTGATAAAGACAAAAGAAAGAGGGAAGGGGGGAAAAAAAAAGCTTTTCAATTCGCTATTCCGCCGTTCAACGATTGGATTTTTTCCACCTCCGCTACGGACATTAAAAGAGCAAAAGAAAAGTCCCTTCAACCTGATTCGAACAAGTGACCTAAGGATGACAATTTCATTACAGTCCTCCGCTCTACCAACTGAGCTATAAAGGGGTTCCACGAACCGAAAATTTTAAAGTACTATATAAAGCTCAAAGGCGGAGTTTCACACTACGGGAAAAAATAATGATTATAATGATTCAAAATGATTAAATCGCCGCTTAAATAAGGTTTGAATCACAGTGATTCCTAGTGATTATTTTTGGTGGGTTTAATCATTATAATCATTTTGGAATCATTTTTGGAATCATTTTTTGATGATTATGATGATTATTCCGACAAACGTTATCCAATCATTCT
The DNA here is from genome assembly GCA_025330725.1 of Chlamydoabsidia padenii. Taxonomy (NCBI): domain Eukaryota; kingdom Fungi; phylum Mucoromycota; class Mucoromycetes; order Mucorales; family Cunninghamellaceae; genus Chlamydoabsidia; species Chlamydoabsidia padenii. The sequence goes on from JAIWND010000011.1 coordinate 297,935, forward strand.
TACTTTGTATGACAATATCATCCAACCATATTCCTTCATACTACGCATACTATTGGTCTATACACATACTTCTTTACACGTATCGTTCCGAAATAAACATTATGAATAGGTTAAAACAGTTTTATTATTATAATAACGACGATAATAATGGTATTAAAAAAAAGAGATTATATCTATGCTATTCTAAAACACTTCTTCTTGTTGTTGTTGTTCTTCTTTTTCTTCTTGTTCAATATTAACCTTTAGGCAGCATCCTATATAAAAGAACAAAGCAAGAGTTAGCGATGATAGCGATGATATGTTGACTTGATTCGGATGATTACCTTGGTGAGAGCCAGCAGCGATACACTTCCAGGAGTAGACAGTGGCAGATTGGATACTATGGGAAACGGAAGTAAGTAAAAGGATTGTGTTTCAGTTCCCTTCCCCCCGTTTTTTTTTTTTTTTTTTTTTTTTTTTTTTTTTTTTTTTTTTTTTTTTTTTTTTTACCTTTGGGCAGTATGGTGTAAGATAAAAGGAAGCAAGAGTACGTGAAGACTTGCTTATGTATTAATTTGAGTTGATCAAGGCAACGCGACATACTTGATTCAATTGAGGACAGGTAGATGCTTCTGAACAAAAAAGAAGACGTCAGTACACGATGAAATTTGTTCCATGTGTTTCTATTTACCTTTTAGTGGCAAGTGGCGTAAACGTCTATAGGGGAGGAGGGTATCGTGAGTGAGATGGAGCATACGGAATGGACACTCCCACACTTGTTCTTTTTGTTATTTACCTTTAATCTAGAGCCAGTACATTGTATACCATTATAAAGAAGTAGAGCAGTTATCATAGAGGAAAGTAGTCAAAAGCAGTGAGCACGTATTACAACCTGAATGACAAGCCATCTGATAGAGAACCAACAAGAGAGTCAAAGAAGCATCTTGGAAGGAAGCAAAGGATGATGCTATCAGTATATATAAAGGGAAAGTTGGTGCTATGTGAGTGCAACAGCCAAACGATGCCTTTATTAATGAATACATACCCTGTTACCAGTAACGAGAAGTTAAGCAAAGAGCCATCATGATGAGTAATGTAAAAAAGAATGAAGAAGAAGGAGCAAAAAAAAAAAAAAGAAAAAAAAAAACGCCCCAATCCAGTTATTGAAGAAAAAAAAAAAGTATTTCCAACGCCGACTCAGAATAAACGCCCTTTTTTTTTTTTTTCCCTCTTTCCGCTTTCTTCCTTCTTTCTTCCTTCTTTACTTTTTTCAATCCCCAACCCAGATATAGCATGTTGTTGCTTTGAAGCAGCAAAGAAAGGTAAAACTATTCAATACTCTTATATGAATGAAACAACTGACTGTTCTATTCATATTTTATAGATCCCCTTTGACTTGATCCCTCTGTTACATCTGGTACTCTTTGTCATTGCAAACATGTAATGGCAATAGAATGTTATAGTAGGTAGAAATAGAGTAGTTATAGTAGAAATAGAAGAGTTATAGTAGAAATATATGATTGAATTTAATAAAACATACTGTTGAACTTGATACAAACTGTATATATAATAATGACTTTACCGACTAGCGAAGCGCGTATACGTATGAAGCAGACTGGACAAACTGATGACAAGTTCAACTGGATGATGTGCACTCTTTTTTTTTTTTTTTTTTTTTTTGATAATCGGATGACATGTAATGCTTCGTTAAGCCAAATCACGTGAAGTAATCACAAAATAATCATTTTGAATCATTTCTACCAAGAATCACTGTGATTCTGATTCAAAATGATTAAAAATGATTATCATTTGGGATTTTTCCCGTAGTGTCAACGCGACTAGTGGTATTTATGCGTTTTGGGAAGCTTATCAGCTAATGCTCGCTATACTGAAGTGTGTCAAAGGTAGTAAATAAAGTTTTTTGCGTTTTGCGCACTTGCATAAAGTCATTTTATAGTCAATATCTCTGGATATCTACAAGTATCGGGGATTGAATTTACTCCGTGAAATTTGAAAAGGGCAAAGCAAATTTTTCTTCTTCCTTTCTTTTTTTAGTGATTCACATCAGCTTTCAAAATAGCGAATGTTGATTAGTCCTCTGTCTAGGTATAGTAATGATATGAATACACTTTTAAACTACTTGGTCGAAAGCAAGTTGCCTATATGACCAGCTTTAATCTCTTCCACATTAATTATAGAACCGGAAGCTAATATAATCATCCTTCTAACGAAAATGACATCTGCGAATATATAGTCAACTAATATATATAGGTAAACCAATTAAAATAGACGCAAAACAAACTTCTTGGAGCTATTTTTTTTTTCTATGCTCCCCTCCGTTAGGAACATTTCATATGGATGTTGCTTTCGAAATGGGAGTGGGGTAGGGGGAATAAAAGTTGGTAGACTAGACGAACAAGTAAATAGCTGTCTTTACACTGGCAACAACCGGAATGTATAAATGCAAACGGGGGATTAGGACAGGGTAAAGCATCTAACAAGTAGGGCAGGCGGGAACTCTCTCGTTACTTTTTCTTTTTCTTTTTTTTTTGCACGTAGATCAACTCTTTACCTGACCATCAACATTGGAACTGACCATCCTACTACTCGGTAACCCATCACAGGAACGGATTTGGGAAAGTGATGATTATTTATTATAGACCATCAAGGTACTTCTCATTATAACTTTCCCCCCCTCCCAATAAAATAGACCTAGTGTAGATATTGTTATAGTAGATGACCATTGACTCATCATTTTTTATATTGTCTCAATAAACTTGTACCATTTTACATTGTCTTTATGACAGTGATGATAATTTATGCTATACTGTCAAGTCGGTGGCGGTGTGTTAGCCCTTTCTATGATTGGACATCAAGAGTCAAAGTTTTTGCTATTCCGTTCTGAAATCCAAATACGGTATCAGAACATGTGTAATGGATTTGAACCATTACATTGATTCTTTTTCATCCATCATATCTGCACTATCCATTTTGTCTGTTTTTCCACATCACTAATGGCATAAATAGAAATATATCATATGTTGTTGTACTTGATATCAGTCCTTGGAGCAATGTAGGTAGACACATGGTGTGTTAGGATATCATACGTTTGTGTCACAGAGAGAACTCACCACGAGAAAAATTGTGAAATTCAAATCCCGCCAAATGATTACTACTGTCTACTTTTCCTTTCTTTTCATTGTTTCTCTTTTTCTTTTCGTTTCCCCCTTCTTTTTACCCATCTTTTTATTTTTTTATTCTTTACCCATTCTATATACACCTGTATTAAAACTACAATATGAGAGAAATTATTCATATTCAAGCCGGTAAGTGAAAATAGACGAACATAAAAAAGAAAAACTGTCAACGATGAAGAAAACTGTGTCATGATGAAAAAGTGATGGAAGCTGTCATCTTTGCATTGCTTCTTCATTGTTATAGCTTTAAAAACAACTCATTTACTCATATCTTTTATTACTTTGTTTTTTTATCTTTAACTTAGGTCAATGTGGTAATCAAGTATGTATCCAACTGAAAAAAAAAAAAAAAAAAAAAGGAGAACGCGATAGGAGGAACAAGTACAAGGGTGGAAGGGGGTGGATAGGCGTTTGATACTAAATGCTTATGACTCTCTTTCTCTTTCTCTTTTGATAGATTGGTCAAAAATTCTGGGAAACCATCTCTCAAGAACATGGTTTGGACTCTACTGGTGCTTACAGTGGTGACAATGATCTTCAATTGGAACGTATCAACGTATACTACAACGAAGGATCCACTGGCAAATATGTCCCAAGGTAAGAAAGAAGAAAAGAAAAAAACAATGATGATGACTGATACTAATAAACTCGTCCTTTTTTGTTATTCAACATAGAGCTGTCCTTGTTGATCTTGAACCTGCTGTTATGGATGCTGTACGATCCAGCACTTATGGTAAACTTTTCCGTCCTGACAACTTTGTCTATGGTCAATCTGGTGCCGGTAACTCTTGGGCTCGTGTAAGTAATGAATGATGGAAAAGCGATCTATATCTACATGCAATTTAACCAACTTGTTCTATTTAGGGTTACTACACTGAAGGTGCTGAATTGGTTGAATCTATCTTGGATATTATCCGTAAAGAAGCTGAACACACTGATTGCTTACAAGGTTTCCAATTGGCTCACTCTCTTGGTGGTGGTACTGGTTCCGGTCTTGGTTCTTTGCTTCTCTCCAAAGGTATAATAATAAAAACTAAAAACACGTAGGACGATTCTCACATATATCATATTCTTTTTTTTTAAAAAAAAAAAAAAAAAAAAAATTAGTCCGTGAAGAATATCCTGATCGTATGCTTTGCTCCTACTCTGTGGTACCCTCTCCCAAGGTGTCTGATACTGTGGTTGAACCTTACAATGCTGTGTTGTCTGTCCATCAATTGGTTGAAAACTGTGATGCTACCTTCTGTATCGATAACGAAGCCTTGTATGATATCTGCTTCCGTACCCTCAAGTTGTCCAACCCTGGTTATGGTGAATTGAATCAATTGGTCTCTGCTGTCATGTCTGGTGTCTCCACCTCTTTGCGTTTCCCCGGTCAATTAAACTCTGATCTTCGCAAGCTCTTTGTCAATATGGGTAAGGAATAAGAAACAAACATAATGTCGATAATCATATAAACTAACCATGACATTATTATTATTCTAGTTCCCTTCCCTCGTCTTCACTTCTTTATGGTTGGTTTTGCTCCTTTGACTGCCTTTGGATCTCAACAATACCGTAACCTCAGTGTGCCTGAATTGACTGCTCAAATGTTTGATGCCAAGAACATGATGGCTGCTTCTGATCCTCGTCATGGTCGTTACCTCACTGCTGCCACCATCTTCCGTGGTCGTCTCTCCACCAAGGAAGTCGAAAACCAAATGCTTGCTGTCCAACAAAAGAACTCTTCTTACTTTGTGGAATGGATTCCTAATGGTGTCAAGACTTCTCTTTGCGATATTCCTCCTGTTGGTCTCAAGATGAGCGGTACCTTTATTGGTAACAGCACTGCCATTCAAGAACTCTTCAAGCGTGTCAACGAACAATTCACCGCCATGTTTAGACGCAAAGCTTTCTTGCATTGGTTTACTGGTGAAGGTATGGACGAAATGGAATTCACTGAAGCTGAAAGCAACATGCACGATCTTGTCTCCGAATATCAACAATATCAGGTAAAGAAGAAGATGGAATAGATGGGATATAGGATGAACTAACAATGATTTATATACAGGATGCCACTGCTGATGATGATTACCTCGAAGATGAAGAATACCTTGAAGAAGACGAAGTCTTGGAAGAAGAAGAAGAAGAATAGGATTAAAAAAAAAACCCTCACACACTTTTATAATATCTCTCCCCCAAATTTTAATTAATACAGTCAATTATCATTGTTAATCATTGTCTTATATTGCATGTGTTGTTGTTTGTTGGGTGAATGGGATAGATGATCAGAATGTTTGTTGCATGATCATCTCGGCTTCATTTTGGGGGGGGGCTCGGCGGATGTCGGGGTTGGAATTATATTTCTTCCACCAAAAAAGCGACTTCCCTTTGAACCACATTCTCTTCCCTGTCTTCCTTTTTTTTTTTTTTTGTTGGAGGGAATGAACAACTCTTCAACTTTTGGTTACAGTGATGGACTAGAAGATAATCCGTTTAGTGACGCACTATCACCAACTAAACTTTCTACAACCTTTACTCCACCATTGTCTTATCAGTCTTCAACAACCATAGAAAAAGAAGAATACACCAGTCCTGTCACCCACACTAATGTTATCACGACTAGCACTATCGACCAGCATATTCATCAAGATGGAATTAATCCTTCTTCTATTATAAACACAGCAGCAATAATTACAACAGACGAGGGCAGCATTTGCCAAGGTACCGAAAAAGCGACAACTAACTCAGTACCACTACGAGAAGAGGACACCCAACCATCGACTCGAACTATTGACGACAATGATACCAATCTGGCCATGACCACCAATTCACTAACTTTGGAAGAGGATACTCATCTGCGAACACAATCACCCGACCTTTTGGATTACGAAGAAGAAAGCGACCAACAGGTAAAAAGGAGAACAAAATGTCATGAATGCAACTCACACTTCTTTCTCTTTGTAGTCTGAATCCTTACGACTTCCTGTAAGTGGAGCACGGCCTTCCTTTGAAATCTCGGTAGAAGATCCACAAAAAGTAGGGGATGCTATCAATGCTCATATAGTGTATAGAGTCAAAACAAAGGTAAAATGACATGGAAACTAATTGGGGGGGGGTGTATCCATTAACAATTGTGTATATAGACAGATTCACCTGCCTTTCGATCTTCGGAATTTGTGGTAGCTCGACGATACCGGGACTTTTTATGGCTTTACAATCAATTGACCAATGGAAATCCTGGTGTGGTGGTCCCGCCCGTACCTGAAAAACATGCCCTGGGTCGATTTCAAGATGAATTTGTGGAATCAAGACGAATTGCTCTAGAACGCTGTTTACAAAAAACCGTCTCTCATCCAATGCTTTATGGTGATCCTGATCTCAAGGTCTTTTTAGAAAGTGAATCTTTTAACGTGGAGGTAAGGAAGAAGAAGAAAAAGGTGAGTGTATGTGTGTGGATGATGAATAGATTTTTTATTTTTTTGATAGAAACGTCAAAAACGAGCCGAACCTGAAACACCTAAACTTGGCTTTATGCGATCTTTTAGTGAAACGATCTCTAGTGCAGCATCTAATCCATTCTCAAAATTCAATGAAAACGACGACTGGTTTGGCTCGAAAAAGTCTGAATTGGACGCTTTGGAAACTCAACTCAAGACTCTTCTAAAAGGTGTGGAAGCCGTGGTCAAACAAAGAAAAGGTAAAACAAGAAAACAAGTGGATGTGGTCATGAACTCATTGATCTTGTTGTTGGTGTTATCTTAGAACTCGGTGGGGCATTAGCTGGGTTTGGCGAAACCATGTTTCCATTGGCGTCTGCTGAATCGAATCGTAATCTGTCGACTCATTTGACGGTACTGGGAGATATTCAAAAACAACTAAAAGAACTACATGAAGAACAGGTATGGCATGATATGACTCGACTTATACTTACTAACTCTATTACTTCATTTATTCAGGCACGTTACGATATATTGACTTTAGAACACACCATCGATGAATATATACGGATCATTGGATCCATTAGGGTAAAAAATCAATCAGAAAAGAAAAAAAGGAAAAAAAAAATGTGATTATGGAGAAGAAATTAACCTTGATGCGCTTTATACTTTTTGTTAGATATCCTTCAATGCTCGGATTCGGGCTTATCAAACATACCAACAAGCTGACTCGGAACTACAAAAGAAGATTGGCAATCATGATAAATTGAAAGGACAACAAAAATCTAAATCTGAAAGGGTAACAGCAGCTCAATTGGAAATCATAGAGGTAAGAAGAAAAAGGTGGGGGGGGGCAAAGGGATGATACTAACCGTCTTCTTAGAACCAACAAAAGGTGGAAGAACTGGAAAGGGATTATCATGATATATCGAAACTAATCAAGAATGAAATGGATCGATTTGATCAAGAGAAGGCAGTGGACTTTAAAAATAGTGTCGAGGCGTTTTTATGCAGCATGATTGATCATCAAAAGAAGGTAGGGATTAAAAACTATGTATATACCCAATGATTTACGTTTTATATTGTAGGTGATTGCCTTGTGGGAATCTTACTTTGAACAAACAGAAGGACTAAAAGATGACGATGGATAATTAGAAATAGTATGATGCATCTTTTGCTTAGTGTAGTAAATAGCTGTTGATCTTAAATAAACGTAGGGGGTATCTCTCTTTGTTTAATAGGTTATGGTAGTAGAATAAATGTGTATTACATTATGTGTTTTTTTTTTCTCATAATACGGCATGGCCTTTTACTTTACAGTGTTGGAGCTTGAAATATACTTTGTCTCCTTTTTGGGGGGGGGCTGAACCCTCCATTACCAACCCATATCATCTTGAGCTTGATTGACACAAGGTTCCTTGACTTTTTTGATAACGTTGGTTAGGAATGATGACTAGATAAACTATAGCCGCTTTAAACATTAGACAGGTGGGTAATGAACTTGACCAGGAATACACCAACGGCAAATGTGGAGTGCGCGGGATTTGAAATGAACTTTTGCCTCTTTTTTTTTTTTTTTTCTTGTCTGATGAAGAACTCCCACTTTCCCATCCACAACATCTTGCGCTTGAACCGACGGATGCAAAGGTCTGAGGTTTTTGCTTTTTAAGCAAAGTTGGTTAGGAATGACGACTAGGTGAATCACAGCCACTTTAATCATTAGCACAGGTAACGGAGTGAGTACGTAGTGTTCTTTTTGAGTCTGTAGACCGAGCGGGATTTGAAATCGACTTTTTTCTTAATCTGTAATACGGATCCTTGGATTTTGGATGGTGGCCCATCTCTTCCTCAGGAGAGAGGACGATGTAACGGATCGGGGTCTCTCTTTGTTTTTCTCTTTTTAACAACAAGAACATACAAAAGGTTGTTACCTTAACTGCAGATTTAGCCTGTTGGGAATGAAGTCCTTGATCCTCAACCAATTTTTAAACTGGACAGATCTTAATGTTAATTGGCGAACAAAAAGTCCAACTCTCGCCAACATCTAGTTCATGGTCACCCTGACCATGATCTATCCTTTGCTTGATGACCAAAGTTTAGTTTTTGGTTATTTTTTCATATACAATATCTATCTTATGGTTACCCCTACCCCTGAATTCACAATTAATATAAATATCACATCTTTTCAATTGAATTCATTTCTCAAGTTTCTCTTTTAATAAAAAACTATAATTGCAAATCAAAAAGGTCTTTATCACAAGCTACCTCTCTTATTATCAAATTACTTAACAAGTGTAACTATTGTCTTTTGTGATCTTCAAGATCTCCAAATTGGGATTCTTTCTCTCTCCTTCTTATTTGACAAGTACATTCAAAAGATTGAATCTTATCCAAAAAAGATTCTAGTGCTCACTACTTTATTACATACAAAACATATACTTTGAACCCAAGACACTCTTAACATCTAACAGATCTAGCCGTATCAAGCGGTAGCACCAATTTCCACCTCCGCTACGGACATTAAAACAGCAAAAGAAGAGTCCCTTCAACCTGATTCGAACAAGTGACCTAAGGATGACAATTTCATTACAGTCCTCCGCTCTACCAACTGAGCTATAAAGGGGTTCCACGAAACCGAATTTTTAAAGTGCTATATAAATTTTAACGTCGGACATTCAAATTACAAACGGCCCGAGATTTATCCGATATTTTTCAAATCCCGACGTTAAAATTTATATAGCACTTTAAAAATTCGGTTTCGTGGAACCCCTTTATAGCTCAGTTGGTAGAGCGGAGGACTGTAATGAAATTGTCATCCTTAGGTCACTTGTTCGAATCAGGTTGAAGGGACTCTTCTTTTGCTGTTTTAATGTCCGTAGCGGAGGTGGAAATTGGTGCTACCGCTTGATACGGCTAGATCTGTTAGATGTTAAGAGTGTCTTGGGTTCAAAGTATATGTTTTGTATGTAATAAAGTAGTGAGCACTAGAATCTTTTTTGGATAAGATTCAATCTTTTGAATGTACTTGTCAAATAAGAAGGAGAGAGAAAGAATCCCAATTTGGAGATCTTGAAGATCACAAAAGACAATAGTTACATTTGTATGGTCACAGTAAGTAAGACAAATGACAATAGTAAAGCCAATAAAAGTAGATCACAAAAGACAAGGTAGAAAATAAAGGACTCAAAAGAATCCAGACAAGATAAATTTCATTGTTCCATGTCCCACTATCCAACAATGCAGAAGATACACATTCCCCATATATAGAAGTGATAAGATCAAAAGGTCAGTTCGATCATGATTTATTTATAAAAAGGGGTAGGGTAATAATGGTGTATACTGGGGTAGTGCAGATAAAAAAGCCAACTATGTGTGATCACTAGTAAGGGGGGTATGCATTATAACCACCATATTGTTGTTGTTGTTGTTGTTGTTGTTGAGATAAGTATTGACCATTACCGATCTGTTGTTGTTGTTGATAGGACCCACCAATACGATTGTCACCCAATGTATTTTCATGTTCCACCCCATTGATCAAAACTCTTTTCCTTCCATTCCCATAATCCTCTGTAACCCGTGTTCCCTATCATAAAAAGGATGAGTTGATCTCTTGATACCCCATATCACTATTGACTTACATTTTGATCTTGAATAGTTGTCACTGTGATCCTTTCTTGTACGCCATTCACATGACGAATACTTGTTGATGTACTTTGGGAGACACCACCATTACCAAAAGAAGACGAGTAGGAAGACGTTGTATGCATTCCACCACCTTGTGGAAAATGGCCCGCCATCATGCCGCCAAAAGGATCACCCATCATCGGACCGCCAAACATGGTTTGATGCCTAGAAAAGAAAGGATCATCAAACGCGCTTGAAAACATCCCACCACCTGATCCACCTAGAAAAAAAAAAAAAAGAGTGAGTAGCCAGTTCATAAGAGGAGGGGCATTCATAGTTTACCAAAAGATGAGAATGGATGTGATGTACCAAAGAATTGAGCAAAGATATCCTCTGGAGAGTGGAACTAAAAAAAAAAAAAAAGTGTCTAGTTAGTTTAGTCTATTGGAGAAGGGGGTGAAGGTGATGATGACTTGCGTGGAAATGAGCAAAGGGATCATGAGCATAATGACCATAACCACCAGAGGGATACGATCCTGCGTTCGTTGTACCATCGCCTTCTGTGTCATATATTTGTCGTTTTTTGGCTATAGTTATTTTCAAAAGGGAAAAAAAAAACAGAGAGAGATGAGGTTCCTTTAATCTTTTTTTTCGAATGGGGGTAGTTAACTTACGATCGGATAGGATTTCATAAGCATGGCTATAAAAACAAAAACAAAAAAAAGTCAATATCCGCTTTATTTATGGTTTCCGTGTATCCAATACCTTATTTCTTTAAACTAGACAAGATGTATATTAAAGAGTGAGTATAGACCCTAAAGTAAAAGTCTGAGAGTCGGTTTTATTTACCTTTTCAGCAGCATCTGGAGATGGGTTCTTGTCAGGGTGATATTTGAGCGCCAATTTACGATAAGATTTCTTGATATCATTGTCAGTAGCATCTTCAGTTAGTTCCAAAATGTCATAGTATGTCGCCGGCATGATTTAATATATGTGAGAGAAAGAGAAGAAAGAAAAGAGAATGGAAAAAATTGGAAATCCAAAGAATCAAGTCAATGCCCCCAATAATTCAAACCCCGTCCTACTAAAAAAGGGACCATCTTTTTTTTTTTTTTTTTAGAGCTAACTAAAGGTCAATAATATAAATGTTGGATTTTATTACAGATGATTACAATTATAAATAAAGAATGATTAAACTAGTGGAGGAAGGGGTAAAATGATGTCTATGCTATGTATAAAGAGAGAGTTATGAAACTAACAATGGAGGATGTTCGTCGTAAGAAGGCAGTGGATCATCAGATGAATAAGTAGGTAAACGATGACAAGACGCATCACCAGGTTCGTAAGGCGGTAATTGTTGAGTATGAATGGGCAAGACACAAATATGAATAGGTATAGCGATTTGCAATTGTCCCGTATCACCCGAGCGAGTATCATGATAATGCCATACCAATTTTAATTTATGACGCACCGTTACTTGATCATTATTCATATCACAATGCATGTCCTCCATCCTTGTGGGCAAAACGACCTCGACCTGTCGAGTCCATACCTGACCATCGAATCGGCGAATCTGTGTCGAAAACAAGTGTCGTCCATGGGCCCGTGCCCTTAACAAGATGTATTCCTTTAGATGGCAAGTGAAGGTATCCAATTGGAGGTGAGGACTTAGGGCGGTGGCGACCAATGTCAATGTGATCGTATCGCCATACCCATACATCTTGGTCGACAAGGTCACCATGGATTCCAGATCGTTCGTGCGTTTCATGGCGTACACAGGTGCATCGGGTATCAAGACGAGTTGGCGGTACAGGTGGATCGAGTGGCGACAGGTGGGGTTGGGTAAAAAGGCCGGTCGTTCCACTACTGCTTTGAGTTTGTAGTCTACCCGATAAAAGTTGGTCACTTGGGTCGTTTCTGGAAGGTGGCCAGGGAGGATGAATTCAAACGGGTAGGCGTGAGATCCTTGTGTGAGGACATGGAGTTTGGATTGTCGTGCCAGGCATATGAAAAGTGTGTCGACTATCGCTTGTTCTTCTTCATGATAGAGTTGTTCTTGTCCATTCCCGATCGCTACACACAAAAAGAAATAGTAGTAAGGTTAGTTTTTTTTTTTTTTTTTTTTTTTTTTTTTCCTTTTATATAGAGTAGTTACCTTCAGACCAAGTGAGTAATGACTTTCCAATAAAACGAACACTAATCGACTTGACTTTTAGGGGTTGAATCAGTGTGAATCGGAGGACACCTTGTAAGACACAACCAGAGGATTCATTAGCCGAGCCAAACATGATCATATCACTACTTCCTACATGAATGTCGAGTTTTACCGGTGAACGAAGACTGTCCATTTTTTATTTTTAAAAAAGGACGGTGGGTATACAACAAAGGAGAGAGAGAGGGGCAAATAAAACTTTTTTTGGATCAGGAAACGTGAGATTTTTATTTAAATCGGCATGTGAATATATTAACCAATCATTAAACCAACCCCACCTTTTTCATTAAATCTATATACTATATCTAAACTACATTTATTTTGTTGTTCTTTTCTATATTGAGATGTCTATGTTGTTTCGTTTTTGGTGTCCTCTTGTTGTTTCCCTTTTTAAACTTGTATACCAGACTTGATTGTTTGAGCTCTTCATCGATCAGTCGTTCACAAGTTTGTTTGATTTCCAACGCATCGTCCTGTAAAGTCACAAAAGTATCCGGGAATCGTAAACTATTATAGACCATAGTTAGTATTGAATGATATTGCATGATATGTTTTACCTGAGCCACAAGTAGAGCATGATCTTCTTGTGTGAGGTTTCCAAATAAGTGAGGGATTCAGGGGTACCCATTGGGGACGAAGGAAGGTCGATCATATCAGTGATTTCTAAAGTATCATTATTGCTGTGTACACGAGCCATTGATTCCAGTGCATCCATAATATTTTCATTTCGTGTGCTGACAGGAGCAGTAACAAATTGATACCGGTCGCGGAGTGGTAATTTGATTTTTTCAATCACATTGGCAATCAACTGTCAGGAGGGGAGAAGGTTAATTATCATTTCCCTCTACTTTTCTTTTCTTTCTTTTACCTTTTGGTCTGCAAAGTTGCATAAAAAGTAATCACCTTGTAATGAAGCCAGGTCTTCGAATTTTTGCTATAATAAAGGTGTTAGTATAGTCAATCTCTTACAATGTACTTACCAAGACCGAAGAGTATTTTTCATTAGGCATTTGAAGAGCAAACACTTCCACAATGTCCACAGTCGGTTGTAATCCAGCAAGCTATAATAACAATGTATTAGTAAAACACTATTTATCCAGCACGTTGTATTTATTTCTTACCTCTAACGGGACAATAGGTGCCTCTAAGCATTCTTTTACATATTTCAAGTCGTTGTTAAATAATCTATGGCCACACTTGTTAGTCAACTCTATCTTGATCACCACCACCCCCCCTTTTTTTTTTCCCCCTTACGTTGTTACTTCACCAGAGGCATAAGTGGTACCGAATCGACCAGCCCGACCAGCGATTTGCTTCAGTTGAGGAATTTGCATGAATTTGTTGACCCGCCCATCGAATTTTTTGACAGTGGAGAATATAACACGTTTAATGTTCCTATAAAGAAGAAAAGTTGGTTCATGTCATCACCATTTGTGCAAAAAAATAAAATACTTACAAATTTAATCCCATACCAACAGCATCGGAAGCAACCAAAACATCAAGGGGAATAGCAGGATCATTGAATGATTTGGCTTGTAATGCACGAGTTTCTATTATATACCCCCCCCAAAAAAAAGAGCATCAATATTAGACAAGAGAGATTCAAATTCCTACTACTTACCAGGAGGCAAAGCACCATAAGCAATAGCACATTGTAATCCAGTTTGCTTTTCAATCTTTTGCTTGATATCAAAGATAGATTTCCTCGAGAAGGCCACAACGCAATCCCCCTTTTTCACCTCCTTGAGACTACCATTGAGCGACTGGGAAGCCACAGACACAGGAGTCAAGCGTTTGTATTCATTTACAATGACTTGTTCACCTAGCGATTCACAAATCTTTTTGATGAGAGGCACCGCCGAGGCTTCACCACACAAATGAATTTCTTTCGCTTTCAATCCCAACAAGGCCTGTGTCCATGCCCAACCCCGATGAGGATCAGCAATCAATTGAATTTCATCCACCACCGCGACTTCAAGAGGTCTTCCGAGATTCGCCATTTCCACCGTCGAGCTCGTGAGGGGTGCCGTCTCTGATACTACTCGTCGTTCTTCGCCCGTCAAGAGATTACATGGCACACCTTGTTGATTCATCTTGTCAAAGATTTCATGGGCCAGTAACCGTAAAGGACCACAATAGATCCCTGATTCCGCAGATTGGAGTCGTTGGATGGCTCGGTAGGTTTTGCCGCTGTTGGTGGGTCCCACATGGAGGTAGATCTTGCGTTGCATTTGTCGCGCTTCGGGAAACCATTCAGAGGGGAATCGCAGGTCACTGAGTTTTCGTAAGGAGCTGTATTCGTTAAGAACATTTTGTGGCATAAATGGTTCCGCATATTCGTAAAAGGACGACATGATGACTCTATGTAACCCCTCTATAATAAAAGGTATTTAGTTTGTTTGTAAGTTGAGGAGATACTAACTAATCTTACCTGTGCCTTCTTCATTGGTGATTTTTGCAATCATGTTGGGTTTTAGTCGGTCCACTTTGCCTTGCTTGACATGTTCCACAAACCGGGGTGAGATTTCACCAAAGAGTTTATAATCGATACCCATACCACGAGCCTTTTTCTTGGAACCAGCATCTTGAGGGAATCGGTTCACCAGTTTATCAAATGCTATAACAAAAAAAAGGTGAGAGATTAGTGTCAGGTTAGATCGTTCTTTTTTTGTGATGCTTACTGGATGTCGGTCTTTCTGATTTGCGGGAAGGATCTTTTGATTTAATAATACCAAGTATTGAGGTAAGGGCCTTGCTGGGTTGTCGGGCACAATGACTTGATGATGTGAAGCATCGTTGGTTACGTAGACAAGTGGTTTGATATCGTGGAATGTGTCGTAAAAGCAGGTTGGTTTGAGGTGCAGCTCGATAAATAGGAAGCACCATCGTTTGAATGACAGAAAGTAAAAAAAAAAAAAAAAATGAAGAGCGAAAAAAAAAAAAAAAAAAACTTTGTGTGTAAATAAAAAAAAAGGTCGGGGGTTAAAATTAACTTTTATGATGGGCGCTTGTCAATGCGTTTTTCCCATGATCAGTATGATGTTAAGCAATCAAAAGAGTTTTATTATAACGTAGAGTATAATAGTTACAAAGTAATGATTGAACTATCTATAGCCAAGGGAAGGAGAGAGTATTTACGGTGACTTGAGTCAAAATATGTGCTCGATTACAAGTTTATCATCCTATTCACCATTCCAATTTAAAACAAAGATCAACAATATACCTTTATCCAACATTTTCAAATCCCCGACAATTCCCAATTCGGTAACTAAAACTGTTTATTGCATAAAAAAACAAATTCTACTCTATCTATATTTAATAACTAGTTCCAACGTAAATAAGGCATTACATAAGTAGGTTCCTGAGTTCCCGCTTCTTGACACAACACCCTTACTTGATCCAGCACCTGTTCTTCTTCTTGGTCATCACTAAAGTCTTTTGCATGGACACCACCAAGAATCAAGACGACATCCAGCCCAGCGCGTGTCGCCCCCAGCACATCGGTAGCCACATTATCCCCCACACACAGACTAGCACGACCGAGATGGTCATAAATACTAGAGAAAGGTTTACCAAAATACAACACATGCCCACCCATCGCCTTGTACAATTCACCAATATACCCGGGACAAATCAGTAGCCGTTGGGATCCATCGTCGTGAGTGCCACTGGGAGCCCAAACGTCCGGATTCGTACACAGCATCGGGACCTGCCGTGCCACACATGCCGTTAAAAAAGGTCGGTAATGGGTCTGAATACTGTGTTCGTCATATAAATCGATGGGATCGTCACCGTACAGCCGTTTGATCGAACCGAGCAAGATGATATCCATGTCGTGCCAATCTTGGGTGGGTGTGAATCGATCAAGGTCATGGTATAAAGGCCCAAGGTAATCAATACCACCGGCAATAAAAAACCGGACTTGTTGATGCTCCCAGTTTTGTTGCTGACAGAATTCAACCGCCGTCAGGGAAGTCTGGGTGGATTGGTGACAATGGGTGGCATGGCAAGATGGTGTCCAGGTGTCGTCGCCAGGCATCAAGTACCGTTGACAATCCTCCAAAAACAATCGAGTCAATCTCCCACTAGATAGAATATCATTGTAAGCATCAGGTTGAATGTTGAATGTATTGGCAAGTTGATGGCTAAGCGCTTTGTACATGCGGCTAGAATTGGATAATAAGATGACTTGAGGTGCCTGCTTTGTTAGGTGCTGGAGGGTCGATAGCGTGTAGGGATAAGGTTCGTATCCATCGTGAAGTACACCATAAATGTCACAAGCAATCGTGTCGTATTTAGTGTCAAGGTCGGCAAGTTCGGAGAAACTTTTAATGTATTTCATGATGCAAAAGTTTTAGGTGAAAGAAAAGAAAAAAAAAAAAAAAAAAAAAAATTCTGTCAGCCCATTCCCGAAAAACCGGAATTTGAAAATATCGCCCCACCTTCTGAAGGATCGCCCATCAAGATGACATGTCATATAAGGCAATTATAACAATGATTATAATTTTATAAGGTACAATTAAGAGCTTTATTAGTAGGAATACATGATTAAAAGAGATTCTATCCCAAAAAAGGGAAGAGTAAATTGGATCCGTACATTAAAGAATGAGAAGACCCCATTAGAAGGAAGAATGATCTGATTACGGCCAAGAATCAGTATCACCTATATAAGTAAATAGTAGTAATAAAAAAAAAGAGAGGAGGAGGGATTATTTAAACATTAAAAAATTACAAGGATAATATACAACTATTCTAACCGCAGAGAAAGACATTTTATGATGATTGTTTTTGAGCAAAGGCAAAGTGGACATTTTCAAACGTCTTGTAATCATTAGCTTCATCCCAACACAAGTCCAATTTATCATTATATTCATCCACGGACAAATTGGTTGCGAGACAGACTTGAGGTTGAATTGCCAGATAATATGATTTCCATGATTGCATCGTCAATTGTCCAAGCTAAAAAAAATAAAAAATAAAAGATTATGTTAGTTCCAAATGATTTAAACCTCTCTCGCCCACATTTACTTTGCCAGCCCATTGACCTCCAGGACATGAGATAAAAGTAGTATTGATATTAATCAACTCGATTCTTTTTTCAAATCGTTCTTTGAGTCGCCGCCCACTATAAGGATCCAATTGTCGAGTAGTCATCAAGTTGATAAGATGATCATTATATATTTTGGTATTAGGTCCTATCCGATATAATTCCAAATCCATTTCCACCACTTCCATCCATCCACCTGGTTTCAATACCCGCAAGATATCTTTGATCAATGGATCCCATTGTTCCAATCCTATACCTTCACCCATAAACCTATAATAGTAAAAAAATAAAAAATAAAATAGATTAGTTTCTATTCTCTTCTTCTTTTCTTTCTTACCGCATGAATACATAATCGAAGGTTTCATCTTCAAAAGGTAAACCTTTTAGGATATCACATTGATAGAATTGACAATTGGTAGGTTTGATATCCCGAGGAAACATATTGTTCATATCGACACCGATAATTGTGGATTTAGGGTATTCACCAGCCATTTCCATTGTCCTAAAAAAAGAGATCAAATCAATACCTCCTCCCGTCTCTTCTTCTTACTTACCAAGAACCAGGTCCACATCCAATATCCAGTACTTGTGCACCTTTTCGTAAACAATCCGTCACAGGAGCCAGATAATTCCTAATACAACAACGAATTAGTATCATCCACCTTTGTCCGTTTTTTTTATTTTTTTATTTTACCCTTGAATAGCAAATCGCACCATAAAATGAAGTAGATGAAGTCGATCAATTTCTTCTTCATCACAAGGCAAGATATAGGATGATCCAGAATAAGTATGAAACTTGCGTCCATCGATGTAATTGACTTTTTTAGTAGTTGGCAGTAACAAGTCGTGCTTGATGTCGGGTAGAGTAGGTGGATCGGTGGATTCGTTTTCACACACCAGTGGGTGAAGTGACGGGGTGAGAATACTAGAGGCTGGTGTCTTGTTGAAGGGACGAAAGACACGAGATAAAGGACGTTGAGTGGGATACGTGGTAGTAGTGCTTGTCAAGGGTGATGAATGTTTACGTAGTTTGAGTCGGTGGGAAGACGAGACGAGAGGGAGTGGATAACGTCGTTGATATGGATCTTGAGAGGAGGTAAGTAGCCAATCATGACTTGTCATTCGTGCATCTTGGCTTGCTGTGCTTCCTAGTCGTCGTTCCAATCGTGAATTTTGATTGCCCATGTTGTAAGTATCGAATGAGTTGGGTTAAAATGAGTGTGAGGGGGGTATAGATTTAAAAAAAAAGAAGAGAGAAAGATAATAGTTTAAACAAAACAAACAAAACACATTGAGGTTAAACTATTTTGAGAATGAGAAGGAAAAAAAGAAGAGGAACTAAAAGGAAATGTGCCTATTAATTATAGATATTTCCAAACTCCGATCAATGAAATCGGTATGTGCAACATTAAAAGCACATCCTACATGTACTTTTCCCGTACACAGCCACTGACTATTTTCATTTTTTTTGTTTCTTTGCACAAGTATAAAAAGAAAAATCTAGTACGTGGTCAGAAAGTGTATAAACACAGGGCTCTCATGAATCAGCTACGATAGTTATCATTCTGACACCCATAATTTCATCACGGTGGAAAAATATTATTATGCCAATGTTGGCATAACAGATAAGATTTCCTACTAATGGTGAAGAAAAAAAAAGAGGGAGAATTGGCAAGGTGATTCTGTCTTTTATACCTTTCCAGTACACGTTCAAACCCCGTCTCTAATGAAAAAATTTTTTCTTCCTAAAGTTGGTACTGCTTTTTTTTATTCTTCTCCGATGGAAGGACCCTTTTTTTTTTTTTTTTTTTTGGTCCCTGAAGGTCAAAGAGGTTTTGCCTATCTCCAGTTATCATCACGAGATAGTCTCTTACGATCATGTAAGCAAGGATGGAAAAAAGAAAAATCGGGTGGTGGAGTGATCCGTATGGCACCAATAGGTGGGATTGCATCGGGGGTTAAAAATACCCCCTTGCCTTTTGGTGTGAGAAGAAAAAAGTCGAACGATAACGGGGTCTTCCACATTGACCATGTTTCATTCAAAAAGAAACAATCCAAACACATATATAAGAACTCGCTTTTTTTCCCTCTACTTCTTCTTCTACATTATTATCTCTCACCTCTCTCATATACAAACAAGCCTTTGCCCAAGTCATGTCTGCCAATCAAAATAATCAGTCAAGTTCGAATGATCAATTTACGTTACCTGCAGTAGCCAGTGAAAACACCTTGTTGGGTCTTGATCGTGATCGCAAGACACAACGACATGGAAGTATCAACAGCAATGATCGTTTGGATCCTGATTACTACTTGAACCGACCTCATTATCATGATGAAGAAAAGTCCCATGGATTCAACTCACCTATGCTTTCTCCTCAACAACTTCCTATGGCCATGAACTATCCTCAACCACCCAAAATGGGTAATTTCGGTGTTTTAGGTAAGACAATCGAAAAAGATTTTTCATCTTTGCATGAACTGGGGAATTTAAATTTAAACTTCCGACTCACCCTCTTCTTCTTTTGTAGCTCTTTGGTCTTTCGCCACTGTCACCGCCTTGTTAGCCACCTACAATTTGTTTTTACCCACCACACCTAACCATGTTATTCTCCCTACTGCCATTTGTTTTGGTGGTTTAGCTCAAGTGATCAGTGGTTTCTTTGTCCTCGCCAACGGAAACACATTTGGTGGCATTCTCTTTGTGTCTTATGGTACGTTTTGGACCGGTTCTGGTTTGATGATGGTTCCCTCTATTGGCAGCACGCTGGATGTCTTGACAAAGGACCAGGCTGATACTGGTAGTGGTATCTATCATTTCATTTGGGCTTTCTACACCTTGATCAATATCGCCACGTCTCTCCGTATCAAGGGAGGCAGCTTTATGTCCACTTGGAATTTGACGTTTGTGTTCCTCACCTTGTTCTTGACCGGTGTGTCTAATTGTGCTGGTAATTTGATTCCTCTGCGTATTTCTGGTGTCACTGCTTACTTGGCTGCTTTGGGTGCATGGTATACTGGTGCGGCTGAACTTTTCGAAGCTCAAGATGAAGGTTTATGGCTCGGGTATTATAACCGTCGTGCTTTGAAGGACAAATAAGCTATATCATCATCATCATCATCATCATTCAACCATAATAGTATCATCCATCATTTTCATAGTATCTTTTTAGTTTATTACATTACACATTATTTTCTTTGTACATATCACCTATTCAATAAAAACAAGCATACAATCTTTATTATAATAAAAAAAAACAGGACTATACTATATTTAACACCAAGGAGGCATGTGCATGCCATGCGATCATTTGAAACCCCGCCTAGCGTTTCCTCTTTAAATATCCAACAAAGAGTTATAATGGGCGCCGAGAGAGTAGAGATGTTTGTGGTAGGCCAGTTTCAGAGGCGCCTTATCCTTGAAGATATCATCATTCACCTTGAGGACAGGTGCACCCATTTGGATCACATGAATAGGTACTTGCTTCACATTCGACAAGGCAAGGATCTATACCACCCTCCCCCCCAAAAAAAATGTTAATCATCAGTTGTTGCCCCCTCCCTATTATCCCTACTTGCCTCCATTTGTCCACCCCAGCGTGCAGTAGATTCAATATCCTTACAATATTGTTCAAAATCATCTATAAAAACAAAACCATTGTTGTTGCAAGTTGATTCACTAGCCTTTTTTTTTTTTCTTTACCTGCATTATACATATCACCATTGTCCTTGTATAAAAATGGGATAAAGTCATCAGGATGTTGTCGCATATAGTCAGCTGTTACTTTTCGAAGATCTTGATACGTACACTATGATATAAAAATAGATACACGTTGATTGATAGGTCCAACGTCTCTCCTCCTCCTTGTCATTTACCTTGTCATTATATCGTTTTAAAAGTTGAGATCCCACCGCATTATATAAACTAAGTCAATGACATCATTAGTTATTTAACCACCTATATCCCATGTTTAGCTACTCCTTACCAGTGGCCATCTGCAGTAATCTAGACAAAAAAAAAAAAAAAAACAGTCAGTATGACAATCCAATGCGAATTTTGTACTTACTTCTTGTACACGGAGTTTCATAGGCACCAGCAATTCACGGATCGAATCAGATTCCAATTGTCCCATATCCACTTGATTTTCGGCCTCCTTTTCGGCTTCTTCCCGTAGTCGTTGCATTTCTTGTTCACGTCGTTCCTTTTTGAGTTTAGCACGATTGGGTTTCTTTTTGGGTGAGGATGAAGGTGCCACGGGTTCTTCTTCGATCGTCAATGTGTTGAGTCTGTCCAAAGAAATCCCATCGTCGTCGTCGTCGTCGTTGATCACATTTACCCCACTTTGTTTAGCATGATATTGGCGTAGTTCTTCTTGTTGTGCTTGTTTCAAGTGGTACTCCATATCCGATATCCGATTGTTAATGTCCCGTTTCTTGGCCTTGTTGTTTTTGGGTATCGTCTTGCGCAAATTGATGATCTTTGTGTTGAGGTCTCGTTCTTCTGCTCGATGTCGTCCAAGGATTATCTCCAATGTGTTTTCACATGTGTCTTGGATAGTTTCTTTGGTGGTGTCAGGAATATCAACGACTTCAGATGCTACTTGTTCTAGTTGATCTGTCATCATATCGGGAAGAAGTGTTGGAAAGAAAAAAAAAAAAAAACATTTCGGTCGGTTTGAAAGTGAAGGGTGAAAACTTCAAATCCCGATATAATGGCGGGAATTGAAAAATCCATAAACAAAATAGCCGGCCGATCACCAAAGATTTGCATGAAAATAAAAACTTTATTAAAAAAAGAAGGATTAGATATAAAAAAAAGGGGGGTATCTAACTGATATATGATAAACTAAGTATAATTAAATAAGTCAAGACAAAACAAGGTTATGTGTACAATAAAAGGGATGGAAAGATTATTAACGGTAGTGATGTGTAGGGGCAAAAGGACTAGGTGGAATACCAGATTGATGCGCAACACCAGATTGACCAAAGTGCGACGGTAAACCAGAAGGAGTTTGAGTGGTCCCACTACCATACATGTCTTCATCATGAAGAGGAGCAGGGATGACAATACCTTGTTCTTCTTGTTGTTTTTCAATATCGTCTTGTTGACCACGACGAACCCATTTCTTGAGGATCTCCACTTCAATGTTACCGAGGATCAATTGTTCAACATGGTACAACAAAAGGGGAGTAGACAATACGCCAATGGTACCTGGATCGCCATGTTGATACAATACATTGATGAGTGGTACACCCATGGCAACCGTCTTTGTCGCTGCACAATACTGTAAGAAGAAAAAAAAAAAAAGATAAACATAAACAATCAAGCAAGTACGATCCTTCTGTACATCCCCTCCAAATACATACCATGATCGCCACTGTATCCGGTCGAGAATAACGTAATCTTTGTGCCCAACGAGGTCCAGGATAAGGGAATGGAATGGATGCCAAAAACCAAGACAATAAGGAGAAGGAGATATACAAACCGGCATTGATGATCATGATGGCAACAATGTCAACACCAGAAACAGAACTAAAGGATCCAGCAGCAACAGCATCAGAAAACACAGACCATACCAATGTCAATAAAGCCACACTACTGACATCAGAAAGGCGGCATTTGACTTTGATCTTGGCGACCTTTTCAGTAAATAACCATTGAATGATTTGTCCCACCACCAGTGGTACTAAGACCGTCAATCCCAATTGTTTCAATACACCGATAAAGTCTACTTTTCCACCAGCTTGGGTGGTAGGTTCATCTTCAGGGGTAGCATCTATTAATGGACCTTGAAAGACAGAGACAAGAGCAGGTGATACAAAGATACCTAAATAAGATATGTTTAGTTGGTTGTCAATAGATATTTGTTTTTTGCATAATCATGCATAAACACTCATGTGGCCTTTTTTTTTTTTGTATCCCATCTTTTCACTATACTTACCCAATACATTTCCAAGAGCTGCATTCATCAGTGCTATAATCGTGATAATTTTTTTTTTTAAAAAAAAAAAAAAAGTTAAAAAAAGAAACCATGACCAGAATAGGATCAAAATAAAATTAGCCTACCCGAAGCTTCATTTCCATCGGCATTTTTCGTCATGACTACATTGGAGGAGACAGTGGTTGGCGTACTTGCTGCAATGACCAAACCAATCAATAGCAAAGAGTTCAGGGGCATATGCATCTTGAAAAACAAAAGAACAAGTCCAAATACCACTCCAGGGATAATCAACAAATTGATTACTTGGATCAACAAATGGAGTCGTACACGTAGTACCGTTTGAGCTAATATCTTGGTACGTAAGGATAGACCAGATATAAAGAAGATCAATATAACAGCACCTGGTTTATCATCATAAAATAATAAAATATTAGCTATCATTTGAATAATGTTGTATATATCAAACTTTACCCCACTTGACAGACCATTCGGCTCTAATATACCCGCCCTTTTTTGCCACATCTGGGAATTGCCAGGCCAAGACGATAGCAATAGCCAAGCCCAATAAAAACCAATATTTAGACAATAACATCATAAACACCGATTTGATTTTATGATACACCGTGGTATTTCTTGATGGAGTCAAGGTGGCAGATTTTTCAGAATAGGTCGAATTGGCAATAGAATGTTTTCGTTTCAAAGAAGAAGAAGACATGGCCGCCTTGGGAATCGTCACCTCACTGGCATAATTGGAAGAGGATGCATTCCATTTGGTATCATTCATAATGGTATTAGGTATAATGCAAATAAATAAAAAAAGAAAGAAAAAAGAAGAAGGAAAGAAAAAGAAGCGGCTGAAAGTTCTCATTTTATGCATTCATCGATGTGCGGGAATTAAAATATACTTTAAGGGGTGTGTTGGTAATCGTCGCAAGCGGGGTTTGAACGGTTTTTGAGAATCCGTCGTCGCCTGAAACCTTTCTTCATTTTCATTTCTTCCCTGGATAATATTCTTCTCTCTTCTTTTCATTACCAATTTCTTTCTTTCTTCTTCTTCTTCTTCTCCTTCGCGTTTACTTCTTCTTCCCACTTTACACTTTTGAAAGAAGAATACTCTTCTTCAATTAACAAACCTGACGATATATAAAGGTCTCTTTTATACCTTTGAATCACTTTTATTTTACTCCCTCTCCCTTGTGGTCTATTCTGTGGAATCCTTATTGAACGATCACAAAATGGTACAAGATTTTAAAAACACTCCTCTTCTCTTTACTTTGACATTGGCAGATGATGGCGCACCGACACCTGACAAAAAGGTAAGTACATTGTTTTTAAAAGAAAAAAAAAAAAAAAAAAAGCAAGTAAGAGTATGCAGCTCACGGCTCAAACTCTCTTTTTTTTTTTTTGCATATCAATCGAAAATTCTTTACTCACATTGTTACCTTTTTGTTTATGTCTAGTACATCCGTATTCCTCCATCCACTCAAAAAACTCTTATTCGATGGATCTTACAACCTGGAACACTTGCTGCCGTTGATCAAGCCGTATTGTTGTCCAATTATCCTATAGAAGGAAGCAAATTCGAACGTCATACCTTCCATGGAAGAAAGTAAGTCAATATTCCCCCTCCTCCTCCAAAAAAAAAAAAAAGATCACCTCTTTATAATGAAACTATTATTATAGATTCAAGCAAGATCCCAAGTTGTTACATGCTTATTGTGATATCTTATTGGATCAACCTGGGGTCTATGAATACCATGTCAAGTACGGGTCTGATTTGGAACATACATCTTCAAGTTCTGGTCATTTGGTGGTCGAGCCACGTCTAACCATTGCATCGTCTTCTCTTTTACCCATGGATGCCTTGATGATACAATCGGTGGTACCAAAATGGATGGGCCCGATAACTGATTGGGATCGATTCTTTAACTTTATTCAATATGCTGGTTACAACATGATTCACTTTGTCCCTATGCAACAACGCGGCTCTTCTGATTCCCCTTACTCCATCGCTGACCAATTGACGTTCGCTGATGATCTCTTTGGTAAATCTGCTTCTTCCATGTCTAGTCAAGATCGTGTGAATGTGGTAAAAAAGACCTTAAAGAAATTGGAACATGACTATGGTATTCTCTCGTTATCGGATGTGGTATGGAATCATACGAGCAATGACTCTGCTTTTTTATTGGATCATCCTGAAGCAGGCAAGTCCGATGTTGGGGTGACACGATCGATGATTTCATCTCACACTCATTCTTATATCATTCTCCATTTTTTTATTACTATTATTAGGTTATAATCTTTCCAATTCGCCACATCTGGTTCCTGCTTATGAATTGGATACTGCTTTGGTCTTACTCTCGGGTGAACTCGATCAACATGGACTCAAGAATACAATTGAAACCGCGGCTGATGTCGATCCTATCATGTCATATATTCAACAACACACTATTCCCGATCTCAAACTCTATGAATACAAAGTGGTGGATGTGGCTAAATATGTTGATTTGATGAAACAACGACTGATCAACAGGGACGGCACCAATGTAGATACAGGTATTTATTTGGATCAACAAGTACACACACTGTCTTTGAAACAACAAGCTCAATTGGTCATCGACAAGAGTTTGATCGTTCAAGGAACCAATCCAGGTACTCGATTCCATAAAACTGTTGATATCGCAGGGATGACTTCTTTTGTTTTGGCTTTGGATCAACTTGACAGTATTGATCAGGTGACCGACGATAACCATATTCAGCAATTGGTCGACAAATTCCAGGCTCTTTTGAACGAATGCAATTTACCCTCGTACAAGGAATATGATCAAGATGTTTCGATTGCTTTGGAAAATATCAAGAATCGGATGATATTCACCCGATTGGCTGAAAACGGTCCTCACTTGGGTCCCATTAGTAAAAGGTAGTAAAAGAAGAACATGGTCGGTGCTTTAACTTGCTTTTGTATTTCCTAAATAGTAATCCATTGGTGGAAACTTACTTTACCCGATTGGAGCAGACAAAGTCAAAACGTCATCCCCCGGGAAGTCTTCAATTAGCAAACAATGGGTGGATCTGGAACGCTGATCCTTTGGTGGACTTTGCCAGTGCTGGATCTTCGGCTTACTTGCGGCGTGAAGTGATTATTTGGGGTGATTGTGTCAAGCTTCGGTATGGTAGTGGTCCCGATGATAATCCTTGGTTGTGGAAACATATGACTACCTACACTCAACAAGTGGCCAGTATGTTCCATGGTATCCGTATCGACAATTGTCACTCTACTCCTATGCATGTGGCAGAATATCTCTTGGATGCTGCTCGCAAGATTCGTCCTAATCTCTATGTCTTGGCCGAACTGTTTACTGGATCAGAAGAAAAAGATAATGTGTTTGTGTCTCGACTTGGTATTCATGCATTGATCCGTGAAGCCATGCAAGCCTGGGATACGCATGAATTGTCTCGACTGGTGCATCGTCATGGTGGGAAACCGGTGGGAAGCATGGATGAAGAAATGACTTGGAAATTGGAATCTTATCATCATGGTGATCACAAGGATATCACCAAAGTCTATCGTATTCCAATCTCACATGGAAGTTCTCCTCGGGCTCTTTTTATGGATTGTACCCATGATAATGAAACTCCATTGCAAAAACGACTTGCTCAGGTAAATATATAATATAATCATATATGTATTGTAACTTTTTTTTTTCTCTAACCTCCTCCTTCTTTTTTTTTTCTTCTCTTCATCTTGCAGGATGCATTGCCTAATGCAGCAGTGGTCGCTTTTTCCGATTGTTCCATTGGAAGTGTCAAAGGCTATGACGAGTTATACCCTCGACTCTTGGATATTGTCAGCGAAAAACGACTTTACTCTGAACCGGATAAATCCATTGGCATTGTCGAAATCAAGCACAAGCTACAAGAACTTCATTTGGCTATGTCGAAACAAGGGTATTCCGAAGTCCATGTCCATCAAGAAAACGACTATCTCTTGGTACATCGACAACATCCTGGATCTCAAGATGGTTATCTACTGATTGCCCGTACTGCCTTCCCTGGTGCCAGCTCTGGTATCTCTCCTATCATTTTGCGAAAATCTCAAGCATCGTATGTATTTGGTGCTTCTCTCAAGGTGGAATATACCAATGGCCATAGTGAACACTCTTATTTGACTGGTTTACCTGGTCATGTCGATACTTTGCCTTGTCCTGAATTGGTGGCCAAACAAGACAACAAGGGTGATTATCTTCAAGTGGTATTGGACGATTCAACATTTGTCCCTGGATCCATCATGGTACTCAAGACCTCGATCGGTGATGTTTATGAAGAAACCAAGAAAATGGTGTCTGAAATGGCGGATGATGTTGTCAAGGATCTGACTCTTGTTGATGTCAATGTGGCTCTGTATCGATGCGAAGGCGAAGAAATCGAATACACTGGTGGTGATGGTGTGTATGCATTCCCAGGCTCTGGCAAATTGATTTATGCAGGTCTGCAAGGTTTCATGACGGTGCTGGAACCAATCATCGTAAACAGTGATCTAGGTCATCCGGTGTGTGATAACTTGCGACAAGGAAAATGGGCTCTGGAATATGTGGTGCATCGACTCGACAAGTACTTGCCTCATTACCCTCACCTAAAGAAACTCCGCGACTGGCTCGATTCAAGAATGGATAAAGTCAAGGATATGCCCGACTTTTTGGTGCCCAAGTACTTTGCCATGACCATTCAAACGGCGTACAACAAGGTGTATCATCACGCATTGTCTTTAATGTCTCCCTTGGTCAAGCATGGTGGCGATGTCTTTATTCAACAATTGGCCATGACAAGTGTACAAATGCTCGGTCAAGTCCCCTCCACTGGTCTCCATCCTACCGAATCCGAACCTTCTCTCGCTGCCGGTCTTCCTCATTTCACCAATGGTCCTTTCCGAACCTGGGGTCGTGATGCTTTCATCTCTCTTCGTGGTCTTTTAATGGTGACGGGACGATTCGATGAAGCAAAACATCACATCTTGGCATTTGCTGGCTCACTCAAACATGGTCTTATCCCTAATCTTCTCGACTCGGTGCGTCAACCCAGATACAATGCCCGTGATGCTGTCTGGTTCTTCCTCCAAGCCATTCAAGATTACACAAATCTGGCTCCCAATGGTATCAACATATTGAAGGAAAAGGTCCCTCGACGATTCCCCAAGGACGATCGGTTTGTGCCTGTAGAAGAAGCCTACCAATACTCGTCCACTCTGGCGGAAATCATCCAGGAAATCTTTGAACGTCATGCAGGTGGTATTCATTTTAGGGAATACAATGCGGGTCCCGCTATTGATCGTCAAATGTCTGATGCCGGGTTTAATATTGATATTGAAGTCGATTGGAAAACGGGGCTCTTGGTGGGTGGGAACGAATTCAACTGTGGTACTTGGATGGACAAGATGGGTGAAAGTGAAAAGGCTCATAACAAGGGGTTGCCTGGTACCTCAAGAGATGGTGCTCCGATCGAAATCACTGGTTTACTCAAGAGTGGGCTTCGTTGGGTGCTCGAATTGCAAAAGGCGGGTCACTTCAAATGGACCAAAGTAAAAGGTAAACCACTGCAACTGGACTAAAAACGGATGCTAATGCCTTTTTTTTTTAATCAATAGACCAAGATGGAAACACTGTACTTTACAAGGACTGGGATCAACTCATTCAAAATAACTTTGAAAGGGTGTATTACATACCTGAAGGTAAGAGAGCGATCGCGTGCGTTTATTTTTTTGGGGGAAGGGGGTTATATGTAGGGGAAAAAACTCACTCTTGTTTTATGTTAACGTTTTAATCAAACTAGATCCTGCGGATGATGCAAAGTATGAATTGGATACCAAGATAATCAATCGACGAGGAATCTACAAGGATGTATGGAAAGCAACCAAACCATATACCGAATACCAACTACGACCCAACTTTACCTGTGCTATGGTGGTGGCTCCCGAACTATTCAATAAGGTGCACGCTCAACATGCATTAAGATTAGCCGACAAGACGATCCGTGGACCTTTGGGGATGCGTACGTTGGATCCTTCTGATTATGAATACCGTCCTTATTACAATAATGGGGATGATTCCGATGATATCAAGGTGGCCAAGGGACGTAATTATCATCAAGGTCCTGAATGGGTGTGGTTGGTCGGTTACTTTTTACGAGCGGCTCTTCAATTTGAAGCCTTGACTCCATCTCAAGTCGCACGTATCCTCCGCAACCATCGGGATGAAATCCAACGTAATGACTGGCGTGGTCTTCCCGAATTAACAAACAAGGATGGTGCTCCCTGTTGGGATTCTTGTTTTACCCAAGCTTGGTCTTCCTCTACTCTCTTGGATCTCTTTTATGATGTCATTGAAAAATGATCTTTTTTTTTTTATATTGTCCCTTTAGTATATTCTACCTCCCCCTTATTTTTTACTGTACTGTCATGTATGTTTTGTTTGTATTCTGATCTTCTTGTCATAATAAAAAAAATAAAAAAGATCGTTATCCGTCCTTTAAACTTGTCTTTAAAAAATCACATTGGAATTTTATCTACAATGTATAAACTTTACTGCATAGCTCACCGATGATCTTTGTACACCAAAACAAAGCAGCGTGTATCATCCTTGATACTAATTAACCGGCAATAGCATGAGTTCATGCAAAAAAACTCCGTCGGCGTTTCGATTTTTTTTTACATCCTGACCATTCTCTGGAAAGGTACATTAATGACAATAAGATGTCCAATGACAATATAAATCAAGGAGAGAGTAATGTATGATCGCCAAAAGATTTTGATCAAAACATATTCCCTTGCCTTTTTTTAAGGATAAGCCTGTTGATCCAAATCGTTCGTTTTGTGCACTCACTTTTTCCTAACAAGGCGGATGTAGAGGATAGATGAGAAACGGCTTGATCGATTACATAAAAAAAAACTTCATCCAATGATAAATAAACATAAAGGGTAAATAGAGTGCATATTCTATTTCATGTGGAGCCCGATAGTTACCACACATGTTGATAAAACGCTTTTTGTTTCAAATCCCGGTAGCAGACAAATCCATCAGACTATGATGAGCTTGGTTTCAAATAGGAGCATCCCTACAACATTGTACCATGTTTCATTGAGTAGTCGGGTCATATCCTCTGTCTTGGAAGCATATATCGTGACATTTTCAAATTCCGATCCAGCGGGAAACCTTTTTCATTTTAGCCAGGTGCACGGAAGAGCTCTACTCGCTCAATGGTGCTAATGATTAAAGTGGCCATGTGGACACTATAGCATATTTCCAACACAAGTCTCCGCAAAAGTCAAGCTTCAAGACCCTTTTGTCAATATGTTCAGGCTTGCGATGATTTGTACCTGAAGGCTATTTTTGCCAGGCGGAAGGAAGATTACATTTTCAAATAGCGGGATTCAAAAGCATAAAAAGGGAGAGAGATGTCTTCGATTTCAAGTAACCGCGGAAATACTGTATAAACAATAAAAGCTTTATTGGGGTAGTAAAAAATGAGACAAGTATGTATAACTAAACCATGGCCAAATCAAAAGGGAAAGAGCACAGTCTTACCAGGGCGATCACCAAACTTGTCCATAAAGCAGACTTTTAAAAAGATGTAGATAAAAAAAAAAGAGAGTTGAAAAAGTAGTTGCTACCAACTCTTTTATATACATTTTCATTTTTGTTACAAGTATAAAATAAAAAAGTTGCTCCGTAAAGCGTTCCAATCAGAAGTTTAGTGTCATCCTTGTGCAGGGGCCATGCTAATCTTCTCTGTATTTTTCCAATGTTAAAGATGCCATAGACTAGAAAGTCAAAGGCGATTGGAAAAAAAAAAGAAGAAAAAAAACCACTTTTTATATGCGAATGTCTTCGGGATCCGAAATCAGGCGCCAAGAATTCGGAACCCTCAGAATGTTCCCCACATTGCACATGTTCCTCCATGTCCCTTTTCCACTACTTTCCCGACTAAATAACCACTTTAATGAAATAAAATCAAGTATACTATCAGTGATTACTTATTGCGCATCTATACGAACTTGAACCAAGTCAAACGGATGAGTGTGTCCTTTTCCCCCCTCATCTTTGATATGTGGGGTTACTTTCGGGGGGATTGAAAAAGTGAAACCTGGTCTGGATATTCCGCGGATCATGACATTACATGTGCTAAGATTACATCCCATGATAAGAGGGTTATTATTATTATTATTATTATTATTATTTTTTTGGGGGGGGATCGAAGAAGACGTTCAAAGTGTACTTTATGTATAATCACTCTAATTTGACTACAGGTAACAAGTGTATTTCGACTAAAGCGTCAACGTAGCGTAACTTTAATTTTGAAGTAATTAGTCGGCGAATGAAACGTTCAGTTAACGATAATACGGATATGAATGGTTCATGCAACTTCCCATTACTACATTACACCTCCTTCTCGTGAAAGGTAGTGACCCATATTCTCTTTCCAAGAATTGTCGCCATCGAATAAGTACTTGAATAAAATTTGTGCTGTTGCTGTTGATGGTGTAAAAGCTGGGTGATCGATATTGGTTGCCATTATGTAAATCCCTTTCTTCGAAATGTTTATTGCTGCATTTTGATTCTGCCGGCGTGGGTGAACCACCCGAGAGTCACAGAGACAACATAGTTTCGATGTAAGGTATTCATTAGTTTCATGGACTGTTGCCTTTTCCCCGAGAGGTTGTTGTATCTTGGTTGTGCTTCGTCGCTGGTATCCTTTTATTCTTGAACCATGATCTTGGCCAGCATCCCCCTAACACAACTGGTTTGACATAGCGGGGTTTGAACGTGAATTCTTTCCTTCTCCGCCGCATGAGACCTTGACCTTTCTCAAAAAAAAAAAAAAAAAAAAGTGGGGATCCTTTATCTTTCCACTTCTTTCCTTCCCTCCTTGCAAAAATTGTCACTGTTACTACCACCCGCTGACGACACAATTCACCCAATATGGAGTGGATCATGGAATCTGACTTTCTTCTTTGATGGATGAAGAGACGGAACCAAAGCATTCGGCAACGACGCAAAAGTAAGATGAATAAAAGAGAACAACTAAAGTTGCTTAGTATATGTTTTAATCTCTCTCTTTGTAGGTATCAGTTTTGGAAATCAAGTAGGTGGAATATAAACTTGGACGACTTTACCAACTATATACGATTCAATCTACCTAATTCTCAAACAACAGACATCTTCAAGTACGGATTGTGGGGCTTACGAATGACTCTTCCATCGCAATCACTGTCTCTATTTATGTCCCTGGTAGGTGTGTTTGAAAACCGGTCCTCTTTTGAATTGAACTCTACTTGTTTAGAATGAACATTGGTTTACAACAGTCCTTTTTATGGTATACTAACCTCTTTATTTATGCTTATGACAATAGTGCTGTCTCTATGATTAAAATAAACAATAATATGTCATATTTAGGAAGGGGGATCTTGGTGACTTGCGGTGTTGATACGACTCTCTCCTCATTAACTATCTGGTCAAGGATTATTATCTTGTGTAAAAGGTATCTAACCCCAGCGATAGTAATCCGGAATCAAATGGATACAACGATCCCTTGGGCATTTGACATAATCTATCAACCCCAACTTTTTACCACAATACTGTAGCCAAGACAGGACGAACCAGATGGATGCAGGACATGATATCAGCATTGGACTTGATAGGGGAAAAAAGCATTTCAGAGCAGAAAAACAAACATATTAACCAATGATTCCTTTTTTTAATATTAGAAATGATGGTCCACAGTAGGCTATGTAATGATGGTCAAACAAGTCAACAGTATTATCAACAATGCTCGGCAAACACCCATACTCAATGCTAATCCATCAAAATATCAAGCACTATTAGTTGATGATGTCTCTACCCATCAACTTTGGTTTTTGATGAGTGTGTCCTATCTTGTTGATCTATTAAACGATCATCACTTGGTGATCAGCCAAGAAACCATCTTTATTGGTTGTAGTATACTAGATTAGTCTTTGATTTATTTTAAAATAACATGATATTAGAATAAAAATCTTCTCTTTAAATCATGTCTTTTGCCTTTGCCTGTCTTCAAAAACAAAAGTACCATTAAACCCCGCTCCTTATTTGAGTGAATCATTATATCCATTGTGGAAAAGACAGTAATCAAAAAGAGGATACAACAATCTTCAAAGAGCTCTACTGCCTCAATGAACAAGCGATGCTAATGATTAAAGTGGCGATGTAGACATTATAGCCTATTTCCAACAAACTTTACATAATGGTCAATATAACAAGTCCACTGTATGGAGCAGTATAGCCTCAAGATTGTTTTACCCTGACTTTTGTAAAAAAAAAAAAAAAAAGTTGCAGAATGAAAAATTGACACACAAGACGAAACTTGATTCAAAGCCCGCTTACTCTCGCCTTGAATCTTGGGAGAGCCCTACTGCCTTAATGAACAAGTGATGCTAATGACAAAAGTGACCATGTGCATTCCGTAGCCCATTTCCAACAAACTTTGCATAATGGTCAATATACCAAGTCCTCTGTATGGAGCAGTATAGCCTCAAGATTGTTTTACCCTGACTTTTTTTTAAAAAAAGTTGCAGAATGACACACAAGACAAAGCTTAATTCAAAACCCGCTTACTCTCGCCTTGAATCTTGGGAGAGCTCTACTAGCTTAATGGATGAGCGATGCTAAATGGCAAAAGTAACCATGTGCATTCCTTAGCCTATTTCCAACAAAGTTTACATAATGGCCAATATACCAAGTCCACTGTATGGAGTAATATAGCCTTAAGATTGTTTTACCCTGACTTTTGTAAAAAAAAAAAAAAAAAAAAAGGATGTAGCTCACCATAGAAAATTTTGGCTTGTGTGGACGGGCTCCACTCCATGTGGACGTGATTCGAGTGCCTCCAACGGGCCTTCGCCCGTGTACACAGGAATTCGGGATTTCAACATTCAACATGTGTTACAAGCCCGAAAAGTTTATATTCACTTCAAACAGCGGTGTTTAAAAGCTAAATAAAAGAGAGAGGGACAAACGATTTGTTTTTTTAGAGGCGTCGTGCCACTTTCTTCTTCTTCTTTCTTCTTCTTCCCTCCTTTCTCTTTTTCCTCTTATTTACTCACCTTTATCTTGGCATTATGACTGTTCTGTATCATTGACGATGGATTGAAAAACTACTGATTACAAGCCAACTTTCGCCAACTTTCGCCAACTATCACCACTTACAACGAATACACAACTTTAGCACAAATATGAAACTTACGATGATTGGGAACGAATAGGCGCCAACTACCACCATTTATAACGAATATACAACTTTAGTACAAATATGAAACCCACGATGATTGGGAACGGATAGGCGAAGATGAACGAAAGCGACGACGGAACAACTGACTCTGTGGTAATGGGGTATGTTTGACTAATGGCGATGAATCTCTAACGGAGGTAAAGAGGATGGTAATGTGAAACTGTCTGCACCCTTCATTAAGACTTTGATACTAATAATTGTGCTTCTATCTTCGTCTTTCTTCATGTTTAGGTAGAATTGATACATATTAACTCCTTGTGTATGGACTATGTACTGGTGATGGACAAACTAGGGGAAAAGGTAAAGCAATCAAACAACAGGAAAAAAATAAAAGAGGAGATGCTGTAAAATGGGTCCTTCTCTTTTGAGTTAACAACTTGATCAAGGCTCTGATACTAATACCTCTCTTCTCTCTCTTTTTCTTTCTGTATAGGTGAATAGGTGACCCAAATACCAGCAAACGTAAGCAACAACTTGGGCGACTGATCATCTATTTACCTAAATCGACGCCTATGACCGGGCGCACGGTCAAACTGGGTACAAATCATCAACTATCTCATCACGAAAACTCTCATCCACTTTGCATGAACGTCTTAACAAAACTCCGCCTCGATAGATCTGGGAAAAGTAAAATGATCAGCTAATCCGACAATAGGAAAGAAACGAGCGGCTCACTCTTTAACATTGGGTTGGATTGGACGATGAATAAAAGTGGTGACGGTCTCTGACATTCTTTATCTCTCATCCCTTCTTCACTCACATAATTTAGGCTCTCTTTTTATCATCCCCCTCCCTCCTTCTCACTATAGTATAGACATAGCTATAGATATAGTATAGAAATGATTCTGGATGTAATAAAAAAAATCATATCAAGCTCTTTGTGTACATAGCTCTTTGTAATAAGCGAAAAAGTATTAGGTAGTTGATTGTCTGATGGCCTGATACATATGATAGGAACGAATGGTACTGAACGACATGACATTGGGATCACATATATCATTATCATAAAGCGGGTTTGACAAACACAGCCTCTGATCGAAACACTAGTCTTTTTCTGCAATACTTTCTCCATCTCTTTTCTTCTCCTATCACCCTTTTAGCATGATAAATGACGAAAAAGACAATGCTAGACTTTCGTTAAGCTCTTTTGACATTGTCAATGCAAAAAGAATGACAGGTACATATGACCTTAAACTTGGTTCAATTGAAATGAGTGCCTAAAAGCTTGATTTTTTACTGAGAATACATCATAAAAGTACACACTCGGTTTATTGGTATCGGTTTGATAACGAGGTGAGACCTGATACTCTCCTTTTTTAGACACGGGAGGTAAAATAAAAAAAAAGACCGCAAAATTTAAACAAGACATTCTATATACTAAGCAATAACTAAATCTATGCCACTACTATACTACTATTATACTACTAATAAACCAGTCGCCATTCTACCGAAATCAAATTGTCAATACCAATATGTGGAGAGAGAGAGAGAAGGTATAACAGAGATAGGGTATATGCTATTTACGATATGACTTTATAACAGATGTCGACTGCGGAAGGTTGTAGAAGAGTCAATTCGACAAAAGGAGGGTGTTGATAATGTGGGTCGCGAGCGTTGATCTTGTAGTTGGGTTTGATCCAGATCCAAGGGATTCCACCAATTTCTGTATACATCCAATGCCAGTGATATTTCAACAAAGTCCATAAGATACTTGCACATCTGTTTGATTGTATCTTCTTCAGAGTGTCTAATATCATCGCTATATACAAATGTATAATAAAGAGAAAAGTATTAGCATTTTCACCGCCCTGACCCACTTTCACAAGCTTGACCCATTTTCACAAGCTTGACCCAACCTTACTTTCTCGACTGTAAAATAAGAAAACATGACAAGTATGGTTATCGTTGATTATGATGATATGGGTCCAGAGATCTTTATGGAAGGAGGTTATTCGGGGTTTTAATCCGGTTGTCCATCGCATGAAGGATCTGTTCGCTGTGACAAAAGTCTTTCAATACATTGGTTCAAAGATACTCTGATCCATATCCTATACTTTTCCGATGCCTACAAGAGAAACAGAGAAGAGGGGTGATTATTATACTCATGTCTTCATAAAGTGATATGTACAGGACCTGGTGATTTAAAAGAGGGTCGTATATAACTAAAGTAATTCATTCACCTCGTCTAACCTATAGTATCACCCAATATGTTTTTTTCTTTTATCATTACTTTTTTTATTTGATGAATGACCATAATAGCTATTAAATCTGATCATGTATGTACCTCCTCGAAAGAGGGAAAAAAAGAAAGATTGGAATGCCGCAGTTTCAGCACAGGGTAGAAATCTTCCATGCATAAAAGTTTATCACACATGGTTTTCAAAAATGAATTTTACTAGCCGTAGTATAAGGGGACGAATGCGGGGTTTGAATATGTTCTGCATGAATGTGTAACCTTGGTCCGGGTGACACTTTCTCTACAAGTGAATCAATCCATTTCTGTCGATGGAATCAGACCACTTGCCATGATAGATCAAGAATAAAACTAGTATTTGTTTACATTCAGAAACGACAAGCTGAACGGAAGCAAAGATTATCCGTCGTTCGTTTCACATGGGCCCGCAGTTGTTTGGTACTGGATCATATTTGTTTTGCAGAGAATAATCCTGCAGATATCACGTGCACTCTTAGTGAGTTTCTGGATTCTATTGTAATAAAGACCGGGAGCGCCGAAATTATCTCGTCAAATTCAGGAGTAAGGCAGTTTGCCACCACA
Organism: Chlamydoabsidia padenii; assembly: GCA_025330725.1. Lineage (NCBI taxonomy): Eukaryota > Fungi > Mucoromycota > Mucoromycetes > Mucorales > Cunninghamellaceae > Chlamydoabsidia > Chlamydoabsidia padenii. Next base: position 335,444 of record JAIWND010000011.1, read on the forward strand.
CCGCTCAAGAATGGCGGCTCACTATATCCCGTGCTATTATTCACCAAATGTAAGGTGTTCTTCATCAAACTGCGGTATGGATATTCCAACATTTCGACGATCATTGTTTTTTTGTTTCGGGGAAATAGGGAGGAACTAAATCTTCAGTGATGTCGGCGTTTGAATATTTCATTGAAATACGACTTGAGAAAATTTTTATCCCCCTCTTTCTTTCCGCCTTTTTTTTTTTTTTTTTTTTTTTTTTTTTTTTTTTTAAATTTCCCACCAACACATTACAAATACAAAGATGTTAACGCAATACATACATCAGTTTATCAACAACTTTGACCAAAAGAAGACTATTGATCAGTTACAATCGGTGGTGTCATCGAAAGAAGGCATGATTGGGCTGACTACAGCTGCTCTCCTTGTATCCGGTGCCGCCATTTACAAAGCAAACAAGGTAAGGATAATACATGGAATAAAAGTAAGACCCTCTAACTTTTTTTTCTTCATCTTCTTCTTTGAATGATAGGTTGAACGTGGTTGTCCTCAGGTGCCAAGTCAATCCTTCTTTATGGGATCTACCCCTGAATACCGGAAGGATCCCGCCGCATTCATCAACAAGTGGGAAAAAGAATTGGGGCATGTCTATGGTGCTTATCTGTTTGGTCAGGTATGTCGAGTAATCATAAACTAGTTTGACTTATATGATCATTAACTTGTATGTATGTATTTTCAATTAGTATGCCACTGTTGTATCCGGTCCTCAAGTCCGCGAAGTCTTCTTGAACAGCGACTTTGACTTTATTGAAGGCATCCGAAGGGTAAGAAGAAGAAAATGTTACTGTAATAAAATGTAATATAATTCTAAAACGTTTTTACTTGAATAGAGCTTTGATATCAACCTTTTATTGAACAGTGGCAACTTTGATGACTTGCCTACACATGTAGTTGCCAGTGGTATTAAGAACAACCTTAGTCCAAAGCTTTCCTTTTACACCAGCCGCGTGATTGAACATGTAAGAGCTTTTGTCCTCTTTGCCAAAAAGCATGTACCTATACTAACTTTTATTCTTCTTGTTCAATGATGTAGCTCAAGATTGGATTGAAGGAACATTGCGGTGTAGTACCAGGTAAAGTAGAAAAAAGAACACCATCCAGAATCATCCCGGTCTCACTTTTTTTTTTTGTCTAACCTTGTCTTTATCTCTCTTGGTAATCTAGATGAAGGAAAGGAATTCGATCGTGTGTATCCTTTGGTGCAACACATGGTGGCCAAGGCTAGTGCATCTATTATTGTTGGCCCTGAACTGGCTAAGAATGAACAACTCATCGACTCCTTCAAGAATATGGTGCTCGAAATTGGCCCTGAACTAGGCCCTAAGCCTTACTTTGAATACTTCCCTAAACTAATGCGTCTGCGAATGTGGCTTATTGGCAAGCTGTCAAAGAAGGTGCGCAAACATCAAGAACAACTCCATATGGCCTTGCAACCTGAAGTGGAAAGACGACTGGAGGCCATGAAGGAAAACGATAGCAATTGGGATCGACCTGTAAGTACAAATGGAGACGGGAGGGGTAAACATTATGCAAACTGACTATTATTTTTTGTCGTGCAGACTGACTTTTTACAGGACATCCTGGATAGCGATGTGTGTCCAGCTCACATAAATATCGTCGATCATTGTTGTAACTGGATGACGAACATTATCTTTGCCGCTCTGCATACAACCAGCGAAAATGGTACCTTGGTCTTTTACCGCTTATTGGATAACCCCCAAGTGATGGAAGATCTGTTGGAGGAACAAAATCAAGTATTGGAAAAAGCTGGTTACGACGGTGATGTGGGTCCTGAAGTCTTTACCCGTGAAATCCTTAACAAGTTTACCAAATTGGACAGTGTGATCCGTGAAACCTGCCGACTACGAAATGATTATATTGCTCTTCCCCACAAGAATATCAGTAACAAAATCATTACATTATCAGGGGGTGCGATGATTCGTCCAGGTAAGGAAAATTGCATGAATGATGCACCCAGTATTAAAACGCCGACTCGTCTACTTTCTTTTTTCTATCTCCCTTAGGTGAACGAGCCTATGTCACTCCCTTCTCAAACCATCGTGATGCAAACATACAAAAAGTAAATGGTAACATCAATGGTTTTGATCCTTATCGATTTTTGGATCAAGACAAGAATTCGACCAAGATTGGTGAAGACTTTCTCTTCTTTGGAATGGGAAAACGTGCTTGTCCAGGCCGATGGTTTGCTATTCAAGAAATCAAGACAATTGTATCCATGATGATCCGAAATTACCACTTGACTGCCCTCAGTCCCATCATCTTTCCTACTGACGACTACTCTAGGACTCCCACTGGTCAATTCAAAATTGTACCAAGGAAATAGCTTTGTATAGTCTTTTTTTTATCTTCTCCTATTGGGATATGGTTTTTTATTTGGCTTATACAGTGTTTGATTGTAATAAAGATATACCTACTTTATCCATATTGTTTGACTCTGTATTATGTATAGATCTGTGTCTATGATTAGCATATACTGAATGAAATGCATGAATCATTTTTTTCTATGTAGAGTGGGCACCCCCCGCAAAGAAGGGGCACGGGGAGACGCTGGGTAGAGAGAGACTGCGTATATAAATTTAGGCTGCTTCTCTTTTTTTTTTCTTCTTGCCAATGTCTGAACCTACAACGAGTAACAAAGTCTCAGCCAACAACACTTTCACGCCCCTCCATGATCATACCCTCAAGCTCACAAAAAACAAAGTGTATTGTTGAGTTCTTCATACGTTTGCAAAAAAAAATCCACAGTCTTTTATCAGGACACGGCTCCCATAGCCCGCCCGACGGCCCCTGGTTATGCAGATTCAAATCCAAATTCATACAAGTATACCCACATCTAGCCTAGTCCTTAACTATATGCTTACAGGATGGCGAGATTTGATTCATGCAAGTGAAGGCGGGATTTTAATTTCAGATCCCGATTCTGCATGAATTTCCCAATCCAGCAAACTAAGTGTCGTTGCCAGGGGTAGCCTGGGAGAGCAGCAATTTGCGTTTGAAAAAAAAATACAGAGTCTTTTCATCATGCCATAGCTCCCATAGCCCACCCCGACAACACCTGATTATGCAGATTCAAATCCAGATTCATACAAGTGTACCCTCCACCCATATGGCCTACCTAATCATGTTCTTCAATAGACTAATAAACTTCGCCTCTGTCTTTGCCCACTTTAGAGTTTCAATTCCGCTATTCATGCCAGAATCAATGCTTACACTATAACAACGCCCGTCATAGCCCAATCATTGAAAGACTCCAGCTAGAGCCTAACAAGGGACGCCAGTCGGCGACCTCCGGTCGTTTATTCCTTTTTTGAAGTGCATCCTCTTACAAACTGAACAAATACAGCATATATTTACACACTTTTATGGCGGCAATAATAAAGAACGATGAAAAGAAAAAGGATTCAAAGTGGAAGCAGTTGTAATAACAAGGTGACGGGTTTTGAAACCCTGCTTTTGCATGAATTCAAGGCCTGGAATTAATATCCCGTAGCGATATCAATAAGAACATGCTAAATATGCCTTGTCAAAACACATTTCAAATGCTATATAGTATAGTTCGGTATAGTAATCCCTCAACTGGTGTATTTATTGTCAAAATAAGATTGTACAAGTGACTATTCTAATACTACGTCTATTGATTAAACTATTGCCAACCCAAGAGTGTTTGATTCAGCCAATATAATTTTCTTTGTATTTTTTTTTTGTTGATGATATTGTTCACTTTTACCTTGTTAGAGCTATAGATCAGAGACCCTCTGAATTATATCATATCCATTGACGGGATTTCAAATGGGAGGGGAGCCAAGCATAACCAAAGACCTACAGATAATACAAGATCATACAATATGGATAAAATGGAATCAAACTAGGTATATATTTTATTACAATTAAATAGTATATAAATAAAACAAAAGTACACTATATCCCAATAAGAGAAGGCAAAAAAAAGGGTCTACATTACAATCTATTTTCTTGGTACAATCTTGAATCGACCAGTCCAAGGAATCCTGGAGAATTCATCAGTAGGGAAGGTGATGGGACTGAGAGCAGATAAACGATAGCTTCGGATCATCATGGATACAATTGTCTTGATTTCTTGAATAGCAAACCACCGGCCTGGACAAGCATGTTTTCCCATTCCAAAGAAGAGAAAGTCTTCACCACCCTTGGTCGAGTTTGTGTCTTGGTTTACAAATCGATAAGGGTTGAAGGTAGCAATATCATCAGACACCTTGTGGAGATTTTCGTCACGGTGATTGGAGAAACGGCAGATAAAGGCGTGTTCACCTAAGGCCAAAAAAAAAAAGAGAGAGAGCGGTGAGTCGGTGTTTAAATAATATATACATCATTCATGCAAAGTTTTCTTACCTGGACGAATCATCGCACCCCCTGATAATGTAATGATTTTGTTACTGATATTCTTGTGGGGAAGAGCAATATAATCATTTCGTAGTCGACAGGATTCACGGATCACACTATCCAATTTGACAAGTTTGTTGAGGATATCTCGGTTAAAGACTTCAGGACCCACATCACTATCGTAACCAGCGTCTTTCAATACTTGATTTTGTTCCTCCAGCAGTTCTTCCATCACTTCGGGGTTATCCAATAAGCGGTAGAAGACCAAAGTGCCGTTTTCGCTGGTGGTATGCAGAGCGGCAAAGATAAGTTGAGTCATCCAGTTACGACAATGGTCAATGATATCCACATGAGGTGGGCATCCATCGCTATCCAAGATGTCTTGTAAAAAGTCATTCTATGTACAAAGAAGGAAGATAAAAGGCTAGTTTGCATGATGTTTACCCCCCCATCTTTTGTACTTACAGGTCGATCCCAGTTGCTATCGTTTTCCTTCATGGCCTTCACTCGACGTTCCACTTCAGGTCGCAAAGCCACATGGAGTTGATTTTGATGTTTGCGCACCTTCTTTGACAGCTTGCCAATAAGCCACATTCGCAGACGCATTATTCTGGGGAAGTATTCATAATAAGGCGTGGGACCTAGCTCAGGGCCGATTTCAAGCACCATATTTTTGAAGGAGTCGATGAGTTGTTCATTCTTGGCCAGTTCAGGGCCAACGATAATAGATGCACTAGCCTTGGCCACCATGTGTTGCACCAAAGGATACACATGATCAAATTCCTTTCCTTCATCTAGATCACAAATAGGTAACGTTAGACAAAAGAAAATTGACATCGCGATGATTCTGTATGTCTTTTTTTTCCTTTTTCTGTTTTACCTGGTACTACACCGCACTGTTCCTTCAGTCCAATCTTGAGCTACATCATTAAAGATAGTTAGTATGAATGCACGTTTTTTTTTTGGACAAAGATTATAAAGCTCTTACATGTTCAATTACGCGACCGGTGTAAAAGGGAAGCTTCGGATTAAGGTTGTTCTTGATAGCAGTGGAAACTTCGTGTGTTGGCAGATCTTCATATCTGCCGCTATTTAATAAAAGATGGACATCAAATTCCTATTCAAGCAAAAAAAAAAAAAAGGAGATTCGAATCAAATTGTATGTTATCACAATACCCTTTTTCTTCTTACTCTTCGGATGCCTTGGACAAAATCAAAGTCATTATTACAAAAGACTTCACGGACTTGAGGACCAGATACAACAGTGGCATACTGAATAAAAACACACATAGTCAAGTTAGTACATATGTCAAACCAGTTCATGATTGATAAACATACCTGACCAAACAGATAAGCGCCATAGACACGTCCCAACTTCTTTTCCCACTTGGTGACGAATGCGCCGGGATCCTTGCGGTATTCGAGGGTAGATCCCATAAAGAAGGAATGACTTGGTACCTGAGGACAACCACGTTCAACCTATCATGCAAAGAAGAAGACAAAGAATAAAAACAAAGTTGGAGGGGTTTACTTTTATGAATTTTATCATCCTTACCTTGCTTGCTTTATAAATGGCGGTACCGGATACAAGGAGAGCAGCTGTAGCCAGACCAATCATGCCTTCTTTCGTTGACACCACCGATTGTATCTGATCGATAGTCTTCTTTTGGTCAAAGTTGTTGATAAACTGATGTATGTATTGCGTTAACATCTTTGTAATTGTCAAATGATGGCGGGACAGAAAGAAAGAGGGAAATAAAGTTTTTTTGAGCGGTATTTATACACGAGCTCTTCCCATAGTTCTCAAAATCGCAGATGCTTCAAATCCCGACATGGTGTGGTGAAGACTGATTTAAATTGGGAATCGTTAAATCGACCACATGTTTTTTAAATCAACCACATTTCGGAAGTTGAATTTAGCCGATAGTAAAAAATGAAGTAAAAGATTTCCTGTTCCTGTTTTTTTTTTCTTCCTCTTTTTTTTTAAAACAATTACAACAATGTCTGACCAACCTCAACAACAAACGATTTACACTAGCCCAACGCCTGACCTTACTCAGTTTGATGATGCAAGCAGTGTTAAAGAATTTGCGGAACACTTTGGTTATGAACATGGATTTGCAATCACTACGAGGCGTTCCAGAAGACGGGGTGGACCTAACACTGAAATCATTTCTTTCGATTTTAAATGTGATCGTAGTGGTAGGTACTCCAACACCTGTACTAGTCCATCGATTCGAAAAACAACCGGCACACGATTGATTGACTGTCCTTTTTTTGCGGAAAGCCTCCAAACTTCGAGGTGGATGGGTGCTCAAGTACAAAAACAACAACCACAATCAACAACTCGACGACGATAGTTCCGGTCACCCTTCGGCTCGCAGATTGAACGAAACATCAAGCCAAACTGTTGCGGTAATGTCGGCTAGTAGAAGTAGTCCTCGTGAAATCGTCTCCTCTCTTCGCCAATCCAACCCTATTATGCCACTCATTGCACGAACCGTTTACAACGAACGACATGGAATCCGTCAGAATCAATTAGACGGCAGAACCCCGATTCGTGCTCTTTTGGATGAATTGACCCAAACCGACAAATACCTAGTTGATTTTAAAGTTGGTGACGGAGATGACTTGACCCACTTATTTTTTTTTGCTCACCGTAAATCTCTTGACTGGATTCGACGATATGGATCGGTTTTACTTATGGACTGCACTTACAAGGTAAATCGCTTCAAGATGCCTCTTTTACAAGTAGTTGGGATCACATGTTTTTGGACTACCTTCTTCTGTTGTTTTGTATTTTTGGCAGCGGAAACACAAGAAGACTATGAATGGGCCATGGGTACGATCAACACTACACTATACAACGGCTTGTCACCACCTATCACCATTGTTACCGATCGCGACCTTGGACTAATGAATGCAATCTCATCGGTATTTCCCTCGACTAATCTTCGCCTTTGTATTTGGCATATTCAAAAAAAATCTGGTAGCCAAGTGCAAGCCTGTATTTCACGGTACCGAAGAAGATTGGGAAGGATTTATTGGAATGTGGAACTCGATGGTACGATCCTTGGAAGTAGACGAATTCGAACATCAATGGAATCTTCTATACGGACGTATCGGGCTGGTAATTTTCGTGCGGTGGCATACATTGAATCGACATGGATGCAACACAAACAACTCTTCGGTACACCATGGACTAGACGATTGTTGCACCTTCGGTCAACGACAACCTCACGCGTAGAAAGTGCCCACAGTATGCTGAAATCGTATATCAAGGTATCGAACCGTCATCTTCGTGATGAACAGGAAATGATCGCTCTCGCTGTGTATAGTCAGGACTCGGAAATCAAGGCAAAAATATAAAACGATCGGATTAGGATTGCGCACACTCACCAAATTCCTATTTTTTCTAATTTGATTGGTAGGATCCCCAGTTATGCTCTTGCTGGTACCTTGAAACAGATGAACAAGTCGACTGAAGCCAACTTACCACCATGCACCAACAGCTTTACAACAACTATGGGTAAGTGAGGTACATGTACAGTATACGGTTTTCTAACTTTTTTTTTTTTTTTTTTTTTTTTTTTTTTTTTTTTTTTTTTTTTTTTTTTTTTTTTTTGGTAACAGGCTTACCTTGCGCTCATTTTATCCTTAACATCACCCAGAATTCTATCAACGGAAAACTGACAATGGAAGACTTCCATCGCCAGTGGTGGATCGATGATTCAGTGAATATATCGGAAAACGAAGTGCAGGAAGGACAACATGGCCATGGAGATATTCAAATTGTTATGGACCGCCTTTTGGATCGCTACAATCAATGGCTTTTGGACCATCACCTTTGATCCACGATCCAGTAATTAGAAGGGGAAGGGGAAGACCAGTTGGATCGACGGCACGCCACACCACCTCATCAACTCAAAGGGATCCTTCGTCGTTCGAAATCGTCCAACGTACTGAAAGACATTGCGGAAGATGCAGGCAACCTGGCCACACTGTCAGAGCTTGCCCTAACTACTATTTGAAGCCGTATCCTTAAATTTTTTTTAGTATAAATTATTCTTTCCCGTAGTATAAATTATCAGTAGCTAGTATTATTTATCCATCATATCACAATAAAATGCACTTTTGCCTTATTTTTATTACCGGCTAAATTCAACTACCGAAATGTGGTCGTTTAAAAAAAAAACATGTGGTCGATTTGACTAACAATTCCCAAAAAAAAAAAAAATGTAGCGCACCTTAGAAAATTTTGACTCGTGTGGATGGGCTCCACTCCATGTAGACGGGATTCGAGTGCCTCCAACGTGCCTTCGCCCGTCTACACAGGAATTCGGGATTTCAACATTCAACATCTGTTACAACCTCGAAAAAGTTTACTTTAAATAATCGGGTCATGAGTAATGACGAAATGAATGGTACCACGAGAACTTGGCATCACTTGGGAGGGGGTTCTCCTTTTTTGCAATATGAACTTTCTTTTTTTTTTTTCTCTCGCTGGGAATGAATAGCGGTCGCGGTGACAGAAGCCGAAGATGCAGGTGACAGCAGCCGAAAGTGCTAAAGTAGAAATCCAGGGATAACATGTTTCCACCAAGAGAATACCTCTTTACTTTTTGTTCAGTCACACTCCTTTTGCTTTTTAAAATAGAAAGGGTGTGAATTCAAAGCGGGATTTGATATTACCCCTTTTTTCACTCCCCCTTATTCTTTCATTCCCCCCCCCTCCATAACTACTTTCAAATATGGTAATCTAAAAAGAACATTATAAAAAGTATATCCAAAGGTATTCTATTATCTCCAAGGAGGAGAAGGGGGGGGGGGTAAAAGATCATCGTTTTCTCAATAGCGTTATGACAAAAGTGGGGAGTACAAATTAATATGAATCGCGGAAAAGAAGTTCCATTGTTTGATGAGCCCGTCGCCTGGAATTCGGACCGATCATTGTTATGATGAATAGCCGAAACGTCCGAAAAATAATTGGATGAGAGGAATCGATGCGATCGGGATTTGAATTGCATTTCTTTCTATAATTCAGGCGCAAAAAGTTTTCTTTTTCTCCACTTTTCTTTCCTTTATTTTTTTTTTTTTTTACACCAACACCCCTTTAATATCATAAACGATTATGTCAACATATTATATTCATCAACTCATCAATAACTTTGATCAAAAGAAGGTCATGGACAAGTTACAATCGGTGGTGTCGTCAAAAGAAGGTGTGATCGGTTTAGCAACGGCCGCTGTCCTTATGTCGAGTGTTGCCGTATACAAATCAAGCAGGGTAAAAGGACAATGAAAAACAGGATTATCTTCTCATATAAAAAAATAACCAACTTTTTTCTTCTTCTTTTATTATAGGTTGAAAGAGGATGTCCTCAAGTGCCAAACCAATCCCTTTTATGGGGATCTACTGCCGAATACCGTAAAGACCCTGCTGGATTCATCAAGAAATGGGAAAAGAAGTTGGGTCCTGTCTTTGGTGCTTATTTGTTTGGTCAGGTATGCTTATGATTCAGTAACTTGCTTGCATGATTGACCCCTTCTTGTATTGATTTAGTACACAACTGTTGTCTCTGGTTCTCAAGTACGAGAAGTCTTTTTGAATGACGACTTTGATTTCCTTGCTGGTATCCGACGGGTAAGAAGAAAAAAAAATTATATCATCGTTTTGACACTGACTATTACTGTTTTAATCAATAGGAATTCGATACTATACTTTTATCTAATGGTGGTGATCATCATAACTTGTCCGTGCAGGTAGTTGCCGGTAGTATCAAGAAGAACCTTAGTCCAAAACTTCCCTTTTACACCAGCCGTGTGATTGAACATGTAAGTAATTCTACAATAGTCACCTAAAGAAACAACAACCACGTGGATACTAACTTTGTTCATGAATGATGATGTAGCTCAAGATCGGTTTGAAGGAATTCTGCGGTGTGGTACCAGGTAAAGTGAAATGACATGCATATCCACCCGTTCTAACTCTTTTTTTTTTTCTTTCTTTATCTAACGTTACCCTCCCATTTACAGAAGAGGGAAAAGAATTCGATCATGTGTATCCTTTGGTGCAACATATGGTGGCCAAAGCTAGTGCATCTGTTTTTGTCGGAGCTGAATTAGCGAAGAATGAACAACTCATCAATTCGTTTAAATATATGGTGCTTGAACTTGGATCCGAATTGACCCCAAAGCCTTACTTGGAATTCTTCCCTAATCTGATGCGTCTTCGAATGTGGTATATTGGTAAAACGTCAAAGAAAGTCAAAAGACATCGGGATCAACTTCGTGCTGCTTTGGAACCTCAAGTGGAATATCGATTAAACGCCATGAAGGAGAACGATAGCAATTGGGATCGTCCTGTAAGTATTAATACCTTAAAGTTGATTAAATTAGGAAACTGACATGATTATTTCATTCTTAGAATGACTTTTTACAAGATATCTTGGAAAGCAACAGTATTCCATCTCATGTAAATCCTGTCGATCATTGTGTTGAATGGGTAACTCAACTTATCTTTGCTGCTCTGCATACCACCAGTGAAAATGGTACTTTAACCTTCTATCGCTTATTGGACAATCCTCAAGTAATGGAAGATCTACTGGAAGAACAAAACAAGGTGTTGGAACAAGCTGGTTATGATGATACTGTGGGTCCTGAAGTCTTCACTCGGGAAATCCTCAACAAGTTTGTCAAGATGGATAGTGTGATCCGTGAAACTTGTCGACTACGCAATGATTATATCGGTCTTCCTCACCAGAATATCAGCAACAGGACCATTACATTATCAGGGGGTGCAATGATTCGTCCAGGTAAGGAAAAAGAAAAAAGGCATTCATGTGGATTTTAAACACCGCTAACCTTGACTCATCCACTTTTTCTTTTTGGGTAGGTGAACGAGCTCATGTTAATCCATTCTCCAATCATCGCGACGAAACTATACAAAAAGTGACTGATGATATTGATACCTTCAAGCCATATCGATTTGTAAACCAAGACAAGAACTCGACCAAGGTGGGTGAAGACTTTATCTTTTTTGGAATGGGAAAACATGCCTGTCCTGGCCGATGGTTTGCTATTCAAGAAATCAAGACTATCATTGCCATGATGATCCGAAGCTATCATTTATCTGCTCTTGGTCCTGTCATCTTTCCTACAGATGATTACTCTAGAATTCCCACTGGTCGATTCAAGATTGTACCAAGAAAATAGTACTATATAGTCTTATTTATTATTATTATTACATTTTATTCCATGTTTATGTACTATCTTACTTTAATAAAAAACCAACTATATACTTTCTTTTTGATTCCTGAATGCGCATGTAGTATGCAAAGGACATGGGCGGAATTTGAATTTGATTTCCTTTTATTGAATCGGTTTCAAAAAACCCCCCAGCCTGTCCCCACTCTTATTTTTTTCCTTCTTCTTTTACTTCCTTCTCCACTCATTTACATTACCTTGGTATTTTATAACTGACATGTCTACAGAAAAAGCAATATTGGAACTCAATAGTCAATACCTTGAATGCAAACAACTCCTCGTCACTCTTCAAGCAAAACTTGAACAAGGCATAGACCACTTTGGGTGGAATCAGTACGATCGATCTTTTGCTCTGGACTTTATTGAAGATCAAGGTAAGGGAAATCTCGGTATAATGGGTCTGGATCTAGTCTTTATAATGGAACTGGTCATGTTTGATACTCATTCAACCTTGTGTTTGTGTTAATATGCACTCTTTTTATCAACTATTACTGTAGTGACATTATTCCGATTCCTCGTAGACTGCGATTTTGATGAACACCTCGCATATGAACAATTGATGGATACTCTACTATGGCGCAAAGAAACAAAGATGGATCAACTCAAGTGGACCACTCTACACCCAAGTTTTTACGATCCTGGTCGACCTGCATTTAGCTTTTTCCACAAACAAGATCGATTTGGACGCCCGGTGGTGGTCATTCGGATGCGACACTTTCCTGACTTTGGGGGATTGGGGCTGGCGGATACAATGCCCTTGTTTGCGACTCTATTGATGGAAATGGCTCGTAAATGGACACGTGAATTGACTCGACAAAATGAACAACAGCACCGGGAATTGGTACTGATATCACAGATTGTGGTCGTCATTGATATATCGAAATCACCAATGATTCCTTTGGTAAAGTCATTTGTATACCAATGATAAATGAGGTCTGATTTTTTTTTTTTTTTTTTTTTTACTTTGTTACAATAGGATAAACGATTTATACAGCAACTTCAAGTCGTGGCGGATCAACGCTTTCCCGGGTTTTTTGGATCCATTTATGTCATGAACTTTGGTTGGCTCTATCAAGGATTATGGCAAATGATCAAATTGATGTTATCCGAACGGGCCAAAAGCAAAATCAATTTTCCATCGACTGCCGAGGTGAAGAAATGCATTCCTCCCGAAAATTTGATAAAAGGTAAATCAGAAAGAGTGGAAAAAATCACTGAATGCTAACCTCTATTTCTGTTTGCATGGTAGAACTTGGTGGGATGGATGATTACGAATGGACTTTGGAGAATGATACTATCTTACAACAATATGGAACTGGATGGGTAATGCCACAGCCAGTTGTCCCTACACCACCATTATCACCAAAAGTACCTCCTCCTCTTGACACCATCATCACACCGTTATCAACATCGCCTTATTCATCAGATGACTTTTACGATGCTTTAGAGTCACCTTTGGAAAGAGTTGATCATTTGGAACTACCGACACAAACAACATGGGATGTAACACAGAGTATTTATGGTACACCGGGATCATTAACACCTATTGGCATTCGATCGTCTTCACGGTGGTCAACAACGAATCAACAATTGACCGACATACCTTCCTTTCTGACATCTTTGTTTAGACCAGTAGCAGTAACAACACATGATGGGAATAACAGTATGCAGGGTAGTGTTTGTGGGGTTGATCTGACCTATCGATTGACCGCTCTTGGAATTGAACAACAGACCAGTAATGATATAAAGTCAACAAAGAAAAGGGAACAACAATCAATCACTACTAGGCGGGCTCACTTTCCTCATTTATTACCACCTGATGATCCTCAATCTGCCTATAATACCAGCTCTCCTTGGAAAATCAAATTACGTCGATCTGAACAACGTTTATTACGATTCTCTCGACATCTCTTCCGACTATCATTTGCTTACCATGGTACACTTTATTGGGTGCTTTTATATCTTTTTATACGAGGTCCAGTGGAACATTCGATGAAACGACTATTAGTCAAGATGATGGTAAATCCACGACATATCACTCTCACATCAGTAGGTGTTGCTGCTTCTTTGGCTGGTGGTCTCGGTGCCTCTTTATCCTTCTCCTTGGGATAATCCTTTTTTTTTTTTTTACATCTTATTACTTAATTCATCTTGTATAATATATACATTCCAATTTACCCTTAGATTACTCTATATATCCCCTCTACTCCCTCTTTTACACTATTCAAATTCCGATAAATGCGCAAAAGAAATAAAAAAAAACCTCAGCGGTGTTAAATTTCCGCTTCTCTTCCCAACTTTCTTTTTACATAGACTACAATCATGGAACTTGACACGAATCTCACTGGCTCTTGTCAAATATCTGTATTACTTGTCCCTATCTATCCCATAAAACGGTCAGTGTTTACGCGTTATCTTGAACTCATTCGTCAATTTACGATTATACGACTGAATGATGTCACCCCAGACAACACATCTGATCATGGTAAACCCTTCCCCCTCTCAATACTGACAAACAAGTTAACTTTAACTGACATTATTCTCTTTCTCTTTAATTATAGCAGCATTCAACAGTCAAAACTTCCAAGAAGGGCAGGTTCATTTCAACTTTTCAACACATTACTCTGGTGATCATCGGGACCTAGTAGACTTTCAACCTCATCGTCGACTATTTGGAGTAAGTATCAAACAAAAGACTGACTGACTGATTATATCAACTTTTTTCTTTTTATTCTTTGTTGATAGGTAATTGGGATTATGGACTGTCAAGAATGGAAAGGCCAAGACTTGAAAAAAGGATACCAACAATTCATCGATTCTTTAGAAAAGGTAATATGAAAAATAAAGCAGTAGGGGAAAAAGTAAAACTTACATTATTACAGTATCCTTCACCTATAGTCACGCGGTGTTTTGGTTTTGATCCTACGGAAAACCAACCTGATGATACAAAAGGACTGATCATGATTCCTGATGTTGGTGATATGACGTTTTATATGGCAACATTGATATCTGACTTTACAAGTCAAATCCTCACGCAATTCTCTATACTAGTAAGTTGAATCTTGACGATATATAAAGAAAGGGTTGTTACTAATCAGGGTGTTTTTATTGGAGGCTAAACACATTGGACAGCAGTTTAAATCGGACTTGCCAGGAACACGTAACACAAACTATGCAAGCCCTCCTCCAGCCAGTCAGCAACAGGCAGCACCACAACAACTCAGCAATAGACCCGACACACCATCATCATCTGTGGGATATGCTTCTAGAGACAAAAAACGTGCACCAGGACGAATCAAGAAACTCTATGCTGATTTTTATCTGTTATCTGGTCAATTACCTGATGCAATCACTTTGTAAGTACTGTATAATAGAATCAGGGTGTCATGTGGGTACTCAACTTTTTGATCATATTATAGATACCTTCAAGCAATCGACATGACAAAGATCACTTCCGACTACTTGTGGCTGGCCAGTGCTATAGAAGGCTACGTATGTACCACCTTGTTACTTGAACAGCTTTATGGAAACCAGGTAGGTCCCCTTACCTCTTTATGCAGGAACGGGTTTACTAACGAAAATGAATTTTGCTTTTTAATAGGCTACAAAGAAATCCCCGATACTATCTGATACTACAACAACCGATTCACCACTTGACAAAGAAGATACTCATCTCTCTAGATCGCCCTTGACTGTCTCGTTTGTCCTAGAACAATACAACTTTGTCTTACATTACTATGCAAAGGAATTCAACAGTACGACAACATATAAACCAATGGACGATGTACCGAATAACGATGGATATGTGGCCAACATGACAGGAAGTGCATCTATATCATGTCTGTTGTATGCTGAAGCATGTCTCAAGATGGCTCGATTTCTCCTGACGGTGTATTTGAATGGGAAACTGGATAACCATGCTCTCTTTCTTTTAATGCATGGCGTCACCACTTCTTCTCTTGCTCCTTCTTCTTCTCTGCCGGCAACACCAATATCAATGACATATTCTCAACAGACTCCGGGGACAAACGAGATTGAACGTTGGGACATTGGGGTTTGGACAACCAGGGTATGGGAAGCATCAGTATCTAACTTGACTGTCATTGATCAGGTAATCAATCTATTAAATAGGGGGAATGATCTGTTTTAACTGCTTCTTTTTTTTTTTCGCTCCTCATGAATGAGATGATGTATAGATTCACTTGATGTCACAAATGACCTTTATTTATAATTCCATTGGGTATTATCGAAAGGCGGCTTGGATGAAATATCAAAGCATACAACTTATGCTTCCCATTTTACTCCATCGGCGTGCGAAATCAACACTCTCGACAAATTACATGAATAGTTGTAAACCACTTACGACAATGAACAGTCATGGAATTCTAAAAATATTGAAATGGATTTGCAAAGTGTATGGTATTGAAGGTAAGGAAGGTCTTTCCAGAAAGAAAGAAAAAAAAGCGGGAGGGGGGGAATGCTCAATGTTAACCGACTAATCATGTTATCATGTTAGACCCCGATATGGATGTTGACAGCTCAACCATTGGACAACAAGTAGACTTTTATATTACAAAGTTTGGAAAAGAAACTACTAATAGGTGGCCTTCCTTACAGTTGGCTGTACTCAGGAAATGTATCATCACTGCTGAATCCTTGCATGGTAAGGACAAGATAAATGCCCTATTCTACTCACTGACACTTTTTATTACTCGTTTATCAAATAGCATATACTGATATGCTTTACTATACGACTACACTCTTACGTAACATGTATCCATACATCTTGAAAGAAGAACAAATCCGGCTTGCCAACACAATCCAGCGTATCAGCACTATTCAAAAACGAGCAGCAGCAACAAACGAAACCGATTTGGAAGACAACAATCCTAATTACTGGGGGGTTAACATCATTACCCGCATCACGGCTATTCAATCCATTCCTCGAAAACAACTACATCAACATCCACTTGGCAAGACGATGATCTTGAACGCTATATCTGGGATGTCCCCATCTCACCAAGAAACCGACAGTAGCTTTAATCACTCTGAATCCAACTCTAGCGATCCCTTCATCTATAATCCTTTTATACAAAAGAAGTCTGAAAAGGTAAAAAAAAAAAAAAAACACTTTGGTTATCTTGACATTAATAAGCATGGAAACTAAAGCATGTATATATTGTAGGAACAACACTTGCTGACACGAAACGAAGTGGCAGATTTTCAAGTAACTTTGACGAACCCATTCGGCTTTGATTTGGAGCTACAAAATATCCAACTTTGGTAAACCGAAAATAGGGTTTACTCCTTGATGCATCAATTAACTACTTTTTTTAATATGTTATTGGTGTAGTACATCTGGTGTATCCTTTCAGGCTTCTCACCACTCAGCGGCTGTGCCTGCTTTTGGAACTACAAACTTGCGACTCTCTGGTATGCCTCAAGAAATTGGAACTTTATGTATTCGTGGCTGTGTTATCAAGATCGTCGGCTTTGCAGAACAGGAATTCTTGGTGAATCAGGATGAGGACACTAGGTAAAGTAGAAGGAAAGACGGAATGAAAGCATTCTCACTTGTACTAACTATTGCCATTTTATTTTACATGGGTGAACCAAGTGATAGCCAAGGTAGTAAAGAAAAAGCTTGTTTGCAAATAAAAAGATAACGCTAATTCACTACTTTTATATGCGTAGACCTCCCCACTCTCGACCAACATGAATTCATGGTCGTGGCCGAAGAACCATTGGTCAAAATCAAGTCTACCTCCTTAATACAAGGTGCGATCATGCTGTTTGAAGGCGAAAGGTAACACAAAAAGATCGACCCTGGGTATGTTTCTAACTTTATTCTGTCAATAGGACGCAAATCGAACTGACACTTGAAAATATTGGCAATGTTCCCGTGGACTTTATTGCATTGTCCTTCACAAACAACTCACTAGCAATTAATGGACCATCAGGTGCCTTCACAAATCTATCAATGGAACAACAGTATGAAATTGAACGTATCAACGCTGATACCAAGGTCTTTATGTGGCATGGAAATATCAAGCACGGGGATCAAACTATTGGCGATCAAGTATGGTTCCCTCCTGATTCAACTTTGGATCTCACACTTGACATCTATGGCCAACGCGGAAGGTAAGTAAACAAAGATAGAAGAAAAAAAAAAAAAAAGAGGGAGGGTGAGTCGGAAATAGTAACACTAATTTGTTTGGCCGAGTTTATCTTATCCTCTAGTACTCATGGTACCATACAGGTGGACTATGGCTACTTGAATAATGACAATGACAATCAACAAGTTCCGGTAATCGACACCTTTTACACCCGACAACTATACATACCAGTACTTATTACGGTTCACTGCCATCTGAAACCTCAAAACTGGGATATACTATCAGTCAAATTGGAGGATATCCCAAGGCATGACGATGGGTCTTATGCAGCAGCATCAAGTCAGAATGATGGCTCTAATGACATCTCAACAGAAAAGGTGCTGGAACTCTTGGCACAGGCGATTGAGCACATGAACTCTGGTAATCTATATGAACAAAACAAGTACTGTCTGGCAACTATCGACATCCAAAATAGGTGGTCCTTCCCATTCAAGGTCCTCTTTACCATCAACAATCAGGATGATGACTCATCGAATGGAACAGACTCCATCATGCATGTGGATACAACCATTCCACCAGGGACGACATCAAGGTAAAATACAAAAAGTCAGGTCAATGCTTTGCATGCATCGCTCACCTTTTTTTTTTTTTTTTTTTTTTACTGACAAGGATGATTCTACCGATCAAACGCCTCCATTTATCACACAAGGAAACCAGCCAACCAATCACTCTTGAAACTCGAAAACAATTTGTCGTCACTCAACAAGAGTCTCAAGAAAACTATTTGAAATGGCAACTTTGTTTGTTTTGGTACCGCGAACAACTTTTACGGCGAATGAAAGCAACATGGATCACCAATAGTAGTAATATAACGAATCGACAAGGGGATTTGGATTTACGATCTATTGTACGGGTGACCATGGATCAACTCGATCATCTCAAGGTATCTGATGTGGTGTTTGATGTGGCACTCAAAGGGGACGGGGTCATACGATCAGGGGCTCGCCACTATACATGTCAAGTCGATCAACCTGTCTTGATGACCATCACTGTCATCAATCAACACTGTAAGTTTCCAACAAGTAAACTTTTGATGTTTGACTTCTTTTATATATAGTAGAACGATCGACAAAGTTTATACTCAGGGTCCAATCCAAAGAAACAGGCCAGCAAACCTTACTTATGCAAGGCATGAATCAAGTCATTTTACCAGAGGTAATTAGAACAAACGAATACATTTCTTTCTTTTACTCATTGTTTTTTTTATATTTATACATGTAGCTCCCACTACATCAACAGGCACAACACAAGATTCCAGTTTACTTCTTGGCTCAAGGACGTTACGACTTTTTATACCATGCACAAGACATGATATCCAAATCAATTTATTACGATCATGATGGAATTACTATAGATGTTGTTAATTAGATAGAATAGGGCGGGGGGGATTAGCTCTTACACATGAATGTTATACTTGTATCTATTATCTTGATAAATAAAATCCATTCTTTTTATAACAATCCATCTTTATCGGGTGTGAACTTGATTTTACATTCACCGACCACCATTCTGTTATCAGCGAATGTGGGCCAACATGGGCGTAGAGTTCGGTGGAGGAGGGTTTGAACCGACATTTATGCGGCGGGGGTTGAATTATGGATTTGCTTTTTCCCGATTCGGCTTCACACCCGTAGAACTATGAATCAGACTACACACAGACAGTATCCATGACATATATATAAAAAGACCTGTGGAGCAAAAGTGTAGCGCTGTATGATTCAATCATTTGATATAAATAGTTTGATATTCTTTATTATCCATTTTTTTTTTTTTTTTGGAAAAAAAAAAAAAAAGTAGGGGGAGGGGGGAAGATTCTAGTGTATACAACCTATATAAAAAAATGGAATCATATATGTATATACCACTACTACAAACGATACCTATAACTAAACAAATACCGTATGAGAGTGGAAGGAGGAGAGTTGTTTAAGATCGTCTCTTCAAGTTGGAAGACAACCATTCAAGACCTTCATAAAGACCATCACCTAAAAAGAGAAGAGTCAGTTCAACAGTTGATGGGAGGGTGTCTATATGTTGACTTACCGCTAGTGGCACAGGCTGATTGGATATACCATTGTCTGTTACGGAGAGAGTGAAGACCCAACTTGTCAGTGATTTCAGCAGCATTCATGGCATTAGGCAAATCTTGTTTGTTAGCAAAGACCAAGAGTAAAGAGTCACGGAGTTCATCTTCGTTCAACATGCGTTGCAATTCATCACGGGCTTCAGACACACGGTCACGATCATTGGAATCCACAACAAAGATGATACCTTCCGTGTTTTGGAAGTCTAATATTAAAAAGAAGAAATGTAAAGTGGTTAGTCAAAGTACCCTATCATAGTTGTTTCCCTCTTTATATAAGGTATAGCCTTGATTATCCCCACCCATTTTGTGTTTGTGTATCATCATCATCTTATCATCATCATCATCTTGTACTTACAATGTCTCCACAAAGGACGAATCTTGTCTTGACCTCCGACATCCCATACAGTGAAGGAGATATTCTTGTATTCGACAGTTTCGACGTTAAAACCTTTAGTTTAAAATGAAAAAAAAAGTGTCAAGTATCCAACCTGATAGTGTTTGTTTCCCCAAATATACTTACCGATAGTAGGAATCGTAGTGACAATTTCACCCAACTTGAGTTTATACAAGATGGTGGTTTTACCAGCAGCATCCAACCCGACCATCAGGATACGCATTTCCTTTTTACCAAAGAGATCAGTAAACAACTTTGAGAAGCTTAAACCCATGTTTGTTAATAAAGTAGAAGAAGAAGGGGAATAATGATGATAAAAGGCAAGAAAGAAAAGAGAATGAAAAAACATTACCAACCAGGCCAGTTTATATCAAATTCACGTGCCGCAGCCAATCATATCTGGCCAATACTTGGCGTCCAAGTTTTTTTTTCTCGCCGATTAAAAATAGACAGGGGCGGGATGTAAATTGTATTTGCTGGTAAAAATATATATATATGTGTTTGGTGTAACTATGCATGTAAAGAAAGTCTTTCTCATAAAGAGTATCAAAAACATTAGTTATTGACCAGTCAAGAGCTACCTGACATGGTCCATCCTTCTTGGGCAGAGATTACCGTCTTTGTGAATCAGTGTTAGGTTCTAGAGAGGAGGGAAATCTCCGTTTTTCTTTTTTTTTTTTTCATTGTACCACTTTACTGCGAATCCTCGGTTTTTGATCGTGTCAGATTTTACGATGGGTGCAAGTAACCCTTATTTATTGCGATGGTCTTTTGCATGATGTGAGCAGGATCTATCGATATGTGCCGCCATATTTTCAAATCCCGACAAGTCACACTGAAGGTTGCTGGCTGGAATTTTTTATTTTCTCTCCCTTTTCACTTTTTTTTTTATTATCACTTTTTTGTCAACTTTAAACATGGAACTTGGTAGCGGACCCTTCTTTACGACATCATCTGGATTGATTGATAGTGTTGACAGTAAGTAGATTCGATGACTATAAAGCAAAAAGGAAAACATCCAATCCATCTCTCTCTGTCTCTTTATAGAAAAACTCATGGTTGTGTTGCGGGATGGACGTAAACTTATTGGTACTTTGCGATCGTTTGACCAGTTTGGTAAGTAGCTGATATAACAACGGACATGTGGTGGTAAGGAACCTAATCTAGCAGCCATCCTTAGCCAATTTGGTATTACAGGATACTATTGAAAGGATATATGTGGGCAACTGTTATGGCGATATTCCTAGAGGCATCTTTTTAATCCGTGGTGAAAACGTAGTGCTACTGGGTGAAGTGGTAAGTCAAACTAGCAAGAATCGAAAATAGACACTTCTCATACTTTTTTTTTTTTTTTGAAATAGGATCAAGATAAAGAAAACAATGCTGGATTACGGCAGGTGCCTGTTGAAGAAATCCTGTTGGCTCAACGAGAAGAAATGGAAAGCAAACAAAAGTTGGAGAAGGTCCGAACCAAGGCATTACACAATCAAGGCTTCTGTGTTGATAATGCTTCTAATGATTTGTACTAGTTTATAATATCCCCCCCTTTTTTTTTATTTGATTACATACATCTATCTATTATTCCATACAACCACACACACACACACACACACATATTAACATAGTACACACTCCATTTATATCACCGACTTGTTCCCTTCCGATGTTATCAAACTATCCATTTGATATATCCCTCATCCTGCAATCAAGCATCAAATAAACTAGTGTATAGAATTATATTATCAAATGTATTTATTGTGTTGTGTAATAAAAAGGGTGTTTGTCAAGTCGTCGTCGTTTTTACCTTGACATGGCGGTATCAAAAAGCTATTCTATTAAACTATTATCCAATTATTATTATATTAAACGACTATTGTCAAGTCAAAGGAGGCCATGTCTGCTAATTTTATGGTTTCTTGGAGCCCTTTTGGAGGATTTGATCAATGAAGCCGCCCATGGCCGCCAAAGGGACCATAAAGACACTAAAGCATCCACAGTTGTTTACATTAGATTGTTCTTGAGGTGCTGTAAAAGGATCGCTAGTACGTCCTTGAGAGGAAGAGCCGTTGGATTCAGGTGTAGTCATGATGGTCTAGTTTGAAGAAGAGAGAGAGAAAAGAATGTCGAGAAAAAGGAAAAATCGAACCAGTCGACCTGAAATATCGGAATTTGAATGTTTTGTTGGTAGAACAATCATGTCAAAATGTTCCGTAGATCTTGACCAACAGTTCGATCGCATGCCTGTGTTTCATATTACTTGTATTGAATGCGATTCCAAGGTGCGAGTGGTGGTGCCTTTTTTCATGCATCATTGTATAATCCACTACCACTTTTCTCGAGTTGTGTACTGCAAAAAAAGAAAAAGTAAGGTCACTGTGACTGAAATCCAGTGGTTCTCGATCGGTAGGGTAATTACCAATCAGATGCATAGAAGAAGTAGATTGAATTCCCGACGACAACCTCCCCTTTTTTTTAAAAAAAAAAGTGAACAGAAAAAAAAAAATTTTTTTTCTTCCCTCCTTTCTCTCTTCTTTCTTCCAACATGTCACTCCCTTATGAAATACTTGAAAACGTCTCCAACCAAGTCTCCAGTATCAATCTCTACCGCAAACAAGGGGATACGCTCAATATGGGCCAGACAATGACTGATATGCTTCAGACACTGATGGAGTTGGTGTCAAGATCATATGACCAATATACCAACTTGGAATTACAAGACGATACCGTGGATGATGATGATTTGAATGATACTTTTTATGATCGGGTGACAGTCAAGGATATTGCTCGTGCTAATCAATTGGTGGGGAATATGTTGGTACGCATTATTTCTGGTGAACTATTGGCAAATGATGATCAAGATGATGAACGTATGGAACAAGCTGCTAAACTATTGGCTCATATGTCAGGTAGAGGAGGTATGTGTATGAGGAATGATTGTCAAGAAGTGTCTTGGTGGCGGCTTTTTAAATTTTTTTAAATTTTTTTTTATAAAAATAGCGGCGGGCTCTTTAACTCGCTCTTGGCACTTTCCTTTCCTCGATCCAAACGGTGATCTTGATCAACTCGTCATCAAGCTCCACGAACCTAGTTATATTGGCAACGACATTGGGTTTAAAACATGGGGTGCCGCACCATTATTAGCAAAGTAGGGGAGTGAATGAACACAACCTAGCTAATTCACTGACGCTTTTTTTATATATAGGAAACTCTTGCAACAAAACATCATTCCTGATTTGCCGTCTCGTCAAGTACTTGAATTAGGAACAGGCACAGGGCTAGTCGGTTTGGTATGTGAAAAAATGATGGGCAAAGACGCTGTGGGCCAGGTGACGGTGACGGATTATCACCCCAGTGTACTAAAAAACGTGGCGATCAACGTGGCACTCAACGACTCGACCTGTCAAGTCTCGAAACTGGACTTTATCCAAGTAGCAACAGATACGGAATGGCATAACAAGAAATACAGTGTGGTGATTGCTAGCGACTTGCTGTATGAAATGGATCATGCTGAATATTTACCGGTGGCTGTGGAAAAATTGATGGAAAATGATTTTTACTTTATGATCCCTCTTCGTGACACTCATTGGAATGAAGTCAATCGGTTTGAAGAAAAGATGGAACAGATTGGATTGGTGCAACGGTTGGTCAAGGATAAGGAAATTCAAGAAGATGAAGGCATTGTCAAATATAGGTAAAAGTAATAATAGGGGGGAGAGAGAGATAGACGGGATTGTCACTCATACTTGCTTATTATTATTATTAGATACTATGAATACTCAAGGTAGATGGCCAATGATCATGTGTGTCACATGGTATACAATAGGTGTTCTCGTGGTTATTTGGTACGTCATAGGATAAAGTAGAAATAAAACATTTTAGTCGATACCCTTATTTAATTCCTCTCTCTCTCTCTCTCTCTTGACTTTTTTTTTTTTTTTTTTCACTATTTTGTTTATCTCTTCCTTACTCTTTATTCCACTTCTTTCTTTTACATTATCTTTCTTCTTCTTCTTCTTCTCTTTATACTATTGTTGATCACTCCATTTGGCATCCATGTACAACGTCCCGTTTCATCTTACCAACTTTGATACACAAACAACACAACAAACTTCGGCAGCCACTAATAACAGCAATAACGACGATAAAAACAACAGGACCACCTTGAACTCACCCACTGCACCTAGCGAAGTATTACAACAACAGCCTGACTCTGGTTATCATCCAGTCCATTTGACAAGTCCAACTCCTAGTCATAAAGCAGTATCAACACATAAAAGCAACCAAAGAATGTATGATACCACTTTTGAACAACAACAACATTCACCCAACAATGATAATGGCTATTATGCAACTAATGATGATTGGGTTACATCACCACATCCTACCACTAAAACAGATAATAATCAAGACGATACCTATGGCACTTCCCCAAATTCTGGTACCTTGGAAGATGAATTACAACAACAACAGTAAGTAGGTTGGAATTGGAATATGGGTGGGAAACACGTGATGGGGGTGATAAATAATGCGATTGATAAGTTTAAGGTTTGATTGGGTAAAACACTCGGCTAACTTTCCTTCTTTATAGTATGCAGCAATTATTCGAAAAAAAAAGACGACGACGGGAATCTCATAATGCGGTAGAACGACGTCGAAGGGATAACATTAACGAACGAATCTTTGAATTATCGACCTTGTTACCAGAAAGGGATGCTATCAAGAACAACAAGGGGACCATCTTGCGGAAATCAGTAGAACATATTCGGGTATTACATGAACAAGTCAATAAATGTCAACATCGGATTCAAGAATTGGAAAACTTGTTGGGAATGTATCGTATACGTGGTGGAGGGGGTGATTTGGCATTGGATTTACAACAACAACAACGATCGATTCCTCCTATGATGCAATCTACCAATATGAACTATTCGGCTTCCATTACACCTCAATTGGCTTATCGACGGGATGGTTGATCCAATTCAATCTCTCTATCTCTCTAGTTTGGTTAGTTAGTATTAATAGTTCCCCTTCCCACTTTTTTTTTTTATGTGTACATTCCTTCCTTGTCTTTTTGTTTTTATACCATTATTGCCTTCTCTCCTTCCTCTTTTAATAAACAACGTTAAACATTATGTATGCATACCAACATAATCTATCTTGATGGTGGGTGACAACAGGATAAGAGCAGGGCGGCATGAATGGAAGGGAATGTTTAAACCCCGATAAAGCTTTGTTGTACTACAGTGATTGGACAGGAGGGAAAAAAAAAAAAAAAAAAAAAAAAAAAAAAGTTCATCATGTAGGGTCCCAATATCATTATCGTTTTCAAATGGAATCATGTCGTCTGCATACATACAAAAGAGGACTCAATCCGTGCACTGATTAAATCATACATTGACAGGGACTGTCGTTGTTTCCTAAAATTCAACAGCCGACAATAAGCCAAAGGAATGAGCCAATCGTTTTCTGACACTCTTCTTCCTCCCTTTTTTTTTTTTTTTTATTAATTCCCAACAATACCATGTTTCGTTTCGCTCTCTGTGTTATTGGTATCTATGCATGCTTCTTAACATGGGGAGTTGTCCAAGAACGTGTTAGCACCACACCTTATGGCGATCAAGGCGCACCCAAGAAATTCAAGTTCTTCCTTGTCCTCAATCTCGTCCAGTCCCTGATCGCTGCTCTTGTTGCACTCCTGTATGTCAAGGCGACGGGACGACACATCAATCTTAAATCCACTCCTCGTGGCCTCTACCTCAAATACGCCCAAGTAGCATTCTTCAATTGTATCGGCTCACCCTTTGGCTATGCTTCACTCAAACATATCGATTACCCTACCATGATCCTCGGCAAGTCATGCAAGTTGGTCCCGGTCATGTTTATGAATGTCTTGGTCTATCGACGGCGGTTTCCTTTACACAAGTACCTGTGTGTTGGTCTGGTGACAGCGGGGGTATCTCTGTTTATGCTCTACCATACGGGGGACAGTACCAAGACAACGACAACAACGAATTCCTTGTGGGGGCTCTTTTTGCTTTGTACCAATCTGGCCATTGATGGTTTGACGAATGCGACGCAGGACCAGATCTTCCATACTTATCCCGTCAGTGGTCAACACATGATGTTTTATATGAATGCCATGGGCTCGTTCTTGTCTGCCAGTTACTTGTTGCTCCACCCTTATAACGATGAATGGCAACAAGCCATGGCGTTTTGTGCAACACATCCTGCAGTGATTCGTGATATCTTGCTCTTTGGTCTGTGTGGTGCCCTTGGTCAATGCTTTATTTTTTATACCCTTCAGCATTATGGTAGTTTACGATTGGTCACTGTCACTGTGACTCGCAAGCTGTTCACCATGCTCCTCAGTGTCTTTTGGTTTGATCATGTCCTTAGCTTTGGTCAATGGGCAGGTGTCGCTTTGGTCTTTTCAGGTAAATTATGTATAAAGAGACTGATATGGGTATATTAACCTTTTTTTTTTTTACTACTAGCAATTGGATTAGAAGCCTATATCAAGAAAATCAAGAACCAGTAATGACCAAATAGATTAGATTCAATAACTATAGATATAAATAAACAAACACTTTATTATTTATTATAAACAATGATATGGGAGGACTTTATTAAAGAGTAACACATGTTTTAATATAATGTACAAGTAGGGAATAAGATACAAAGATGGATGAGGGAGGAAGACTATGCTAATTGTCGTATTCGTCGTTGTTTAGACTTTGGTGGATCAGTGCTTGGTGCATGTGGTATCGTCGATAAGATGGAGTGAAGCCTGGCCAATTCAGAATCAGGTACAGTCTTGATGGGATCCAGATCGTCATCACGGGTTCGTTTTGGTGGGCATGATAGATCTTTAGTTGGTTGTTGATCCTTGTTTTCGGAAAACGTATCCATTCCGTTGGTGATCATATTCTCCATTTGTTCTTGTTCCTCTAATGTTGCCTGCATTCTCCACATGGTTTCATCCACACTGGTCACCGTCAATTGATTGTTGTTGAATATTGCTTTTAATGTATCCACACCCATATTAAACGCCTGTATAATCTAGTTATCGGGAAAAAAAAAGGGGGGGATGGTCAGAGGACTATGAATAACTTACCTTCTCTTGTTGTCTTACCTGTATATCACTATGTGAAGCATCGATCTTGAGTAAAAGTGTTTCCATTGTTTCTAGTGATTTCAAACGACGATTCAAGACTTGTTCCAATTGATGTTTCCGTTTCAAGGCATAAAGAGCTTGAGGTTTCTGTTGTTTGTTCGAATGATCGAGGGATTGCTTGATTAAACTATATATATATATATAAAAAGAAGGATATGTGATTCATGCTTGTTTTCCATCAAGTGAGTCCTTTACCTTTCCATTTTTGATTGTAATTCATCCACTTGATCATGCAATGCTTTACAAGTGGTTTTCAAACTGATGATGGCCCTGTCGCTTTTATTGATATCGGCCAGTGTGAAAGCCGCATGTTCATTGTGTTTTGGGAATTTGATGGCGACATGGGATCGGCCATACCCAGGCACGTCGACGTCCACCGCCACACCATGGTTGACGTTTATATACCGGAGGATGAGCCACAGATCAGGATCGGTCAGAGGCGTGCCGCGATACACACCATATAAAGTCCGGAATTCAGTCAGGGTCAAGGTGGTGTTCACAGTACTATAGGGACGATCGAATTGGCGTTGGACAATGTCATGGGCAATCGTGTGTACACTGGGCATAAAGACATGACACGTACCAGGTAAACGAGGCCACCGTGGTATTGTCCGAGTCAACATACGTTCGAGCCAGGATGGGGTGGTGGTTTGGTTGAATGCTTCCATAGTAATAAGATCCTTGTTTTGTTTCAGGTCGTCCTAAAGAGAGAAAAAGTGAATACATGTTGTGTGTAAGAGAGTTTTACTTACCAGGACACGAGATAAAGAGACGGGTTTGCCAAGATCAGGTCGATATAAATAATCGTCTAGTTTATCAATATCAACAGCAAGGTAATAATAGGTTGAACCAAGGTGACCGTTAATGTTGCAATCGAGAAGAGTGGTTCGCCAAAAACTTGAGTGGAGTTGGTGAGTGAGTGAATCGTCGGTAGTCGATCCATGATATAGCCATTGTAGTCGTTCAGATGAGGTAGGGTCCTTGAATTCAGGGTAAATACTTGACAGGTAGTTGTATAAAGGTATCGATGGGATGGTATTCATCAAGACATGTAAGTGTTCAAGGGAAAGAAGGAGAAAAAAAAAAAAAAAAAAAAAGATTCCCAACCATTCTTTTTTTTATTAAGCCTGGGATATCGGGATTTGAATATGTTGATTTTTTTTTTTTTTTTCCTACCGTCATGCAAGAATCCTATCATACACACACATATAAAAAAGGTCTAAATAGGCGCACAAATGGTGTGATGCCTCGAGTGTTTTATTATCTGTAAAAGTGACAAGAGGGTATAAATTATACATGATGAGCTGGTACAGGTGGGGGTAAAGAAGAAGGAAGAGGGGTAGGATCATCACTAAGACTAGTAGGTTGAGTAACAGCATGAGGTGGAGGTGGGGGTGGGGGTGGATTGTTGCGTTTATCAAATTCCATCCGTAAGAATTCCCGTACATGTTTCCCAGAACGCATTCGTAAGATTCTGAGGACGACTTCACCACTAGGAAGATCAATAGAGGATGCCACCGTTGCTTTTGTTGTTGTTTTCTTGTTGCTGGCCTTCTTTTTCCTGACAGTATTCTTGGAGTGATAGACCGATTTACTACGATCCGCCTTTCGCCCGCCACGTTGCTTGATTTCGACTTGATTGTTGACGGCTGCATGATAGATGTCTATTAATTGTTCGGTTTCCAAGTTATATGCCACGTTGATCGCCATGAGAGCATAGTATTGAGAGTTTTCTAGTTTTTCTAGGGGGACGGCATCACCATCTTCACCACCATTGAATAGCACTTTGAGTAGTTCCAGCCATTTATATACCACATGGAATTCATAGTCGTCCAAGGGTTTCATGTCCGAATGATGCTCTGATAAAGGTGGGAGCAAGACACCTTCAAGGGCCACGAGTATTTCCCTCCAAATCTTGGTGATGACGAGTTGCATGTTGGTTTCCGAGAGATGATCATTCAGGATTTTCAAGTTCCGCTCCAGGTAATCCAGCAAGGGGGTAATGGCATCTTCACAGCCTTGTAGATCGGGTTCCACTTGTTGTTTATGGTTGTTTCGATTAAATGATGAGAAGAAACTTCGGTCCCGACAGAGCAGTTTGTCCAATACCTTTCTTGATAAGCAATGTCGTATGTATCGACCCATCTACAGAGGGAAAAATACGACGTTAGTTGATGATGATGATGATGATGATGATATGCCCAACTTACTCTATCCACAATAAGTCCTGCTGCATCATTTTCGGCCCTTTTCAATGTCCGAAAGGCTTTACCAAACCAGAATTGGATATCATCCTTTTCACCTTCCATAGTCACCCGCAGTACCAGTTTGCCTTGAGGATGAAGATCCAGTACTAAATCATGAGACTGATAATCATCAAAGTATTCCGGTGAAAGTTTAAACCAGGCACCACCACATTCGTCGTGAGAAGTCAGTAAATCTTCATCATAGACCACACCAAGCACGCTGACAGTTTGATTCCCGAGCCACACATCAAATGTTTGATCCCACCGAGGATTCAACGTTTCATAGACAGTTCGTGTTCGGCAGACTTGTTTCCCTTCGATTTCAAAGATAACATAAGGATCGCTGAGTCCATTACTGTCCTTGGGTTGAAGATTTTCCGCTCGTACCGCCTTGATCGAGTAGAGATAGTTGACTTGTTCATCCTTTTCCACCATCGGAATCCCACCTCCATTTTCCCGCAAGTATTCGGCAATGTCGTCCACATCCATCATTTGATAAAGTCGATCTAATCTTGACCTTGCCGCTTCGATATCATTGATCTTGGCACAGAGCTACAATATTAATAACCCATCGTCATGCCGTTAGTAATCTTTCTTTCTTTTTTTTTTTTTTTACGTGTGGAGGTCAACACTTACCTCTTGGGTAAAGTCATCTGGTATACTATCAGGTCGTAGAGAAGATCGGGATCCAGTAAGTTGTAACTTTGCCTTGTTCAAGAAGGAATGGGAGCCAGGAGTATCACGATCATGTATTGAATGTGGATAAATGTCTTCAGAGATCATATCTTCCAAAGCATATGTATATTGAGTCAGAGCCACACCGATCACCTTGGAGAGCGCCGTCATGAATCGACAAAGTTGATATTCGTTGGGCCATTGTAGTTTTTGGACAAAGTCCACCGCCTGATGGAATAAACTAAAGAGATCCACAATTGATGATGAATGCATAGTGGTATGATTGGTTGGTTTAAACTGGAAAAAGTAAGGTTAGATCAATGTAGTTTGCCATATCCGCCACTTACATCGTCTTGTTTAATAGCATTTCCAACCCATTCAGGGGTAGCCGCATCCGTCGTTTTCAACCATCTTCGTACATGAGATAAAAACCATGATTCCACCTTGAATAAAACAGACTTTTGTCTAAAAAGATCACGTTATAAAAAAGGAGATAGAGATGATAGATGAATGACATGTTATACAAACGATGGTGATCACTTACTGAGGACCATATTGATCATAAAGTCGTTTTAAACTGAGGACCTTGTGATACAAATTAAAGGTGACTTCAATCGGAGCGTCTTGAGCAGATGGAAGATAAGCCCAGTTTTCCATTTCTAAAGCAAAGTAGGGCATTTGGATGGTCATGACAATACCTGGTATGGATAGTACTCTATCATAGAGAGAAGAAAAAGTTTAGTCCCACCCCATGCTAATATATTTATATATACATCATATCAAATGCATATAACAACTTACCCTCTAATAGGAGATTTGAATTTCTTGGTGGCAAGAGATACTAGTTCTTTAGTCAATTTGTCGGCAAGAGTCAATAGGTTGGCCAAATCATCATCGCCCTTGATACAATCCTGTTGAAGACTTCGCCATCGTTCCACAGCAGCACCCTATATACATAAAGACAAGTTTAGTTTCTTTTTTTCTTGACACATTCCTTTTTTGGGGATGACTTACCTCGACAGTTTCTACCAAGTTTTGATATTGAAGATTGGAATTGGGATTTGTTTGCAAGTAAAGAGGATCATCATATAATCTATCCAACATAGATGTCAGGTCGTGGATCCAATCAGGACTATACATTACCAAAAAAAAGGGGGGGGGAATGAGTATTAGTAAGCTAGTTCTT
The DNA here is from genome assembly GCA_025330725.1 of Chlamydoabsidia padenii. NCBI lineage: Eukaryota > Fungi > Mucoromycota > Mucoromycetes > Mucorales > Cunninghamellaceae > Chlamydoabsidia > Chlamydoabsidia padenii. The sequence continues at coordinate 367,069 of JAIWND010000011.1, forward strand.
TATGATCCAGCTATTAGCTTTACCTGATTTTCCAGTATTCTGATAATCCACTGGCCAATTCCTTGATAAAGCTATGTTCCATACTTTGATAGGTCCGAATCAAGTTGGCACGATCTGATAATGTCCAACCATTGATATTGTTTTCCTTCAAAGCCCTATCCAACATTCGAGTGGCATCCCTGATATCATCCATGTCAAAAACACCTTGATCGAAGCGTTGTTTGATGAGTTGCAAATAAAGTACGGTTCGGAAAGGTGCTGATAATCGCCATGTCCGCCAACATTCCCGTAAGAGTTCGTCCGATCGTTGAGATAAAACACTAGTCTTGGCCCGTTCAGAGTTTGGAATAATGTCGGTATCATAATCAATACATGCATTCATCAATAGTCGAAAGTAACCTTGAGGATCGTGTGGGATGAAGGTAAACCCAGTCTAATGTGAGATATTATTGTTAGTTAATAGATCAGGATAAAGAATGAGATATTTATATCAACTTACCATAGCAGATTGTCCATAAGAGCGATTCCCATCCATTTCACCGCCAGTCATTGACAATGTAGGATCCATCAAAGTCAAGGTCTTTAAGAGTTCCGATAGTTGTTTCACTTCACGCGTTTGCCATGCATCATAAGAGCGCCTATCCGCAAAGTCATCCGATTTGGCAGGGTAAGGTTGATTGGTATGTACATTGTTAATACACTTTTTAAGATCATGCATAAAAGCCTATAGTGAGGTGTGTAAAGAAGATGTCAGAAAGATTTTTTTTTTCTATTTTTATTGTATGCAGTCTTACCGATTGAGTACAAACAGGCTGTAGTTCCCGCAACTTTTTTCGATGTTCAATAGGATCCACCCGGAACAAAGATTGTACCGTTTTGACCATAGGAAATTGTTCAAAAGATTCCACCGAGCCATAAGCCAAAGCAGGACCCACCGGCAATCGTTTATCAGAAGGTTGTCGCTTGGTTTGACCAATAAATCCATTCAACTTGTCAATCAATTCAGGTGAAGAAGAAGACGGGGCATCCTCCAAGACAGTTTGCTTGACAATGGTAGCAAATCGTGCCACATAGCGAGTCAGATCATCACGCTTGTTGTTACTGTTGCCGAGTTCCGCTTCGGTCGTCTTCAAAAACACAATGACCAGGTCGTTGATAGTGCCAGAAGGTCGAAACCGATGTTGTTGGAGGGATTTCTGTACCAGAGTGACTACCGTCAAAAAGGTGTGTTCGCGGTATTCCATCTTGCTTGTGTCTTTAGCTTTTTTTATGTCATCCAGTCGTCGTAACAAGGCCCGCACCACCTCACGTGTCAGTTTATCGGTCGGCTTGTCGTCACTAAACCGATCCGAAAAACTGCCCAAATAATCACCAAGATGGACAGACCGTGCAGTGGTGTTTGGCTGGGGTCGTTGATTGCTGGTTTGTTCTAGGCAGGCACGGATCGCACATCGTAAGGCATAGTCATAAACAGATAAAGTAGTAGCCTGAGGATAACCACCTCGTCCAAGTGTTGAATTCATATAATACAATAGAGAGAGACTGATTTATCACCGAGTTGAGAATATAAAAAAAAAGGATTTGTTGGGATGATAAGGCAAGAAAGAGAGGGAAGAAAAGGGACCAAAACGAAAAAAATTATAAATCGGGCCGGGATTTCAAATCAGTGTAACCTGAGGATCGTCCTAATGTCAGGCTGTTCACATTTGTATATATATAAAAAAAGTACAAGTTTATTACATGATAACAATAACCATTATGCTAATCAAACATAAAAGTATCACTTATAGCCATGTTTATAATAATAATCGCCATACTAGTCCATCAATCGTCGTCTTCATCTGTATCGGGTCCAGCCATGTCAATTTCGGGTAGGTTCATATCATCAGCATCAGCGTCGTCCAAGCCATCCAAGGTAATGATATTTGAGGTGGGTAGCCTATCAGTTTGAATTGGTGCATGAATTTCCTCCTTGTTGGTGGTATTGGTTGTGCTTAGTGTTGATTCCACCTCGTCTTCCACATCGTCGAGCCGGATGATATTGGCTGGTTCCTGATCCACTTTAGACGAGTCATCATCCAAGGTATCTATCTTGTTGGCTGGTTCAGATACAAATTCATTCACTCGACTGGTGAGGATGCCCATGATGGTGTCAATAAGCCCTGGTGGTGAAGTGGTCGAGTCGTGTTCTGTGGGAGTTTGAGGCTGCGCATCCAAAGAGTCGGATTCCACATTAACAGGCTGCTGTTTTTCCGGATCATTGGCTTGTGGTGGTAAGTGGATAATGGTAGATTCTGTTGCTGTAGGAGATACGGCACTTCTTGGTGTTGGGTAGCTTATTGTCATTGCAGGTTTGACATCATTTACCGTTTCAATAGATCGTTCTGCTTGGTTGAGCTTGGTGTTGAGGGTGTTCAAAGATGACTGGATGGGTGGCATACGAGGATGAATGATTAAATTACAGATGGATAGTCCTTGTTTGCATATCGTTTGTAGCTAACAAAAAAAAAAAAAAAAAATACACAAGTTGAGTTGATCTATAGTGTTTGTATCTACATACCCTCCCCCCCCCCTTTTTTTTTTTTTTTTTCTTCTAAATTACCTTATGATTATGTTCATTGACACCAGCAGAGAAGATCCGGATAGCATGAGGAAGGACAGTTGCCTGGACTTCAATAGGATTCATAATGGATGCCAAAAGACATTGATATAGTCTCTCTTTCACCAAGAGTTCACCTTCCGTAATAGAACCAAGTGTGTTTTGTGAAAACATTAGTAGTCGGGAGATCAGTTTGGCGTCGATTGTATTCCGAGAATGTAAATCCATGGCGCAACCATAACATTGAAGAAGATCTTGTAATGAATCCAGGGCTGACATTTGTATATCGTGAGGACCTTGAGTACTTTGTCCAGCATTAGCCAACAGATCAGAGTTGGTCAGTCCATCACGTTTCCTTTTGCCAGATTTGTTCTACATGGAATATAACCCTGTTAGTATACCTATCACTGTTTTACTATTCCTCTCTCTCTCTCTCTTACCTTGATTTCAGTAGGCACCAAGTCCGTCACTTTTTGTTCGATCACTTGTATATCCTCCAAAACACTGGCGATCAAAGGCTTGCATACCGATCCACCGAAAACATGACCAAAGTGTTGTAAGCATAATGAGATGATGTTGTATACAGATATCTTGAGTGTTCTATAGTGTCAGATCCATTCAAAGGAGTCAATAAAGTGTAACTGTTTGCCAAGTAGAGATCATTTCTCTTTCTTTTTTCCTTACCTTTGACTTTTGTAGTCATGCAGTAATCTGATGAGGATCCGCGAGAAGAGTTTGTTGTACCTTGACAAATGACAGCCAGAACTAAAACATAAAAATAAAAAGTGAAAGTGGTTAGTGTATCAAAAGTTATCTATGAAGGGTGAATGTGAATTTACCTGAGTAACAAGGCCGAGACCATTTTGTTCGTGGCCAAGTGAAGACTGGGAAGACATGACATTAGACAAAAGAATTCAGACTTATCCATGAATTCGCGCATCTAGTAAATGATAAAAGCAAGAATGTTAGTTAAACAATAACTAGGTGGGTTGAGGGTTTGCAGAGTGTCCATAATAAAAACTTACCGGAGATCCATCAAAGACATTGTATACACGACACACCAAGTCAACTAGTTGGACAATGGGTACAGATACTACAGTCATGGTTTGAGATCTATATGATATAACAAATAATGTAAGTGGTGACTTGACAGGGTATGGATCCATTCTTTTGAGAGAATGGGGGGGATTGACTTACCCTAAGCAAGTGATGATGGCTTGGTTAAAAGATCGGATTCTACGGAGAATCACTGGGAATGCCTCAATAGGATCAGGTGACAGATCAGACAATGGATAGGAAGGAGGTAGTTCAGGTAGTTCCAACTCTATTAGTAATTAAAAAGAAAAAGAAAAGAGACAAGGTTAGATTATTTGTTCCTGTACTGTGTATATGTTACCTTCATCAATTGTCCCAAATAGTCGATCAAGACATCCATGGACAGATCCGATCAAGTGAAGCATAATGTCTTTCCAATGATCTGAGCAATTCAATTTGCCAGTGACATGGTGGAGTGAAGCCAAACATTCACAGGCAGCCAGTATTGTTTCCTTGTCGATATTGATCCTTCCATCCAAACAAGAGAGAGACAGCTTGAGACTTTGATCTGCAATATGACGAGATTGTGAGGGGAAGTGGACGATGCTATTATTGAGGGCTTTCAAGACAACAGGCTATCAAATAAGAGATGGTTTGATCTTGGTAATTAGTGTTATTCCTCCCCCCCACACCTTTTTTTTTTTCCTGCTTACCAGTAAACCTTCATCCTTCGAAAGTCCAAGTAAGAGTTGGTTGAATCGAGGCAAGTTTGGTATGGTGATTTCGCGTTGTAGTTCGGGTTTATTGGAGGTGTATGAGAATAGATAGGAGAGCGTTTCGATAGCTACTTTATGGGATACGACTGTTGCCGGTTTCTAAACAAAAGAAAAAAGTGGGGATTAATAATTTAAACTTTTGCTTTTGGAAAATAATACTTACTGCCACCACACCCATTAATTGACCTGTCCAAGATCGAATATGGCCATACAGGAGAGAGGGTGATTGCTGACAGGTAAGTTTGATCAAAACAATAGCAGCCCATCGAGCAGTAGATTGTTTCGATTGCATTAAAGAGTTTAGTCGGATCGTCCATTTTCGTCGCACGGCCGTCATTTGTTCAGTTTCCTCTTGATCCGTCAATAATGATCGTGTTAATATCGTGTCCATTATAAAAGGTAGATTGTCGTGTAATGTGGAATCATTGTTCAAATAACATGAGGTGATTTGCGCCAAAAAATCGTGATTGGAGGTTGATGACATGTGATAGAGATAAAGTGGGAAGAAAAAGAAGTAAAAGGACTTGGTTCGAGGTTTTTTTTATTAAAAAAAAAAAAACTCCTGCGGGATTTGAAAAATTGATTTCTTCCCTTCATCATAGCACCTTCAATGTATCGCAACTTGGCCTAACCGCAACAATAACGAGTGTAATTACACTTCAAAAGTATTAAAGAGATACATTTAATGCTCCAGTAAGCTAAAAAGCATCTTGAGCAAAAGCTATAGCCATTAATCATGTAATCTTGATGGGTGACTTGAATTTCTCGTCGAAATATCAATTAGTATCATGAGGAAGTATGTGGTTCCCTTTTAACTCGCATCCAAGAATTGACTGACAAGTTGTTGTTGTTTGTTAAAGGGGTGGACACCCCCAAGGAAAGTTGAAAAGAATTTACAAAGCTCTTTTATACGATGTGAAAAAAAAATCACATGATCAATACCCATGCATTGACAAATTATAGCAGGCTATCACAGTTCGCATTGATGAAATGACGCTTATAGAAGACATGATCGACGAAAACTTACTCTATCTTGATTAAATCGGAGTTTGAATATTACGGGTCTGCTTTATATACAACATAGCAATTTCCAAAATTGTTGGATCGTAAGTACTATATAAATCACTGGGTAAAGGTAAATGGGTTTTAGAAGAGAAGTAAACAATAGAATAGATATTTTATTGATTGATAGTTAATAGTTAATAATAATAAAGGACAACTTATATATATATGTGATGTTAATGGCTGACTACGAATTAATGAACATGTCAGGGCATGTCAGGAGATGTTTGATGGAAAGAAAAGAAAAGAAGAGATAAATTAAATGTCCGACGGTCAGGTGACCGTCGACTGTCGTTTTCGAGGGTCGGCTCTTCTTTTCACCGAACGTTTACCTAAAGAGGGAACTACCATAGGGATACCTGCTTTATCATGAGGCCAAGATCTAACAACACCTCCCCCCAAGCTTGATGTACGTCCTCGTATATCCAAATCAATATCATGGTCAGAATCTTCATAACGGGAACGAGTGACTTGATTTTGACCACCGGAGTTCGAACTTGGCATCAGCGCGTCTTGATTGTTTTTCTTGAAAATTAATTTTTCCTCCTCGTTCGCTTCTTCACCTTCGGATATATCCACATCGAACATCTTGTCAGGATCCACGTCAAAAGCAGCACCAGCATCAGCAATATCCACAGCAGTATCTTCGATAATTTCTTCGTCTTCTTCGGGCGGTAGCAATTCTTCAATTACCACAGGCTTTTCTTCTTGTTGGACGGCTTCTTCAACAACTTGATCTTTTTGTATCGACAACGCATCAGTACCAGTAGCACTCAACTCAGGCAACACAGACGAAGGCATATCCACAATAGAATGATCACGCAAAGCACCAGCAGGCCATCTCGCTCTTGAAGCAGCAACATCGAACCACGGCTTTGTTTCCAGTATTGTATCCATCGTCTTTACCTTTTTTAATCTATCGGCGTGCACCCAGTCTTGTTTTACGACACCACCAAAGGTTTCCAATTGGTACACATCAGTTTGGTCATTCTTCTTGAATATCCGGTAAGGTCCTTCCCAGTTATATTCCAAACCATAGCGTTGTTCCAGACGTAATAATACTAAATCACCGATTTCGAATTCAATAGGTTGAATAATAGAGTCCCACTTGGTCTTGACTTTATCAGCATACGACTTGGCACGGAATTCAGCAGCAGCTCTTGCTTGACCTAAATCTTCAAGTTCCTTTGCGGTTCTGGCATTATTGGACAACTCATCTTGTACTTCTTCTCTTGATAAAAACGGACGCAAGGAATCACCAGGCAAAACAGGTTCACGACCATACACCAAATAAAACGGCGAATAACCAGTTGTAGAATGCTTGCGAATTCTCAAGGCCCAAACAGCAGAATCAAGGTATAAGTCCCATTCGTGTATTGCACCATGTAAGTATTTACGTAACATTGTCTTGATCATACCATTGACCCTTTCTACTTTGCCATTAGTTCTAGGATGAAACGCTGAAGTAAACTTGTGATTAATACTGATTCTACTTGTATACTTGGACAACACATCCGACATAAATTGACTTCCTCTGTCAGATACAATCTCCAACGGACAACCAAATCTCAACACAATTTCTTCATACAAGAAATTTGCTACTGTAGTCGCTTTTGCATCAGGACACGCTCTTGCTATCGGCCAACTCGTTGCGGAATCCACAGCCACTAGAATCCAACGGTTACGATTACGGGTCACCGGTAGTTCTCCAACAAAGTCCAAATGCCACCTTGCGAACGGTTGTGCAGTCTCCAAAGGGTGTAACGGCGCTTTGTGCTTGCTCTTATCAGGTCGACCAGCTAATTGACACTCTTGACAAGTCTCCAACCAGGTACGTACTTCTTTATCCATATTGGGCCACCAGTATCTTGACTCCAGCAAGTGCATCATTGTTTTAATACTTGCATGACCAGCTTGTTGATGATACTTGCTAACTAACTCGGCTCTTTCCACATATGGTACGAAAGGAATCCAATCGTCGACCCCCCTACGCCTTAAAATCACCTTATCTTCTGTTACCTTCCAGCAATCTTTGTCTTTCTGTAGTTGGGTCTTGACTTCAGCAGGAACGGCACCATCATCATATAACAGGTACAACGGCCAATCCGAATCGTGGACAACAGGCGGCAACAAAGTATCCAAGGCATAAAGGTATTCCGGTACAACAGGGACATCATCTTCACCATCATCAGATTCATCGGCTTTACTCGGCATCCTTGACAAGGCATCTGGCACCACTTGGTCTTTTCCTGGGCGATATTGGATATTGGGATTGTATAGCTCCAGTTCATTCATCCACCTGGTCAGTCTTGGCGTGGGCAACTTCTGCGATCGATAATACTTTAAAGGTAAATGATCTGTGTATACAACATAATTAGTACCATCGATGAAACACCTCCAAGTACGCAACGCATGCAAAATAGCTAACAATTCTCTTTCCTGTGCAGGGTATGCTTGTTCGGCTTTGGAGAACTTATGTGATTCGAATGCCACCACGTATTCCTTGTTATCAGCATCCACCTGGGTCAACACAGCACCACACGCAAAGTCAGAAGCATCGGTATAAATGGCATATGGACGATCAGTATCAGGGGCACGAAGAATCGGTGCATTGGTTAAACGATCCTTCAGCGTCTTGAAAGCTTCTTCACACTCGGCATTCCACTGTATCTTTCGGCGTTTGGGTCCTTGTCCTTGGGTTTGATTCGACAACGGAGCAGCAATATTAGGCAAAGTTGGCAACAAAACGACGATAGTATGATGCTAATCCCAAAAACTGTCTGATCTCCTGTACATTGGTTGGTGTGGGCCATTCACGAATCTTCTTGACTTTAGCATCCTCGGGCAGAATTCCATTGGCAGTAACCTTGTATCCCACGAACGATAGCTCTTGTACACCAAATCGACACTTCTCCGGATTCAGATATAACTTATGCTTGCGTAACTTGTCCAATACCATACGTACATGCTTTTCATGGTCTTCTAAGGTAGGTGAAAAGATTAGTATGTCATCCAAATAGACAAGCGCAAACTTATCCTTAAATTCCTCCAAAACACGATTCATTAGGGACTGGAAGGTTGGCGGGGCATTGGTCAATCCGAACGGCAACACCTTGAATTGAAATTGGCCGTATCTTGTGTTGAACGCGGTCTTCTCCTTATCTTGATCTCGTAGGCGTACTTGGTGATATCCAGACTTCAGATCCAATGTCGAGAAATACTTGGCGGTTCCCAATTGCTCCAAACATTCGTCAATTCTTGGTAGTGGATACTTGTTTTTTATGGTGACCTTGTTGATAGCACGGTAATCAACACACAGACGCATGGATCCATCCTTCTTGCGAACGAACAGAACAGGTGCACCCCACGGCGAATGACTAGGTTCGATCAGTCCTTTTTCCTTCAACTTGGCAAGTTGCTCTTGTAGTTCCTTCAACTCCTTGGGACTGGTCTTGTATGGCGGTCGGCTAATGGGTTTTGCTTCTCCAGTATCGATACGTGCTCAATATCACGTTCAGGCGGCAGATCCGGTAAGTCATCCTTGAATAGATCGGCATAATCCTTCTTGATCTTATATTTAACGGACTTATGTCATCTTTTTTAAGTGCAGACGACTCGGTTATCAGCAACCACCTCATTTCACCACCATGTTTGACAGCACGATCAGCTTGCTTGGGGCTACAGACGAAATTTAACTCAGGATCTTGCTTGGGCATCTCGGCTTCAAAATGATATCTCCATTCGGCTTCTTGATTGTCCACGTGCGGTCAGACCAATTCGGCTTTGGATTTGCACCCTTCAACCATTCCAACCCTAAAATCAAATCAAAACGACTTGGAAAAATCAGTGCTCGAACGACATACTCTTCTTCTACACCTGTACTTCCCCGGAAAGTAATCGGAATTTCGGCCACGTTCTTCACCCACATAACACCCTTCGCTGCTGTCTTGATCGGCAACGGTTCTTCTAGCTTGGTCTTCTTGAATCCTTTGGCCCACCGTTTTGACACATAGTTGGACGTAGCACCTGAATCAATCAACACACTAATCGGCTCATCTTTGATATACGCTTCGTAAGTAGGTAATCCACAAGAATCCATAGTCGTATTAATCTCATGCAAATGGTCGCTCTCCTTCTTCCAATAGTCACTATCGGCCACCACCTTCGATTCGATCACCAACGCATCTTCCACCTCTTTGCCAGCATGAGGACCTTTATTTATACGCAAGGTCGATCCTCCTACAGTCCTTGCGTCTTGTCTTTTAAACCTTCGGCTGCCTTCTTCACCAATGGACAATCCTTGACAAAATGATCAGAACTACCACAACAGTAACATCCTTTACGATTTCTTGACGGCTTGGTGGTCTTCTTCTTATCCTTGTCTCTCTTGGTTGACGCTTCAACGTAGTCCAATTCCATGGGCACGGCACCGGTCTTCCTCTTCCAACGGAGTCTTGGTTCACCAGACGATTGACGAGCTTCTTCGTACGCCAATGCATACTCGCCAGCAGCAGTAACCGTTTTAGGAGCGAAGGTACGTACATGCGCTTGTACCTCCGACCTTAGTCCACGCACGAACTTGTCCAGGGCTTCGGCATCCGATACATCTCCAACCACCATTCGAAGTTCTTCAAACTGCTCGATGTAGTTAACCACGGATCCTGATTGATATAACCTAGCTAACCTGTCTCTTGCATTATGGTAGGCACCTGCGGGAACGAACGACACTTTTACGGCAGCACGCAACTCATCCCAATTCTCCGGCACATCCGACGAACTATCTGCTTGCAATCTTCTCCACCAGATTTTAGCTTTCGGTCCCAGCAAAGTAATAGCGAAATCCAGGCGATCGTTGTATGGCATGTTGGTCATCTTGAAGTAATGATCCATATCCGCGATCCAGTTTTCGACTTCCACGGCATCACGATTTCCACTAAGGTGTCCAGGTAAGGGAATCTTTACTTTATGTGATTGGAATCCGGCATCACCACCAGCTTGACGGGTCATAAGTAGGTTGATGGCGTTGGCCATTTGGATCATAGCTTCTTCGAAATTAGATGACATTCTTGACACAAGCTACCAGTTGTTGGATCGTAAGTACTATATAAATCACTGGGTAAAGGTAAATGGGTTTTAGAAGAGAAGTAGACAATAGAATAGATATTTTATTGATTGATAGTTTAGTTAATAATAATAAAGGACAACTTATATATATATGTGATGTTAATGGCTGACTACGAATTAATGAACATGTCAGGGCATGTCAGGAGATGTTTGATGGAAAGAAAAGAAAAGAGGAGATAAATTAAATGTCCGACGGTCAGGTGACCGTCGACTGTCGTTTTCGAGGGTCGGCTCTTCTTTTCACCGAACGTTTACCTAAAGAGGGAACTACCATAGGGATACCTGCTTTATCATGAGGCCAAGATCTAACAAAAGTTTAGACCGCTTGGTTCTATATAAAGCACAACGTCGGCGTTTGAATATAAAACCGGGTTTCTTGTCAAAGAAAACAATCTTACGCTATTCTAATAAATGAAACTACTTCTTTAAGAGCATAAACACACGTTTTTGTTATTTAGGGATACTTTATTTATGTAAAGTATCGAGATAAACCCTTAAATCCTTGGTATCACCCATTTCCATTACCAAAAATGGTATAGTCCCGCCAAAGTTTTCTTGTACCTTGATGTCTACTTTGTCTATTGAAAAAGAAAAGTGTGTCATGTTACTATCATATTCATCAGCAGAGAGGGAAAAAAAAAAAAAAAAAAAAAAAAAAAAAAAAAAAGAGAGGAACAGTTGTTGATCTATTCCTTATTTTGTAGAAATCAATGCATGTCGGAGCACTAAAATGAGGTATGACATGAATGTGTTTTCCTCTAGTTTATAATGCCTTGACACATTTTAAGGCAACCAATGCAGTTTTTTTATATTGCAAAAGTCATACTTTAATGTCACAAGCTCTGTTTTCATGAGCAATGATGTCTCAGGTCCCGAGCGGGGGATGAAAACCAACAGCAGGTCGAATAAATTTCGATGCCATTCGCGATTCTTTTTTTTTTTTTTTCTCACTCCTTTTCTTCGTCCTTCTTCTTTCCCTTCCCCCCTCCCTCCCTCCCTCCTTCTTCTACTATTACATTCTCCCATCTCTATCTCTCTCTTTTTTTTTTAATTATCATCATTGAACTTGCAACCTTCTTTCTATCAATGTGCAAGTTAGTGGAACGCATTCGCCTGATCTTTAGAAAAGCGCCCAAGGTTGTCATTGAAAAGAAGAAGCCCCTCAACGAACACACAGACGAATATCCTCCTGATCTTGAACAACATTACAAGGTCACCAAAAAGATATTGGGTACTGGATCATTTGCAGTGGTAAAAGAATGTATTCACCGCCACTCGGGTCAACCTTTTGCACTCAAGATCATTCAGAAAAACGCCATTGCAGGTATATTGAATAATAAGCAAAAAAAAAAAAAAAACACGGTTATTCATTACTTTATTAAACCTTTTAGGGAAAGAACATATGCTACATAGTGAACTAGGTAAAACTCAACGCAAGGGGGGGGAAAATGGATACTTACTTTCTCTCTCTCTAGATATCTTGAAACAAGTACGACACCCACATATTGTCTCGATGCATGCTTTGTATGAAAGTCCAACTGCGGTTTATATAGTGACGGACTTGGCCAGTGGGGGTGAACTCTTCCAACAACTTTTATCCAAAGGGGCATTTACTGAAAAAGATGCATCTCACCTGGTCTCACAAATCCTGGAAGGTGTAGCCTATCTGCATAATCATGACGCAAGTAAAAACAACAACAGCATGTCAGGATTATACATTACTAAACAAGGAACTCATCTATCTTGTATACATAGATCATCCATCGTGACTTGAAACCAGAAAACGTAAGTAATATGTATCAAGTAAAAAAAAAAAAAAAAAAAGACTCAACTCATCCCTCTTCTTATATTCTTTTGCTAGTTACTGTTCCAGACACCAGGAGACCATGCGAATCTTATGATTACCGACTTTGGCTTATCCAAGATCCTCAAAAACCAAGATGATATATTAATGACCTCCTGTGGTACACCTGGTTATGTTGCGCATGAAGTGTTGGAACAAAAAGGCTATGGTAAACCTGTTGATCTGTGGAGCATCGGTGTCATCACGGTAACGTATAATAATAATGGAGGGAAAGATAGTAGTGATAGTAGTGGTGGTGGTATTCACTCGAACCTTTTGATAGTTCATTCTGCTTGTCGGTTATACTCCTTTTTATGGTGCTGGTAAGATGAATGGGTAACAAGACATCAGCTCATCTTATCTTTTTTCCTTTTTTTTAAAAAAAAAACTTAGATCAAGCCGAATTATTCTCTTGTATTATCAAGGGGGAATACTCTTTTGACGAAGAATATTGGGGTGATATCTCGGATTCAGGTAACACATAGGAGGAAGGGCGAGAGGAGTCTTTCCCGTCGATCTGATTTAATACAGCTTTGTTTTATATTACATCAAGCTAAAAACTTTATAGATGGACTACTCACCTATGATCCAGACCAACGACTCACAGCAGAACAGGCATTAGAACATCCATGGATTACAGCTAGTTTGGCCTACAATAATATACCACCTAATTTGATCACCAATGTACGACGTGGATTCAGCACTCGACCTTCCTTTAGATCTACTTTGGACACATTAGATCAATGCAATGTCATTGAACGAAATCAACCCACCATTAATGATACCACAAAGGATTTGGATGTAGGGAACAAACCGAGCCGGAAACGACTGTTTGGGAAACATCTCAAGACACTACTTGAAAGTAGGATTGTTTGATTCTACCCACCATCACCTAGTTTAGCTTATACCCTTCACTCATCACTTAATAATCATTTGGATCCAATCACTCTTTTTTTTTTTTTTTTTTTTTTTTTTACCCATCACACATCTAACTATTTATACTATCTTTAATAAAAAAATACAAGCATATGAAATTATCTCTTGCCTCATTATACATTTTATAGTCACTAGTTATATATATCCAATAAAACCATATATTCTTTATTTGAAAGTTGTATGCCATGTTATTAAAAATCTACTAAAACTAACCAACTGAATGTACTTGTAGGGAAGGAGGTGGGGACCTATATGCTAGTATTACCATGGTCCAAAACAGTTTTCTACATCCGGTCAATCGCAATCAGCGTCAATTAAAGAAGAGGTTGTTTATTTGATCATAGTGGTAGACTCGTTAGCAAGTGAATCCAGACTTTATGTAACCACCCCACCATCAATCCGTTTGCTAATTTACCGTGTCTACCATACAATCCTGATGATCAAAAAAGTAAATGAAACCAAGGCACCACCATTGATAGGTTTCAAAAAGAGATGCCAACCAATTATTAATAGCCGCATCAAGATCAAAGGCTACCAAAAAGAGTGACAAGTCCTGGACTGAGATTACCTTGTTGCCTATTCCAAACAACAAAAACATATGGCCCGTAATACAATTTTTTTCCAAGAGTTTCCTTCGTCATTGAGGAGTGGAAGGAAAGAAAGGTGACATTCCAAAAAAAAAAAAAAAAAAAAAAAAAAAAAAAAAGGCATTAGACGGCGGGATTTGAAACTATCTCCGCCTCCCAAGTTATGTGTCAAAGTTGGTTGTAGAAGGACTCAAAACATATTCACTCTGGGCACCAGCACAGAGCAATATGGCAGAAAAAACTTGAACAGGATAGATGGAGGATATAAACTAGAACATGCAAAAGTAGGGAACACTTTTGCTTGCACAAGCGAGATTTGAAGCTGCATCAACGTCGGGATTTGAAAATGAAACATGATCAGGAGACGTATCTTTTTGTTTTTAAACAAACTTGAACCCCTTTTCATCTTGAGATCTACATGCTAATGTGGTTTGAAGGGACACGCTCCGAATGATCCAGGGCCCAACAGCTGGATTTCAATTTACAGTTACACTGGCACTCTAATTGATCCTGATGAAGACACGATACTACTTGAACCAAGCAAGCAGATATTCCAGTAACAGTTCCAAACAATGAGTTATCTTTTTTATTAATCAAGAAATAGCCATTTTTTATTTAAACAAGATAAACTAAAGAGGGGAAGAGGATATAATCAAACCTATCAAGTGAGAAAAGGGGGGGGAGGGTAACCTATACTATAAATCAAAACTGAGAATAAGACCAGTTCTTGGGCCAATCCAAAGTCAAACCAGGTACATCCATTATGAAAATGTTGTCATCACCATCATCGTTTGATTCATTGACTTGTGATTTCCGATCCTGTACAAGCATTTTCGTAATCGAGATCTTGTCAGCCCAAATCGAATATTCGTGTAAAATCGTATAAAGTTCCATCACAGCCTTTGCGGCATATACATGATGAGATGTCGGATACTGCCACGATTTTGCTGATTGTACACAGGTAGTGGGAAGGGTTGTAAAAGAAGAAGATGTATCAGGTGTGCCGCCATCTTCATGAGCCGATGATGTGTTGTCCTCTGGGGATATACCATTGACATACACCTGATTATCCGCCGCATCTAATCGTGCCTTGTTGATTTGTAAAGACGTAGGCGCCTTCCAAGTGTACATATCAGGTATCGTGTAATAAAAGACTTGGTCATAGGTCGGTTTGCTGTGCTCGGTAGATGGTGGATCATTGTCGCATGATGGAGTCGGAGTTTTGGTCAAAGAAGAAGAAAACGAAAACAGTTTCATCCATTTATTCTTCTTTGCTGTGGTGATCGATGTGCGTGAATGAGCAGATAAATGTCCTTTTTTCTTGAATACAGATGATTTCCTTCGTCGGACACTAGTCGAATAAGGCTGATGCTGTTCAACTGTTCGTTTTCCGTCCTTGGTGCTATCATTTTTGCTGCTATCGTCAGAGGAGTCCACTGTTAGTGGTGTATATGGTAAGCATAAATGTTGATCATTATAAGAGTTATGATGATTTGGTGTTGGATCCAGCTCGGGGTTTTCAGGTGTTTGTTGATTCAATTCCAAGTAGCGATGTCGGAAGGAGTTGAGCATAGTTTCCAGTAAGATATGAGCAGACCTATATTACATAATCAAAAAGAGTAGAATGGTTAGTCACAAGTCATCAGTCATGTCCTCTGTAGTCTTTAACTTACAATGTGGATCGGTCATAATTAAAGTGATCTATAAATGAGACAAGAGAGGGAGTTAACATGGCACTATTATCAATCCCATTTTATTAGGTACCTTACCTTCGTCCTTTTTCGATTCATCCGTTGTCTGGTACCACGCCTTCCAGCATTCATTGCCATCACATACTTTTCCCAAGATAATGATCGATTTTGAAGAAGTGTCTTTTAATAGTGATGGTAGTTGAGTGAAGGGTAACCAGTTAACATGTGCTGTTTTCCATACACGACCAATCCGCCAAACCATACATCGTGCAAAGAAGATCCGGACATGTCGACTCCAGTGCAAGAATAGTCGTTCGAAGATTGGTGAAAAGAGAAGAATGCGATTACACATATAATCCATCAAGGCAGGTTCAGAGACCAAAAAATCAAAGTGCACGTATATAAAGGAGAGTGCCCGAAGTAAAGTGATCGAATGGTCAGACTGTAGCAACATGATTTTTAGTGTATAGAGTAGGAATGGTATGTCGAGTGGTGATGTGCGTTGATTATTGTATATTGGTTGTGCATTATTCTGAGTTTGTTGATATCCGTGTATTACTGTTTCAATAAAATCCAATAGGCCTAATTCAATAAAAAAAAAAAAATCAGTATGTTCTTCCCCCCCTTTTTTTTTCACATTCTACTTACAAAATACACTTTCCACTGCCATCATGTTTGTTGTCTTGACCATTGTCCGAATCCATACATTGATCATATTATGAAACAATCCCGAGGGTTCTGTCATAAATGAACAGGACACCAGGCATTCTGTATATCGTAGTGTTGCCATTTCCAAAGGACGAGGCTTGCCAATAGGTTGAGAGAGTAGAGTGATGTTGGCAGGATGTTGTGATGGCAAGAGACGAGGTTGCTGTTGAGTTCTGGAGACTGATATCCCATCTTCACCTGGTTTTGGAAACACAGCATTAATATCAGTGGGTTGTTCTTTGTCGGGTGGTGCTGGACTTGTTGTATTAGTAGAATATATATTGGTCGAATTTTTATCGACAGAAGAAACTGTAGTGGTGACAGAATGTAATCGACGGTGTAAAAGTGAATCAATTTTGCCTGCAAAGTAGGACGCAAAGTACATATATCCCGGTGACACAGCAAGCATGGTGTTTGTTTGATGTAGACTGTATTTGTGTGTTGAAGGATAGCCAGCCATAATATATGTCTTGATGATGGTATGATAATGGCGATAAAAGGAGAAAAACAGCTCGCTATCGTCACTTTTCCACCTGCGCCAATTCAGAAAGTCAGTTAGTAATAAGCCCATCACTTTTGTATTTATTTACCTTCGGATCCAATTACCAGAGAGAATCATTGGTGATTTTTGTTGTTGATTGGTCTTGCAAATATGTTGTTTATAACGAGTCAAATTCCATGTCATCATCGGTTCCAAGTGAGCAGGGAAGATCGATGAGAGCCTTGTTTTGTATGTGTCATGACTAGAATAAAGACACCATTAGTAAATTGACCAATATACAACTAATCTATCTCACTTTTTCAAATCACCCATTTCAATCACCAAACGCCGAATGATGGTATTTCGGACAGGCAAGATCTGTATCAAAGAGACGGCCAAGCCAGGAATCTTGATAAATCCAATTGCTATATACAAAAGAAAGGTGAATGGTGTGATTCATTGATATGGATGACTGTATCTTACCTAGTATCTTTGCACAGAAAGATATCATATTAGAGTAGATGGCCTTATGATTCAATTTTTCAATAGCATAACGAAGAGTAGACACCAAGAGACGCTTGTACTCCTCCAATAGTGATCTTGTGGCCATAGTTTTACCTTCCACAGACGAATACCATTCATCAAAAGTAGAATCCGTTTGATCTATTTCACACAATGAAATCATCATCATTATGCAAATCCATTTTCTTTTTTTTTTTTTTTTTTTTTTTTTTTTTCTAATCTTACCATATAGGATAAATTCAGATCTAAAAGAGACATCAAAGTAACACAGAATTAAACTGCGCATTCCAGTGATATATAGCTTACCTAGCCAAGATTTCCAGAATACAGTCAAAATACAAACTTCGTTCATTGTGGTCAATATGTTGGACGTAACCGAGTAGGGTCCCCCACCTATAAAGTTAATATAAATATATGAGTTCATTTGATAGATAAGGTGACCTTGTTTTTTTTTTTTTTTTTCTTTGACTTGCCATCGTAGAAGAATAGACCTTGTTTGATCCAAGTAAGTTTCTGGTTGTGAGGATAATGAGAGTAGTGCCTGTTGTTGTTTATTTCGAAACCATGGTAAGATCTGTTGTTTCAGGATATCTTGTCGTTGCTTGATCTTATTTTGGAATCTACCCGCGCCCCACATGCATGCATGACCCTGGTTAGTCTCCTTATTCTTCTTCCCCCCCCTTGACACCTCCTGCTTTCTTTTTATTTTATTTTATTGTACTTGCCTTGATAATGACTTTTGTAAAAAGTTGATATCGGTATTGCCCAAATAAGCTTGAGCCAAAGGTGGCACCATTTCCAAAGTTTTGACAATTTTGGCTGGTATAAGTTTGATATCGTTAGTGCATACTATAAAAAGAGAACAATAAAAGATTAATGATAAAAGCCATTAATAGAATTGATGTGACGGTATTGCCTGGAGTTGTGAATGGAATAGCATTGGAGGATGTCCAAGTACGTGTGTTCCGTTCAGAAAGAAAAGAGAATATCTTTTTCCTTTTCGTGAGCGAGTCTGGTAATAATCGTGTTGTTCGTGGTTGTGTTGGCGGTTGCTGGTGCAAGTCATGTTGGTTTGACATTGAAGAAGACATAATAGTGTGTGTGTGTGTGTGTGTTAAATAATAAAGTAAAGATGATAAGTAATATAATGTAGAGTGATTTAGAGCATTGTGGTTAGTTTAATGTGCAAAAGAGAAAAGAAAGAGGAGTGGATTGAAAAAAAAAAAAAAAAAAAAAAAAAAAAAAAAGATCCACTCTTTGAAGCATTTTTAAATCCCGACTAAGGCTCGCCCAGAAAAAAAGTGAAGCACATGGCAACTCATACCCACACAATATGTAGTTCGACATAGCCTTAGTTTATTGTGAAGATGAATTGGTATTATACAAGTAAGGAATCCTTCGACTGCTGGAGTAATAATAACCTTTGCGCAGCAGCCAGTTGCTCCTCCAAGGCAGCAATCCGAGCTTGCTTTAATAATGTTTCAGACAAAGCGGAGCTATGCTGCATTTCCAAAACGTGAGCACATTGCTTCAACTGGGTATTGTCATTTGATAATCGTTCTACTTTTCGTTCCAAACCATCCAATCTGGATATCTTTCTTCTTTTCGTTGAGGCTACTCTGGTATCTGCTGTGTGTAATAATAATGATTCATCGGTCCTATCGGAGGATGATGATGGTACTGGTTTGCGTTTCTTGATTTGGCATGGTTGTGTATCCGTTAGCCATTCATTTAATAAAGTGCGTTTTAATGATAATGAATCAGTCATGAGTTATATATATATGCGAAATGATAGGATAGGGGTACAAGAAGGAAAGAAGGAAAAAGAGAAAAAGCGAGAGAAAAAACCATAAAGAAGAATCGAAATGACTCTTATTTCCCCACATGGTAATTCTCACCCTTTTCGTTAGCTCACCCCCGTCTATCCTAGCTGGACAATCGTCCTATCGCCTTGACTCTCTCATATTTTCTTTGGAAAATCATCATCAATGCATTTTCAATCACCGCTTCATGCATTTTGATTGGCCGATAACCAATGACATAAAGCTCTATTGCATTTGATTGGCCCACTTTTTCGTGTTGATCTTTTATCATATTGGATATCCATTATGACTGACCTCTCATTTGACTGGATGAGTGTCCAACTTTATTATGACAAAACGTAACAAAGAAATGAGAAGAAAAAGGTCACGTTTCATCTCCATTTTCGATTTTTATTAAGAGTATAAAAAGGTAGGTATAAAACCACTACAAAAAAAAAAAAAAAAAAAAAAAAAAGTGCAGAGGAAGGGACTATAAAGTTAAATACTAATGGGATAAAGGATAAAACATAAATGATGATAACAAACTACATAGCAATACATAACAACAACCAATTAATTAAAGAGAATACATATTGTTGGATGGGGAAGAGGTCTTTTGTAAATGTTCATAAGAGGTTTCCGTTTGATAACTGTCGTCAATAGCATCCGATTTACCGCCTTGACCATAATGATAAGTGCCATCCAATTCCAATTCCAGGTCTTCGGATCCATGATCGATCGGTGCCCCTTGAGCCTTGTACCCTTTCACATGTTGAGCAGGATTCGTAAAGACAAGTACGCCATGCCATACATTCCAGAGATTCTTCACCATGACACCCATAGTGATCAAAATCAAAGCCATCGTCACCACCGTGGTAAAAGTCAAAAAGCTGCGTGTAAATTCGTAAGGATCGGTACCAGAGGGAAGAATCACCCAGATCTTGGAGAGACGATAACTAAAATAAGCCAAAGACCCAGCACCACCGAGCATGGCCAACATGATCATATACTTGTTTTCCCGTTTCACCGATAAGAGAGCGAGAGAGAGACCGAGGGCACCAAGGACAAACACCAAGACCGTTTCGGTGATCGTTTCATCGTATTCGAGTTTTTGCGATGGGATCAATTGGGCGGCGAATGAAAAGACAAAGTAAAAATCTAGTTTCAACATTGTCATCACCAAACTGGTGGTGATCAGGGCATTCTTGATTCTATTCATAAAAGAGATGTGACATGATTAGTATCTTTTTTTTTTTTTCTTTCTTTCTTCTGTATACTTACTTGAGATCGGCAGAGAAGTTTCGATAATTATCCCAAGCAAACTGTTTACGAAGGCGCCAAGAGTAGAAGGATAAGGCCAAGAAGAAGGCAGGGATTAAGCCAATGATGGCATATTCCATAGGTCGCATCTGGCTACGATAGTACACCAAAGCCGCTTCTTTTCCAGCTGCATTTGCTGGCCAGGCTGATTCCACAGGTCTCCAGGCACCATCACCGCTATACATTTACATGTAAGAACCCGTTAGTCATTACTTCTATATTATGTCATGTTCTTCTTCTTCTTACCATCCTACAGCTTCTAATATCATATGTTGTTGAAGTTGAATACCACCATACCTAATAAAATGATTGAATTTAAACCTCAATCACAAGTATCAAAAAAAAAAAAAAAAAAAAGGGAGGGGAGACGGGTTTACTTACACTATTATATACCAAATATAGAATGATCCGTTTAGTTACCCCACACTTTATCATTCTTTTACAGATTTTTATAACCTACCAACCACAAGAAGCCCAAACGTCAAAAGAGCGCACAATTGAGCTACGAAAAAAGAAGAGTTAGTTTTACAAAACACCTAAGCCTTCTTTTACTCCTTGTATAGTCACCTGCCATCTTACCTGTATTTCTTTGCATCAGAGCATCTATACAAAGGATAACTTGAAACACTTGGCTGACCACGAATAAGCTGTGATAAATCAGATCAGATTCGCTGACACCTAAAAAAAGAAAAGAAAGAAGTGAGTATTTTTATATATACATAGTTTTACAGCAACAAACTTACCATTTCCAATAGGAGTCATTTGACAGTTACCCACCAACTTTAAGTGATTCATGACCACGAATCCTTCCAACAGACAAATGACAATACATTCCACTGTTACCAGACTTAAAGTGATAACAAAGTCTCTGTTTTTGAATATAGAAGCAAATTTGTTGAGTGTTGCCATTTTTTTAAAAAAAAAAAAGTAAAAGAAAAAGAAGAGAGAGAGAGAGAGAGAGAGAGAGAGAAAAAAAGCGCCCTTTTAAAAATCCGCACTTCAGGTTTAAGGTTACACAACTAGTTAACTACTTGCTCTCAGCCCACTTTCATGAAAAAGGCAATCCAGCATGATAGATCAAAAAACTCGGATTTATTGTCTATGCTTTCTATATTTGTTCAACATGGGCGTTTTTATCGAGAGTAGCCATTTTCCAGATTGGCTCGGTCTTCTGGGTGAGTCAATTGTACGACCTCATCAGGCTTTTGCGAGTAATCATTATAATCATAAGGATTGATTTCATGTCGATTGGAGCTGTGTCGGTCCGAATGAACATGAGCAGGAGAGCCAGGTCCAGAGGCAGTCGTACCATCATCATAATAATACGCATACCCATCATCCATAGGAGGCGCCCAACCGGCTGGTTGAGGAAAGGTACGTTGATGATCGAACATGCCTGGATCATGGATAGTAGGATTACTAGACCAAGCTGGGGCACCACCATGGACATCCGATTCGTATTGGTAAGGTGATGGAGGTGGATAGGGTGAAGTCATCATCATGTTATTCGTCGGTTCTTCAAAACCAGTTGCTTGTTGCTGGTTCTTTTGTTTGATCCCTCTTTTACGTCGAAGGAAGAAAAAAATCAGTGCCCCTGAAAAAAAAAATGAAAAAAAAAATGAGCGACATGTCAAACCCCGCTTGCATGATTCCCCCTTACCAATCAGAGCCACACCTGCTACACCGCCGACTACACCACCAGCGATTGCGCCTTTATTGATCTGGCCTGAATCTGCCATACCGAGACTAGGCGAGCTGGAAGAGGTAGGTGATGATGATGAGCTGATACTTGTTGTGCCTGTAGGAGACATTGTGCCTGTAGGAGACATTGTGCTCGATCTTTCTTTCTTTGTATGGGAGGTTGTTGGGATAGCGTCTGATGTGGAAGTAGTCGATGGTGGCGCTGTCAAAGCGTCACTTGATGATGTTTCTTGGGGGACGTTATCTGATGATGATGATTCCGTTGCGGACGCTGATGGTGACTCTGCTACCGTCGATGATTCAGTCGGTGATGGTGAATCCGTTGCAGATGGTGAATCCGTGGCAGAAGGTGAGTCAGTTGGTGATGATTCAGTTGGTGGTGATTCAGTTGATGATGGCTCCGATGAGGAAGATGTGGGATCTTCTGTTGGAGTTGAGGGTGTATCTGGTGAAGAAGTGGGCGAGTTGTTTTCTACATCCGATGAAAAAGACAAAGTATCTTTGGAAGGTTCTGAATTTGAATTATCTGTGGGTGAAGATGAGTTTTCATCTTTAGTGGGGGTTGGCATGGTTGAAGATTTATCTGTTCCTGAATTTGGCTGATCCGTGCTCGGTGTCGGAGTTGAAGTTTTGACAGGAGAATCTAGAGTTGACTTATCTGACTTTGATCTTGTGGGTAAACTAAAAAAGATAGACCATTGAATAAAAACACATCTATCCCCCAAAAGTCGAATCCTTACTCTTTGGTTGTATTATCCATAAAAGCGTCAAATGAGTGTCAGTGGGGGAGGCTAGATAGAGTAATAAATAAAAACAAAGCAAGTCGATCAATTCCACTGGTTTCGTATCACAATGAATGAACAATGACAGCGTTGAGTATCATCATACATACCTTTGTAGCACAATAGTAGTCACTGGATGACAATTAGGATGTACTATATGGTTTTGCTTGGCTTGAGGATGATGGTTATACTGTTCTCAAGGAAGAGGACAAAGTCAGCCAGTCTAATGGTATGAAAGAAAAGAAGAAGAGAAAGAAAAAAAAAAAAAAAAAGAAAGGTAAAGAGGGCTAGAATAACAAAACAATAAGAAATAGTTCGAAAACAAGGTCGAAAAAAAAAAAAAGTATTTTCGAATTCCCGCAACTCCTCTTCAGGCCTGGTTTCAACTTTCTCCGAACGGCTACCATAAAAGTAACATTTTGAACTCCCGCCTTTCACTGTTGGATGGGTGTTGGATGTAACTGCGACCTGTGCAAACTGATAAGGTAGTTGGGCCAATATCAGTTACATTTTGAGGTAGCCTAACTGGCCCTGAAATTTTCGGGGTGTGGTGTTCACTGAAATTTGGCACCTGATCGGAAATTGAAATACAAGATAAGATTTCCTCTCCCCCGATTTTTTCTTTTTCCCCTTTTCTTTTCCCATTGCTCTTCTTTTTCCTTACAATGGTGGAATACCGGAAAACCATTGACCGATTGACTCGTTCCTTTTCAGAACGGAGCGAGCTTGGAACTATTGGTATAGCTGCTGCCGTTGGGTTAACTACTTATACTATTACAAAGGTAAGAAACTTGTTGGACTGGCAATAGTCATTGTTAAATCTCATTTTATGCGTACTCTTGTAGAAACTTTACGATGCTTATATTGGACCTTTAAAAGATGTCCCGTCTCCATTCTATGCCAAATTCTTCACCATCTCGAAAGGATCGTTGGACAAACCCTCTGGTACCATGCAAGTCAATAACACACACACACACAAAAAAAGACAAATACTAATGAATTCACATATAGATTCGCGAAATACCTGGCTTTTAATGACAAGTATGGTACTGTCATGAAACTAGGACCCTCTACTCTTCTGATCTCGGACAAGGCAATGTTAAAGCAAATAATACAACAAGATGATTTGGAAAAAGGACCTGTATATGACTTATTCCGAAGTAAGTCATGTCATTTTTATTTTTAAAAAAAAGTATCGTTACATCTGTACTAACCTTTTTATCTTCTTTTTTTCCAAAAATAGGAAGTGGAATGGACACGACGTTTAGTACAAGGGACAAGGAAGTACACAAACGTTTGCGCCGATTGATCTCTCCTGCATTCTCAATTAAATACCTCAATTCATTGGAAGGCCATTTGGCGGATGTGATGGATACCTTGATGAACAAGATTGAAAATGCTGCTGCCCGTGAAAATTATAATTTGGATATTTGGAAACTGTTTGAACACTCTGCTCTCGATATGATTGGAACTACTGCATTTGGACAATCCTTTAATATGCTTGAAACTGAATCTCATCCTGTGCCTGATTCTATTGCCTATGAAATGCGATGGGCTAGTTGGGTAAATATAGTAATTAGCCAAATGGTGATACAGTATGATACTAACTTTTTTTTTCTCCCCCCCATCAAGGTTATTGCTCATCCTTACATTGTCAAACTGATCACCATGGGGATACCTCTTCAAGCTAATCCTGTCATTAGAAAGGTAAAAAAAAAAAAAAAAAGAACTGATCATAAAAAGTTATAATCACTAACGCGCTTTACGCATATCATATATTTTAGCTCGTGACCAAAACCATCCATGAACGCATACAGTCAGGCAAAAAACGAAACGACATTCTACAAATCCTCCTTGATACCCAAGAAGCCGAAGATCCAAATGAACGACTCTCTGATTTAACTATCATTTTGGAAACTATCTTGTTCCTGATTGTAGGTACGTAGATGCTTTGATAGACATGTATATATGATAACTAATATTACAACCTCTTCTCACATAGGATCGGAAACAACATCAAGTACACTTGGATTTGCAGTTATTGAACTTTTACGCCATCCTCATGCTATGAAAAAGTTACAAGATGAACTCGACACCGTGGAATTCGCTGACCAAGACCGCAAACTCTATACTCACGAACAATTAAAATCCTTACCCTATCTGAATGCTGTGCTCAACGAAACCTTACGTTTAAATACCGTCATTGCTGGTGGACTCGAACGTCGTACCGAAAAAGACATTACACTTGGCAATAACTTGGTTGTACCAAAGGGCACGGGACTGGTCTGTAATATTTTTCATGCTCATCTCAATGAAGAATACTGGCCTAATGCACGATCCTTTGAACCTGAACGTTGGCTTCCTGATGCTGATGTGGAACCTGACCTAGATGCCTTTTATCCTTTTAGTGCTGGCTCCCGGAATTGTGTTGGTAAAAACTTTGCTTGGATGGAGATGCGATTGGTGTTGGCGACCTTGATCAAGCGATTCGAATTGACGCCTTTGGCGGCGGAAATGGAACAAGCCAAGGAGATACGACACTATGTTAGTCTCACTTTGCTCAACAACTCTTTTAGTGTCCTTATACGTCCTCGCCTGATACCAACAACCCAATAGATTAGTCTGTATTATAGTTGTAGTTATTGTTACCCTTCCCCCTTTTTTTTTTTTTGACAGATGTGTCGGGATTTGAAATAAACATGTGTGGGCGCTTTGGGAAAAAAATAATAATAAAGTCTCGATGTTTTTGACTCGTCTTTTTCTTTCGCTTAACAAAACCTATCCATCATGTCAAACATTCGTATGGTAAGATATGAAAACAAAAAGTAACTACTATATCCAAATTAATCTTTTGTCTTGTTATATTAGCTCAATCCTCAAGATGAAGCCGATTCTGAAGTCGAAGTGTCATGGGCTGATCAACAACAAATCAATGCATTTAGCAAGTTGAATGCCAAAATCGATGACTTTGAAGAACAACATGCTAAACTAAAGGTAATGATAACAAGGCATAGTTGTCCATAGTCACTCACTTTTTTTTTTTGATGATAGCAAGAAAAGGAATACCTGGACGATGTCGCGATGGAATTGGAACTAGCAGATGAAGACGAACCCGTACGACACAAGATTGGGGATGCCTTTGTACACATTCCTGTGTCTGAAGCCTTGGAACGTGTGGAAAAGGACTCTGCAAAACTTGGTTTGGCTCTGGAAGACATTGAAAGTGAAATTAACAGCACCCAAGAAAAGATGACTGATCTCAAAAAGTCTCTGTATGCTAAATTTGGCAATGCTATCAACTTGGAAAGAGACTAGTTATAGATCATCATCATCATCCCCCTTTATTCCCTTCTCCCCACCTCTTCCACTAGTAGATATAAAACACAACATCATCCTTTTATATATCATAATAAAAAAAACACAACTGTTTATTTACTTGACAAACTAATTTTATATATAAATGATATCTATTATTGACTAAACTACATTATTCCTTGTCACCCAAGCGTTTTTCCAGTTTGTCCAATTCTTGCAAAGCAATGGATTCATGTTCATCAATGACTTGTTCGACACTTGTGACTTCAGGAATATAATGCATCAACATGTTTTCAATGCCATTTTTCAAAGTAATAGTCGAGCTAGAGCAACCACGACAACTACCCTTGAGTTTAAGCTTGACTACACCATCATCAAATCCACAGAATTCAATATCCCCACCATCTTCTTGAATAGCCGGTCGAATACGTGTGTCCAACAATTCCTTGATCATCATGACTTCTTCCGAGTCATCCGGGTGGATGGCCGTATCGCTGGCCATCAGATCGTTTTCATCATACATAATAGGTTGTCCCGAGCTAAAGTGATCCATGATCGCCGCATAGATATCTGGTTTCATCAAGGACCATTCGCTTTGATTGTCTTTGCTGATAGTAATAAAGTCGGGGCCAAAGAAAATACCACTGACACCATCGATTTGGAAGAGGGTCTTGGCCAAAGGGGATTGCATGGAACTACGAATGTCGAGGAATTCAGCACTGCCTTTACCAAGGACTTGGGTGCCAGGAATAAACTTGAGACTGTCATCGTTGGGTGTTTTTTCGGTTTGGATAAACATGGTACGCACTATTAAAAAAAAAAAAAAAAAGGTTAGATCCTAGTTGTCCACTGGAACGACTGTTTTACCTTGATTGAAGCCGAGAGGGGAAAGTCGACGAAATGGAGTTGATTGGTAAGCCAAGGTGAAGGGTGATGGAGTAAGAGGTCGAGTCATCAAGGTTCGACATTGATTGATCAACAAAGATCGTAATGCAGGACGAGCTGTCCTAAGCATAGTGCCGGTGAAGCGACTGGCCATTATAATGTATGGGTAAAAAAAAAAAAAAGAGGGGGGGGGCAAGCGGGATAAAAAAAAAGAAGAGAAAAGGCCTTTTTTTATGTTATCCCTGTTCCGATTTTCAAATCCCGACTTCAATGTGACGTAAAATGAAATACTTTCATCCCCACGAGTATTTAATGATTGCCTTTTGAGAAAATGAGTGAGAACAACACATTGTGATAGATTACAAGTTATATAAGGCCATTCGATCTTTTGCTGAGAAAGAGGATCGATGGGATTCAAAGACAAAGGGTTAACATTGTGCGGATGGAGCATGAATGTCCTTTATCATGAGAATCATGCAAGAGAATCGAAAATTGGATTCACGACAGCCAAGTGGAGATGAATGGGATAGGGAATGTTATGTCTGTGCATAATCATTCTCGAACCTGAGCACTGATATGTAAGCTTATTCTTCTTCTTGAGAACATAGATCTCAAGCACTGAGATTCATATATTGATAAGAATGTTCTTGGACACTATAGATAAGGTGATGAGGATTCTTTCTGCTCGCATGTTTGGAAACCGTGACGAGTAGCCGAGGGGTCTGTCTCCGTTATAATGTAAAGAAAGTTGGATTTCCAGTGTAACATTTCTCTGAATTCAATTCCCGACACTTAATTTTTTCATAAAAGTCGGATTTCCCATTTCTACTTTTTTTTTTCTTTTTTTTCTTTTTTGCTTTTTCTTCCCCTTAATTTGTTGTTACTTTGGTCTGTCTGTGTGTGTATGCATTCACAATCAAAACAACCCATAGGACCTGTACTATATAAACTCTGATGGCTGGACTCGAAACAGTGATTGGTACTCATAACTTTGATGCAGAAAACGGGGATGAAATCTCTTTTAGTATAGGTGAAGTGATTGTTGTCCTGGAAAAGGATGAAGGTTATCAAGATGGCTGGTGGCAGGTAAACATTAAAAGACATGGTCAAGAATCATGCTAACCATTTGCTGTTCTTATTGATTATAGGGACGAAACGCTCGTGGTGAAATTGGGCTCTTTCCAATGAACTATACGGCACCAGCACAACCAACAACTCTACCTTCTCTTGAAGACAAGATTGATTCAATGGAAATCGCCGTCACTCAAATGCAACTACCTAAAGAAACCGATAATGTTTTACCAACTAGTTCATCACGGCACATCTCAACTCAACCACAACCACAATATACTTCCTCCTCTTCTTCGGCTTCGTCTATCCAACAGTCTTCCGTCTCTTCAAGCATATGTCAACCTGCGTCTTATCAAAAGAAATTATCAAGCAAATATGTACACCAATCCGTGGCCAACTCTTTACAAAATCCTGAACTACGTACCTGTTTACCCGAAGATTGGTCCGTGGAACAAGTCAGTATATGGTTAGGATTAATGGGATTCAGTGATATGGCTTCCACATTCCAAGGTAAATAATATGAACATGTAATATATATATATACTAACTGTGTGTGTATTGGGGGGGGGGAATTAGCTCAAGAGATCACTGGTGATATATTGTTGGAATTGAATGTGGACTCTCTTAAGGAATTGGACGTGACAACATTTGGTAAACGATTCAAGATATATAACGCGATCAAGGTCCTCTCTGATGAAAATGTGGCAAGGAAAGAAGCACCTGATACTACTAGTGATAACAACAGCAACCACCACCTTCATCCTTCTTCATCTTCTGTAACATCCTCAGCTCACTCTATAATATCAACTTCCAGTAATAGACCAATTCCACCTTCTCATGCTCCTTACCCTGATGATGATCTTGTCTCTGATTACAGCACTGTCATTCGAAACTCAGTAACAGCGCCATTACCATCAATACAACAAACAACAGCTAACATGGCTCAGACACCAACACCTTCAAGTCCTTCGATGGTCCCAGCAGATTCACGAAGAGTGTATTCGTTGGATTCGGCACGGCCCTTGACCAATAACAATCTCATCTCAACCTCTCAACAACATCGGGCTAATAATGGTATTAATAAAAGGAATGGCGATACCAAGGTAAATATAGACAACAAGGTACATAGCAAATTGACTATTTATATATTAATGACATGTAATTTAACGGCGTGATCACTTCCCCTCTATAGAACCCAGACCAGTCTGTCACAGCTCAACCTGGTGCAACACGATCAACAAATTTAAACAGTGCAACCAGTAAAAGTCATGATCAGCATCATCTTGGACGCTCATCTACCGTACCTTCATCTCACCCTTCCCAATCATCATCAACACCTGGTAACCCCACTACTCGATCGTAGGTCTTTGATTTACTTTTATCATTTGTGTATGTATCTCCAACTCACTTGCTATTCTTCCCCATTATTTAGTCGATACAACTTTGTCCGTAACTCCTTTTTAACACCTGTTAAACCGCAAACTGCTCTTCCTGTTGCTTCACGTGCCTCGGTGGATGGTATAGCTCAACAGTTTGGTCAAACGAACACCGAAAATGCTTTGCCCGATATAGAAGATTGGTTACACAAACAGGGTGACAAGTACAAGACATGGAATAAGCGTTGGTTTGTGTTAAAGGGATCCAACCTCTTTTATTTTAAAAGTCCAAAGGTAAATAAAAGGGAAATACTGGCAACATATACTAACAAGAGTTTTCAACGTATAGGATATTCGAATGAAAGGCATCATCAACCTACGTGGATATCGAATTGTGACGGACGAAACAATATATGCGGGCAAGTTTTGTTTCAGGGCACAACATGATCGTGAACGGACCTTTTACTTTTATACGGATACTGAAACAAGCATGAAGACCTGGGTGAAGACTTTAATCAAGGCAACCATTACTCGTGATTTTACAGGTAAAAGAAGAAAAAGAAGAAAAAGAAGAAAAAAAAAAAAAGACGGAAAACAGGAAACAGCGACTCATAATGATGATTTGCAATTAGCGCCTGTCATGTCCTCAAGTACGGTACCAACAGTATCATTGGATGCAGCTAGACGAATGAAACCTCGACCTCCTTCAATGATATATGGACGAGATTCAATTGGCGAACGACCCACATCACCTTCCATCTACGACTCACGACCCTTCTCATTGACTTACACTGATCAACCTGAACCTATCATGCGAATGTCCATGTCCGACGAAACTCATAGTGTGTATCCTCTAAACAACCAAACTCAAGAATCCGGACTCTTGCAAAAGGAACCTCCAGCACCTCCCTCCTTATCACCCTCGATGGACAATCGTAGTATACATCATGATTCTGGCTTCACGAGTACTGGTGCAAATAACAAATCATCACCTCAGCAACATCGCCCATCCGCCGCCGATATCTTTTATGGTGGTGAAGACGAAGACTTGATTGACCCTCATCAACAAACACCACCCCAGGTCGACTCTCCTATTGAATCATCATCATCATCATCATCACCTCTTCAAAACAATAATAAGAAATTGCTAGTACATACCAACGCAACTCCTATCAATAACAAGCTACCATCACGCCAACCATTCAATCATGATCGCATCGAAGAACAAGAAGAAAATGATGATGATGAACAACAACCTACAATGGATCGTGTATCATGGCAATGGGATGCGATGGATTATGTGGACTGGATCAATCGGCATTTAGATCAACGTAAACTCACACATGTCACTGATCTTCGTACTGGTGAATTCCTCGTGGAACTACTAGAAGCGATCAGTGGTAAACACGTACGACGACCAACGACAACAGGTAGCAGTGCATTGACAAGTATGCAAATGTTGGATAATATTGTGGCAGCATTTAAATTCATGGGTCGTGAAGGTGTGGTGGTAGATGGTCGATACAATATTAAAGGTAAAACACATACAACCTTCCTCTCATTCACATACTAACTTTCCCCCCCCCTCCTCCCTTTATTGACATAGACATATTCAGTGGCAATGAAATCAAGATTATGGAAATGCTTAAAACTATCAAGGATTGGGCTGATCAACTTCATCCATCGACTGAAAAAATGGCCAGTGGTGGGACTTTTGGTGAAAATGAACAAGGAAAATTAAAGGCCCTGGATGAACTTTAGTTATATATCCCCCCTCTTCCCCTTATACTACATAGAATTACTCTTTATCATTTAATGTTATCAATATAATTTACATTTATCCCACTTGTTTTGATCAGCTGATTCCACCTAATAATAAAAATGAATCATTTGTCTAAAAGGAGTAATTTATAGGTAACGGTAATAAGGCAAATATGTAAAGACCCTTCTTCATTATCCGTCCATAATGGTCAATATATAATGTGATAATAAAGAGTTTTATTTGTATTTCTATGTGAATGTATTTTATTTTAAAAAAAGTAATGCTATTCTAAAGTTCCACATGAGGATAGTTGCCATTCCGTCGAATCAACTGTACCCATTCTGATTCCGTGCACCTAAAATTCGAATCTTGGTCGAGACCATGCCTTGATATCATACCGTAAAACCACGCTATGTAATAAGAAGAAGAGTAGTTGGACCATAAGGAAAGTAGCATACCACCCCCCCCCAAAAAAAATAGATATATTTGATCCACCTTTATTTACCAGGTTTGCCACAATGCCCATTGTATTGTACCTTTGGTGATCAACTACTTGAGTCGCGATATGTGGTGATGAGGATCTTTGGATCAAAAGAACAAGAATGTCGGTATTCGTCGTCGGTTTGGGTCGCGGGATCTAACCCACACATACATATATATATAACAACCACATGGATTAGTGATCCCCATGCATAGCGTTCTGGCTACCTGCTTGAGCTTGGTAGAAAAAGATCAATTCGTCACCAGCATTACATTGTTTAGTAGGAATAGTTTGATACTCTAGAAGAAGAATAAAACGAAAATCAATAGTGAAGGTTAGTATCTCGTGTTATATCTTTTCAAGCTACTTACCTTCAATCGCTGTTTACAATGGTAGTTCTTTGATTCAGATGTCTCGTAAAGGTATTCCCGTCGTAGTTGAGGATGTTTTTTTTCTTCTTTCTTTTCTACCTTATAGTAGGTAAGAAAGATAGTAGTTAGAATACGTGTGGGGTTAAATGTTTCATTTACCATTAATATAAAGTGGAAAGAAAGATAAAAAAGAGCAAGTGGACTTTTTTTTTTTTTTTTTTTTTTTTTGGGAGAGTGGGGATAGTGATGCTTATTCCAGCCAATGAAATGTTGTCCTGGGTTATTCAATCCCCAACGGCGGTCAAATCCTGTGTCTCCTCGGAAACCTGTTTTACATACATAATGATCATCTCTTGTGTTTGCCATAAAGGGAAGACGAAAAGAAGTCAAGTATGAATAAAAGTATTAGTAGCACGATCAATCGTTCATACTTTACCAGCTACTTGCTCCTTTTGTAATAAATTGAATGAACTCGATATAATATGGCATTTATTGACAAATGGGGGAAGCAATTAAACTTATTTTTTTTTTTCATCTAGTCAAACTTGAAGAGGGGTATTAAGAATGACAGAAATGATAGTTTCCCTCTATCATGCAGGTATGTATATTCATACACAGACCAATGACAGATACAACCCAGTGACATAATGGTTTAAAAGAAAGACTAGATTCATATAAAAGACTTGATTAGTTTCGCCTCCTTCCTTGACTTTGCCTCCCTCTCTGTTTTAGGGAGGAGGGGCGAAAAAAAAAAAAAAGGTCGGTGCGGATGTTCAAAATCGAAATTCATGCCTTTCATGAATGTAATTGAATTCCCGCAAATCTGGGATTTTGGTCGATCAGGGGTAGAGTGGAAGCAAAGTAAAATGACTTGCTGGAAAGAAGAATGCACAGCGACATAATATCATGTAGACCGAGACCTTCTCTTTAGCTCTTACCAGGAAAAGATGTATGGTTGTACACACTGTCAAGGGAGAGAATCCATTGAAAGGAGACTTGATGGTCTAGCTTGTATGGAATCACAATATCCCCCTCTTTTTTTTTTTTTTTTTTTTTCTATTACAATTGCCCTCTCTCCCTTTTCTTATCACTTTAACTAAAAAGTGATATGTTGGTTTATTTCCTTTATAAACAAGAACGGAAAAAAAAATCAAATACAAGTGAAAGTAACCCTTTTCTTCTTCTTTTTCATCATCTTTTCATCTATCTATACCTTGACTCGAACACTTTTTTCACACATTTTTATTCTTTAATCATTACGAGCTGTTATGGCAACTTCTATTTCATCAACAGCTGTCGGCTATCCTTCTTCTTCCCGTTTGACACAAGGTAGAATCAAAAACGGATCCGATGTTATTTTGATTGACAAAGTAAAACAAGACAAGTATCATCAAGATGAGCAACGAGTAATTGATCTTGTTCGTGCTGTACTTGGAATCGAGCTCCTTCATGGTCAATTGCATCTTGATCTGAAGGATGGGGTGGTTTTATGCGCGTAAGATATCAAATCCCGACAGTCTATTTTTAACGACACACAGACACTCATTTCTTTTACCCCCCCTCCCTTATAGTTTGGTTAATCAGCTTAAGCCCGGAACGATTAAGACTATAGGGCAGAAGGATTTATCATTTATCAAAGTAAGTTGATCATATCATCATTTACATTATATACTCATTTAGTAAACATATTAGATGGATAATATCACTCGGTTTTTGCAAGGTGCGCGACAGGTAAGCAAAGACCTTTTATTTTTATATAAGACGATACACCTTACTGATTTCATTCTTATTTTAGCTTGGTTTGGAGGATCATTTATTCGAAACAGTGGATTTATTCGAAGGAAAGGATATGCCACGGGTAAGAATAAGATAAAGTGGGGGGGGGGAAGGAGTATGATGATGATTAACAGCCCTTTTTCGATTCACACAAAGGTATTCCATACCATCCATGCTCTTTCTCAACTCTTTTCCAAAGCCAACCCTGAAAAGTACTCCTGGCTTCAACAAGGAGTGGACGGCATCATGGTAAAAGGCTACACATCAATTTCAACTCCGAAAAAATCAGTGGGGTGTGAGAATAAAAATGGATCTACCACTCCCTCTTCTTCCGCTCCACCTCACTTTAATAATAACGACGACAATCTCTTTGACTCGAATGAAGAACTGCGGGTGATAACTAATCCACCTCATCCTCTTGACCAGACCAAGCAAGACCAAGATCTTCTTTTTGCTAATGAATTGGATTGGTACGCGCCTAATTCTGCCTCGCCTTTATCACGTCCACCAAAGTCACCTTTACGTACATCTTATCGGTCCAAGTCTCTTGGCTGTCCTGTGATTAGCCAGTCGGTATCCACCACCACACGAAAGACTTCTCTTGGTTTACTAGACGACATGGATCAATTAACAGCACTCTCACCTTCCACATCGTCTTGCTCCTCACTCTTATCGACACCTTCCACCTTATCGCCTCAAGACTGTCAGGATGATACAAAACCACATCATAGTAAGGATCTTGCTCCACGACGACGACGTGCCTCTAATGCCACCCGATCACCCAAGAAACAATCTCACCCACCGGTACAGGAGGATATGGAGGAAGAAAAGATTCGATTGTATCTTGATGGGAAAGAGGGTGATTCTGGTACTCATTATGTAAGTGAATTATATTAACAATACGGGCTCTTTTATAAACTAACACCCTTCTTTTTTTTTTTTTTTTTTTTTTTTTTTGTCTTACTTGAAGCAACTGGGTAACTGTATAGGAAAAGGTCAATTCGGATCTGTTTATCGTGCTCTGGATCTATCAACAGGTGAAGTGGTGGCTATCAAGCGGATCAAACTGGAAGAAGGCGAAGTGGATCAAGAAGAAATGATGGCAAGTACAAAATCACAAGGATTCATGGTCCATTTGGTTAACACATACTTTTTTTTTTTTTTTTTTTTTTTTTTTTTCCGTTATATAGAAAGAAGTGGATCTATTAAAAACGATGTCTCATCTTAACGTGATACAGTATCTTGGCTTTATCCGAAACAACCAACACATCAACATCATTCTAGAATATGCGGAAAATGGCTCACTCATGTCTACACTCAAATCATTTGGTGCGTTTCCTGAAAAGCTTGTGGCATCCTTCTGTGTCAAGATACTATGTGGATTGGCTTATTTGCATGAAAATCAAGTGGTACATTGTGATCTCAAGGCGGCTAATATCTTGACAACAAAAACTGGGGATGTCAAATTGACAGATTTCGGTGTATCCTTGAACTTGAAAATCAAAACTGTAGACGATCAGGCTGTATCTGGAACACCCAATTGGAGTAAGTGGAACCAGTAAAAAATGAAAAGAAAAGAAAAGGAATGGTCATATTTATACTAACTTTCTCTCTTTTGAAATAGTGGCACCTGAAGTAATAGAAATGAAAGGCGCTTCCACCAAGTCTGATATATGGTAAGCCAGGCCAGAACAATAGCATTGGCTTGCTTTTTTTTTTTTTTTTTTTTTTTTTTTTTTTTCACTAACTGGTTTACTTATTTAGGTCCCTTGGTTGTACCTTGATCGAATTGGTGACTGGTAAACCACCTTATGCTGATCTGATCTCCATGTCTGCCATGTTTCGTATTGTTGAAGATGACTATCCACCTTTACCAGACAATATCTCGAATGTAAGTCATTCGAATAATCGATCTATTCACAAAGTCATAATACAAACTGACTTTCTTTCTCTTCAATAGGACATGCGTGAATTCCTCTTGTGCTGCTTCCAGAAGAACCCCGACGAACGACCCACAGCAAAAACACTAATGGATCATCAGTGGATACAATACCATCAACGTAACACCACCAAAACATCCACCACCGAGCCATCTAATGAAACCACTCCTACTGACGATTCCACATCAGAACAACCAAAGAAAGTACCTAACACCAGCAATGATAATCAAGGACAACGACGGCGATCTAGCACCCGTGCCTCCGTGGAGTCTATACGAAAACAAGAAATTCATTCTGTGCAACATGAACACCATCATCAGCACCATCATCAACATACACCTCTCGGACCTATGGAAGAGGAGGATTACGCAACACACCGATTTATTCAAACATCATTTGGTAAAAGTAAGTACACATGTTTAATTCTCTGTATTGTGTTACTGACTTTATGTTTTTTTTTTTTTTTTAGTGGTGGAATGCAAAGTATGTGGGAAATTAATGCAGGAACAAGCCATCTTTTGCGAAATCTGCTCTTTAATCTGTCATGATCAATGCAAAAAGTTGGCATTCTCTTGTCCTCCCAAAGTGAATGAACAACAACCTTCTTATGATGTAAGTCAAACTTTAAAGCATGCACCTATCGGTTGCTCACTCTTTTTATTTTTATTTTATAGTGGGTCTTCTCTGCCAAGATTTACAATCGTCACCACAGCAATCGAGAAACAAGGACAACACAAAGATCAGGGCTACCTCCTGCATTCAATGGTGCTCGACGAGCAAGTACAACAAGATTACAACAAAATCCAACAACTTCTCTTCTTGAAGATCATCCTCAAGCTGAAAGTATCCTCAAGTATTCACGGGCTCTTGGATTGACACCTCAAGAACAACAAGCTCTATTGGAAAACCCAGCATTGATATCACATACTTTGGCATTGGAGGCTTCCTCGGGACAACATGGCTCAGCTGAACGAATCCGATCTATGAAGAAATCAAGTAACAAGGGTCAAGACGAACAATGCATCATCTCTTAGTCTTATACCCCCCCATCATCACTTGTTATGTTACCAATTTATCATGTCACCTATCTTTTAACTGTTATTATGAATGTATTACTTGATTTATAATATTGTCTTTACCCTTTTTGTTTTATTTTGCCAAGGCTTTTGCCCATTTTAATATGGATTGGTATGGAATAAAACGACAACTTCCAATCGTGCCGAATTTACAACTCCGAAACATATGACTTCCGCTCGTGCTATTGTATTTATTTCCTTCTCTCTTTCCCTTTTTCCATTGTTTTACTTTTTTTTTTTTTTTACTTTGCTTTTACTTTATTCCTTGTTTACTGTTTTACAATAAAAACTATCTATAAACGATACTATAAACTATACCAACAACAACAACAACAACAACAATAACAGCAACACAGACCTACTTTCTCACTTGATAATCCTTCATCGTCCAACAACATCATCATCATTACAACATGGGGAAATCTAAAACCAAACAAACATTACCTTTACACAAGATCATTATGGTAGGCTCAGGTGGTGTAGGGAAATCAGCATTGACTTTACAATACATGTATGGTGATTTTGTTGAAGAATACGATCCTACTAAAGCGGACTGTAAGTACTCCCTGGTGAAACTGGGCAGGAAAAGAAAAAGGAGTGTGTGTGACCTGGGCGGGAAAATCAAAGGAGGGGTGGGGGATGCAAAATCCTGTCAAGGCAAAAAAAAAAAAAAACAAGGTATACTAACTTGCTTGATTCTCCTTTCTTATTGCTAGCTTATCGTAAAAAGGTGGTACTTGATGGTCAAGAATGTCAAATTGATATTTTGGATACAGCAGGTCAAGAAGAATATGCAGCTGTAAGTTTGAGATTCCCCTACACTTCTCCTTTTGTGTGAAAAACCATTGTAACTAACTACCCCTCCTTCTCTTCTTCTCCTTAGATTCGTGATAACTATTATCGATCAGGTGAAGGATTCCTTTGTGTCTTCTCGGTGTGTGAACAAGAATCTTTGGAACATACTCAAGAATTCCGTGATCAAATCTTACGTGTCTTGGATGACGAAACGGTAATAATATAATAATCAATATTAATAACCAAGTGAAAAAGTAACTCATGTCCTTCTCTTGATTTGTTAGGTACCTTTTATTCTTGTCGGAAACAAAGTAGATTTGGCTCATTTACGGAAAGTATCAGGTAGTGATGCGGGTGCCTTGGCTCAGGAATGGAACTGTCAATATGTCGAAACATCAGCTAAAACACGACAAAATGTGGATCAAGTTTATACCATGTTGATGCGCCAGATACGGGATCGGAAAATGAAGCAACAAAGCACAAATAATCCGGACAAGGACTCTTGTTGTGTCATTCTTTGAATCCCTTTTTAGCCATTAGTGCGTGTTTCCATATACTTCCTATCTCTTTTGATTTAATCTTCTCCCCCCCCTTTTTTTTTTAACTTTGATTAGATCCCCTCCCCTTCTTTATTATTATAACTATTACTATATTGCTTTTTATCCAATAAAAAAAATCAAAATTTTAAACATTGATGGTTTGTTTGTTCATGCAATTTATTTGGTCCACCATGGACAAAACTCGGGGATTGAAAATCGGTCTTCTGTCTATCCATGTATTTCAATCGCCGATTTCATGAAAATCGTGACTAGATACATCTTATGACGAACTTCTCTTTTTTTTTTTTTCTTCTTCTTCTTTGATCCACTCACATTATTCAATCACACAGACATGGTGAACGCCAAAACAAAACGGGCTGCATCATCAACCACAAACACAACAGACGTCGAGGTGACAATAAAGAATGATAACACCAGTTTACCCGCACTTGATGATTTGGTGACAAGATCGGCAAAGAAGACACGAGTACTATTCAGCACAGCTTACAGTCAAGCGGCCATGGATGAACAATCAAGGTAAATCAAACTAAATTAAAAAAGCATTTTTTTTTTTTAATCTTTTGATACTAACTCCTCACTGTTATACTTTATAGCCAACGTATGAAACTGACGAGCAAAATCCACGACGAATATGATGAACTACGCACATTACCTGACGCATTGGTGAAACAACAAAAGGAAGCCGCCGCCGCACGAAGCAAACAATTAAAGGCGGGCAAAAAGGCGACGACGATAGAAGAACACCCAACCGAGGATATTGATATGACCACACCTGTACAGCAACTCATCGATACTTTGCCTCAAAAATCAACCTTGTAGGTCATTCTTCATCTTTTTAAATTGTATGACTGATTTTTTTTTATTCTTCTTCTTCTTTTGTAGGGATGTCAATCAAGGTGTGGTGGCTCTTCGAACAAAGGATCATATCTCGGATATCTTTGGTGATAGTCTTGGTGGTGGTGGCTCTTTGGTACGTCGTGCGCGTGCGAAAACAATTCGACCTGTGTGGCATGCTCCTTGGAAATTGATGCGTGTGATTAGTGGACATCTTGGTTGGGTACGTGCTGTGGCGGTAGAACCTGGAAACAAATGGTTTGCAACTGGTGCTGGTGATCGAACCATCAAGGTAAAGATAAATCAAAGGGGGAAAAAAAAAAGGTATGATGTATTTAACAAAACCCCCATTCTTCATTCTATTTTAGATCTGGGACATGGCTTCGGGTACTTTGAAATTATCTTTGACAGGTCATATCAGTACCGTCCGTGGTCTGGCTGTCTCTCCTCGTCACCCTTACTTGTTTTCGTGTGGTGAAGATAAAATGGTGAAATGCTGGGATTTGGAACAAAACAAGGTGATTCGACATTACCATGGTCATTTATCAGGTGTCTATTCATTAAGTCTGCATCCTACTTTGGACGTCTTGGTGACAAGTGGTCGTGATGCTACTGCAAGAGTAAGTATAAACTATAAATCCCATCATCATTTATAATTAATCTTCTTCTGGTATGTAGGTATGGGATATGCGAACGAAACAATGTGTCCATGTATTGACGGGACATACCAGCACGGTCTCGGATGTAAAATGTCAAGAAGCCGATCCTCAAGTGATTACGGGGTCTATGGATAGTACGATTCGATTATGGGATTTGGCGGCGGGTAAAACCATGGGGGTACTGACTCATCACAAGAAGAGCGTGCGTGCCCTGGCTCTTCATCCTACCGAATTCGGGTTTGCTAGTGGTAGTGCGGATCGTGTCAAGGGGTGGAAATGTCCTGAAGGCGCCTTTATTCAAAACTTTGATCGTCCTCAATCGATTATCAACACATTGTCTGTCAATGCCGATGGTGTGGTCTTCTCAGGTGGTGATGATGGCTCGATGGGATTCAACGACTGGCGATCGGGTTACAATTTCCAATCGATGGGTACCACGGTCCAACCTGGCTCTTTGGATGCCGAAGCGGGTATCTTTTGTAGTACTTTTGATCAAACTGGATTACGGTTGATCACGGGTGAAGCTGACAAGACAATCAAAATTTATAAAGAAGACGACAAGGCTGTAAAAGATGAAGACTTTTATCAATAGTAGTGATTTGTAGCTTGATCATCTTTTTATTTTATTTTATTTTACCCCCCACCCTTTTTACAATAAACTAAATGTATATACATGCACTATTATGTTTGGCTGTTTTATATCGTGGTTTATGCCTCTCCAGTATATATTGATTGTAGTTTATGTATACATACAAGTCTACTCTTGATTCATCCGAAAAAAGAATGTCGAATAATGCGGAGGGCGGGACAAAGTCCGTCTTTTTTTTTTTTTGATAGGTTGGTCCCCATTCACCACCCCAATGAACATGAATTGACTAACACAAGGATCGGGGTTCTTGGCTTTCTTAAGTAAAGTTATTTGGGAGTAGAGATTAAAAAACTCACGGCCACTTCAATCATTAGCATCGTTGAGAATTGAGTGAGCAGTGGGAATACCTTCTACGGTGCAGAGTGACGGGATTTCAAAATTAGTTTTTTTTTTTTTTTTTTTCCTGTATCAGTTTGACGTTGGGAATGCTCCATCATCCCACATCCATCTCAACCCTGCATGATACAAGAGCCTGGAGGCTTGGTTTATTAAGAAAAACTATTTGAGGACACCGATTAGAAAACTTATGGCCACTTTAATCATTAGCATCAGTTGGGAATCAAGTGAATAGTGGCCGTTTAAAGAATGCACCTTGACGAGTGGGTGATGGCGGGATTTGAAAAATAGGATCACTTTTTTTTTAGCATGTAATAGTATTGAAGACAATAGTCAAAGTTATATTGATAGATGTTATAAACACGTTTATTTTATTTCAATCAAAATAGTATGTTACTCAAAGATTCTCACAACTCACACGACGACAAACACTGGATTCAACAACATTACGGGATACGGCAAACAAGAACACTCAAAACAAAACAACAACATAACTGGGAATGAGAAAAGGAAACAGAAATCAACTAATAACTAAATTAAGTACTATCATCATGATAGGCAGGGTATATAAAAGCTATTACTAATAAAGATGACCATCAAGGCATGTTACAAGAGATTTTCTTGATGTGGATCCCAACCAGCCATAGAGAATAAGCGGCGTTTCAAATCAGACAAGGTGTATCAAGTATCAGTCTTGTGGAAAGCAATTGGGCCATTGAGATAGTAGAGGCCATACTTGTATTTGGATGTTGTTAGATCAATAGGGTAGTCTTGAGGATCGTGGATGATCATGATAAGCAGCAGGGATCAAATTGGTAGGATGGAGACCATGATGCATTGGAAAAGACCAGACAAGTGGTTGGATGCTTGAGTTTTCTTGAGAAGAACCATTGAGAAGGATTGAGTTTTTTGTTATGATGTTAAAAGTAAAGTAAAGATAGGGAAGAAGGAAAAAAAATCCACCTTTTTATAAACCTTCCAGTAAATGATTATGGCATCATTTCAGTCTATTCCCACCCTTCTCTTCCGAACAAACAAGGAGA
Source organism: Chlamydoabsidia padenii (assembly GCA_025330725.1). Lineage (NCBI taxonomy): Eukaryota > Fungi > Mucoromycota > Mucoromycetes > Mucorales > Cunninghamellaceae > Chlamydoabsidia > Chlamydoabsidia padenii. The sequence goes on from JAIWND010000011.1 coordinate 408,967, forward strand.
GGATGTACTTTGTTTTTGTGTCACTCACAAATGCCAACCTCGAGGTCCCTCTTTCATTCGGATTCAACATCAGATTATGCATGAATAAGCGGAGTTATCAATTTGATGGCAATTCATTGGCTCTTGACACTGTTGATAGGTCTTGTTAAGCCCCCCCTCCTTTTTTTTCAACCATGCGTCTGGACATGAACAAACAAAACAAAAAAAAAAAAAGATGAGTCCATCATTGTCGAGACTCATTTTACCATACAAACATAACGATAAAGGATAAACAAAACAATTAGTTCTTTATTGACTAACATGACCTAATTAATGCATTCTAATCTATACTATTCGTTGCCCGTGGGTTGATACTGATCTACAATAAAAGATATCCATTTTAGGATTAGAGGCAAATTGTTGTCCAATACGTCGCGTCTCTTCATCACCATTTCCACATAACCCTAAGCCCAGGCGGGATGAGATCCTTATCTTGTGCAATAAAGTCTAAACGAATTAGTTAATTGGTAGGGTCAAGTTCCTTTTTCCCATGTATTCAGTCACACATGGCGGTTCGAAGGAATCCAACAAACACGTAGCAGCCTACATTTTTTAAAGAAGAAGATTAACAATTATCAATTGTGCCATGTTTTCACTTACCCCTGGGCGAAGATCAAGATTGGTCAATTGTTCCATGGTCCCCAGTGTATCATATGGATTCATTTATATATATGACTTGCCGCGCTATCAAGAAAGAAGTATGTTTGTTGGATCACCACCGACCAAGTTGTCTTGTATCAAATGCGATTACTATCGTACCGAAGGGTTCAATTGTTTTAATCGGACCACCTGCCAAAGAGTCTTGAAATAAGAATCACCATCACGTCTAGATAATCCATTGTCTTCACCTATTAACATGGACGTGATTTCTTTGGTACTAGTTGTCAAATAGCCCATCACCCAAGCTACTCTTGTTATAAAATGGTCAAAATACCATATCCTATGTTGTTGTTGGCTTTTTTTTTTTTATATTACCTCTGCATACAACATTTGCATCAAAGGCAGCGTCGCATCATTGTTTTTCAATTCGTTCCCGCACAGCGCCCACTTCTTCTGCAGTCATATTATCCAAACCACCAGTATCTATTTCGTACAATAAACGAGTTATTGGAATCCAGTAAATTAATAAAGTTGGACACCTTCCATGCTTCATTAGTACCGGCTATAATATCTACTTTTTTGAGTTGTATAACATAATAATGGTGAGAATGTGTGACATGTGAGTTTAGGTGGTAAGTAATAAAAAGTTTAATATATTTACTGTCAATGTCTTTATATGTTTTTGTTTTGTAATATAAGTACCCATGGGTTGTGTGTATATCAACAAGATATATTGTAAGAAGAGATTTCCAATCCTCTCTCTCTCTTTTTTTTCGATCATTGGCCCGCTTCGTCGGGATCTCAAAAACCACAAAAAAGGCGCTCATTGGTCAATGCACCCTAAAGTGATTCTTGTTTTTTTTTTTCCTCTCACGCTCTTCTCTTCCACTTTCATGCCTTTGCTATAATGTCTAAAGATGAAAACGATACTCCAACAAACCTTCCAACAGATACACCTCACCATATAGTCTACCGAAGATCCACTCATCCGGAAGACACTACACATCAATTAATATCATTCCGTTTACCTGAACAATATAGCCAACAAAATGCACCTACAACAGCTTTACCAACAGTACCTCCTTTACCCTTACCTTATTCACCAAGCGATTACCAACCTTCACCTTCAAGCTCAAAACATATAGTAATATCACCATCAACTTCTTTGGCACAACAAATGCATACCAATTACACCAACAATACAGGGTCTCGACAACGGTCTCGCTCAACTGGCAATTATCTTGGTGATATCAACAATGACTATGCGTCCTCTCAACGAACTTATACTATGTTTGATGAAGACACGGCATCTCCACGAAAACAGCACTATGAACTTGTACCCTATCGGGAATGGGCAGTCATTTTGTAAGTAACAACATCATGACCCGCCCACTGCTCACTAATTAATTCCTTCCTTTTTTTTTTTTTTATGTTATAGACGGAATGAAGTCAGTGGTAGTGCCGTGCTATACAATCACGATAGCCAGCAAGTATCTGTACAGCGATATATGCAAGGTGCTCTACCGACTTCAACTCGAATGGAATCGTCAACAGAGGTATGTCAAAAAAATCAACATATAAACGAAACACTAAGTAACATGAACCTTTTTATTTATGTATATATATCTTGAAGGTTAATGTTGAATGCCCTTTATGCCACCGACCTTACCCAAAAGCTGATCAAACCTCGGTGAGAACCCCATACTTGATAGCCATCAATATATGGACTTTGACTGACACTCTCATTATGTATATAGAGCACACAACCGACATATATGGATCGTAACTACTTTAGGCTACTGCGATCATCACCGATGCAGTAAGTAATAAATCGTATGATAGAAACGATATCCGAATTACTCACATTTTTATTCGTAGATCGCCGAAAACATCAACAGACAATACGCCTCGAACAACACACGGATCACAACAACCTGTCGATGATCTCTTTGACGAATCTTCTTCTTCCACTCTTCACCTGAACGCCAATGCAATCAATCAAGGCTACTACTCCAACTTTTTTATAGAACTTCGTAAACTAGGTCGTGGCTTTCGTGGTAGTGTTTATCTGTGTGAACACATTCTTGATGGTGTCAAACTTGGAAAATACGCTATCAAAAAGGTGGCTATCGGTAAGCTTGGTCCCTCTCCTCTCCCTCATCATCATGTAGCTAACTTTTGGGTAATTGGACACTATATTAGGGAACAATCATACTTGGCTGGTTAAAATGCTACGAGAAGTACATTTACTTGAACGACTTCATCACCCTAATATCGTCAATTACAAGCACTCATGGTTGGAATACGATCGTCTCACACCTTTTGGTTAGTATATAGGGCTGAGTTGGAGGTGTAATGTAAATGCTAATGACATAGTAAATTTTGATTTAACTTGGTAGGCCCCAAAGTGCCTTGCTTATTCATTCTAATGGTAAGGATGACTAAATCTTCTTGATGTATAACTGACTTACCGATATACTTGAAAACATGTTGATAGGAATGCGCCAATGGTGGGAATTTGGAAGAATACCTCGAACCGGAAATAGATTCCGAACAACAACAACAGAACGACGGGGAAAAGAAATCATCAAAGGAGCTGAAACGGGAACGCATCGAACGACAATTACAACAACAGGACGAATACGAAGCGGAAACACAGCATAAACAACCCATACAGACACAGAAGCGATTACTCAGTATGACGGAAATATCTTCATTATTTTTGGATATTGTACAAGGTCTGGCACATTTACATCAACAGAACATTGTCCATCGTGATCTCAAGCCACCAAATCTCTTACTCAAGTGGGATGATCGTCGAAGGGGATCAGAGGTCTTTAAAATGTAAATAACCTCAGCAATGGAAAGAAAAAACCCCCCCAGTAAACTCATGTTACTTATCTTTTTATTATATCCTACTAGTCCTCGTGTTTTGATCTCTGATTTTGGTGAATGTGAAGACTTGGAAGGTGCCCCTGATAGTGATCGTACTGGCGCCACTGGAACTATGGAATTTATGGCCCCGGAACATGTCCGTCTTGATTCTCATGGACGAAATACGGTGGAATACTCTTCCAAAGCTGATATGTGGTCTCTTGGTATGGTGCTATACTATCTTTGTTACTCACGTCTACCATACTCTAATGTGGATGATGTTGATGTACTACGTGAAGAAATCCTGGCGTTCAAAGAGTAAATTGAAAAATGTGTAATGGTGATCACTACTAACTTCTTTTTCTTTCTTCTTTATAGGGTCAACTTCCCGCGATCAAGATTCGACATCTTCCCTGACACAACCAAGCCAGGATTAGCTGCCATGATCGAAAACATGAAACGACAACATGCAACAGATATTCCTCAGGAATTTAAAATTTTGATCAGATTACTTCTCTCCACTGATCCATCCAAGCGGCCCTCCTGTCAAGAAATTCTCTCGAAACTCAGTCAAGTCACATTTGACCACCATCAAGATATCTCTTCGGGCGAATGGAAGCAATCAGGGACACAACAATCTCCATCATCATCACCCTCTGTATCATCACCTTTATCAACTAGTTACGAAGCTTCCTCCACTTCAGCGGCTGCAGTTATTGCTTCCTCCTTGTCGTCAAAAGGGAACAACCCGGCCACCAGTCTTCTTGTAGAAAGGCGTCGACTTAGCTCACCATCAGTATCACCACCCTCATCACCATGGAGCATCCACCCAACCACAACATCACCATCATCATCTCAAGATACACAACGACAACAACTGGATGATGCCGTGAATATTTACTCATCAGATCAACAGATAGGTTTAACGCATGTTATGGAATTGGATCGCAAGATACGAACGGTAGTACTGGACGATATCAGCAACGATGATGACATGGAGATGGAATATAATACACCACGATCCAGTGCTAAAGACAACTACCAATTTAACACCAAGAGACCTAATACACACACGGTGGAATTGGATGGTCATTACCACTCGGCGAATGGTGGTCACTCGACAAAAACAACAACATTACAAGGTGTACGGAAACGACAGAAAAAGAACGACACGGATGATACACCTTTACTGTTATTAAACTCTCCTACACCATACTATTCCACTTTGGTACACAACGAGCAATTTTACCTACACATATTGAAAACCATCACGGCTGTTTTTAAGGTAAGAAAAACAATCATCTTCCCGTCATCATACTTCTTTGCTTTATAAATAATCTGTCTTTCTTCAAGGTGGCTACATGTACATATCCCTGTCTTCCTTACTCTACAAAACCATTGATACTCTATCCCGTCATTCTTCTCGCCACTGTTGACTTTTGGAGGTAAGACTATCAATGAACAAATTCAAATGGACTGGGAACTAACTTCTTTTGCCTGGGGGGGGGGGTTTAATGATTAGTGAAAAGATATCCCATAGTTTATTATTACTAGCTATTCATTTGGTTTGGTTGATTTCCATGGCCCTCTTAACTAATAGTATATGTATGTCTGTCTATTAATTATAACTTAATAAAAACCTATGATCTTCCACCCTTTTAAATATATAAACCACTTACATTTTTACTACGATGATGGCAATGATGATAAATTCGTCGGTGGGTCATATCATACCAGCTTGACTAATGAAATCCCTAATTTGGTAAATTAGGGGTTACTTTTTATGCAACTTCAAAACGACCTGTTCGCTCTGATAAAGATATTTGATGATAACAAAAACAAGAATCAGTGGTGTAACATTTATGTCTACCTATATAAGGTTTATGTATTTTTCTTTTATTGAATCATTTTTATGTAGGTACTGTCCAGCAATGACCATCAGTATGTATAAACTAAAAAGTCGGTGATAAATATGTATGTAGACCTATAGAAACAAGATAATATATATATATTTATGTACAATAAGAGAGTCAATATGATTTCTATTGTGCTTTCATGGAAAACTCCTTGAAGTAAGATTTCTGAGTTTTCGGCGTTTTAAATTCAGGGGATGATCCACCAAAAAAGGTATCGAAAACTGAGAAAAAGGGATCAGTCAAAAACCCTGTCATGTGAAATGATTTTATCCACTTACCTATACCAAACGTCTTTTTTGTAGATTTCGTTCGAAACACCAAGTTGGATTGATGATACACTTGTTTGCCATTGACAAAAACGGTGATTTGACCATCTTGCTTCCCCACCGTATTGAGTTTGACCACTTGATGAACGGGATTCCATGCATTGGTTTTAAATGTCCAACTACCTCGACCCAAACTGTATCCATAATCCGAATTACATACATTCTTATTCTCTTTGCAAATATTCTTGATCTGTAACTTTGGAGGGATATAAGCGTATACCTCGCCTTTTCCATTTTCACGCCACATGAATCTAGTCGCATGAAATCGGTGTTTAAAAATTAAGTTTATGATCCCCCCCCTTTTTTTTCTTACCTTGTTGAAAAACAAGTAGGTGAATTGGAACCATCTGAACATTCCTTATGACCGCCAAACAAACCGGGTAGCTTTCCCCCTATTCACATCAAGTTTGAGAAAGTGTCATACGAAAAAAAAAAGCATCCATTTTTTTTTTCTTCTTTACCTTTGACGAAATCAAAGTTTTTTGGGAAAAACACTTTATAAGATAGTTCCAGTGAGGATGGCGGATGCGATAATTTGATTGGTCGAGCATAAAATCCGATCCCACCCTGAGGAGAAGCGGCTGGGTTCATCGAGTGAGCAGGGTAAGTGACCTGGAGAATACCTTTTTCTTTTGACGAACGAGATGGATCATTCACAATATCATAATTGAACCCATCCCCATGCCATGGCCATGACCACCCGCCTTGATCTGGAATGTTCCATTTTGATTTCCACCCTGGATCACTACTGGCTTTTTCTTTCGCGTATGACTGCCAGTTCTTGAAGGACCAAGAGGATGCCGCTAGGACACTCTCACCAGTGACAAAAAGAAGAAAAAGAAAGGAGAGTATGAGAGACTTCATTACCTATGGGATCACACGAAAAAAAAAAAAAAAGAAGAATGGGCCTGTGGGTTTATATGCTGATTGACAGGTTGCGGAGATCCAATGCATTAATTATGTGTAACAGGGGTCATACAAACTATAGGTTTTTTATTATAAAGAGGTACACAATAAAACAAAGAGAGTACTATCAGTAGATAAAAAAAAACATGATACTAAACTACAGTTTAAAAGAAGAATGAAATGAGAGAATGAGGACATGGATTCCTCTTGATGGATGTGATGATTATACCGAGTGTGCCAGATCCGCTCGTTCATGTCACTAGGATAAAATAGGCAACTAAATCATTAATTAACAATGGATCGCATCCCCTCCCCGGTCCTTTGCCTTGATCCGAGCTTGATTTTAATTTCGTGTAGCCAATTTCGTGTCCTAATAAGAGAAGAATGACTTGATAATACCATCATTCTCTTTGTACCCCTGATTCCGTCCATTTTGTTGATATATAGCAAATGTACCTGAATGATCATAGCATTGAAGATCATCGTGAGTGTGTTGATATATTTCTATGCATTCCCTTTACCTGTCATTATACACATCTTGATCCATTCCTGAGTTCAGATATTTTCACCCGCAAGGGGTTTCAAATACTGCGGGCCATGATTAGTGAGTGATTCAATATAAAGAAATCAAGTTAATGTAAAGACTTTTCTTGCAGGATACACATTTTTTTTTTATGAGATCAAGTATTCTACCGTTCATGCAAATGTAGAAATGGGGCATTTAGAAAAAAAAATTCATCGTCTTGGTTTTTTTAAAAGTGAATTTGAATCCCCGATGTAGCATCGAATCCAAAAAGGCGGGGCGATGTTTTTTTTTCTTTCCTCTCTCTTCCGCTCTTAAAAAAAAAAACTAGATCCAAACATGCCACTTATTATTATGACGGGGTATCCCTCCAGCGGGAAATCAAGGCGGGCTACTGAAGTACAACAATACTTGACGGAACGATTGGCTGAAGAAAACAAGACTATGCGGATCCATCTTGTCAATGACGAATCTTTACACATCTCCAAAGACGCTTACAAAGGTATATATGGTTGATAAACTGATGTGTATGCTAACTTTTCTCTCTTTCTTTTTTTTTTTTTATTAGATGCTCGTGAAGAAAAGAAAGCACGTGGGGCTCATCTGTCAGCTGTGGAACGACTCTTGAGCAAAGACGATATTGTAATTGCGGATGGATTAAACTATATAAAGGGATTCCGGTATCAATTGTATTGTGTGGCTCGAGCACTTAGTACTCCTCATTGTGTGATCCATGCTGCCACTCCTTTGAATCTGGTGAAAGAATGGAATGGACTTTTAGGTGACAAGGGATATGATGAACAGGTGTACGTTAAACCCCCTCCCCCCCCCAAAAAAAACAATGTATATATATATATACTAACTAGAACACCTATTGCTATTTGTAGGCTTGATGAACTTGTGACAAGATACGAAGAACCAGAAGGACGTAATCGATGGGACTCACCTTTATTCACTGTGATTTATGATGACGAAACTATACCTGGAGACAAGATCTGGGATGCTGTTGTACTCAAGAAACCACCACCACCCAATTTGTCAACTGTCTCGGTAAGTTGTGTGGAAAAAAAAAGAAAAGAAAAAGAAATACCAAAAGGTGTGCTAATACTCATACTTCTTATATATGATTAGAAACCTGTATCAGATACGAACTATGTGTATGAATTGGATCGAGTGACATTAGAGGTGATTAATGCCGTGGTGGAAGGACAACGGGAATTTGGATCAGGTGGTCTTCCGATGGTCATGCCAAATGCCACACAAAAGGTCGTCAATCCTTCAAGAAACGTGACTTTATCGGAACTGCGACGATTACGGAAACAGTTTGTCTCGATCAACAAGGTGCGAACTACTTTGGATACTACTCGTTTACCTGATATGTTTGTAGATTACTTGAATACCAATTTATCTTGATAAAAATTAAAACTTTATGCATCCTTCTTTTTGTTTGACTCTTATTACTGTGGAGATGATGATGATGATGATGATCATATGAAATGTATCCTTGATTGTATTATGTTTATTTTACTTTATTACTATTTTAGTCAAGTATTGTCAATAAAAACCCATCAGTTTGATACATTTGATCTTCCCTCCTTTTGTTGACACTGCGGGCTTTGAATATCTTTGTCCACCTTCTCAAAAAGAAGATTCCATTACACCCATTTTTTTTATTTGGGTGGGGGACTTTTTTTTTTTTTCTTTTTCTTTTTTGCACTCTTCTTCCTACCTTTCTTTTTTTTTTTGTCTCTTCTCTTTTTTATATATCTATTACTGCTCATACACCAAACGTCGACATTACACACCCACATACATACGACGATATTACACCATGAAGATCATTCCTATCAGCGTACTTGAAGACAACTACTCCTACATTCTTATTGACGAAAAGACCAAAGAAGCAGCTGTCATTGATCCAGTAGAACCCATCAAGATTTTAAACGTCATTAGTCAAACAGGTGCCAAACTATCAAGGTAAATGAAATAAGTCAATAAATATGCCAGGTTACTAACTTTTCTCTATAGTGTATTTGTCACTCATCACCATTGGGGTCATTCTGGGGGTAATATCGAACTCGTAGGTAAGACTACAAAAAAGATGCAGGGAACGAGTTATGGGAATCCATGGTAACACACACTCATCTCTCTCTCTCTCTCGATTTATAGCGAAGAAACCTGGATTAGCCGTTTATGGTGCAGACGCTCGTATACCAGAAATCAACTATGTATGCAAAGACAATGAAGAATTCAAACTGGGATCATTAGATATCACACCATTACATACACCTTGTCATACAAAAGGTCATGTCTGCTATTATGTGGTGGATCCTGCTACCAAGGAAAAGGCCGTCTTTACTGGAGAGTAAGCCAAGGAAAAAAACCCCCCCCCAAAGTAATTGAATGAATGGATCTAACCAAACCTTTATATCTAGTACTTTATTTGTAGCGGGCATCGGGAAATTCTTCGAAGGTGATGCTCGAGACATGTATCGAATCTTATTCCATGTTATTGGTAACTTGCCTGATGATACTTGGGTTTATTGTGGTCATGAATATACAAAACAGAACTTGAAGGTAACAAAACAAAGGGGAAAAACAATAACGTGATACTGATATGTATTACTTTTGGTATAGTTTGCTATCACTTTGGAACCTCATAATGAAAACCTAATGGCGAAATGGGCTTGGTGTCAAGATAAATCTATTACAGTGCCATCTACTATTGGTCAAGAAAAACTTCATAATCCCTTCTTGCGGGTGAATGAACAAGCACTTCAAATCATCGCTGGTAAATCTGATCCTGTCGAAGTGCTCCACACATTGCGGGAAATGAAAAACAATTTTAGGTAATACTATTCAATTCCCGCCCTATCTCTCTCTCTCTCTTTATCACTTTGTAGTATATCATATAATAGTTTAGACTTGATTTTATCTTTATGTTTACATCCACCATAACACATATTATACATATAGTCATTTTATAAACTTTTTACTTTGTCTTTATGAACCATTTTGCCACAATAAAGAAACATCATGCGATCTATCTCGGATCAACAGGACCAACATATACATATTTGACTTAATAACCTTAATAAAGGAATTGTCATTGACTTCTTTGTACTCTAATGGTACTAGGAAATATAATCCATCATTACTACAGTATCATCTATCTAGACCTTCCAAAGACAGATGTTATTCCGTCACCACCAAGTCAATGCAGATTACACCTTGAGAACATAGGCAGAAGGATCACCACTTTTTTTTTCTTTGGTTTCATACTCATTGATAAAATTAATACACTCAAATCAATTCTTTAAGAAAAAGCCCGTTATCAGATCAAGTAAAGAACTACATGATGCGCCTTAAGACCAAACACAGTGTATTCCCCCATTAGAAAGAGACGCCGACAAATGTAAACCCCGACATTCGGCCCCTCGACTTCAAATTTGAAACATCTTTTGATTCTTTCCCCGTTTTTTCTTCTTCTTCTCTCTCTCTCTTTTACTTTATTTATTATCAATACTTAATTTGAAAGAATGGTCAAGCCTCTCTCTGCTCGTGAAGCCTTTGAATTGCACAAATCTGCGGTGACTAGGGACTTTGTGATGAAGCCTCGTCTTGGTAAGAGCTTTTATGAAAAGAAAAAAAAAAAGATGGACCATCTCCTTTTATAAATTGTGTTTCAAAAAGTATTGAAAAGAATACTGACACCCTCTACTTTATGTTATTGTTATGATAGATTACCGTACAGTGACTGGTGTGAATGGTCCTTTGGTCATTCTTGATAACGTCAAGGTAAACTAAAAAAAAAAAAAAAAAAAAAAAAAAAAAAAAAAAAAAAAAAAAAAAAAAAAAAAAAAAAAAAAAGAACATTGTGAAGGTAGGCGTGATGATTAACTGCCACTTTTTGGTATTCATGATAGTTCCCCAAATTCTCTGAAATCGTTGACTTGACTCTTCCTGATGGCTCTGTCCGTGCTGGTCAAGTACTCGAAGTCCAAGGAAGCAAAGCGGTGGTCCAGGTAAAATAAAAAAAAGATAGATAGAATGTACATACATTGATCAAATAAAAACTAACTCGCTTTTCATGTCACCAAGGTCTTTGAAGGTACTTCTGGAATCGATGCCAAGAAAACTCATGTCAAGTTTACCGGTAGCACTTTACAAATTCCTGTGTCTGAAGATATGTTGGGACGTGTCTTCAACGGGTCAGGAAAACCTATCGACAAGGGACCCAAAGTGTTTGCTGATGATTACTTGGATGTCAATGGCTCACCGATCAATCCTTTCTCTCGTATTTACCCTGAAGAAATGATTCAAACTGGTATTTCTGCTATTGATACCATGAACTCTATTGCTCGTGGTCAAAAGATTCCCATCTTCTCAGCTGCTGGTTTGCCTCATAATGAAGTAAGTTGGTGACCATCTTTTATGCACTGTACTAAACATTTATCTCTTTTAGATTGCTGCTCAAATCTGTCGTCAAGCTGGTCTGGTGCAAAAACTCGCTCCTACTAAAGATGTCCATGATGGTCATGAAGACAACTTTTCAATCGTGTTTGGTGCTATGGGTGTCAATATGGAAACTGCTCGCTTTTTCAAGCAAGACTTTGAAGAAAATGGCTCGATGGAACGTGTCACTCTCTTTTTGAATTTGGCCAATGACCCTACGTAAGTATGAACTATGGGAATATAATGTTGACATGTTTTACTAAATGGGAGATTTATACTTGATAACATAGGATCGAACGTATCATTACTCCTCGTTTGGCTTTGACTACTGCTGAATACTATGCTTATCAATTGGAAAAACACGTGTTGGTTATCTTGACTGACATGAGTTCCTATGCTGATGCTCTTCGTGAAGTCTCTGCTGCTCGTGAAGAAGTACCTGGTCGTCGTGGTTATCCTGGTTATATGTATACCGATTTGTCTACTATTTATGAACGAGCTGGTCGTGTCGAAGGCCGTAATGGTTCCATCACTCAAATTCCCATTTTAACTATGCCTAACGATGGTAAGAACAAAACGAAACTAATATGGATGACTCGACTCTTGACATTTTTTTCCCCCACCTACTTTGTAGATATCACTCACCCTATTCCCGATTTGACTGGGTATATTACTGAAGGTCAAATCTTTGTTGATCGTCAACTTTACAATCGTCAAATCTACCCTCCTATCAACGTATTGCCATCTCTCTCTCGTCTGATGAAATCTGCTATTGGTGAAGGCATGACTCGAAAGGATCACGGTGATGTATCTAATCAATTGGTAAGCTGAAAAAAAAAAGTGGTGATCCTTGATTCTATCTAACTTTTATATGTGTTACTTAGTATGCCAAATATGCTATTGGTCGTGATGCTGCTGCTATGAAGGCCGTGGTGGGTGAAGAAGCCTTGAATCAAGAAGACAAACTATCATTGGAATTTTTGGAAAAGTTTGAAAAGACTTTTATTGCTCAAGGACCTTATGAATCTCGTACCATCTATGACTCCTTGGATTTGGCATGGTCTTTACTTCGTATCTTCCCTAAAGAACTCTTGAACCGTATTCCTCAAAATGTGCTGGCCGAATACTACCAACGTGACCGCAGCAAGTCGAAACAACGATCCAAGGGTGTCTTTGATACCATTGAAGTAGAAGTGGATGAAGACGAAGAAGTTTAGATTAGCTCTTGTTAGGACTCTTTATCCCCTCCCTTTATTTTATCACCCACTTTTTACCACTTGATTCTTCCCCTCTTCTCTCTATTTGTTTGTTTTATTATCATCAATAAAATTCGGAATGAATAATCTTATGTATCATTATGGGTCCTTTATATGTAGACTTTGCATAATGTTGGAAAAGAAATAGACGGGGTTTAAAACTCCAATCCCATGCAAAACTTAGGGGGGAGAGGATTTAATTCTCCCTTTCTCTTCCTCTTTCCAACTTTATTTTTTTAGAATCCACATCTTCTAATGACCAAATGTGCTTGGGCAACAACATTGGTTGGCGGTGAAGGCTACTTGAAAGGGATCATCACCATACAATACGTCCTTCAACATGTTGTCAATAGTGCCTACCCCTTACTCGTCCTGCACACGTCGGACATTCCCTCCTCCATCATCAACTTGCTCACCTCTATTGGATGTCATGTTCGATTAATACAAGCGATTCACTTGGATATGGTATATTCTCAAGAGCGGTTTCGAGACACTTGGACCAAACTCGTGGCGTGGGATCAAGTGGACTATGATCGGTTGGTACTGATAGATGCCGATATGTTACCTTTACGCAACATGGATATCTTGATGACGTTGAAACAACCATTGGATTGGATTGCTGCCTGTCCTGCTTGTACATGTAATCCTCAACAGATGAAAGATTATCCGGATAATTGGTAAGGAGGGCGTTTTCTATTTGTTACACACACACACACACATCTAAACTTCTTTACCAGGACTCCCAACTACTGTGCATATACGTATACCGATGGTGGAGCCGCGGCAATAACAACCGATGATTATCAAACAAGATTCCAACAATCCACACAACATCTTCATTACTTTAATAGTGGCCTGGTGGTATTGACACCTCACCGTGCCACGTTTGAAAGCATGGTCCATCGGTTAACGACAAGTTCCAGCGCCAGTCTCAGCCAATACACCTTTCCTGATCAAGACTTTTTGAATGCCGAATTCGATCAACGGTGGACGGTCTTGCCTTATCTCTTTAACGCCCTCAAACCAATGGTGTTTGGTCATGCTTCCATGTGGGATATCAACAAGATTTATAACTTGCATTATATTTTAACCAAGCCATGGCAGGTTGATTGGAAGGATACCACCAAGGAACATGCCGACTATTATCCCTTGTATCGGTTATGGACGGATGCTTTTGATAAGGCTTTGGAACATTTTGGGATCAAGGGGGAATTAAATAGTATTATACTTGGTAAATAATGGTCTTTTTATTATATATATGTACTAGTTTTATTAATTAAATAAAAGCAACAATAAAATAAAAGTAGTTGAAAGAAATGATCAAAAGCAATTATACATACGAAAAGAAATCAAACAGTCAATTAGTACTGTGATCAGCCCCTTTTGTCACTGGAAATGATACAACTTGCCGCCAAAGTGCATTATGTGTGGGTTGCCATACCTTCCTATATTGGGGGTGAAGGAAGGAGGGCGGAAAGGATGAAGGGAAAAAAAAAGTTGTCAATCAGTGTTGGGAAATGATAGTGTGTGAAAATTGATGGTAAACCAATCATTCAAACAATGGATAAGAATGTCTCAAAGATAGGAGGTAGTCAGTCAGTGATGGAGAAATCAAATCAGTAAAAATCAAATGATACGAAAAGATGGGGTCTTTATTAGACGTCAAATGGTTATGGCGATGACTTTTACCTGCCATGAAACCCACTTCGAGTTCAAACCCCGTTTTACCTTGATTCCTTACTAAGATTTTGGATGGGCTCTCCTCGCTCCATTGTTAAAGGATGCTAATGATTAAAGTGGTGATATGAATACTATAACCCATTTCCAATATACTTTACCACAAAATTCAAGCGCCAAGATCCTTATGTCAGCCTGTCCACGCTTGTAATGAGTTTTACCTGTCCTTTGCAAGAAAAAAGGACAAGACAGAAGCAAAAAAATATTTTCAAATCCCGCCAGTCCCTAGTCAGAGTTGGAAGGAGCTTCACCGCTCCACTGTCAATGGATGCTAATGATTAAAGTGGCCATGTGGACACTATAACCCATTTCCAACATACTTTACCGCAAAGTCAAGTACCGAAGTCCTTGTGCTGGTATGTTTAGACTTGCAATGACTTTTACCTTTTCTTTGCGACAAAGATATTTTTTTCCATGTGGACGAAAGAAAGCTTCATTTTCAAACGCCGAATACCAACATACAGTGCGCCTGCATGATCATGGAGGGGAGGTGTTGTCAGTCGAGATTTTGTTACTCGTTATAGAGTCCAAATTTATAGTCCCTCTCCATCCAACTTCTCCCCGTTCCCCCCCCCCCTCTCCATTCCATTTCTATTACACATTGTTGCGCAAAAGCGGGATTTCACAGTTTAATGAAGTTTGAGATGTCCGTACGATTTGGCGTTTAAAAACAACAGGATTTTATTTATATAGAACAGTGTTTTGTTGTACTGTAACTGTACTATTATATTTTAAATCAATAGTTATGATATAGTCTACGTTTCATATCCCATGCTCCCTTTGGCCAAATGGTCGGCACCCTTCGGGTGCTGCCTGCGGCGCAAATTTGTCGATACGTTTACGTTTAGGTGTAGAATTACAACACAACTTTTTGATGGGGTCAAGGGGCCGCTCCAATCAGCAGACAACATCGGCGTTAAAAAAAAGAAAAAGATTTGTTCCATGAATGTTTATAAGAGATTTTTAATGAGAGATACCTAATAAAAAAATGTCATCGAGTTATAACTGATGGTGGGATAACAGAGATACAATGGGGGGGTTATTCTATTGGATATACATAATGCAGTCGATTTTATTTTTAAAAAAAGGGGGTTTAATGAAGTGATGATGTGGAGGGGAAGGGTTGTTATTGTTAAATGATAAAGTAGTATGTAAAACAAGATGATATTATAGTATTAATGATGACATGTAAACTAATCAATAAATCTAAGCCTTGTCGTGTTTGACTAAATAAGAGAGTAAGTCCACCTTGGTCACTACATGTTTGACCTTCAAAGCATCGTCGGCCTTTTCAGTCACAAGCGCACTAGAGTTGGTTTCAAAGAATCGGGTCAATTTGTCCAAAGGAGTATCGACAGTGATTTCTTCAAAGTGTTTGGTACCATTGACAAACTTGAACATGACTTGAGAGACAGGAGTAGAAGGTTTTGCTTTACCAGAAGCCATACGAGATAAAATGTTACCCAAGGTCACCAAACCACGAAGACGATGATGAGGACCGGCAGTTACAGGTAATTGATCGAATCCATTTTGTTCCATAGTTTCAATAGCTTCACGGCAAGTGGTCTATATTAAAAAAAAAAAAAAAAAAAAAAAAAAAAAAAAAAAAAAAAAAAAACACAATAGACATTAGTCTTCCCCCTTTTTTTGTTTTGTTTATCTTGTACTTACTTCACCATCTACACTGACAGCTTGAGCCAGACCCAAATTACGGACAGTAGCACCACCATATTCAGCTTCGGCCTTCTTTTCAAAGCTTTGAGCTTCAAACTTTTCATCAGTGAATCCCTTGCTTCGCATCCAATCGTCATTCAAGAATTTGGTCATGTAGTTACGGACAGAGTCGGGCAAGATTACCACACAGCGTTGACCTTCCTTGAGTTCCTTGGCGGCTTGACAGGCAGCATACATGGAAGTACCAGAAGAACCACCACAGAGTAAACCTTCTTCACGGATCAGACGACGAGACATTAACAAGGAAGGTTTATCTTCAGACTTGATCCATTGATCCACAAGGCTGCGTTGCAATACATCGGGAATAAAGTCATAACCAATACCTTCTACTTGATAAGAACCACCTTCAGTATTAAGAGATTCAGGTTGAGCAAGGATAGAGCCAATAGGATCGACACCAACGATCTGCAAAAGACAGAGAGAGAGTAAATATGATATCATCACCCCCTTTTCTTTCTTTCTTCCTTACCTTGCAAGTAGGACACTTTTCCTTGATCTTGGCAGCCAACCCAGTAATAGTACCACCAGTACCAGCACCAGCAACAAGCATATCCAATTTACCATCACAAGCAGCCAAAATTTCTTCAGCTGTGGTATCATAATGAGCAATGGGGTTATAAGGGTTACCATATTGATCCAAAATCACCGCATTGGGAATTTCATCACGTAACTTTTTGGCAATGGAGATATGGCTTTCAGGAGCATCCCAAGCAGCTAGTATAATATATATATAAACCCTCCAGTAAGTAAATAATAAAAAGACCATCTCTTTGCCTATTTCTTACCTTCAGTGGGAGTACGGATGATTTCAGCTCCAAGAGCCTTCAACACGTCTACCTTTTCTTGAGACATTTTTTCAGGTAAAGTAATAATGACACGATAACCCTTGACAGCAGCAGCCAGAGCCAAACCAATACCTAAAAAAAAAGCAAGTGAGTATGTTTTCCATTGTTTTCCACCCTGTTTCTTACCTGTGTTACCAGAAGTGGGTTCAATAATGGTGCTTACACCAGGAGTAATGACACCGGCATCTTCGGCTTCTTGAATCATACGCACAGCAATACGATCCTTTACAGACCCACCAGCATTAAAGAATTCACACTTGGCCACTATCAAAAAAAAAAAAAAAAAGCAGGAGTCAGTTAAACGCCCAAAAGATAACAATCCCTTCCGTCACTTACAAAGTTCACATTTTAAACCTTCTTCTTTGGCAATCTTGTTGATACGGACAAGAGGAGTACGACCCACGTTTTCCAAAATGGTGTTGAAGATCTTGGGGTGAGGAGTCCTATATAAAAGTGTCTTATCATTAGTATGCTCCTCCCCCGTACCCTATTTTTATTATGTTTTCTTTTATTAAACTTACACTTGGACATGGTTGAATTGTTCAAAACCGTGGTTGACCATATTTATATAAAAGGGTAATGTGTGAGTGATGAAAAAGTGATGTAAAAGAGAAAGAGAAAGGTACAATGGGGGGGGGGGGAAATCAACTTTACCTTTATGTGAGAAAAAAAAAAATCGGGGAATGAAAATTTTTTCCACGGTCATCTTCAAGGATTTGACATCCCGATCCGGTACCATCGGCCGAGAATCAAGTGCATAGATTAAAGAAAATGACATAGTATGATGATGAAGGATAACTTTTATTGGAGTTGCAAAGTCTACCCACATGAGTGGTTGTTTATTCGATGCTTAGTATATGTCTTGAAGAACCCTCCTTCTGTCAATTCCATCCGTATAGATTCCTTGGCTTGGTTACACAAATATTTAATGATCATGAACAATACTCAGTTTGAAAAAGAGTGAATCGAATCATGCTGCCAACGCGAAGTACGTTCTCTCCCCTCTTCTTTGATTCATACCTACTTTTGATTCGCCTCTAGTAACTGAATCTTACTGATGAATAATGACTCGAGTCCAAACGAATTAGGTGTAGGTTAGATTAGTAGGATACAGAGAAGATGGCGATGTGATCGTTGTTTTAAAAGACCCACATTATGCGATCTGCTGTTTTTCATGATCATTATTAGACCACGTTTTTGTTTTGATGACATTGTGAAAGGGGGAGGGAAGCTTCTCTGATAAAGGTGTCGACTGAGCGGGGTTTCAATCTCAAACACCGCCGACAAGGCTCACCCAAAAAGAAAAGAAAGAGAAATGTTTTCTTTTCTTTCCTTCTTCACCAACCATGTTAAAACCACGTCCATGGAGTCGTTATGCCTTGGGATTACAACTTAAAATCACTTGCACACGTACTCAACGTTGTCTTCCAACACTACCTCAACGTATTCCAGTCCAACAACGCCAACGATGCTTCCACAACACTGCTATCAAACACGATCAACACTTGCAAGGCTACAAAGACACGGATCGTTATCATGGTAAGTAAATCAAAACCAATGTTGTACAGACTGAAACTGATTCATCTTTTTGTTACCCTTGACTAGGCAAATACCCCAATCGAACACACATGTGTGGTGATTTACGACCTGGCGACCAGGACAAACAAGTAGTCCTGTGTGGATGGGCACAGCCTTCAAGGTAACCTAACTATATATACATATATACAATGCCAATCTTTTTGTTTGATAGATCACTATCTCAAGATCTGGTGTTCCTCCCGATACGAGATGCGTCAGGCACTACACAACTTGTCTATCGAGCCGAACATTGTCCTCAACATATCAAAACTACCATTCAAAAACTATCAACGGAAAGTGTGGTCTGTGTCCAAGGTGTCGTTCGTGCACGCCCAGAAGGTACTGTCAATGCACAATTACCTACCGGTGGTATCGAGGTGGAAATCCAACACATCTATTGTCTTAATCCTGCTTCTCCACACCTTCCCTTTTGGCCATCTCAAGCTCAATTGGTAATAAAAAAAAAAAAAAAAAAAAAAAAAAAAAAAAAAAAAAAAAAAAAAAAAAAAGACTTACACCCTTTTTTACTATTAGCCCAATGAAGAAATGCGACTCAAGTATAGATACCTTGATCTTCGACGACCCACACTTCAAAACAATCTACGACTTCGATCACTGACCGCTAATACGATCCGACAATACCTAATTGATCAACATGGATTTACGGAAATCGAAACCCCCACTCTGTTTAAATCCACACCCGAAGGTGCTCGTGAATTCGTAGTGCCTACACGTAAACCTGGTCTCTTTTACGCCTTGCCTCAGAGTCCTCAACAACACAAACAGATGCTCATGGCCGCGGGATTCGATCGGTATTTCCAAATCGCACGTTGTTTCCGGGATGAAGATTTGCGTGCGGATCGTCAACCTGAATTCACTCAGATCGATTTGGAAATGAGTTTTGTCTCGGTGGAACAAGTCCAGCAAGTCATCGAAGGTATGGTGGCTGCTATTTGGTCAAAGGCGTTAGGAATCCAACTCACAAAGGCGTCGTTTCCTCATATGACTTATCACGATGCCATGTCCAAGGTAAAATAAAAAAAAAAAAGGAGGTGGGTGTTATGTATGATATAGTATTAATGCTTCTTCTTTTATTAGTATGGCTCGGATAAACCTGATCTTAGGTTTGATATGCAGGTAAAGGAGACAAAAAAGAAACATGGACGCATGATATCTGATTTTTATGCATTGTAGATTCAAGATATGACGCGGTGTTTGAAAAAAGACAATGAAGCCAAGTTGGATTGTTTGGTTATTAAACAAGGGGCTTCTCAATTGACAGGGGGTGATTTAAAGACGGTGATAAAGGAACTGGAACTGACGGAGGCTGAACAGCATGACTTTGGATTCGTCAAGGTGAACGAAAACAACTTGTTACAATGGCAACACAAATGCGGTGGTGGGTTACGACAAGGCATGGATACATTATCACCAGATGAACAACAGCGCATGAATAGGGAACTAAATATTGAACAAGGGGATATTGTGTTTGTACATCAACGACCTGATTATCTATATGTAAGTACACACTTGATCATCTTCTTCTTTTGCTCAGTTGACCAACTAACATTATTATAATAATAGGGTGGGAATACATTGATGGGAAAAACTCGATTACAATTGGCCAATCATTTACAACGAAAAGGACACTTGACATTGGATACAGCAGCATATAAATTTGTATGGATCGAATCATTCCCTCTCTTTACTCCCGACGAACAAGGTATACGAACATGGCAGGCCACTCATCATCCATTCACAGCGCCTTTTGATCAAGATATTCCTCTACTCGGGACGGATCCTGCTAAAGTACGTGGGCAACACTATGATCTGGTATTGAATGGAATGGAAATTGGTGGTGGTTCTATTCGAATCCATTCTCCAGTCATGCAAACTTTTATCTTTGACAAGGTGTTACAGGTAAATTGAAAGAAACTATAAATAAGGTTTTTCAATACATCATCACTTATCCCCTCCCCCTTTTCTACCTATACAATAGCTGGAAAAACATGAATATGAACGATTCGATCATCTTGTGGATGCTTTGGGTGGTGGTTGTCCTCCTCACGGTGGTATTGCTCTAGGGTTTGATCGTTTGATGGCTATTCTGTGTCAATCAAGCTCAATTCGTGATGTGATAGCTTTCCCCAAGGCGGCAGGTGGTAAAGACTTTGTCGTGGATAGTCCATCTCAAGTGACTCCTTCTCAACTTAAAGAATATGGCTTGAAGGTGGAATCCTCATAATATATTAAAATAAATAGAAGGTAATTTAACCACCGACTCCCCTTCCTCTCTCTCTCTCTCTCCCCCTTTGCATTAGTGAACCATCATTTACATACACTTGACCTCTACTTCAAATTTTTACTAGATGCCTTTAGGTGGTTTAGAATAATAAACATACTCTAAAAATAAAATAAAATGCTTATTGTGATGTTATCCAGGTAGCTGATAGTCTGTGTAACCGAGATGCAGTGGGGCGGTACTCATCTTGGCTTTTTATTTTGCGTAGCCAAGAATTCTTTTTTTTTTGCGTTTCTTTCTCTTCTCCATTCCTTTTTTTTTTTTTTTTTCGCAACATCCATATCATTATGGTCCACTTTACCACTAGTAATTTGACAACCAATATCTTCCTTCTTGTTACCAGCATACTAGCCTTTGTAAGTATTGACCCCCCTTTTTTATGAAAATACAAGCCCACTAATTTAAACTCACTCTACCTCTCTCTCTTTTTTTTCTTAGGCAGCTTGGGTGATCGCCTTTGCTGGGTTAATTGCACTCCGCGTAACAGGTGGAAGTTGGTGGATTATGATATTCGAACTCTTACTGGTTGTTGGTGTTATTCTACTCATCTTGACTGGTACCTTCCTTGAATATCGACTTGTGGTAAGAAGGAGGTTAGGCGGGGATGAAACAAACAGGGTGGCTGTGTCTAACCTTCTCTTTAATGGTGTTACACCATAACATATTGATCCTCTCTTTAATAGATACTCACTTTCCTTGCTGTCAGTGTGTCTTATTTGACAAGTGAAATTGGTGGTGCTATTGCTTTAACTGGTTATTACTACCATGGTGCTGCGGGTGCTTATGCTGCTGGGTACATCATCTTGGTTATCGTTCACGTAAGTATAGATATATACTTACTGATTATGATCTGATATATATTTATATATATATATAGTTTATTTGGATCTTTGTGTTTGGTAGTGAACCCCATTCCTACTTTGGTAAGTTTGGTCAACAAAGTTATAACAGTGTACAACAACATCCTTCTGCTGGTGCTGCCCTTGGTGCTGGTGCTGCAGGTGCCGCTGTGACTCAGTCAACGAACAACATCAATGCACCTAACGAAACGATCCAAGATAAGACGGCTTTTGATGAAGGTACACCTGCTGATGCTACAGCTGCTACTACTCAACAATCACCTGTTACGAACGATGCTCCTGTTTCTGAAATAATCTATACTGAACGTGTGGAAGCTCTTCATGATTGTAAGTTAATTATCTAACTACTGGGTGGGCTTCATTATGCTAATCTCTTTACTTTTTATTTTTTATTTTTATTGTAGATCATGCGAATCCCGAAGATCCTTCGGAACTAAGCTTTGAACGTGGTGATATATTGGAAATTCAAGATCGCCGTGGTAACTGGTGGCAAGCACGCAAGGCTGATGGATCCACTGGTATCATTCCTTCCAACTACTTTGCTTAGAATCCCCCCCCCTTACATTCTCTACCTTTTTTTTTATCATCTAGTTATATTTTATTTGTATTTGTTGTCTTCTCCTACTCTACTTAATACTTTATATATTTATTCGTTATCCTTGCATTCCTGCAATACCCTACCCTTTATGTTTTATCCCCATTTATATCATTATTACTCTTTTTTACCCAACAAAATAAAAAAACTATGGTGAATCGAATGACGATGATTCTCCTTACCACGTGACAATGGACTTTTGGTAACAATGGATGATGGTAATCTGTCAGTTCACTTGATGATGATCTCCTTTTTGGATCATTCCTACACTTCCTCCTATCCCCGAGAAGTGTTTCCATTGATACCTTCTATAGATAACCCCCAATATGTAATAATAAAAGAAGGTCCATAAAGATTGTTTTTTTAATTATGTTTATTATAATGTGTGTATTTGTATGTATATATTAACTAGAGGTAATAGAAGAAGGGGGGACGTGTGTATATACAAATGGTATGGAGGGTGATACTATTAAGAGAGAAGCATGAAATCAATTCACGAATCAGATAATGAGATTACTAGGCAAAATAGTAATAATGTTAAATAATAATAAGAATAATAAGAATAATACAAAAGGGAGAAGGGATTAATAAGCCAAGGAAGTATGTCGTCTATTGTCGTTGCCATTGTTGTCATTGCCCTTTAGATCTTGATCGTCCAATTCCGGGAAAGACACATATGTCTTTTCAAACAAAGAGAGGTTGGCATTCATATCGTGTTGTAGTGTTAAAAGGTCCTGTGAAGACGATCTTGTTGAGGAAGGTGGTGTGAATGGGTGGAGAATAGAATCGAGCATTTGATTCAAAAACACCCGGAAGGTTGAAGAAGTCGAGGCCGTAGAGCAAGTCGAGTTGGTGGAAGAAGAGGAAGACTTGATAAGAGGCATGTCGTCTATTATTGAAGAAAAGAAGAAGAAAAAAAAAAAAAAAAAAAGAGAGAGAAGAACGGGGAAAATAAAAAAAAATCAATTAATAATTTTGGCTTATGAATGTCGGGGTTTTTTCTCAACATGTGTGTGGGGGGATCCGTGAACTCTTAAGCTCCACTTTGCTTTCCCTTTTAAATAGGTACCACAGTGACACAGTAGGATATGACCCAGGCCAGACTATTTTGAATTCCCGCTGCTCAATGAAAAGGAGTAAAGGTGAAAACCACACTAAAAAGTAGTTGACTCATCGGGGCCCTCATGGGGGAGGGTCGCCAACACATGTTTGGTCGGGAGACAGAGTGTTGATCACAAAAACCCTATGATGTCAATCAGGAAAAGGTTGACTCGACTGTGATTATCATATGCTGTCTTGCCCTTTTGAAAAGGTCTATAGGGAATGAGTCCATCGGTCTGGTCCCTTTCCTGGCGGCGATTGAATATGTCATTTACTTTGCATGAACGCGCGATTTGATCGAAATGAAATGTTTATTTTTACACCCAAAAACCCTCATGTTAATAAACTCATAAACTCGATAGTGATACTAATTGCCGTATTCGTGAATCATTGATATTGAAATCAAAAACTGATCTAATCATGCGAGATATATCATTCATGCAAGTAAAAACGAGCTAGAATCTCACTTGAACGAACACCTGCTCATATTTCGCCATTAGACAGATTGACTTGAGAAAAGAAGAGAAAAAAAAAAGACTGCCGAGAATTTAAAAAACAACAATAAGACCAAGCATAGATAAGAACCTAAGGTATTCTACACTGGTTTAACCTAAACATTAGCTTGGTTTCAAGTATAGTGCACGGATGTTTGTCATGATACTATGATATATAGAGGTACCTCATTGATTTCACGCCATAGGAGTCGAGGATTCAAATCATGCAAAAAAACGTTTAAACGCCGATAAAACGTGGCCCCTCTCAGAACCACCTTTTCCCTATTAAAACAATAGACCACTAAACAAACCATTATCATTTGATCAGTACCTAAAGATGGGCTATGATGCATAGGTGATATCTACCGCATGTATTAGAATTGAAAAAAAGCCAGTTTAATTCTCAGTGGAGTGATGACCGGTTGATTCATCCTTTTTGGAAATAGCCCAGATAGTTCACAGAGTTTAAGTGCCTCGGGAAACAATACCATTGTTAAAACCTTGGAGATGAAAACAATATATCATATGGTAGCAAGAGAAGACTCTAGTCACTCATGTATTTGGTGAGATCAAGTATGCTTTGGAAGGCATTATTCAAGAATGGCACTCTTGATTGGTCTATTTCGAGGCGGGGGTTTAATTTTCCTTTTTTCACTATCCGGGGTGTTTTATTGGCATTCTGCGCCTTTCTTTCACATTCCTTTTTTTTTTTTTAATTCGATTCAACAATGGCAGACAATAGTTATCTTTCCATGCTCAACAATCCTGTTATCAATCCACCAAAAAAACAACAACAACAACGTACCACTCAACATATAGCAGCCCAATCAACAACACCTTTGTTTCCTGCCGCCCAACAGTGTTACGAGACGCTCCAAACCAGTGCCAAAGATCTCTACTTGATATCCGAAACCGATGCACCTTGGAATCCAGTAGCTGTCTCGTGGTCCTCCAGTCAGTTACCTAGTGGACAACAAGAATTAGAACATGCCGGTCTATTGATACGAAATACTCAATTGGAGCAATACAGCAATAGGGATCAAGATGGCGGGTGCCGAATAGAATCGGTCAATGACTTTATCAACAAACAAAGCAACAACAAGGACCAGTATGCCAAGCTATTACAACAAATAAAGTCGTCATTTGCCCAAGCCAAGGTCTATTTTATTGGGGACCGGGTCATCACGGTGCTTGTCTTGGGTTTGGTGGAAAGTGACGACGGACAAAAGGCTTTGGTAGGATTACAAAGTGAACTGGTGCAAACTTGATTTGGATCTATTAATTAGTATAGTATGTTTGTTAATACATGGGTGATAATGGATGGATATAAACTTGACATGTATGTTATTATTATTACTGGTATCTTAATAAAACACAGCACAAACTATCTCTCTCTCTCTCTAGGGGTAGTTGTGAATGTATACTTTTTAATTGTCTCTTTTGTGTACGGGGGTTGTATGATTTGTATGTAGATGGGGGATTGTATCATCGTAATAAAGACAGGGCTTATAACCCCACTATCATGCCTCAAGTTGTATTGAAACCAGTGTGTATATTGTATCAAGAAAGCATTGCTTTTGACAAAGGGAGCTTGAATGATCACTTGTTTCTTGTTGAATCTCTAGATTTTATCCCAGTGTATTCATAATGAGAAATCCTGGATTCATGCACCCACATTTCTAAATCCCGCCCGCTTTCAACTTTTGCCCAGACCTCAAGTATAGTTTGAGACATCTCTGTCGAGCTTGTAGATGATAAACCAACAAACGGATAAAACAGGGTATTAATGTATACATGATAGTTAGCTTTATTAATTGTTAAACACTTTAATACTATTAGAATTGTCTATACTATCAAATAAAAATCTATCACTACAGTCACTGGAGAAATCAAGATTCCCAAGCACACCATTCAAGGACAGTATTCGCAATGGAAGAATCATTCACTAGCCTCATACTGCCTGTCGTTTGTTGATTATGTTGGATGAGTTGAATAGAGTCGGCGTAGTCGTCCAAGCTCAATCCACCTACTATCGTTTCCCAACTTAATATCTACAGGATATAAATCAAAAAGAGAGATTAAATAAACACATACAGAGCAACTTTCAATTTATTCCCCAACTTCATTCCTATTACCTGTATATCTTGCTTCGTTTATATATTTGCCAAGAAGAAGGTCAGGTTCCACAGTACCATTTTATGAATGATAAACTGTATTGTCAGTGGGTGAGTGTAAGAGTCCTTTGAAATATCCCACCCGCTGTATCGTCAGTGTACAGTCCAGGACACAAGGGAGTTACTATATCGTCAATTCCGCCTAAATATACAGGGAGAGAAAGGGAAGAAGAAAAAAGTATCAGTATGAAAGACTTGATGAGAAGGTTGAACCATAAGCAGAATGGACCTAATCTACATTACCACCCAGTTCTTTTTCTTTTTCATGTTCTTACCTTTTCCCCAGTTGTTGTATCACCACCATAAAAGTGACTAGTTAAGAATAAAGATGAGCCCATCAAGGCCACTTTTCCCATAAAGTGTGTCGCCATCAATAAGAAAGTCAAACAATCAAGACAGTGCTTTCGTCATCACTGAAACATTAAAACATAAAAATTATGAGACCATTAGTTAATGATATACTTGATCATGGACATTACCAGTTCAACTTTACAAGATAAGACAAGGCACCAAAAGAGCTAGAAGACATTAACACAGCCAAGTAAAGAGTAAAAGCCGTTTTGCTTTGATTGTCAGGAATAAAAGAGGGAAGAGAAGGACAAATAAAAAAAAAAGACACCGCCGACCCTTTTTCAGATTTCAAGGCGGAATTTAAATATGTATATGCAGGGACAAAGACGATGATTTATAGAATGCATTTATTTATTGGTACTGAATTGAGAAAAAATGATAAAGATAAAGGTACAGATAAAAAATAAAAAATAAAAAGAAGGGTATAGATAAAGATGCAGATAAAGATACAGAAAAAAGGTAAAAATAAAAAGAAGGGTATAGATAAAGATACAGATAAAGATACAGAAAAAAGGTAAAAATAAAAAGAAGAGTACAGAAGTGGGATAAAATATAAGAGGAGTCAATGTGGATATGTACAAGCGGAATAGAGAGGAAGAGGATGACATGACAAAGGGGGTCACCGACAGAAACACCAAGATATCATAGAGAAGACCGCGGCTTTGACCATACCAAGCAACCTGAAGGACCAGGACATCTACCCCCCAATCTAGTAGATCAAGAGATCCACCTTACCAATCGCCTACGACCTTCCCACTTTAATCTAATCTCCAAACCCTCTTCCAATGTCCACGATCCTACACTTCCTGTTATTGTTATTTCCTTGTCCCATCCAGTCCTCGGTATGACTTCCCGTCCCCATACCACCATTCAACCTATATACAAGGATGGCGCTGCATTTTTTTTTTTTTCATGATGCTTGTCTTCCTTGATAAAATTGGCATCCGATAAAGTAACAAGTGAATTCATCCATTCCATTGAGATAGACTATTTCTCCCCTCCCCCTCCTCATTACATATAGAGGAGGAGAGGAAGATAGAAATAAAAAGAGATTGGTGAGTTTCATAGTCTGTATTTATAATGTATTCAATTTAACTTACCAAAGTAGAAAGTCCTTTCCCATTGTATATGTCATTGTTGTATCTTGAGAGATATCTAGACATTTTAAATCTTGCATGACCGAGACCGTCGAATTCAAACACCGCCAAACATCAAGGAGATCACCGCCAAAGGAAGGAATGAATTCACAAGTTACTTTACCTGACATAATCAACTATAAAAAAAAACAATTTTATCAAGTCCAACCTTAATCCAATAGGAAGACAAGCACCATAGAAAAAAAATGCAGCGCCATCCTTGTATATAGGTTGAATGGTGTCATGGGGACGGGAAGTCATACCGAGGACTGGATGGGACAAGGAAATAACAATAACAGGAAGTGTAGGATCGTGGACATTGGAAGAGGGTTTGAAGATTAGACCAAAATGAGAAGGAGGTAAACGATCGGTAAGACATCACTCCATCACTACCGCCATGGTGCGAGTAGAGAAGTCCAGCAGGTGTTGGCAGGTTGCAGCACGGAACAGCCAACCTAGCCACAGGTCATCTATGGAAAGGAAAGGAAAAAAGAATTAGTATTCGTTCACAATGACATCAAGTAATGCATCCCCCCCCTCCACAGATTTACCTTCAGTAACACACCTGCGGCCCATTCCATCTGGCCCCGCACCACTTCTCCTTGGTGGCCCACCTGGGCAATTTCCTGTGCCACCTGATCGTGCTGGTGGAGGAGGAGTTGGTCACTGTGACCAAAATGATCGAGAAGCTGTTGGTGTTGTTGGTGTATTTGTTGTTGTTGTTGATGGAGTTGGTGATGTTGATGATCAAGATGATGTAGCTGAAGAGAAAGTTGCTGTTGAATTACAGCAATTTCTTGCTTTTGCCGATTCAATTGGCGTTGTTGCCTTTGTTGATGTTGTTGTTGATGGCGCATGGCCCGATGGGCAGGGGCATCCTTCGCCAGGTGGCGTTGAGCTTGCCGTTGTTGTTGATGATGATGATGGAGATGTTGTTGTTGATGGAGATGGTGTTGTTGTTGAGCCAACTGTTCTTGTTGCTTGGCCAGCTGTTGTTGTTGTTGAGCCACTTGTTGTTGAGCTTGTTCCTTGAGTTCCTTGATCTCTTTTAACCGAGCTTCGGATGACAACCTAAGACACAGCTGATGATATTCAGCCTGTTTCTTCAACTCTTGATTGTGTTGTTCCTTGAGTTGTTGTAGTTGTTGTTGATCATCTTGGACATGTTGTCCTTTATGTTGAAGCGCTTTGATTTGCTGTTCTTGTTGTTTATTGATGACTTTTAGCCGGTGAATTTCACCGTCTCGTGAAATAAGTTCCTTCTTGAGCAGTTCCACCAGTTTTATAAGATGATGTTCAGTAGGCATGGGAGCAGTAGGCATGGAAGCAGTGGTCATAGTAGTATTCAGGTTATGGAGTAAGAGCTGAGATAAGTAAAGAGAAGAGAAAAAACAACAAAAAAGAAAAAATCTCGCGTTTTTACCCACTCTTTTTTTTTCAAACCACCGACTGATCCGCTGATCACTCTTTTGGAATGTTGAAAAACAAAGTGACACTGACGGGACCAAACATGGTACGATTGTAAAAAAGGGAATTCTGACGAGTTTGATTCATTAGTCTGAAACTCTTTCATGGATTTCCCCCGACAAGTTTCAAGTTTATGCAAGGTCCCAGTCCAGAGCGGGTTTTACATCCCCCCTCTCCCTTTTTCAACATACTTTCAACAATATGATCTTGACACATTCAACTTTGGTGATTCAATGTATATATAAACACAAATAGATTTTTCTTTTGTAGCTTTGGATTACACAAGATAAGGAAAAAAAAAAAAAAAGATAATAAAGAAGAGGAAAGAAAGGAAACCTGCAAGTCATGCAAAATTTAAATGCCGACAGATATGGGAACTTGATTTTTCCCTTCACTAACCACTTTTATGTGTTGATTGTTTATGAGTATACCCTCATCTAAACTCCTATTATATTAGTAAAGAGTGTAGCTGTTTCTACGTTTGGTACGAAATCCCTACGTGTCCGTGGCAAATCCCTTTTTTTTTTTATGCAAACGGAGAATGAAATGTGTGTTTGTATCATGTGGAGACACAACATCAACACGAAGCCCCTTCCCTTTTCAAAAGAAAAAAAAAATCAGACAGGGACTAGATTCTCAAAGGTAGTCTGGATTTAAAATCTTGCCCACAAGGGGTGTTTCTTTTTGATTTACGAGCCTTTTTCTCAGCTCTCTCTTTATAATCCATGTGGGTAAGTGTTCATTAAGTTGGGCATTTCTGTTGTCTTTTAGATTAACATATCACTACCAGTTTAACTTTAATTGTATAATCGGAAGATATCTTGCTTCAGGTCATTCCCTCTTTGATGGGGAAACAAATGAAGAACATGGTGGTTAATGCTGGTGCTAATGACTTTTCAAGTTGCCTTCGAAATTGAATGGTGTGCTGCTATAAATGACATCCACAATCAGCAAACGCAACCATCAGATCCAATCTGCTCTTTAACACTCTTTAGAATAGTCTCTTTTTACCTTTTAGGTTAGTTGTATTGTATATTATGTAGTTTTTTGTTTTACTTTACTCTTTAATAAAATAAACTTGATTACATAAAATTTGATTCATGCGTCGATCTGATGATTGAACTCCGATCATATCCTTTTTTGGGTTACTGGTGATACACTACGTTTTAACAAAATGGAATTTGCATCCTTAACATTGATTTCTAGTATGATGATGAAGTAGATGATGATCAAACAAGATCGTATATGTTGCTATTTGAATTCGAGTTATTACAAAGACTCTTTCCAAATACAACCACAACCCCATCAAATCGTGATACTATGATACATTAAAGAAATTACCACTACCACTATTACACTATGAATTATACAGGTGTCATGCTATCATTCTCATAAAGATCACCCATCCTAAAAAGGAAACCTTTGCATAAATTAGATGATCCCATACATTTAAAAAAAAAGACAAGACAAATAGAGATAGATATGTTTATTATAAATATGTTCAACAAGGGGGGGGGGATGATACTATTCCTATATTTAAGCACGAGCCAAACGAGAGTTGCGAGCCAATTGACGAGAGTTGAGACGTTGGACCTTCTTGTCAGTAGCCTTGGGGACAACAGCATCTTTTTCGGTCAAGATGACTTCGATGTGAGAAGGAGTGGTCATGTAAGGGTTGATACGACCATGAGCACGGTAAGTACGACGACGGTGCTTGGGAGCTTGGTTGACGATCACGCTAGAGATGTAAAGTTGGTCCAATTCCAAACCCTTGGCCTATAGTAAGAAGAGTCTGGTCAGTATATGATCTCCCCCATCCTTTTATATATATATAAACACTTACTTCGGCGTTGGATTCAGCGTTCTTCAACAAGTCAGTGATGAACTTGACAGACTTGACGGGCCAGCGAGCTTGAGTGGTACCGAATTCCTTGGCTTGAGCAGTACGACCCACACCACCGTTGAAGCGACGGAAAGGAATAGCTTGCTTGTGTTCGGTGACGTTGGACAAGTAAGTGTAAGCCTTGGTCAACTTCAAGCCTTGGATAGCAGCGGCGACTTCGTGGGTGTTCTTGAACTATATATATGCATATATATGTAAAAAGAGAGTTGGGATTAGTCATTGATGGTATGTCATTGGGTATCGTTATCGTCATTGTCGTTGTTGTGGGTGATCATATAATCGTGTGTGTGTGTGTGTTGATACGTACGTGAACGCGGAGGTAAGCACCTCGGGATTTGGCAGCTAAATCATTAAAAGAAGAATGAGTATCCTACAATTGTATTTCCCCATTCTTCTTTGGTGAATTACCCTTGGCGGTGTTAACAGGAGCAGCAGCGTATCTAACCATGTTGAATCTATATATTATTAAAAGAAGGAGAGGGAAGGTTAGTATTCAAATTCAGATTCATCCAATTATCCATCCATCCATCCATCCATCCATCCGCCTCTATTTCCCATCCACACGTTTATCTACATTGTCTTGTTCTTTGTTATCCTTACCTCGGGTAAAAAGAGGCACGAAAAAGGAAGGATGTAAAGAGGTGAGACATCTTTTGCTTTTCCTGTATTCCTTTTTTTTCAATCCCCGAGCCTGTGGCGGTGATTCAATTTCCTGTCCCCCCTTTTTTTTTTTTTCTGTAATAACCAAAGGAGTATGCAAGTTATATTTTATTTTATTTTTTTTCAATACAAACAACTCTATTCTACCTATCTAGATAAACCTTTTTTCATCCAGAATCATCATCTTGTCATCAATACTAGTGGGAAAATAAAAGTTGGTTAGTATGAGTTCCATTTTTTACAGTTTCCTTCCGTACTTTTTCAAATGTAAAGTAGTTTCGGCTGGTGTCTTGGTAGGCGTCAATCCAACAAAAACGATCAAATTCCGGACTTGCTGCTTGATCTGGTGAATATGAGGCATCAAGGAGGCGCGATAATGTGGATTATCAGTCAAAGAGAGCCAAATGTGGTACAAGATATCTCCAGTAACAAGGATGAGGTCAGGCATTAATGTGTAGAGTGCGTCGTTTTCATGTTTATCCGTTTGATGATGCCCTGGCGGCATATTTTCCTCAAGAGGTAAAACACCAGTGTTTTGAATTGCCTATCATAAATAACAAGTGAGTATTTAGCTGTAAAGACTTTGTCGCTTGTTTTTTCCATTGCTTACCCAAAGAGCCTCTTCGTACTTGTTTTCTTCATAAAACCATGCACCTTTAAATAAGAGGATAAAAGCCCGAATCAAATGTTTCTTTCCATTATCGACACCTTTAACCAAATGAGTATCGCTATGTTGAAGAGTTCTTTGTGCCATATCAATCAATGACACCTGTTGGTTTCGATGTGTTGTATCCTGTTGATGACGTCCATTTGCCTTCTTTGCTGAAATGATATCCTTGAGAGTCTTGGCCAAAATATCACCAAGTTCCTTGATTAGAACATCAATCACCTTACTGTCGTCATTTGATAGTTGATAAACGTGTATGGCATCAGCATAACGTCCCTTCTTGACTAGTCGTTCACCAATAGGATGCAAGATATGTGTTGAATAGGCCATTTCGTCTTGAATCCCCAAAAGGCGTCTGTATCGATCGATTGAGCCAACCTAAGCGGGATTTAAAAAAATGTTTAGAATAATCATGCCCCATCTCCTTTTCTCTTTGTTACCTGTCTGCCTTGATTTGTTGAGATGGTACCTAGAATGGATTCATCATGCAAGAAAGCCAATACCAAGTTTTGTATACAACAATAAGAGAGTCGCTTCATAGGTTCTTCAGGATACAAGGTTATCAAGTAGGTGTAATGTAGTGCCGCCTGCTCCAAGTCTTTGCTGTTTATATCATCCTTTTTATTATGTTGTTGCTGATCGACAAATGCTGTCTTTACATATTCGTGTATGAGTCTTGCAAAGTTAAAGGTGGTTTGATGATTGACTGTTGATACTATTTTCAATATATATATATATATATATATATATATAATAAAAAAAAAGATAAATTGTTAGTAAAATTGAATTAGGAAGAATATATTTGCATGAATTTCGTGTTTACTTAATTCAGCTTCAGGGGCAATTGGGTCTCTTGGTATACGGAGCAAACCATGGTAAGCCAGGACAATTGCATAATGCACAGCAGCCACACGAGAGTGTTCGAATTGATACAAGTAAGAGATGGCCTAAATAAAGAGACAAGAGCATGAGAATGACCACTTGGACCATAATCCATTATATGATTTGATTTAATTTACCTTTTCAAATTGTAATGTTAAGAGTAAGATCTTGAAGTAAAGCATATGATTGGTTCCATTATGGTTGTATCGACTTGGACCATCAGCATTGATTGTTTCTTGCAAGTCTTGTAAAGTATACCTTTCATTCAAGTATTCCTCTTGAACAGCTGGTAGACGGATCAACGAGAGCTATATAATAATAAAGTTAGTATTGACTATATATGAGGGGTAATGTTCCTTGTTGATATCTACCTGTAACCAAAGATAATCTTCACTTGATCGAAGAATAGAAGGAGAACCCTTTTTGACTTCACAACGACCGATGATCTTGTAAAGAAGCATTTTATAAGGATCCACAATATCGTTACCATACTTCATTTCTTCGTATTCGGCAAGGATGGCGATAGAGTCAGTGCGATGTAAAGTGTGAGTTGGGTTGGTGGTGTATTCCAAAAAGTACCGTACAAAGTTGGGAGATCGTGATTGGAAGCAGGTAAAGTTGTCGTTAACATAACTGACAGCCAGTGAGATATGACCAGTGCGAATTAACAAGTATAAGCATACCCAAATGGGAAAATCATTGACGATCTACAAATAGACATGATTTTTATATATGACATTAGTATATTCCTCCTTTTTCTTTTTATTATTACTTACTTCTAGTTGAGGACCCATCCATGTGTTGTATTTCTTGAATGTCAAGTTGATATACGATTTAAGTCGAGCAATGAATGAAGGGTTCCCACCGCCTTTTACTAGTTTTGCATGTTTGTAAAGGGCAACATCAATGTACCGAATGTATCTACGAAAAAAAAAAAAAAAAAAAAAAAAAAAAAAAAAAAAAAGCAAGGATATTAGTAAAAATGGGTAATCCTATTGTGTATGTATACTTACTCCTTTTCCAAGTGAGTCCTGGCGATATGAATTAAAGAGACCTGTGTTTCCAACAGCTTTGTATCAAGATGGGTATCATAAAGTGTCCAAGATAAGTTGCCTTTAATAGAATCGTATTGATTGGTCATGTAGTGCAACACTTGTTGAGCATCTTCGGTTTCGTTAGAAGGAGATCTTGGTCCAGTTGTTGTTGATGGTGATGATGGGATACGTGAAGATGGTAGTAATAAAGAGGTTTTCATTTCCGAGATCAAATCAATCTTGGTACCATCAAGACGACAATCATTGAGCTTTTGTATGATTTTCGCCAGGTCGAGTGATTGTCGAATCCCCTTTTCGTTTCCGTTATTATCACTATGGGTCGTTCGGTTGGTGTAAATTTTCGCCTTGTTGGTTTCCGTGGTATTGATAACCTTAGGTGTTTGTTGTTGATCCCATGTTTCCATACATGTCTGAGCCATCGTGTTCCAATCCTTATCCACCTTGACAAAGTTTCCACTGAAATCTTGTAACTATCACAAGAAGGGGTTAGTTTATACCATGTTCACATGTTCTTCTATAGTTTTACATACAAGTTCGTTTTCAGTTTCAAAGGCTTCTTTCATGGTTGATTCGTAAGATCGTTCGAGGTATTTCTACAGATGAGCAAATAATGAGTTGGGAATAAAAAAAAGAAAACGTGTATTCAGTTAATATTTACGTCGATATTGGCACCAACAAGATCATCGCGTCGTTCAAAAGTATGAGTAGTATCAAGTTTTTTCAAGACCTCGGAGATCTCTTGATGGTTTACACCGCCTTGAGCTAAAAAACAGTGCCTAGTTATAAAAGAGGACAAGTTAATAAAGAGTTCTTTTTGATAATTTGGTCTACTTACGCTTTAATATAGGGATCATAGGTGAGACTTTTTGTCTTGTCATGTAGTAGTTTGGACTCTGTGTCGATTTGATCAAGTCCACGGTCAATGGAAGGTAAATCAGTCAAACTGGAGGAAGAAGGTTTTAAAAGTTGTTTAGAGTTTTCATATAGTTGTTTGAATAAAAAGGAGGACATGGTTTATTGTAAAAGGACAAGTCTTAACAGAGAAGAAAGAAGGAAAGGGGGAACTTAATTTTTTTTTGGTTCTCCCATATACAGAATTCACTTTTGACAGAGTGGAGCCCACCAGTCACTTTTTTTTGAATCCCGCACTTCGCTGTACCTCTTAATTTTTTCCTCCCCTCCGGCTTTTTCCTTTTTCATTCTTTCTTACATTATACTTTCTCTTCCCCCCCCCCACTCAACCATGTCTGCTCTACGCCCTCTTCACACCTTTGCCTCTCAAAGCTTAAGAAGAACTACCATTACTCCTCTGGTTTTTGTAAGTTATCCTTGATATACTTTGGGAAAAAGGATCACTCACTCTTTCTTTTTTATTTTTTATTTTTTGCACCAAATAGAATCAAGTCCGAACACAGGCCACTGCTGTCAACGATAAGACCGTAAAGTCCTCAAAATTAAACAATCTCAAGGCCAGACTTGCTGCTGAAGATGCTGCTTCCAGTTTGGATGATTTTGTCAATCCTGGTTATGAAAAACTCACAGCCTCCGAAGCCTTGGAATTAAGGGAAACAGTGGTCGAAGGCAAAAAGGTGAAGACGGCCAAATTGTAAGTATTGAAAACAAATGAGTAACAAACATAGTTAACCCACTTTTTATCATAATAGAAAACAACCTCGACTTCCTTCTTGGTTAAAAACGGACATTCCCTCTGGTCAAAACTTTGGCAAGATCAAGCGGGATCTACGTGGGTTGAAACTACACACTGTATGTGAAGAAGCCCGGTGTCCCAATATCGGTGATTGTTGGGGTGGTGGTGAACATCAAACAGCAACAGCAACGATCATGTTAATGGGTGATGAATGTACTCGAGGGTGTCGCTTCTGCTCAGTCAAGACCAATCGTAAACCTCAAGCCTTGGATCCTCATGAACCGGAACATACTGCCGAAGCCATCAGTCGTTGGGGATTGGATTATGTTGTCTTGACCAGTGTGGATCGGGATGATTTACCCGATGGTGGATCTAGTCATTTTGCAGAAACCATCAGCAAGATCAAGTCAAAGTAAGTGGAATGGGGGTGATGATTAGTTGGGTTTACTAACCGATACTTTGTGAATAGGGCACCTCATATCTTGGTGGAATGTTTGACTGGTGACTTTGGTGGATCTTTGGAAGGTGTGGAAACGGTGGCTCGATCTGGTCTGGACGTTTATGCTCACAACATTGAAACGGTAGAAGAATTGACCCCCTTTGTACGTGACCGTCGTGCTGGGTTCCGTCAATCACTCAAGGTATTACATCATGCCAAGAAGACGAATCCTGAACTGATCACCAAATCATCTATCATGTTGGGTTGTGGTGAAACAGACGAAGAAGTATTACATGCCTTGGAATCCTTACGTGAAGCTGATGTGGACTGTGTGACTCTGGGACAATACATGCGACCTACCAAGCGACATATGAAGGTGCATGAATATGTCACTCCTGAAAAATTCAAATATTGGGAAACTAAGGGCATGGAACTCGGATTCAAGTATGTGGCTAGTGGTCCTTTGGTACGATCAAGCTACAAGGCTGGTGAATTCTACATTAGCAACATCTTGAAGAAAAGACGAGGTTTGCCTACTACTGACGACTCGGAAAAGAAGGACACCGCCAATGTAACCCTTTAGATTGGTTTACTTGGTATATATAGATTATTTTTGTATAGTTTTACTTTTGTGTAGTATCATCTTTTTACTGTTATTATTAATTAAATCAAATAAAAGGCGCCTGTTTTCAAATATTCTTTTTAGGTTATTTACGGGGGTGATGAAGCTCATCCTCCTTGGGGTAAGTTGACCTCCTTTTTATAAATCAAACTTCTGTTTTGATTTAAAAGGCTCTCAATCCCCTAACTCTTTATTTTACACTTCTTCTTCTTCATCTTCCACTTTACTTACTCCATGCCTCCACACGAACTACCTTCTCTTCCTGATTTTGTACAACTCTCTGATCGTGTATGGCGGATCATGGGTTTGAACCCCAGTCTCTTCTGTCTTCAAGGTAATGCATGAATAAATGGTCAGGTACATTAATGGCCACTTTTTCCAAAAAACTGACTTTTTCACTCTTTACTTTTACTTTTTTTTTTTTTTTTTTTTTTCTTTGTGATAGGAACCAATACTTACCTTATTGGTCTTGGTAATCGAAAGATACTTGTGGACGTTAGTGATGAAAATCCGGACTATGTGGTACTCTTACAAAAAAGCTTGAAAAGTATCTCACCTGATGCCTACATCTCTGATATACTCATTAGCCATTGTCATCATGATCATTGGGTAAGTTGTAATTTGTGGTGAAGGGGAAGGATGACATATCAAACCTTTTCACCATTTTTATATTATCTTTTATTAGCGTAGTCTCCCATCCATCATGAAATCCAGTCAAAACGATCCACCCATCCGTGTACACAAATACCCTTTACCACCCAACAGTGAAGATATCACTAGCCATATGGACGACTTTCCACGTGACATCCCTCTACAAGACCTTTATGACCGACAAGTATTCCATATAGATCAAGGAAATGACAAGACGACAACTCTACATGTGATCTATACACCCGGCCACGCAGACGATCATTGCTCTTTTTGGCTGGAAGAAGAAAAGACATTACTCGCTGGTGATTGTGTGATTGGTCATGGCACGACCCTGGTGAATGATGTGAAGGATTATGTGACCAGTTTGGAAACGTTGGCATCCTTTCATCCTCGTCGACTCTATCCAGGTCATGGTGCGGTAGTTGAAAATGGTATGGATCTAATTCAAGATAATCTTGCTTATCGTAGAAAAAAGGAGGCTCAAATCATAAAGGTACTTGGATCTCCTTTGGCGACAAATGGTGGGTTAACTTCTTGGGATATTGCCTCTGTTATGTAAGTACCACCCTTCCCTTCTTTTTGTTTGCTAATCTTTTATATATTGCAAGATATGATGGTAAAATTGATCCATTAACAGAACATCTTATTGTATGGGGCATTTTGCGACATTTGGTGAAACTGGCTAAAGAAGGTCGGGCACGTTTGGTGGATGATTGTGTATATGATCCAAAAAATCTACATCGCATGTTTCATTGTAAATGGTACTATATCGAACAACCTCACTTGTGATTTGTCACTTATCAACTAGTTATATACCATCCGTTAAATAAAAATGGAATCTTATTCATGCAAACCAGGCGGGATTCCAATGACACTTTTGAAAACCTCGTTGATTTAAAATGCCGCCATTTTTTTTTTTTCCTTCCTCTTCCTTCTTTTTTAATCGTCTTTTTTTTTTATCATCGGCATACTGATCTTAATCAAACAACAATCTAAAGTCGCGGTTTACGGCACAATGACAAACACAAAGCTTTATATATCATCAAGCCAACAGCCAATGACAACAATAACTTGAAAAGATGGGGGAGGACCAACTGGATGGATACTCTTGTCCTTTTGATGTCAATGATTCAGGTGGTGATCATCATTCAACTCAATACACACAACAACTTTGACGGTTTGATAAATTCAAGTTAGGTGGTTCTCCTTAAACAATGGTCATGATGGTAAATATACAGTCGTAATCAAATAAACAATGTCATTCACACCTATTTTTTTTTGCCTTTAGATGATAGGGATCACTTTACTTTTGGGTTTGATTTGCTTCCATGGTGGTATCACTCTAGTACAACATAGAATAAGCCAAGTTACTCATTGATACTGCTTATGTTTAAAACGTAAATCTTTTGTATCCCTTTATTCAGGAACAAATACAACCCAAGCTTACTAAATCAACAAGGCACCAGCACGATAAACAGTATGGCATAGGTTGGATTGGCTGAAAATGACATTTATAGACTACACCAACTCATGAAATCCCTTTAGATGACTATGATCACCGTAGTTTAACTCCATACTGTGATATCCCAACACTGGACGTTTTAACAACCGCCTTTTCGGTTTGATCTACTCACTCATCTGATACAAGGTAACAAAAAAAAAAGGGGGGGGAATAGAAAACAATTCTATACGATTGAACAAGTAGATACATTGGGGACCATCGAGCAAGTGACCAATCTTGATCTTCCTTCGAAACGCCATGTGTGACTGAATACATGGGAAAAAGGAACTTGACCCTACCAATTAACTAATTCGTTTAGACTTTTATTGCACAAGATAATGATCTCATCCCGCCTGGGCTTAGGGTTATGTGGAAATGGTGATGAAGAGACGCGACGTATTGGACAACAATTTGCCTCTAATCCTAAAATGGATATCTTTTATTGTAGATCAGTATCAACCCACGGGCAACGAATAGTATAGATTAGAATGCATTAATTAGGTCATGTTAGTCAATAAAGAACTAATTGTTTTGTTTATCCTTTATCGTTATGTTTGTATGGTAAAATGAGTCTCGGCAATGATGGACTCATCTTTTTTTGTTTTGTTTTGTTTGTTCATGTCCAGACGCATGGTTGAAAAAAAAAGGAGGGGGGGCTTAACAAAACATATCAACAGTGTCAAGAGCCAATGAATTGCCATCAAATTGATAACTCCGCTTATTCATGCATAATCTGATGTTGAATTCGAATGAAAGAGGGACCTCGAGGTTGGCATTTGTGAGTGACACAAAAACAAAGTACATCCTCTCCTTGTTTGTTCGGAAGAGAAGGGTGGGAATAGACTGAAATGATGCCATAATCATTTACTGGAAGGTTTATAAAAAGGTGGATTTTTTTCCTTCTTCCCTATCTTTACTTTACTTTTAACATCATAACAAAAAACTCAATCCTTCTCAATGGTTCTTCTCAAGAAAACTCAAGCATCCAACCACTTGTCTGGTCTTTTCCAATGCATCATGGTCTCCATCCTACCAATTTGATCCCTGCTGCTTATCATGATCATCCACGATCCTCAAGACTACCCTATTGATCTAACAACATCCAAATACAAGTATGGCCTCTACTATCTCAATGGCCCAATTGCTTTCCACAAGACTGATACTTGATACACCTTGTCTGATTTGAAACGCCGCTTATTCTCTATGGCTGGTTGGGATCCACATCAAGAAAATCTCTTTTGTAACATGTCTTGATGGTCATCTTTATTAGTAATAGCTTTTATATACCCTGCCTATCATGATGATAGTACTTAATTTAGTTATTAGTTGATTTCTGTTTCATTTTCTCATTCCCAGTTATGTTGTTGT
Source organism: Chlamydoabsidia padenii (assembly GCA_025330725.1). Classification (NCBI taxonomy): domain Eukaryota; kingdom Fungi; phylum Mucoromycota; class Mucoromycetes; order Mucorales; family Cunninghamellaceae; genus Chlamydoabsidia; species Chlamydoabsidia padenii. The sequence continues at coordinate 449,632 of JAIWND010000011.1, forward strand.
TTTGTTTTGAGTGTTCTTGTTTGCCGTATCCCGTAATGTTGTTGAATCCAGTGTTTGTCGTCGTGTGAGTTGTGAGAATCTTTGAGTAACATACTATTTTGATTGAAATAAAATAAACGTGTTTATAACATCTATCAATATAACTTTGACTATTGTCTTCAGTGCTATTACATGTTAAAAAAAAAAGTGATCCTATTTTTCAAATCCCGCCATCACCCACTCGTCAAGGCGCATTCTTTAAACGGCCACTATTCACTTGATTCCCAACTGATGCTAATGATTAAAGTAGCCATAAGTTTTCTAATCGGTGTCCTCAAATAGTTTTTCTTAATAAACCAAGCCTCCAGACTCTTGTATCATGCAAGGTTGAGATGGATGTGGGATGATGAACTCTCCCAGGGGAAAAAACATAATTTTCGAATCCCGCCACCACAGGCTCTTGAAAGTCGGGCGATCCTCTTTCTTCTTTGTCCGTTTCTCTGGTGGTAAGCCTCAGCCCTGTAGATCTGGATCTTCTCTCAACAAAGATCATGTCATCACTTGTCTCTAACTTTTATACTCGTTTATCTCTTGGCTGACATTTGACTCAAGATCCTCTCTCCTTCGTGCTCAACAGGCTTTCACCACCAACATCACCACTCACAATGGGCAAGATCTTGGCCCGATCATCAAGCAAATCCTCTTTGAACTTGAATTCCTGCAACATCCACATCACCAAGAAACCAACAACAACAACAAATACTCATTCCTGATCTGGCTCTCACTGCACAAGAAACAAGACCAATCTACTCAAAGCATGATCCCCCGCACTCCTTCTTTCTCTTTTATTATTATCTTACACTTCGAACACTCATTTATTCCTTGATCCATCCAATTTAGGATTTTTTTTACCCCTTAAACTTATTGAATCCCAGCTGGGCAAATCATGACTTTCATCCTCTTCTTTGTCTCTCCCCTCGCCCTTTTTTTTTTTTTTTTTTTTTACTCATGTAACACTTGATACTATACCTATTGACCTCTCTTACACTTTTTTTTCCTCCAGCTTGGTTTGATCCTCTTATTTACTCATCTTTAACTTGGCGACTTGATTATACTGTATCATTGTCGATGGATTAAAACCCTACTAGGTTGCAAGCAATTCGCCAACTGTCACTCATCCCGACGAACATTCAACTATGATCTTCCTCAACTGGTCTTCTCCATAGACATGACACGAATAGGCAAATTCAAAAGGAAAACGGTGGTTGGTGAAACAAATGGCATTGTGGTAATGTGGGTGGACATATCTCTTTAATGGCAAAGGTAAAACAAGCAAAAAGAAAGAAGGACAAGATACTGTAAACTGGACCCTTCTGTTTTGAATCAACACACTCATCAAGACTCTGATACTAATACTTTTCTTTCTCTATGTTTAAATGGATCGGTGGCTCAACCACCAGCAAACACAGGCAGCAACCAGGACGATTCATTTATATTGACTTCTTTGGCGACAATTCTGTACTTCAAGTGAACAACAAGGAACTTTAGGGCAGTGGCTTCTGACCATCAAAAAGTAATCTAGATTAGATCATACGGCTCATCAAGCTATGGCAAATCCAAAACCATCCCTCTTTTCGCCTGCTCTACAATCTATCTTCTTGGTATACACACAACCCAATGGAGCGACTGTTATTCACTGATCCAAATGTTGCGCCCTGTATTGGATGCTTTTATCGGCTCATCAGATCAGTTGGGTGGTGGAACGCTCACACAGGATGCTTATCTTACTTTGGTGTATTACTTTGTGCTTGGAATGGGTGTCTCCGGTGGGCTTAAGTGCAATGAAACAGCTGATAACTCGATCGGAAGGTGCCTTTGCTAGTGATGTCAATCATCAAATGTTTATTATCATTAACCTAGCGGGATGGTCAAATTGTGATTGCATACATATATATCATAACGGGGTCTTTATGTAAGTATAATGACATATGGACTACAGACAATGATAAAAAAAAAAACTCACCTTCTTTTTTTTTTTTTGCTTCTCTTGTTTGCGTGTATGCAAAACCATAGACTAGACTGGACAAGTTACGGGTGCATGCATAGGCAAGCACTTGAAATTCATATGCAAGTCATTATGTCTTACATGGAAACAGCTGGTGTGATTGATACTTACTGATAAGCATGCGTCCTCTTTATGTTTGGGCGGTACTATAGATTCCAACGAACAAGAACAACATAATCAAAACTTGTGATCTGGAACCCTCCATACCATTACACAGCGACGGTCGTATTAAAAAAAAAAAAAAAAAAAGGATCGGCGGGCGGGATTTAAAACCATCAGGGTGCATCACTCTTCTCCTTACTTTTAGATAACACATAATAAAAGGTGGGAAGGAAAACTTACAGACAGGATGACTCGGTAAGTATCAAACAAAAGAACCATTTATCGATGTCTTTTAATCATCTTACCACGCTTGTTAGAACAATCAAGAACAACACTAAACCCCAATATCAACAGCAAAAAGCGGTGGAGGAGTATAAACCACAACGACTGGTAAACCTTTAACATACTACCCGACAAGTAAACGATTATGCAACAACCTGCATTGACAGTGCCTGTCGATTTATATCAAGATAGCCTGGAACCATTGTCGTCATTGAAATCTCCCCACCCCCGATATGGATTAGTACGAAAAAAAAAGGGAGCGGTGTGTCTATCTGCATTAATCTGGTTGGATCACCTGGGTTACAAGAAAATAACAGCACGCTGGTTGGGTCTGGCTTACTCGGGGTATCAAGCAGAAACTGGAAAAGGTAAAGAAATAGAAAAGTGTGATATCATGGGGCAGCTTGAATGAGACAAAAGAAAATGGTAATGTTAAATGGCTCATGTGCATGTCTCTCACTATATCTTTACCTTTTTTAGGCATGGTCTTTTATCAGACGATAATCAGTATAATATACCGTAGTTAGCGTATGACGATAATGATGAATAAAAACCTTTTTTTTTTTTATGTCTTATATTGTTGATCTGTTTTGTGGGGTAGTGTCGGTGCTGCATGACTGGGAGGAGGATGTGTATGTGTGTGTGGATTGTGTGTAATATTGTTTTATAATCAGTAAAAGTGTGCAATGCATACAAAAAAAAAAAAAGAAAAAGGCTTCTCTGACTTCTTGATATAGTTAAAGGGTTGCACATTACAAGAGTTCCCTGGAATAAAATCAGCGTCATAGCATGAACTCAAAAACAAAAAATATCTCGTCGCATTAGCGCACAGGATCAGATCACTCTTTAATCCCCTCACACATTGATTTAGAATACTCTTTTTGGGGGGGGTACTGATAAAAAAATCAGCCAATCAAGTAGTTCTGATCTTTTCGATTACTTGATGTCAAGCGATTTTAAATCCCGGCATCCAGAAAAAATCAAGGGCTGTATAAAAAAGAAGCTAGACTCTGCGCCTTTTTTTTTTTTTACTTCTTCTTTTACTTTTAATCCTCAACACACACTTTTTTTTTAACATTAACAAAAAATGGCTACTACTACTACAACAACAATGACAAGTGCACCAAAGTCAGTCAAGATTGAAAGGTTACCAGCACTTAGCTCTCATCCCACGGTGTCCTTTATTGGTGGCGGTAACATGGCGGAAGCCATTCTATGTGGTCTTCAATCCAGTGGTCATCCCGGCTCCAAACTCAAGTACTCTGAACCATTTGAAGAACGTCTCCACTATATGCAAACCAAGTACCCTGACATGGTGGGCTCGACCGACAATGTCAAAGTCATTGATGGTGCCAATGTGGTGATTCTCGCCGTCAAGCCCCAGGTGCTGCGACAGGTCTTGACCAGCTGCTCTGACATCTTGTTAAAGAACCCTTCGACTCTCATCATCTCTATCGCCGCCGGTATCACGACTCACGATATGCATAAATGGCTGCACACCGATCAACCAGTGAACATTGTACGATGTATGCCCAACACTCCCTCTCTGTTAGGTGAAGGTGCCGCGGGTTTGTTTGCAACCAAACATGTCACTCAACAACAACGAGATCTTGCTGAAAGTATCATGCGGGCTGTGGCTAAACAAGTACTGTGGGTGGATGATGAAGCTCATATTGATTCGGTGACGGGGATCAGTGGAAGTGGTCCGGCTTACTTTTTTTTGATCATGGAAGCCATGCGTAAGTAGGGGTGGGGGGAAAAAGAGTAAAACAAACGACTCATTTCTTTTGTGATATATAGAAAATGCTGGTGTGGCAGCTGGCCTGACACCCGAGGATGCCAAGGCGTTGACTTTACAAACTTGCTTGGGGGCGACCAGGATGGCTCAAACTTCAGAAGATGATCTGGCTACCTTGAGAAGAAAAGTAACATCACCAAAAGGAACCACCGAAGCGGCTATCAACTCTATGGAAAACAACAATATCCGGAAACTCATGGAAGAGGCGGTGTTTGCTGCTGCTGATCGTGGACGGGAATTGTCAAAAGAACTTGGACAAGAACAATAATCTATCCCCCCTTATTTGATACCTATTTATCCCCCAACCTTCTTTTTTTATAATAATTGTATGTATATATTGATCACTTAAATAAAGGCTTCTTTTGGGAAAAAAAAAAAAACTACTATTATATGTTTGTCTTCTTTATTGTGTTAGGTCTACAAGGATAAAAAAAAAAGAATAGGCGGGACCTTTAGACCTAAAATGTGTTGCCCACAGAATGACCTTGTCAGATGATATATGTCACCTATCACAGGGTACATTGATAACACAGGACAAAAACCTATCATGCCGCCCCTGAATTACAAAGGCGCTTTAAACTGAGTCGCCTTTGACATACAATTCATGCAGCTTGCATCGCATAATACAATTACAACAAGTTTATTCTTTTATTTATTTACTATTAGTATTACTATTGCAACAAATAAGGATCTATGGAGAGAATAACAATTTATACAAGACAAGTGATGATGTACTATAAAAATAACAACAGAGACTGGGATACAATGGGGTAGGAAGGGGAAAGGTAAAAGGTCATTGTAAGTTAGAGAGAGTACTAAAACAAGAGTGTGGGAAATAAAATAAATAAAAAGGGAGGAGAGAAAAGAGATATATATATACGAATTATTGTTGAGTAGGTTCTTGAGTAGCAGAAGGTTCTTGTTGACCATTGGATTCTTCTTGAGAAGTAGCAGCAGATTCTTGTTGACCAGCGACAGGTTCTTCTTTCACAGGTTCTTGGCTGGTGGAAACTTCTTGAGTGGAAGTGACAGGAGCCGTTGATGCTTCGTTATCTTGAGATTCTTGACCAGAAGGTTCTTGATGTAAAGCAGCAGTGCAGAGTTGAGATAGACGAGCATACTTGGAAGGATCTTCTTCACCATTGTTGGATTCGGAAGGAGAAGAGGCAGTAGCAGATGAGGTGGAAGCACTAGGCATGGGTGTCATGGCTTGAGACTTTGGTTCTGGGCTTTGTTGTTGTTCACCGGCAGCAGGAGTACCAGTTGCCGATGGTTGTTGAGGTGTGGTTGTTGGTTGTTGTTGATAGTACACTTGAGGAGTACCATTAGGTTGTTGTTGAGCAGATGATTGAGGAGGTTGAACCATGTTACCATAATGTTGAGGTAAAGAGGGATGTTGTTGATAAGCATGAGGTTGAGCTTGACTACCAGGAGTACCATCACCTTGGTTTTGCATAAGGACAGGGTAAGGAATTTGAGGATACATGGGGTTGACTACATTATATTGAGGCGCCACCATTTGATCTTTATAGTAATGAGTATTGTAATCGTAATTAGGTTGACCGTATTGGTTGAGACCGCCGGGGAATCCATAGGGTATAGGAGGAGCACGCATGGCATTAGCATATTGACCATTGGGATCTTCGGCCATGTTTGGTTTACGTTGAGCAGCCTTTTCAGAATCTATGTCAAGCGATTAAACAACAACAAAAAAAAACAGTGAGTACAAGGTGATACTTTTCCCTTTCCTTCCCACCCCCCAAAAAAAAGGTTTTTCTTTTTGACTTACCAGACTTTTGTCTTCTCTTGTAAGGGCCACGCTTGATTCCCTTCTTCCTTTCCTTTCGCACAGAGTTGACACAAGAATCAGCAATACCATATTTGACACAACGAGGACAAGGACGAGCATCGTCACATTTCTTGCAGGCTTTTTGACAATTGGCTATTTAAAAAATAAAAATAAAGTCAGTTGCCGTCTTTCCAAAAAAAGTTATAGAAGGGAAGGTGGTACAGGGAATTTTGTGTGTGAGGATGGATATAGGATTTATTTTTTATACTACTTACTACAGGCATTCTTGACTTGTTTGCGCTTTTGAGGTTGACCATTGATATCATGATGTTGCATAGGAGGTAAACCGCTAGGATGAGGCATCATTGGTTGACCATTGGGCAGAACCGCACCTGGAGGAGGAGCACCATATTGAGGAGCTTGGTAGCCTTGAGGATAATAGGGCATAGATTGCATGGTTGGTAACTAGTCCGAAGAAAAAAAAAAAAAAAAAAAAAAAAAAGTTAGTCATGAGTAAAAAGAATTATACAGGGGAGGGGTATAATTATGTGGTCATTGTATATAAAGTGGGCAACTAATAACAAAGTGTCAACTTTTGACAAGTGTATGGTACATGTGAGGTGGGTTCGGTGATGGAAACTGACTTTCTTTTTCGATATGAGTCGCAAATAAACAAACACAGATACCGAAAAGAATGACAGAAGTAAAAAAAAAGGGGAGGGGAGAATGAAGAAGAGGCGGCAATAGGAGGGTAATAACTAGGGCAACTAAAATAAAGAATATAGTATTACTTTTTTTTACCTTTTATAAAAAATAAACAAGAGTATTCGCTTTCAACCGATAAATAAGAGGAAGAAGAGGGAAGAAGAAGAAGAAAGAGAAAGATCAGGGTAAAAAAAAAAAAAAGTGATAGCGTGCAATATAAAACACCGTCCCGGTCGGGATGTGAACTTGCCTGAAAAAAATTTTCTGTCATTAACGTCCAAGACCAATGAAAGCACTGGGATCTCGATTGGATACTTGTATGGGATTTCTTTTTAAAGAAAAAGGGTTACTTGTGTGGAAAAAGCAATGACCTCTCTCTTTCTCTTTTTTCGTAGGCATTGAAAAATAAAGCGCATCTTATAACTGAGCAACATGGAGTGTAAAGTTGGCATTCAATCTTTTTAGGATCCTATGCTGGGTGAGCTCATCCATGCAGGGCCCTTTTTTATTCGACCCCCGGTAAAAACCCTAATTGAACAGACACGTTTTTTTCAATCCCCGTTATTGAAATCCCTATACCCGTTTGGTTTGACACGTTATAGTGGAGACGTGAAGGGGAGAGCGGGGTTTTCAACATGACATTGGCTGTTGTCCTTTGATGAAAAAAAAAAAAAAAAGGGGGATTCGCATTTCAAACCCCGATATTGAGCCTCTTACTGTATCCAACTAAATGATCATTCGTCAAAATGTCATTGCTACCTCTCTATTATTCTGTTATGCCAATCTCTATTTAAATGCCGATGACACACTGACAACACGTATGTGTCAAGATATTTCATTGTAAACCCAGCCTATTTATGAATCAATGTGTATGATATTATCCTTCCATGTTGATAAAGAAAGAATCACTATCATGATCGCAAACATGGAAGCTCTAGTAAGTCCATTCATGCAAGAAAAACAAATTTTAAATCCCGATACAAGTATCCCTTTTTTCCAAATCAATCCGACAAGCAGTACGCCATTATTTTAACCCAAAGACATGATGATCAAGTTTCACACTTTTTCTTTATTATATAAACAGGTATATATTGCAAAAATAAAAAGATAAGCTACGTCTAGTGATTGGTTACTATTAATATTCGATTTTAAGAGTAGGAGACCCGAGTAATTTCCCGGATCAGCTTCCGACATACAGAACATTGGCGAGTGATTCTTTTTTTTTTTAAAAATAAAAAAAAGAGGGAAGATTAGTTCTTCTGTGTGTATTGGTTGGTTTTACTTTTCTTCCACAGTCCATACAAGTGATGGTATGACCACAAGTTTAAAAAAAAACACATAGTTTGGTGGTAAATGAGGGCAGACGCAACATAAAAGATCGCCTGTCCCAGCTTCACTCGATCCATAAAGCTATCCTTTTCCAAATCAGATGTCCGTCCCCTATTGCTGTCACGTAGTATATAGTGTAATGTGCCCAAGGACATGCGGGTGAGATTTATGTCAAAGTCATCCAACGTCGCTATGTTTCTTCATCGTGGTGTATCATGTGAGGGTGGCTGGTGTTCAGGGTAGATAGTGCTGTTTTCTGAGGGTCGATCTGGAAGGGTATCTTTGGCTTCATTATACTGATAGGTTGTAGGACTTGGACGTGGTGGAATGATTGGTTAGTTTTGGTCCGACAATGATGAGTTTTGTGTACTTTGGGCGGGGAAGGTTATAAATGAGTACAATTTCTTTAAAGCTATTTTTATTATTATTTACCTTTGTCCTTGTTAATCATTATCATCATCACAATAAGTACCACCACCATATTGAGTATAACATCCCTGGTCGTTTCCTTTGAGGTTATAAACATCGGCGTATTTCAGTAGTTGATTGAGAGACTGAGATAGCAAACATCGGAGAAAGAGAGAGAGAGAGTTGAAGGTAATATTCAAGTAAGAATAAGAGTGTACCTACCTTTGGTATCCAAACTTTCATGAGATTATTGTTTTGAAAAGCATAGAGAGTACCAATATGACCTATTTATGTATGATAAACTAAAAAGATTCAGATGAGTCGGGACTTGTTTATCAATCAACTCACTTACCATAGTTGTACTTTTTTTTGTTCAGGTTGAGGAAGAATGTGTTGTTCAGAAGGAGTCTATGTCCAGAGTCCATCAAGAGATTAAATGTGTTGTTCAGAAGGAGTCTATGTTTTGTGTAGTGTAGTATGTATAGTATGATAGAGTGGATGAAGGAGGGTTGACTAGTCTAGACTACCATTCCAGAGAGAGAGACAAATATGGCTTGTTTTCTTTATCAGATCCAGCTTGTAAAATACCCCTTACGAATTCCTGTAACACATGATCTTGACAAATAGAATACCGCACAATATTCAGACAATGACAAGGTGTGATTCGACCATACCAAATGGACCGCAATCCTTGATGAGTATACAAGACCACATTTCCAGCAAAAGCATGACCTACAAGTATATATGAATCAATTTATCAGTTTCCAACACATCTTATATATATATATATATATATATTTACCTCCTAGATGACTAACAAGCATCACCTGACATTGATTTTCTATCGAGTAATGTCCCAGTGCCTGATCAAATGCTTGTTGAAGCATCGGTCCGATTGTCCCACACCTTTTATCTTTCCGACCATGTCCACATACCAAGATCAAATTATTCCAGGGCGACGGATGAATAACGATATCCGGAGGAGCAGGCTGGCCAAAGATCAAATCCACAAATCCTTGTATTCTTTTCCTTGTCACATTGGCAATGATCTTGTTGTCAGGTAAGATCAAGATATCCACCCCCTTTGTTGAATAACGAGATGGTAAGGAGGAATTCGTCACCAACACCCTTGGTTGTTTCAAAACCTTTTGCTGCTGTTGTTTTTGTTGTTGTTCCTTGTTTGTAATGTCGTAAAGGTGGAAGGTATTTTGTGCTGATCTATTGGTGTCTTGTTGGTGGTGATTCTTTCTTTTTTCATCAAGACAATCCATTAAAGCCCCAGTGAGTTGTTCGTCTTCAATATGACCAGGCCAATCTGATCGTCCCGTAAATATTATAAGGTGAAGTCCATAATGAGTGACAGTGTTGTGTAATGAGCGAGTTTGATCAATATTGAGATGACCAGGTATCCGATCATGGGAAGTGCAGGGCAACACGCAACCTTCACACTTGATGGGTACAACAGGATCCAAGTGTTCAAGAGTAACTATTGGTGGTAAGGACACTTTTGGTGTAGGTGGGGAGCAGGTATAAAACTGTTTAACTTGATTTGATATCCAATCCATGGTATAAGGACAACAAAGAAAAAGAAAAAGAAAAGAGCGGGGGAAATCTGATAACCCTTTTTATAATTCCCTCAACACCAATCGTCAATTTTTCAAATCCCGCTCATCCGGCATTGGTCCGTTGTGGAAAGCAGCCCTTCCATTTTGTTATTTATTCTATAATGCTATTATTATTATAGTCATCTTAAGATTTGATCATAAGGTACATATCTTCCCATTAAGAAATCTATATCTTTATCTACCCTAGGTATATTGTTCCAAACCATGAGCTCTTTCCCTTTTTGTGCCAAAGAAGAAAGGGAAAAAGTTAGAATCGACACCCATTCTCTGTATCTGTGTTTTTTTTTTTTCAAATACCTGATGCATCCTTCCTTTCGATTGGCTGACAGGCATCTGAATGAAACATCCAGAAATGACCGTTATTACATGCCGTCAGGCATTGTTTACAAGGAGAAACCACATGATACCCTATTATATTGCCACTAGGTACAAAGAAAAGGGGGGAAATGTTGGATCACCTTATAAAGTCATATGTGTTACCCTTACCATTCTATACAAACAACATCTCGAATCCTACATTGACATGTTCGAGTAGAATAATCCTTGTCCATCAAATGAATCCTACAATTGGGATTGGGATCAATTAGCGGGATTTTAAAATGCATGAATCTCATTCTCCTCTTTTTCTTTACAATGATGATGGTGTGTCTGTACTATAAAGTTCGATCTTCACATCTGCCAATAAAATGGCTTTCATGCCTCGGGCACAAACCATATGCTGACAATGTCGACATAGCAGTTTATACACTAATTTGACGGGGACCACATCTGAGGGATGTTGTTGTTGGTGATGAATGTGAGCAACTGTCTGTAATATGGTTTGTACTTGTTGTGAAGTGGAGGAAGTAATGTTATTTGAAGATTCAAATTGTTGGACCGGTGGTGTCATATCCTTGGTTAAAAAAAAAAAACTAGACGATCTTGTAGTGGGTGAGAAAAGAAAGGGAGACAGAAAGGGAGAGAAGAGCCCGCCTTTTTTTTTTTTTTTTTTTTCTCTCTCTCGTTAATTTTTTGTTGGAGTTTATGTGAGTATGACTTATATACTTCCGAGTGATTCCAAATGAAGGGATCATACGTTTTGTTTCGAGAACCAGTAGTAATTGAGTCTCGGAGACATTCACAAATGATATTATATTAGCCAAGTCTAGAATATTTTATATATATATATAAAAGGACAGTGATTTATTATATAAAGTCAAGATATGTAAAAGAAGAAGCTATTATACAAACAAAAGTTGGGGAAGATGGATATAAACAAGTACGGAAGGGAGTATATAAAGGTATAATATGTAAAAACTAATGTAACGCTATGTTATTAACTACCAATAGACCGGCTATGTTGTCGTCTTGATTTTGAGTCCACCAAAGTAGATGCAGTAGAAGCAAATGTGGTAATAGATCCAGGTGTCGTTGGTGTATGAAGTGTATTAGTGGATGATTTTGATTGTAAGGTTGGTGATGGGTATTCTTGTTGTGTAGGAATAGGAGGTAATGGAGGTAGTTGCCTTGGTAATACTGGTGGTGGTGGTGGTTGAGTTTGTTGAGAATAAGCCCGAGGTAGTTGAGTTATAGCATCATCGATTGTTAATCTAATGTCTTCGTTATCCCTACTATGACCCTCCTTTTCATCGTGGCCAGCATCATCATCATCATCATCATTATCGTGTTGAGTATCACTTGCTGTTGTCCATGTTGAATGCATTGATGATCGATTATCCTTGTCATTCCCAGTTCCATCCATTACTGTGACCGTATTACTTTTACCATGTAGATGAGCAATGTTGACAGGGAAAGAGAATCCAGATCCTTGCATTTGACGTGGCCATAACCATAATAATGGTTGGTTTCCAAGGACACACTTGATATTGTTCAATACACCTTGATCATATGGATACAAGACCTATTCAAAATAAATTACTAGTTAGTAAATTAAGATTTTGTGGTATGTTCATCATCATTTACTTACATCATGCACGGTACCCATCGATTTTAAAGTCAGACTTTTCCCTTTTTCCCAACCTTCAATCGTGGTTGTATTCGTGGTGATACAATAGACGTGATAACCGCTTAAAATAGCCACACCAATTATCACAAGGACACACAGAAAGAGATTGAGACCTAACAAGACCCATTCAGTAGCCGATGCCGGATGGTAGAGGATGGATGATAAACGACAGCCTAGCAGAACCATCAAGTAGATCGCACCCAGTCCCACATACACCAAAAACCGTATAAAATGACAATAATTAGCAAATCCCACACAATTGTTGATCCAGGGGCAATGATGATCCATTTTTAAAACACATTTTCCGCATGAACGACAATGATGACTTCGGGGTGGTTTATAGTTGTTGCATGTTTTACAGAATCGTGGTGTGTGGGTGGATCGTTTGACTTCAAAAGGATGTTGTTGCTGTTGAGGTATCTATAAAATAAAATACAAGTTATAGTTAAAGCGGTTTGAGAGTGAAGGAATGTTTGTTGTCTTACCCAGTTTGCAGGAACTGTTCCGGGATCGGTCAAACACGTCAGCGCATAGTTGACATAAATCATAACGACGAATACGTTGAATGGTATCAGAATAATAGCAGTATGTAAGGTAGCACCACCGAGAAAGTTCCATAGAATTCCAATTTGTGAAGAGTAAGCAAGGAAGGTGATGGTGGAGATCACAAAGAGAATAATGGCCTGACCCTTTAAAGTCGTCAGCGTCATGATCCAGTGGGAGTTGGTAAATAAGTATAAAGAAGGGTGTATCAAAATAAACACAAAATATAATAATAGTAGTAAGAGAGAGGAAGGGGAAGAGTGGCAAAAAGAAGAGGAAAAAAAAAAACAGAATAGAGAAAAAGTATAAGAAGAAAAAAGGAGAAGAAAAATAAATCGTTCACCTCCCTTGTTTTTCAAATCCCGCCATCGCTACTCGTTCCGGCCCTGTGTAACAGTAGTGACAAAATAGAGGATCCACCTCGTGGTAAGAGCTCCTTCATTGTCACTTCTTCGGCACACACGCTTTTTAATGTGAGCAGATATATTTTCCCTTTACCTCTTGATAATAAAAGGAGTTTTAGTAAGATAGGTCTTTGTTTTGCGGGTAAAAACAAGCCAATTAAGATTCTGCCTGTTATTAAACCAAAAAGATCAGTTGGATTTAATGATCTAATGTATGTCATTCTAACCTGTCTTTATTGTATACAAATGACTTTTGGAGGGGTTTTTTTTTATGGTGTGATGTATGTAATTCATTTTCGCCTCTCCTTTCCGACCACTTTGCATGAAAAAGGACCTTTTTTTTGTAAATGCACAATTTATATATAGTTCCCTCGTTCATTCATATACACACACCATTCCTCTCTCTCTCCATGAACGTATCTACAAGCAGTTGGTTTTCTTGTGCCACGACTTGGAAAAAACTGGTGGCATGATCGAGAATGCATATAAATGCTCGACTGTTTATAACCCCGCCGTGCTCGCCCCTTTTTTTAACAAATGTCCCCACTTTGGTCTGTGCAAAACAAGACCCTTTGATATTAATAGTATCATCGGTAGTATACAGTGCTTGCTACTCTAACAAAAAAAAAGTATAGCTTAAAAGTTCATGCCACAAGCAGCTATCTTGTTTCGCATAAACCAGTTTTGTCAATGTGTCTAAATAGTTTATTACTTATATAAACTTGTTTTAGTAAAGCGCATATATACATACTAGTATCTTGATGAATACTTACATTTGCTTTTCTTCATGGATCATCCACTACCTTCTCCATAATACTAACTCTGACAAGCAAGTGGTCGATCTTCCCGATTTGGTGATGCGGGATTTGAAACATTTATCAGTGAAGAAAGGTGGTGGCTCATAATACACCTCTCACTATCATTGTCACTCATCAGAAAAAAAAAAAAATATGATGATCATGGTATCCAGTTTTTTTTAAAACTTGCTACTTCATTTGTCAGTGTGTCTTTGTTCCAAATCATAAAGGGTGCCACACTTTGCATCTCTTCTCAATCACATACCCCAGCAACATTTTGATTTCCCGCCATTTTACAATTTCCCACGACCCCTATTTTTTTTTTTTTCTCTTCCTTATAAAAAATGACTTTTTTGCTTTCCCGCCTCTCTTCTTCTCCATCACTATTTATCAAAAACGCATTTTCAATGTCGACATTATCCCAAGCTCAACGCCAAACTCTTCTTCAACCATTATTATCTTCAGGTTGGTCCATGGTCGATAATCGAGACGCCATCATTAAAAAGTACGAATTCACCGACTTTAACCAAGCTTTTGGTTTCATGACCCGGGTTGCTTTAAAAGCGGACAAGATGGATCACCACCCTGAATGGTTTAATGTAAGTATACAGACAAATGGAATGATATGGTTACTCTAACTTTTTGTTTTGTTTTATCTGTTTTGGGTGGTGGTGGTTGGTGTATAGGTCTACAACCGTGTTGAAATCACTCTATCAACTCATGACTGTGGTGGACTATCAACAAGAGATATCGATCTGGCCATCTTTTGTGATTCCCTTTAATGTAGATACTCTATATGTAAATAATAAACAAGGAGTAGCCTTTGCCTTTTTACTTTATTTTAACGTGTGTGTATTATAGGGTGTATATGATGGTATATGGCGGTGTAAATGAATGAAAAGAATAGGGAATACAGGGGAATCATCAATGCATGGTATTGTCGTGGCAAGCAGCATTTAAACCGTATTTGTTATCCTCTTAGTTTTATTTTAACAAGTTTCTCTATCAATAAAAGAACTTGGTACAAAACCAATATCAAGAGGTTTCTTTATTATCTACTTTGTCTTTTTTGATCTACTCTAATACAAGATCTATGTTATTGGCTTTACTATTGCTATCTGTCTTATTTACAGTTACCTTACAAGCGTAACTATTGTCTCTATTGATCTTACTTCAGGTACAAGATCCATTGCTATTCATTTTCAAATCCCACTTCCCCAATTGGGACCTTTTATTTTTCTCGACCAAAAAGATTCTGGTACTCACTACTTTTATAAAACAAACCCTACTCCTACTACCCTTGTTGCCATAGCAACATGAAAAAGAAAAAAAAAGCAAAAGGGGTAGTCCCCACCCACGATGGCAGTTATTTGATAAATCCTCTCCAGTGTGCCATCTCACAGCCGTATCAGTGCTTCGAGTTTTCCCTGCTGTATTGCTACCCTCGGGCATTACCTCGATATTGAACAACCTCCGAACCCAGAGCCTACGCTCAGACCCGAATGTTGACACCATACTCTGTAAGACACTACCTTCTACAAGGCAACCAAATAACCGTGATTCCACCAATGAATGAATTCATCCCTCACAAGACCACCACTCGGCTTACAGAAAGTCGCTACGCTTTCCAGTCAATTATAATATTGGTCGAGCTGGGTATATATACCTTACATTATTCTACTTAATTCAAGTTGTGGGATAAAAATTGGACCCTTGAACGTCATTTGATTCGCTGTTCATTTTAAGCGGCGATTGTTGGTTTCTGGAGGAAACTGCCTTTTATAGAGGAAAAGATGTTTCCCTTGATATCAAAGGTATTCGACCGAGGAATTATGTTCACGACCTATTCATACACTATGTAGTTCCAAATGATAAATAAGACCATGTTTATTATAAAAAGTTTTTTTATTAAAACTAAATTATACATCTACTGAATTCGGGATATTGATAATACATGGGTAATCCATTGAGTGCCTAATTTGCTGGTGCTGCTATTATTGGTGTTTGATCTGATTCTTCGTTGTGGTGTCGTCCATAGTCGTTCATGAGGTGGAAAAATCGTGATATCTATATGCAAAAGAGTATTCATAATTCAAGGGCTACAATCGATTACCTGATGAGAGTCTCGAGTTCCCTTTGTAACATGCCTAATAGACGAGAATGACAATAAAAGATCAGTATGATATGGTAAAGTTAATTATTTTCCAACATATCATTTGCTTAAAGTTATCGGGGGGGGGATTATATTGTTGACCAAATGATAAGAAGGCTAGACCAAAGACAAACCTTTAGTCCTTTTTTTTAAAAAAAAAGATAAGTAACAAGTCATACAGATCATATATTGTTAATATTACTTGACAGCAGCACCACGAAGAGTCTTGTATCACCGATTAGGTTCAGTGAGATTATCATTTAACCAAACACAGTATAATTACCAGTTAATGTCACCCAGTTGATTCCTATTTACCTCTATGACAGTCCATCAGCATCATGTTATATAGTTGGGCTTCTAAGATATAGAACAAATCAAGGACACACGGTTAATGATTCCCTTGAGATTTATTTATTATATATGATTGGTTACTATACTTACGAGCACCCTTGTGTTGGTTTTTCCCACCTGATGAAGATTCTGTTTGATTACCCTATTTGTAATATAGTAAAAAAGTTAACCTGTCCCTATGATAGTTTGGGGGGGGGAGGTATTGCCATTACTAGAATGACTTTATAGTTTGGTTCCACTGTTGACAAAAGAGTAATAGTAAGGTGCTCCGATATCCTACCAAAGGGTTACTTTTAGTTGTCTTATTTATATCAGTTTCTTTTACTTACAATCCATGTCGTCGCACCATTATAAAGACACCCATTGATATGAGTATCATGTATCGTGTCTAGTAACAAGTAAAAAAACGTGTTCTAGTTTAAGCAAGTAGAGAGAATGTGTTGGTCAATACATTCTTCTTACCTTTTTTTCAAATAACAAAACCGCCATTAGTAATATCGGCATAATTAATGTTAGGAGAAGGGGAAGAAAAAGTAAAAAAGAAGCGGGTTTAATGAGACGAGTCGAGCGGAATTCGAAAACAATAAAAAGGGGCTAGTCGATAGGTGTAACTTCATCATTAGGGAAAATCACAATATCTATGAAAGCACCCAAAACTTGTCAACCTTGTATCTTTTCCTCTCTCTTTTTCTTTTAATACTTTTTTCTTTCTTTCCATTTGGTGGGTATTTTGTATGTTCATCCTTAAATGTTAGAATACTCGAATCGTCAAAATCCTCGAGACCCTTCATTTTGGCGACTATGCGATACTCAAACCAATGAATGTCATTGTGATTTTCGTATGACTATTTCTGGGTGTATTGAAAGTGAACCATTAAGGATTGTCAACATGGTAGATATTGTTTGGTCTGGTATAGCGACATGTATAGGTAGGATACTGTTTATAAAACGAGATTAAAAAGGCACTGATGATGATGGTTTCTCTCTATCTAGCGGCGGCGATCTTATATTGGCGAGTCGTTCATCTCAATCAGCAAATATTTGACTTTTCGCAAAGAATGCCTCGTCCTAAACCCATCGAAGGCATGGCTTTTTTTGGCATCTTGTTTAATATCTGTAAGGATCAAAAGTTTGTTTCAGGGGCGTGAGATCCAAAAGAAAGTGTGGGGTAACATGTGTCCACATTTCAAATCCCGATTTTTTTTTGATTTTCTTGGGTTTTATCAAATCTCTTGTCTCATCTCTTTCTCTCTCCTTTTTTCTCTTTGTAGGTCGAATAATCCATGCCAGCATTTTACTCACAGATGTCGCCAACAATGCTGTCTTTCGGTCCTTCATGTTTGAACTCCCTTGGCAGTTTGGTATAACTGCTCTCTCTTGTTATCTTTTTGGTGTGGCCAATACTCTATCTAACGTAATACTCTTCTTGATCAACTTGCACTTTACTAACTATAACACACACTTTCTTTTATTTAGAGTAGCAAAACCATTTACAAAACCTGGGTACGATCACAAACTCTGGTAGACGTTATATGCACAACCATGATTACCTTGCCTTACTTTACTATTACTGTAAGTTAAAGCAAAACGATTTGTATTAAATTGCTAACACATGTAACCTCCTCCTCTTCTTCTTCTTCTTCTTCTTCTTTAGGTTGTAGCCATTATTGCTGGTGTATACGCTCAACGAGGGGATAATGATAAAGCTGAAGTATGGACTGACGCCATCTACTATCTTTGGCTAGTATATACCTTTCTTTTGGGTAGTCTGATTCTGTTTGCTGGCATTCGTCTATTAAAACTATTGAAGAATCATCTATTGATGCAAACAGATCTCCGGGTAAACATTGTCAAAATCCGAACAGGTGCTGTCAAGGTAAGTTATATTGAAAAACAAAAACAAAAATAGGATCACTAACATCTTCAATGATAGGTCAAAATCATTATTGGTATTGGTTGCTTTTGTCTTTGGGCTTTTACAGTCATGATTGCACTTTATGCTACTTCAAGATATGTGGTGATGATTAGTCCAGTATATACAACCGCATTAGCAAGCTTTGCCCTTTTTAATGGTCCATTGGCAACATCTGTTGTGGAATTTGCCATTGTATTAAAGTAAGTAGTTATTATATTTGAATACTTGACTGATTCATTGGTATCTTCTAGTCCGCATATGTTACGTGGTCTTGGGAATTTATCCTTTGGAACTTCATCGGGATCTCAATCATCACCTTCCGCCATTGCTCTCGAAACTCAACAGCAAAAAGAGAATAACTCATCCTATGGTATCAACACATTGACAACAACCAGTCAATTGGACCAGTGGAATCAATTCTTTATCAAGGATATCAAAAACAATGAACTGACACCACCCACCATTCAGCATAGCACAAGTGACCTTATCAGTTCTACTTTTACCAATATCACCATACCATCGTCTTCTCACCATCGACCTACTCTTTACTCTGGCAATACAACAGTTCTCAGTAATGATACCCATTCTAAAGAAGATACTGGAGCATTGTCTCGGGTAGAAGAAGATCAACGTTATTATAATGCCATGACCAATCAAATGCGGATGCCTCCTCACTACTCTATATCTGATGATCGTCGGTTGGATGGGAACGATTCACTGTCTTCTGATATCTACGATGGCTCCGCAATACAATTAATACAATTCAATAACAAAAAACACCATTAGTTTATACTCTATAGTTTTTAGTCTCGACCTTTTTTCTTTTATGTATATGTATCTGTCTTTTTATAATAAACTTGATGATTGATTAATTAAAAAGCATACTGGGTTAGGCGGGATGTGAATTACGCATTTAATAAAATGGCGCTGGGCGGGATTTCCTTTTGCTTCCTTCTTCTTTTTTCCTCTTTCAATGACCACCACTCTCGGAACCGCCGTCTCTCTGTCAAGGTAATTAACAGCATAAATAAATAAAAAAGCATTCTTTTCACATTTGTTTTTTAATAGTCGTAAACAGTCTCAAAAGAATCGTTTAGAAGACGATGGCGATGAACTCCAATATCTGGAAAACGAATTAAGTAAAATGGATGGATTGTCATCAAAGCTGGTAATCTCTATTTGACTCCATGTGACCCTTTTATTAACTGACTGACTTTTTCTTTATAATTTGATATAGGGTGGTATTCTTGATTCTTTTGACGATCGACTACAGAAACTTGAAACTTCCATTCTACCGATTCACAAGTTGACACAAAACCTAACAAAACTTGTCAACAGTAAGTACTTTGTCTCTCAATCATCTCTTCTCCATCCCTCACACACACACTCTCTCTCTCTCTTTTATATATAGATATTGACGCGACTTTGATAGCCACTGATGATATTGTCCAATGTTTGAATCTACCCAGTAAAGAAGAAGGGTTTATACTGAAAGGGTAGGGTTGGAAAAAAGAAGTGGGTCATGAAACTTACCATACTAACTGTACTATTGTTATTAATGACAAATAGACCTGACGAAAATGACATACTACCTTATTTACAAGCCATGGGTCGACTAAAGGATGCGGTGGATACAATCGAAAAAAGTCAATTGAAATCATGTGAAAAGGGGACCTTCCAAACGGTAACTGGTTTAAAAAGTAATAAATGGGGCGATCTAATACTTGTTTTTTTTTTAATGCAGAAACAACTACTTAAAGCAGGTATGCTACATCTGGAGACACTTTTCCGAAAATGGTTGACTACTGTTAGTTATCCCTGTGATGTCCATACCATCTTGGAATCAGGCAAGTCAAAAAGTAACACCTAAATAAGAATGGTATACTAATCCATATTATGAATAGATGAAATTATGCCATCTTCGACTGCGATGCGACAACTCTCTCAACTCGCCACCTATATTGCCACATCGGTCACTGAAATTGGGTATACCGTAGACTTCACTAAACCTTATGCCGACATTAGATCGATCTATATGCAAAAATCATTGGCACCTTTATCTCAATCTGTCCAGTCATCTGAAAAGCATAAGGGTATCTCATATGAAAAAGGATCAAGTGAATTCTTGAAATATATGGAATGTTTTGTTAAAATGGTCAAGGTAAAATACAATGATGTTTGGGATACATTGACTCACTCACATTTCTTTTGTTTTTTGTTTTATAGTCTGAATGTGCCTTTTCAAGGAAAATCCTCGGTAATGCCTCACAACGTACCATTGCACTCAAGGCTACCCTTGCTCCTCCCTTGGCTGAATTTGTTGCTGCTGGTCGTCAATTAGTGGCTATTGCGAAAAGACTCCCTTATAGTGAATCAGTGTTTGTCTTTGATATCTTGGAGAAGTATGAACGTGACTCTAAACCTAGTTTGGATATAATCAACAAGGAATACGATTTGGAACTAAAGGAACTGATGGATCTCATACAATCAGTGATAACAACAGCACTCAAAAGCTTCTATGACTTTATGGAGGATATTAAGGGCAAACGGGAAACAAATACTATTATCAATATCAGTAATGATGGTACTGTTAATGAAATGACAAGTAACGTAAGTACACTATGACTTGACCAAAAGATAACAGATCAAATTCAAATTCTCTCTCTCTCTCTCTTTTAGGCACTCAACTATCTCAAACGTTTGATCATGTGGAGAGATATGGTGGAACCGTTATTGATATGTATTGGCGATGGTGGATGGAATCAACCTGTGACTGGACAAGATATCTCCTTTGATAAACTAAAATTCGGCGGATCCTCTTCTTTAGGTGCGGCTCTATTGCAAAAGTTTTTGGTAGATGCTTTGGATCAACTCTGTATCTCACTTCAAACCAAATCCCGGGGATACAAGAAACCCACTTTGGCCACCATCTTCTTACTCAACAATTACAACTACATCTTGCGCCAAGTCCGATCACCACCTCTGAATGCTCTCTTTGATGAACATACCGAGGTCAAGTTTGGGAAACTGGTCAAGAAACAATTGGATGGTTATCAAGAATCTTGGAAACCATGTGTGGAAAACCTAATGGATGTAACCTATGTCCGCGGTGGTACAATCAAGAACGCTCTTAGTGGCACTGACCGGCAGATGATCAAGGACAAATTTAAGGTAAAAAGCAAGAGGATGTGTAGATTCAAAAAAAGTAACTCATTTTTGTTACTTTATTTAGAACTTCAATATGGAATTTGATGAAATTTGGCGAACTCAAACTGCTTATGCTATACCCGATCCTGAACTTCGTAACCAGGTGATCCGTGATGTAAAAAACGTGATCGTACCAATGTATGGTCGATTTTTAGACAAGTAAGTCAATGCAGTGGGGGAGGAAAAACTATAAAAAGCAAGTTGATTGACATTACTCATTATTACTATCATTCAGGTACCAAAGCACAGAATTTACCAAGAACCCAAGCAAATATATAAAGTATGACAAGGAGAAATTGGAACGAATGATCAACCATTTATTCGAGCCTACAGCCTAATCCCCCACTCATATTAGATATAGTTTACCCATCTTCATAATCCCTCCTTTATCCAGTATAATAAACAATAAAATAGTCTTTTGTTAATGATATGTAAAGCCAAGTTTTTTTATTATATATTTATAAAATAAAAGTTAAATGTAAAAGGGAAAGGCTAAAATGTGTGCATGTGAAGGGGTAGGGGAACAAAAAAAAAAAAGAGAAGGTGAATAATAATAATAATAAATGTTTAAAAAAGAGGGAAATCCTCCAGGGAAGTAACAGGCGAAGGTGGTAAAGTGTTGGTCAATGAAGAATCGAGTCGAGCCAATTCTTCAAAAACATCGTCGTCGTCAAGAATAGTGTCAGTAGTGGTGGTATGTTGTTGATCAGCAGACAAGTCATTGTTGGGAATAGGTCCAAAAAGTGCAAAGGTTGATAAAGGTGGTGGTGATTCGGTGGAAGGGTCAAGAGTGGTGGATGAAGATTTACGGTAAGGGTGATACCGTTGATAGCGAGCCATGGTCGTACGGTTCAAAGGATGCCTGTTGGTGTGGGGCCAGTCGGTTGTGGTGGTGGATTCAAATTGATAATGGCGGTACTTGCTTGGGTAGTAGTCATGTTCAGAAGACGAGTAAGTTGTATGAGGAATGGTGGAAGAAGGTAGCAAAGTGAGATTTACAGTGAAGGTTTAGGAATGGATAAAGGACAAACAGCCAAGTTGGTCTGTAGTGGACTTCCTTCTCCAGTAATAATAATAAAAAAAAAAAAGGAAAAGTAGAGTAGTTAGGTATATATATATATATAAAGAAGAAGAAATCAACTTTGGTCAAAGGCAAGCCAATGAGAGTTATACGTAACCAAAAAAAAAAAAAAAAAAAAAAAAAAAAAAGGAAGAGAGAGAGAGAGAGAGAGAAACGCGGAATAAAAGAGTTGGTACGACTTTTAACAGCTACATTTTGTGTTTCCAAACCCTGTTGTTTGATTGGCTAACAAAGGCAGGCGAGTTTTTATTCAAAAACGGAAAACTTCGCCACCTTGAAGACAAAAGAGATACATTCATGTATATATAAAAAAGGGTATCCAAGACGATTTTATTACAGTTTATAAACAACAAACTAATTCTACACAGACTATACTATCCATTTGACACCTTTTAGTTCCAATACCATGGTTGTGTTGCCATCGAGTTGATCTTCTTCAGACCACCACCAATGTAAAAGCCAATAATCCTGATGTGTTTTATGTAATTTCCATTTCCCGCGGGATGCCATGACTTGTGTAGCCTCTTCTGATTGTGGCGGAGGGAATCCATGGTTGGGCACATACAATTCGGTGATCTTGGTAGTGACATGATTACCGGGATGGAATTCGTATCTATAGTATGCAGGGGATGTCTCGGTAGGTGAGGTGAATCTGACCGCAATCGGTGTTCCTGCTGTCATTTGAGGCCGAGGTCGATAAAGACATACCAATTGTCGATGATTGATGCCAAAAGGTATTGATGCTTCTTGTTCACTACCAATGATGGTCGGTGAAAGTGATTTGATGGTGGACGCTACCGGGCTTTCGATCTCGTTGATGATCGGTTCTAATGTCGTCGCCCATTGTGTAGTCCTGATCGCATACTTGTCGGTTTGTTGCTGCTGCTGCCAGATGCTGAGATCTTCTCCATTCCAAAGATCACCCCAAAATGGATCATTGTCAGGTACATATTGCCAAAGAGTGTAGTTCAATAAACTACTTTCCACAGCATTAAGACTTGCGTCCATTGCCTTGTTTTGAGATGAGCCAGGTTTGTTGATTTCATTAACAAGAGTTGACATTGTCGAATCGGCAAAGAAGAGAGAGATAAACCAGAGCCATAGTCGCCGCCAAATGGATGATGATGTATTGGCCAAAGAATCGTCTTTCATATCGTAAGGTATTCCAATTTCACCAAGCAAACAAGGATAATTCCCAATCTGTTCCAACCCTTCTGCACGTATGGTTTCCATCTGCTTTATGAAGCATTTCCGAATAGCATTTTCCCCCAAGCAAAGCGCACGAAGAAATCGCAGTGGTCCTGTGCCGTATTTACCCCGATTCAGGTTGATAAAGTCAATATTGTAGTTGCACCATTTCTTCTTGACCAAAGTAAGACCATCGTACCAATGGGGCGTGTAGACCAATCGCTGATAAAGAGGATCCTCTCTTGGTAATTTGGGAGGTTTGTCCAAGATGGGAGGCTGGACAAAGATGATGGCATTCTTATGTACCGACCGAATCTTTCGAATGTACGATGCCAAAAACGCAAGCCAGTAATCATCAGCAAATCGAGTGGGTTTTTCAGATGTTGGATCAGTGGCAAAATAGTGAGGTGAGAGTAATGTGCCTGTCGTTCTGTCCCACACGCCATGTAGTTCCCAAATACAGCCCGCCTTTTTCCAAGACGCACCACGCTTCCACCCAAACGTCATGCATGATTCATCCACTTGTTCTTGACTGAGCCAAGCTGACGTATCATCACCAGGATCCACGCGGACATCCCCCGTTTTCTTGGGACCAGACCAGATAAAGTCATAATGAGCCACATTGCAAGGTATTCCACTTGCCAAGAGCATACCCTGGAATGGTGTCGGCATTAATCCCATCTTGAAACTAGTATCGCTGTCGTCCAGTTTATCGAGATCAGGGAATCCAAGATATCCATGGCCAGGTTCATTCATTGAATCGTATCCTAGTACCACCTCGTCTTCCAGTCCATCTTGTCGAATACGTAGTGATAGCTGTGCAATGGCGTTGAAAAAGTGTGATTGGAGATAGTCTTGAATGTTGACTTGGTCGACAATGCATTTTGGTGCAAAGGTCTTGCCGGCAAAGAAGAGTGTGAATAGGGTGGCTGCTGCTAGTCGTTGATAGTTGGTGTTCCAGATCATTCGCGGGAAGGTTTCCGGCTTGTCGTATGTGTTTTGTACCAGGGCAGCTATGGTGGTGTTAAAGTGGAGAGGGTTTAAACCGGCAAGTGTTAAAGTCCAGCCTGGGTGACCTGAACCTCCGCATTGACGAGACCACTATTTTTACAACACCCCAGGAGATAAGACTTAGTATGAGTAAAGGGATCTATAAAAGTACTAGTATATAAGGGTTAACTTACGGTATCTTGATGAGGGTCAATGAATACTCGAAGTCCATAATATTGACATTTTTTCAAAAGTGCAATAACATAGTCCAAGTAATCTGTATCGTAGATACCACTGGTTAAAGTAATAAAGAGTTTTTATTAGTACAAGAAAATATTCCCCGGTTTCTTTTTTTTTTTTTTTTTTTTTTTGGATGACTTACGGTCCTTCATGTTCAATAGCTTCCCAAGTGATCACAAATCGTAACAAGTTAAAGCCAAGTGAAACCAGTCGTTGAAAATGTAAATCAGCTTCTTCCAAAGGGAATGGTCGTCCGACAAACGTGATCTTCCTATCATAATCTACCCAAAAGCCTTGACGAGAGTGTGAAGGAATCCCCACAGGTAACTTGGCGCCACCACCTACGTTGATGCCATGGAAGAGGATGGTGCGATTCGTTTCCTTGTCGATGAAAAAAGGCCCATTTACGTCTATCATTGCCGCCAGATAGATGTGAGAATATAATAAAATGAAAAGAATGGGAAAAGTAAAAAAAGGAAATACTAAATGGCGGGATTCAATTAAGCGGCGCTTGAAATTATAGCATTTCGCACGCCTGATCGATGACTTAATTCATGGGTAAAGGGTCATCACTGTATCACTTTGTATTATGTGCCACGCTTTCCTTTTAAAAAAAGTACCTTGTAGCCTATTGTATGGATTTTTACCCAAAAAATGCCATCATCTGAACATCATAAGAGTGGAGGTGTCGTAGGGAGTAACACAAAGAAAAAAAAAACATTGTTTTCTCTTTACAGTAATCTCAGGTTTACCTAGAAGATGCTCCTCTAACCCCATAGCGTAGCAAATGGGCTGTGTGAATGATCAGGACCTGAAGATCGCACGATTTTAGTGATGTGTCTGCCAATATCCTCTCGAAATCTTTTGGATTATAGATGCAAAGGAATGATACCACCAATCCAAGTTTCCTATTCAAGTATTCTACATCTATTTCAAAAACAGGTATGCTTACTCTTATCTTTTGTAATTTGATTTAGTCCATCCTTATCACCAATGTTCACTTGCAAGGGAAAAAAAGGATCGCCGAATTTAAATCCCGCTTGCATGAATTTGTTTTTGTCTACGCACCAAATAGGCCAAAGCATTGAAAGTCAATTTTGTGAGTATATATGCTTCATAACACCTGATTGTACCATTGTTATGAATGGATGATCAACCAATACAATGTGATCTTTCCATCTCACCGCCTTTCTTTTCTATCAATGAGGTCCTATACAGATACGACAGACATCTTTTTTCATTCAATCCTAATGTTCTACTTGGTATCCAAAAGAGACCATCCACATCTTTCTAATCTTAAAGTATGACTACATGACTCTTCTACACTTTTGCAAACAATATGAGTGTAAGTAATGCATTCTCTTTGTGGTGGGACAGTGGATATTATAGATTCTGAGGTTATTGTAAACTTTGAAGAGGGAGAGAAAGACAGAGAGTGGGGAGAGAGGGGAAATGTTTCTTATGCCTCCTTAAAAGGATAGATAGAGATGCACCAGCTAAACCGAGCATGAATGGAGATGCATTTCAAGCCCCGCTCCGAGCGGCGGGTGACATTGCATTGATCGCCTCCAAACATTCATAGAACCACCCACACACACATATATACTATAAAGATAATTCAAGATAGTGTACTAGCCTGGATAGAAAAGGAGAAATAAAAATCACTTGGTCAGAAATCACAAACAAGAAAGGCACACAACGGTTATGAAAGAGGAGTTACAATAGGAGAAAAAAAGGGTGGTGTGGAAAAAAAGAAAAAGCAGGAGTTGAAAGGGGATCTTTCATGCAAGAGGGAGAGAGAGAGAGAGAAAGAGGGCAAGCCTCCGTGGTTCCATAAAAGACAGACCTCTTTAACACTTTTTTCTTTCTTTTTTTTCCCCTTTTTTTTTTCTTTTCACTAGATTGATATAGAAAATGCATTTAACGACCTTTTTTGCTTATTTCACCTTGTTCATTTCCTCGCTTTGTTATGCCCAAATTCCATCAAAAAGTGGGGAATTCAATATCACATCTCCTTTAGACGATGGCGTTTATGTAGCTGGACAACAATTACCTATTTCCTACGTCATTCTTGACTCTGGATCAAGTAAAGAAAGAAAATACCCTATCCTCATATCAAGTGAGAAACTCATCTTTTTTTTTTTTTTTGCGATGGTTGCATTAGGGCTGAGTTTAAATATTTATTTTCAACCAGCGCCAGGGATCAATAGTACAGGAACGATCATTGCACAAAACGCTGATGTATCTGAAGTAGCGGGAGCAGTGGTTACCATCAATGGGAAATACTATTGGCAACATACGTACAATTACGCTATTCCACCCACGGCACCTCCAGGATCTTATTTTGTCCTTTTCGAATCGGTCAATACCAACACAAACACATCGGTTCCTGTCATCATCCGACCTTATGTCAATATGACCACAGTGACAGCTTCTTCTAGTGCTTCTGCTTCTGCTGCTAGTGCTACTGAAAGTACCAATACCAACAAATCAATAGGATGGAATGTACAACCCTCCCTTTGTGTGTTTTCAATCTCTTTGGTTCTTTCCTCACTCTTGTGGTGAGCTTGACAAAGTCTAATGATTGATTTTGCTTTTACACACTATAAACTAATAGTACATGGTATTTTTTTTTCTTCCCTTCCCTCCTTTATGGTTGTATTTAATTTTCATTTTTTGGCTATGTATTATGTACGATATGGCTCACTATTTGGATTCAGGAACATTTTTTTCAAATCCCGCGTTAGTTGAATTCCCGCAATTTGAATATCCCCCTCCCCAATAAACTTTTTCTCTTTTTCTTTCTCCTAAACAATGTCTTGTACTTTTAATCATCTTCCTTCTCAACTCAAGAATCATTATATCTTGGCCAGACATGGTTATTCCTTGGCCAACCATGATCACCTGATCTGTAGTAATCCTGATATTGCTATTCCTCCCACGGGCGGTCCATTAGGCACTGGCTATGGTCTTCATGAAAAAGGCAAACATCAAGTCAAAGAGGTGACAAAGAAACAACAAAAAAGAAAACTCTAACAATACTCACATTACTCTTTTATAGTCTGCCACCTTGTTAGCTGCCCATCTCTTTCCTAATGGCAAGCACGATGAAGGCGAACCAGTAAAGATCTTTTGCTCTCCTTTTAAACGCACAGTGGAAACCGCCAACATTATTCAAGAAACGCTCAACACCCTCCATCCAACCCTAGCCATTGCCGATCCTACACCGAATCTTGCTCTTCGTGAACGCTGGTTTGGTGACTTTGATATGACCGATGATGCCAACTATAATGTGTGCTGGCAAGACGATGCGACGGGACCTGACCATGGCGAACACTCGAAACATAATGTGGAAGCGCCTACTGCGGTGTGTGATCGGGCCACACGGTTTATCGTCAACGAGATTGAAGAACGAATGCAAGGCAAGGTGGTGATCTTGGTCTGTCATGGTGATATCTGTCAAATTGCTGCTACCGCCTTTATGAACATTGATCCTTGGCGTCAACGGGAAATCAAGCATGTCAATACTGCCGAATGGAGGGATACTTTGGAACTTTTAGATAATTAGTTAGTTAGTTAGGCCAGTATATAGATTAGTTAATATAATAATAATAATAATAATAATAAAAAAGCTTTGTTTTATTTGTATGTTTGGTAATTAAAAAAAAGTCGGATGTCAAAATCAAAAGAAGTTTATTCGGTATTGCATAATAAAAAGAGAAGACTAGTTATAGTTGATGATTCTATGCCATGTGGTAAAATGCATGTGTATTCGTATATATATATAGGTGGAAGAAAAAGATGTTGATCAGTTGAGGGATTCCAGTAAAGCAGAGGACATGACACTATAAATCTTGGAGCAGCCATCAATACACTGTTCCATCGCCTAAACACACACACACACACACACAGAGAAAAAAAGGGAAATAGAATTATCAGTTTACTATCAACAGACTTCATCCAATCACTTTTACCTTTGATATATTATCAGTCTCCAGTCGTCCAGATTGAAGAATATGAGTCACTTCATTCAAAGAAGGCATATATGATAACACCAATGATCCATCTTGTTGTTTTTCTTCAGCGTTAGTACCATCCATCAAGATCGAGTTACCAGAAAACACCTATATCATACCCAAAAAAGTTGGTCAATAAAAAGTCAATGAAGAAGAAGAATACTTACAGCAGAGCATGCAGTGACTTGATCCA
The DNA here is from genome assembly GCA_025330725.1 of Chlamydoabsidia padenii. NCBI lineage: Eukaryota > Fungi > Mucoromycota > Mucoromycetes > Mucorales > Cunninghamellaceae > Chlamydoabsidia > Chlamydoabsidia padenii. The sequence goes on from JAIWND010000011.1 coordinate 478,796, forward strand.
ACATTTCAATCCCGGCATCAGCCAATGCCACACTAGAAGCAATGATAGCCGCCGCCAAACACGCATTCGTCCCATCATTTTCCAATACATTGATGTAAATATCCACAGCTGATTTAGGGATCAGTTCTAATCGTACTGCTGGTGTGAGTGCTTGAATCAGTGTGTGCGAGTATTCTCTTTCTTGTGCATCCTAAACATCACCTTATTAGTATACCCACAATCTTTTTCTGTTCCCTTCTTTGCTTACTCGCATATGACCCCGGCGTTTGGCACAGGAGAATGTAGCAAACTTGAATTCACAGTTCAAAGTACCATGGGGTGAGAATCCAACCTTCTTTAATTGACGAGGACCGTATCTATTGTTAAACAATGTGTGTTAGTTCCTTTTGTCGTCTCCTTTTTTGTTATTACTTACACAGCACAAACTACTTTGGTATTGCCCATTTCAATATAAGTCGAACCGTTAGCCTGAGTCACTAAACCTGTCTTCATAACTAAGAGAGTGTGTGTTAGCATACTTTTTATTGAATCAGTCGTTTTCGTGAGACTTACAAATAGGTCGAAGATCATCAACGGTACGATCATCGAGTCGACGATTCTTTTCATTTAAAAGATCCTTGGTTGTCTTTGTCGAATTCTTGAAAAGAGGTTGCACACTAAGTTCGGGTCCAGTCACACGTTTTCGATCCATGGTAATTATTGAAGGAAGAAAAGGGAGAAAAAAAAAAAAACTGGTTGGTTTTTTTTTTTTTTTGTTCAAAAAAATCCAATACTTTAAATCCCGCCAAGGTCACACCCAACCACATATTACAAGTTGACTACAACTGCCATGTGAGCAAGTCCACTTTCTCTTTACCAGTATAATAAAAAAAGGAAAAAAGCCTTTCATTTATTATAGAACCCGTCAATGCCTAAGAGCAAGACAAGGGTGGTCGAGCAATAGTCAACCGGGTATTCATTCAAATTCCGATTCCTAATCTGGCTTCGGAAATCCAGCATGACCCCTTTGGTTTTGCCACTGAAGAGGTCCACCACACTGATTCCATGTATAACCCTACCCCCTCACTCTAGAATGATAACCTTTTTTTTCCCCAAAAAAGAGACAAATCAAACCATCCAAGTCTAGTATATATATAACAAGTATTGGAAAAAAAAAGCATAAGATTTTTATTAGATCAACTATAAAATGGTGTACTATGTATCAAGGTAAAGGATTGGAGGAGAGCCACACGGCATGTTTAATAGGATGGATATCTTGAGGGATCCAATTGATAAATAGCCATTTGACCCTATAACCAATAACAGACACGGTCATTAGTTTCCTTGTTCATACATTAAATCACCTCCCCCTTTCTTACCTTTGGATTGTGTTTGACCACGTCTTTACTACGAACCAGAGCATTAAGACATTCTGTCACACGATACTTTGGAAGTCCTATTTGATGTACGATCGTATCCATTGTCCTAACAATAAAGAAAACGGTTAAACCAACCTATTTGATCCAATGCATCGTGTGTCCTTACATGCCATTGGGTTGTAAACGTAATACACGTAAAGTTGTTTCCATCGTCTTCATAGGTTCCTATATTCCCACAAACACCATACAAATAAGCTAGTCAGAGTCATTCGTTTCACTTGATCAGTCCATCCTTTACCGTTTGTTCCCGAAACTTGAGTGGTAGACGATCAATGATTTTCCGAATGTTGACCTAATAAAAGAGTTAAACAAAGATCATGCCATGATTGAGTTACTTTACCTTTTTGACAAACTTGGTCTTATTCTTCTTTAAAGGAGCTGGCTGGGCAACAGTAGGTTTGTTATCATCCGTTTCCGTCGTTACAATGGTTTCAGTCGAAGGCTGTTTTTGTTGTTGTTCTTGTTGTTGTTGTTCTTGTTGTTGTTGCTGTTTCTTTGGCTGCTGCTGCTGTTGTTGTATTTCATACACCTGTTGTTCGAATTCAAGCGGCCAACGAGTGGTTTCTCCATTGGCCGATAAGCCAAATAAAAAAGCCCCAAACGCATCGTTAAATTTTGATAAAGAGTCATCTATGGTTTTCAATTCTTCCAGGCGTTGATTCATAGTTTCAAACCTTTCCTTCAAGGCTATCAGGGTTGGTGTCAGTTGATCAAAACAAGTGGTTATGTTTGCTGTTGTCGTACTTGACGAAGAATTAATACCGCTAACAGTTGTTCTGTTCCTTCGTGGTGAATCATAGGAGGTTTGTGTTTCCGTCATTTTTGCATCCATCTTGACAAAAAAGAAAGAAGGCAATACAGCAAAAAAAAAAAAAAAAAAAAAAAACCAAGTGCCCCTTTGTCGGGATTTTAAAAATAGATTGTGAGAGACCTGGAGACAAATTGGTAAAACGTTTTATTCAAGACATGATACAATGAGTGAGTGAGAGGAAGGGGAAGGAGTTTTTTTTTTAAAAAAAAAAGTTTCTACATATAAAAAAAGATAATGAAGGTATACATACATAAGATAAAACAGAAGAAGAAGGGGATAAACAACTATACAATAAAGGGAAGAATAATCCTAATAAGGGTAAATGGGTAAGTAAGAGAGTGTCGTAGTGGATTGGGATTGTATAGGCGGTAGTTGCCAGATAGATCGGTTTTGTATTTGTTCAGTCTTGGGTTGATCCGCCATAATGGCACGCAGAGGAGGTAATTTGGCACCCCAGGTTTGAGCATGATCTTGATGAAGAGGAAGTTGTATCGATGTATTGCTGTAGGAAGGCGGTGGAGGTGATGTTTGCCTTTGTTCCAGTAATACTGAAGATGATGATGAGGTAGATGAGGTAGATGATGATAATGATAATGATGATGAAGTCAGATGGTACGGAGCCAAGGTGAGATATGATTGTTGGTGTTGGAATTGATCGACGGACATGGTGGGTGGAGATGTTGAATAATATTGAGCATATGTTGGGGAAGGTGGTGCTGATGGATGGGTCAGAGAAGATAATTGTGTAGTGGCGTATGATGAAGATGAAGATGATGGCGTAAAATCAGTTGATGATTGTGGTGATGGATATATTGTTTGCATCACAGATTCACGTGAATGATAATTATGATAAGTCGAGGATGGTGTTTTATACATGTCTTGATAATGACTAGGATGTTGTTCTTGTTGTTGTTGCTGCTGCTGCTGCTGTGGTTGGGGTGTTGATGGCTGTGTTGATTTGCTTTCTATAGAAAGGAATCTACCAAAGTGTACGTCTTGAGATTGTGGTGCATAGGAAGGTGGGCTAACTTTTCGTTTTGAAGCACGTTCCGTTGATTTCGTCGAGCCAATCTTTGTTGTTGTTGTTTCCATTTCATTGTTACTGGATTGAGAAGAGATTGATTGGCGTTCTGGTTTTCGTTTTCGATTGGTTGATCTAAAAAAGAAGAATCGTTTTAGTTGATATGTTATTATGTGAGTGGTAGTTGATTACTTACGATTGAAGCCGATGTTCTTTTCGTATACGCATTTTCACCCCTTGATCAGAGAAAGTACGAGACAAGAAGGTGGCTTCCAAAGGACCAGGGAAATGTTTGGGAAGATAAACAGTGAATGGTTCCGAGAGTAAAGTTCGTCGATTCTGGACAAGGTCCCTATAAGAAAGAGAGAGAGTTAGTAACTATACTATGTGCTGATGTGTGATCTTGACTTACTCTACAATTTCAAACAGACTAAACTGAAGTTTGAAGATACCATTCTTTTTTACAGACAGGTCACCAAACACGTAGAAGCCGCCATCTATAAAAAGAGGTTAATTGTAGTGTCCTTTTCTTTCAAGATGAAGAGATCTTTTCCCTTACCTTGGTTGTCAATATCACGAAGACGGTGAAGAGAGGAAACAGTTGTACCCGAAAGGTAATCATGAGCAGGTAAGAGTAGTTGGTCGTTGTTTTCCGCATCCACAAGGTTGGCTACTAGATAGTAAAAAGGGCTTTGAAGGCATTTCCTATCAATATTTTAAAAAGTTGAGTTTACTTGTTCTACGTATGACAGTTATCTATACATTACTTTGTTTCTTCATTGGAGCAATGTAACCATTTCATTTGTAAGATTGGTGGAGGTTCAATTGGGCGTCGGTCTAGTCATAATAATAATAATAATAATAATAATAAAGGTGATAATGAGCGGGAAGAAAGAGAGAAAATAAGGGGGGGATAGCGGACTTTTTGCTTTAAATACTTTACCCCGTTCATTGATAACGCTCATTTTAGCACGGTCGGGTTGTTGTCGAATAACAAGATCGTAGTCCCTATAATAATAGCCCAATCAGTCAGTATATATATAAAAGAAAAAAAAGAAAAAAAGAAAAACTGGGGTTACCTTGACACGGGTAATTCTGAAAGAGAACTACCGATGAATCGATAGCTGCATGAGCTTTGTTCTTGGTCAGCCATAATGGTGATGATAATGGGTGTCTTGGTAACAATGTAATAAAGTGAAAAAGAAGAAAGAAAAAGAAAAAAGAGAAAAAGGGAGAGATGGAACTGATACCAATTTTTTTTTTAATCTAATGATTGATACAAAAAACATCTTTATTGGGCAAATTTAGTAGCTTATGGTTTTTTTGTTTCCAGTAAAAACGCTTTCATGTTCCATATTTAAATGGCTCAATATGAACAAATTTTCCCAGAATGGGAAATGCCAAGACTTTGTGCGCTCTTCCCCTTCTCGTTTTATTCTCTCCCCCCTCTTTATCCCGGTAGTCGCAAAATGGTCTGTATCACAGTGGTATATAGATTATTCCCTAAAGGAAATATTATTAATAGGACTAATCCCCAAGAAACGGAAACAGACATTACATATACCCTGAGCTGGTTTTGCCCACCTTTTTTTTTTTTTTCTCTTTCTTCTTTTTTGTTTATTCTAACTACTGTTCATGCATCGAAGTTTCTCGAGGTCTTCTTTCCATCGTTTGTCAACAACTTAAAAAAAGCAGGAACCCTTATAGTCACCATTACACAAAAAAAAAAAAAAAAAGTTAAAATGATCTCCCGTTCGAAACAATAATGGTAATAAAAAAGGATCTATCCCACCTGAGTAAGTCAATGGCGGGGGTTGAACCTAGGAACGAGGTCTTTTGTTAGCACAACTGGTTTATTTAAAGGGAAGCCGGATAAAAAAAAGAAAAAAAAAGTTTTACATATACATTTATAGCCGAACGTATTTAGATCAGCAAAAAAGGAAACGATAGTCTTTTAAAAGGTATAATTATCGATAGGGAAACAAAACCTTTTTGAGCATCTACCAACATGATCGGGCGGCGTTTAAACTTTTTGCCCAGACGCATTTTTTAGGTAGCGTCCACCAGGTCCACCATCACGTAGTCGACACACTTTATTTTTTTTTATTGATGAGCATCCTAAATGTCTTGGCAAAAACATAATAATAGTGAATGAAACAAACTTTATTTATATTGCAAAGGTCTTTAAATAAACACAATTTTGCCTAAACTAAAGAGGTGGAATAGTAATAATACAAAGGGGATAAAAGACTGATTACAAACTAAAGGATAATAATATATAATATATCTATACTATAAATTAAGAATAAGGAATCCATTTTCATCAATATCATCCATCAGTTCCAAGTCTTGCAAGTGGTCTATTGAGTCATTATCGCCATTAATGGAATCCGTGTCACTTTGCTGTTCATTGTTACTTGACAAAGGCTGGTCAATGCTGGTCACCGAGTCGCTACCGTCCGAATAATTACTACCAACTATGGCAAGATGATCGTGATCGTGTTTGTCGTCGTCGTCATCGTCAGAAGTTGCAGAGTTTGAAGATTGGCGTTCCCATTCCGATTGCTTGTACTGATCCAGTTGGTCTAAAATCATTCCCGCTTGCTTCACCAAATCCTTGCGTTGTTGTCGAATCGATTCATCACCATCCGAAGAGATATTATCCAGTTGAAGTAAAATCCGCATAATGTTGTCTTCATAAAGCAAAAAGTCATAATTCTTGGAATTTGTCGGGACTTGAACCATAGCAAGATCAGCAGGAGTAGTGTTATCGTGTTGTTGAAGTTGTTGATCATTAAAGTAGAGTGAGGAAGCCAGAACCTTTTGATGGGATTCGTGAATCTTTTCCAATTGTTGCTTGATGTTTTCCAGTGTTTCCAATTTGGCATTCTTCTTGTCGTCATCTGTGGTTGCATCGGTTGTTTCAGCAGGTGTAGCAGTAGAATCATCAACATCATCAGTCAAGACCTTGAGTTGTTCATCAGTATCAGAGTCATCATCTTCATTCATAGGATCCGCGACAGTTTCAGTGGTTTCAGCATCAGCATCAGTGGCAGGGATATCATCAGAGTCTTCATCTTGTTGTTGTTCATCACCATCAGAGTCTTCGTCTTGTTGTTGTTCATCACCATCAGAGTCTTCATCATGTTGTTGTTCATCACCATCTTCAGAGTCTTCATCTTGTTGAGGTTCCACGGATTCTTCCTTTTCTTGTAAAATCTTATTCAGCAGACCATGTACCAAATCAGTCCATTCATCAGAAGCTTCATCTTCACTATCATCATCATCTTGTTGTTGTTGTTGTTGCCAGTAGAATTGTTGCGCCAGTTTTTGTCGTGCCAATTGTTGTTGAATAAGGTGTTGTCGCTTCAATTCTTCTTGTTGTTGTCGCATCAACTCTTCTTGTTGTCGTCGCTGCTTTTCTTGTTTTTGTTGTTGATGAAGCTGTTGCAAAAAGGTCATGATGCGACGTTGCTCCAAAGCTTGTTGTTGAAGCTTACCACGGCGTTGTTGTTGTTCATGTTGTTCCAAAGCAGCCAAAGCCATTCGTTGACGTTGACGTTGACGTTCCATCTGAAGATGGCGATAGAGTTGATATTGGCGTTGTTCTTCCAAGTAGGCTTGTTCTTCTTTCCACCTTTGGTATTCCAAGTAGTCATTCAAAGAGGTAGGTTGCACCAAGACAGGGGAAGGACTATAGATTGCATACATTGTTGTTGTTGAGTGAGAGTGGTAATAAATAATTTATCTGATATAAATTAAAGAAGAAGAAGAAAAAAAAAAAGGAAGAGTAAAGTATCAGCCTTTTATATAGATATTGTGTTTGGTGATTGGTAACGGCTTACCTGACGTTGTAGAAAGTGCCAGTAATTCCTGGAATAAAATGTATGTATTCAAGCCCCGCCCAGAAGTCTCCAGAGAGTTCCTTCCGTGCCTATTATAGAAGCCCGCAGTGATTTGGATTCCGATGAGTGATTCTTCAGCATTGATGAATAATGGTGATGCAAATATCCATAAACAGATAGAATAATCCATGACGTGGTTCCGTTGTTGTTGACAGCCGAAAGCATAAGGTACCTTTATTTCTTACAAATATAAAACAAAATTTTATTGGAACGACTTGACATATATTCACCTTTTTACTTTCCGTCTAACATACCTGTAGGATGTGTGTCAGCATTAGCAGTTGTACATTATTATTAGTCAATAAAGATTAAAGGAGCAAATAATATCAAGTTTATTAAAAAGTTAATAGTAAACAACTAATGAATAGTAAAGTAAGAATACAGAATCTGTTGTATAAGTAATGACAAGGTGGGAAGAAAAGGGTGAAAAAGCGGATTTTGAATAATTTCGATCAAACTTTTTTTTTTATATTTGAAAACAAGATGCACTTCTTTTCTTTTTTAATCATCCACACATCCTTTTCCCCTTTGAACGAAAAGAAGCACCAATCTTCTTTTGGGTTAACATTCCCTTCGTTTTACACTCATCATTGTCTTCCTCCCTTTTATACTTATCTTTATTACACATACACTTGTATTCCAATACTCGTTATACCTCTTTATCATCTTATCACTGTAAATATCACACTCATTCTTTAAACCAACCTCATTCTCTCTTTATACAACCACTTTTTTTTTTCTGATCATGAACAAAAACAATACTCAACAACAAGTACAACCTTTAACCTGCCATGGCCATACTCGACCTGTGGTAGATTTGCAATTCTCTGATCCTATTGCTGACGGTCCTCTATTAATATCAAGCTGCAAAGGTAAAGGGAAAAGAAAAAAAGTCAAACGAAGATCTCATACTATTCTTTCTTTGTTGTTGTTATTGATAGATGGTAATCCACTATTACGAGACGGAACGACGGGTGACTGGATCGGCACTTTCCAAGGCCACAAGGGGGCAGTCTGGAGCTCTCGATTAACACGACAAGGCCATCTTGCAGTAACAGGCTCGGCGGACTTTACGGCCAAAGTATGGAACGCCTATTCTGGACTAAACTTGCACACCTTCCAACACGACCATATTGTACGAGCGGTGGATATCAGTGGTGATGGGACTCGTATTGCCACAGGGGGGAAAGAAGCCAAACTTCGACTGTTTGATCTCTTTCGACCAGATGCACCTCCTTTGGAAGCGGTTGGGCATACGGCAATGATTCGATCGGTAGTATGGGATGATCAACGACATCGACTCTTGACAGCAGGTGAAGATGGCTTGATTCGAATCTGGGATTTGCGGACCATGCGACATACGGATACTATTACTTGTCAGGCACCTATCTCTACTATGACCTTGGCAGTGGATCGATCTTGTTTGATGTGGACCTCGGGGAATACTGCCAACTTTTGGAATGTGGATAGGTAAAAACCTCTAGAACATGGTAATGTATGTGTTACTCACCTTTTTCGTTTTCTTTTTGTTGGATATCACATAGCTTGGATCATAATGATATTACTACTCATGTGTTAGAAAACAGTTTATCTTCCATATCACTCCATCCTAATCATACAACCTTTGCAGCGGGAAGTGGTGATGATTTGTGGGTCCGTATTCATGACTTTGCTACTGGTGAAGAAAAAGGTAATCAAATTGGTGATGACTGAATTCCGAGGAATCACTATTTCCTTATTGGATCACTAACTGACAATGAACCTTGATTGGTCCCTCATTTATAGAAATCTACAAGGGACATCATGGACCCATTCATACTGTCAGCTTCAATCCTGATGGTGAAATGCTTGCTTCTGGCTCAGGTACGTGAAACTAATGAAAGCAATAGAAAAGTAGAGGGGTTTGGGACAAATCGCAGGAACATCCTTTATTAATCTAACCTCTTTCTTTTTTTTTTTTTTTTGTACACATATAGAGGACGGAACTATTCGCTTATGGAAAACCGGAACAGCAGCCTCCTCTTATGGTCTTTGGAAATACAACAATTCGCCTTAAAAAGTAGTTATAGTGTTTTTATTATGATAACCATGACAATATCCTATAATTCAGGGACGGTGCCCATGATGATGATGATGTTATATATAATCCTTTTGGTTTAGTGTATTAACTTAAAATAAAACTCTTTACTATTCAGCAAACCATGATCATGTCGTCATATACTTATACTAATGGGATCGGAGCGGGGATGTGGGTGGTTATCGGGATTTGAATAATGTAATTTGAAGGGGCCTTAAATGTCATCTAATGCGGGGAAAGGAGGGAGGTCATGCATAAAAAAAGTGATCACAAGCATCTCACTGATCCTTGTTCTTTCCCATGTTCTTTCAGGTGGCATGAACTACATACACACAAGAAGAATGATGATGATAACGGATGATGATAGTAGAGAGAAATAGAGATCAGGTCAAGTTGGTTGGATGAGTGGGTTATTATGTTCACATGGTACGGGCAAGTAAGGAAGGAAGGGTCAAATATAGCCACTGTGGTGGAAGAAAACGGAAGGACAGTCGGGAATCCGTGAATTTCCGGTTAAAGTGGGCAGTGGAAGGTTGTTAGTCAGGTATGTCAAGCTCCGTCAATTTTGAACCAAAGGGAGAGCGGACCGGGATTTGAAATTCCCCCACTTTCACGCGCTTAAGAAAGAGGGGGGTTTTCGTCCATATATAAAAAGATTCTTTTTCTTCCTTTCTCTTTCCTTTTTTTTTTATATCTCTTTCTCCACACTTTTACTACTCTATATACAAAATGGTTGCTTCTCCTAGACCCGGATCTCCTTTCCATGGCCGTCCTACCAGCTCATCTTCCACTCACACCAAGGTTGAAGAAGAACTCCACGATGTCGCTGGTATTGATTACGACAAGGTAAAGAAAAAGTCTTGACATGCACCATTATATATAATCAAGTACTGACATTAATAAACTTTTTTTTTTTTTTCGTTTATTCTTTAGGTTACCATCAAGCGTAATCCCTCTGTTGCTGTCTTGTACGAAGAAGCTTTGACTTATGAACAAGGTACTGTGATCTCCTCTGCTGGTGCTCTCTGTGCTTACTCTGGTAAGAAGACCGGCCGATCTCCCAAGGACAAGCGTATTGTGGAAGAAGAAACTTCCAAGAAGGATATCTGGTGGGGCCCTGTCAACACACCCATCTCTGAAAAGGTATTCTCCATCAATCGTGAACGTGCCATCGATTACCTCAACACTCGTCCTCGTCTCTATGTCTTTGATGGTTTTGCTGGTTGGGATCCCAAGTACCGTATCAAGGTACGTATTGTCGCCAGCCGTGCTTACCACTTGTTGTTTATGCGCAACATGTTGATTCGTCCTACCGAAGAAGAATTGGAAAACTTTGGTACTCCCGACTTTACTATCTTCAATGCCGGTGAATTCCCTGCGAACCGTTACACCACTGGTATGACTTCCACCACTTCTGTCTCTGTTAACTTTAAGCGTGCTGAAATGGTCATTCTTGGTACTGAATATGCTGGTGAAATGAAGAAGGGTGTAAGTAGTAGAATACATAATAAAAAAGAGATGGGGGCAATGATAATAAGGAACAAAGGATAGATGAACTGATTCTTCTTTTCACTTTTATTAGATCTTCACTGTCATGCATTACTTGATGCCCAAGGCTGGTGTCTTATCTCTCCACTCCTCTGCTAACGAAGGTCCTGATGGTGATGTCTCTCTCTTCTTTGGTCTCTCTGGTACTGGTAAGACCACCTTGTCTGCTGACCCCAAGCGTAAATTGATCGGTGATGACGAACACTGCTGGTCCGATGATGGTGTCTTCAACATTGAAGGTGGATGCTACGCCAAGTGTATCGATCTCTCTGGTGAAAAGGAACCTGATATCTTCAACGCCATCAAATTCGGTAGTGTGCTTGAAAACGTGGTGCTTGATGAAGAAACTCGTGAAGTGGATTACTCTGACGACTTTTTGACTGAAAACACCCGATGTGCTTATCCTATCTACCATATTCCTAATGCCAAGTTGCCTTGTATGGGTGGTCATCCTCAAAACATCATCTTGTTGACTTGTGATGCCTTTGGTGTCTTGCCTCCTGTTTCTCGTTTGTCTGCTGAACAAGCCATGTATCACTTTATTTCTGGTTACACCACCAAGGTTGCTGGTACTGAAGACGGTATTTCTGAACCCACTCCTACTTTCTCTGCTTGTTTCGGTGCTCCTTTCTTGGTCTTGCATCCTCAACGTTATGCTTCCATGTTGGCCGAAAAGATGTCTCAACACAAGGCCAATGCTTGGCTCATCAACACTGGCTGGGTTGGGTATGTATTCTTAAATGGGGAACAAAGAGGAAAAACTATGAATTGGTTTATTAACAGGATCTCTCTTTTTTTAAAAAATATTATAGTGGAAGTGCTTCTTCTGGTGCTAAGCGTTGTCCTTTGAAGTACACTCGTGCTATTTTGGATTCTATCCACGATGGATCTTTGGCCAAGGGTGAATTCGAACAATTCGAAGTCTTTGGTTTCTCCATTCCTACTCAAGTTGCTGGTGTACCTTCTGAACTATTGAACCCTCGCAAGGCCTGGACTGGTTCTGATGAATCCTTCACTAAATCTCTTACTGAAGTCGCCTCCATGTTCCAATCCAACTTCAAGACATACCAAGACGAAGCTGCTCCTGAAACTTTGGCTGCTGGTCCCAAGGTTTAAATATAGATATAGTCTTCCCTCCCCTCATCTACTACTATCACATATACTTGCACATTTGTATTATATCCCCTCCCCCTTATTTACATAGTTGGAATAAAGAAACTTTGTTTAATACAATCTTATATCATCATGTGTAGTGGGGTAAAACTGACTTTGTTTGACATTGATCATCAGGCAGATATAGTTGTATTTGGCAATATCTGGATGCTACCTCAAAAGTGAAAAAAAGCGGGGGTTGAAATTGTTTTTTTTTTGCATGAATCACAACATCAAAAAGGAATAGGTTTGAATGTAATACAAGTGTAGAGTTACTATGTACGTTAAGCAATCAAGAAAAGTAGTATATTTGTTGAAAATCATCTTGATACATGTTTATCACTTGATCAGGACTCACCTTGACACATTGTAAACGCCGATAGCCCAGCTGCATTAGAGGATTTACTTCAGTGTCTGTAAAACGTCGATTAGGTGACCACACATTTTCCCACTAAAATGGAGATTTGTACAACCACACAAAAGGTTTCCATAAGGTATTCTACAACTGAAAAGCAGGTTTTTATATCGTTTCAAAAGACCTCTACTAAAATGTTGCCAGGGGCTTCTGGCTCATTTATTTTTAATCCCGAATTTCGTGGTTCTTTATTTCTTTCTCTCGATTTTTTTTTTCTCCTCCTTCTTCCTTTCTCTCACTTTTTGATGATATAATAAATCTGAATACCTAATTCTCAACCCAACATCAGCCACGATACTGTCACTATTTTGAAGGAAATGCAACACCCAGATATTGCTAACTCTATCATCTTGTTGGTCTATTTCGTGCCGATCATTCTCCAGTCATCAATAGTGCCAACACATACATATACTCTTGATGGAACATATACCGTTGGTGGTAAGTTTAAACAAAGAAACAAAAAGGTTTATTGTAGTGCTCACTCATGTATTAACACGTTTTGTCATTCCGTCTATAGACTCTGTCTACCCTCTCTGGCCGAACGTCATAGCACCATACTTTAGACGGACGAAGGGCGACTTGAAGAAGAACTTGTACAAGGTTAATTCTTCAACAAGAATGGTGATTGAACGAATATGTGGTCAACTTGTGATCAGAAGGCGCTTCGTGAAACCGTACCTTTATCTGCTCCTGCTCCAATTGCTCCAGTTGTCTGGGGAGCGCAGATATTGCAGAATTTAGTCTACGAAAAAAGTACTTTTATGAACATCGCTTGGACAGGGATTGGTTGCAGGGACTGATGAACTTTGCAAAAGTGACGAAAAAGGTAAATGTTAAAAGGTGATCGGAAGTGGCTCAACAACAATAACATCTTCTTCATTATCACCAGCTGAAGGATCAGGTCATAATGATCCAACAGCAACTTTCTCTCCAGTTCCATCATCTTCATCGTCAACATCACCAACTCCACCAACAACACCAACAGCTTCTCGATCATTTTGGCCACAGTGACCAACTCCTCCTCCACCAGCATATGTAAGTAACTAACACTTAATCCTAATCTTACTGATGGCTAACATTATTGATTTATTTTTATTTCATAGGGTACTTTTGACTGTCCGCATATAATTCATGACAAGTATGCTCTCTCCATCGACCATCCTAAGGATGCCTTTATATACACCTCTTGTATCCTGTAGATATTGTAAGTCTTAAAATCCTATCTCTTATACAATACTTGGTTTTGACTCACTTTTTTTATTTAATTTTGTGTAGATAAGAATATCCGATTATGGAGAATGTCACCGACAAAATGTGGCAAGATCCTATTGCTTGAACGATTAGGAAATGTTCGATCTGTCTTGATCGTACTTATCTTGGTGCTATGATGCATCTTATGCAATTTTTCTGGAGTGTGAAGGTAAGCCTAATAGGTGAAGATGTATCTCAATTGCGCTGACTTAATATTTCTTAACATATCAAATAGCGTCAATCCGAATTGGCTATTGCTGGGCAGGAAAAAGTTTGGGCAGAAAGTTGACCGTAGATTTCAGGCCAACTGGGAAGGAATATCATGGCTCTCAAGATATAATGCTCTCACTCCTCTTGTCACTCATATCCGCCCTACCGCCATCAAACTCAAAAAATCCGAATCAACACTTGGTACGTTTAAACTGGATCCCGGCTCTTCCCTTTAATTATTTCACTCATTCCCTTCCTTGCATTCTCTCTATACCTTTGTTACTTTGACCCCTTCACTTCCTTATATTCTTCTTGTTATTATTTTTTATCTTTGTTTCTTTATTAAAACTGTATATAATAAAAATAAATCTACTTTTAGATCTACTGTATCATGCCTATCCGAGGCAAATGTTAAGCCTCGACAGAAAGTCATACTGTATTAACTAGACCATCTTATGACACCGGAACAAGTAACTATATACTTGTTCATGCAGGAAGACTACTATTGAAAAGCCTCACCAATTAGGGATGACATAAACATTGGAAGACTGATTTTTAGGAAAAAAAAAAAAAAAAAAAAAAGCGCCATGATATAATCAATCCCCGCCCTTGTTTGCATGAATCATGATAACTAATCTGACATTGAAGCTATGATAGTCTACTATATGATTCTGTACTATAACCAACAGAGATGGTTTCCTATCACTGGCAAAAATAGGGGTAATTGTCTTTTGTAGATTTGGGGAATCATGCAAAGCAGATTGATCGAAGATTTGATCCCGCAGTTAGGTTTGTCACAACGCCGATCATAAAAAACAGGGAGGGAGAGATGATACAAGAAGATGTTTATTTGAATAATTCAAAAATATGCAATTAACTACTACTAATAATACTAAATTACAATCATCCAGTTATTAATACCAACCCACCCCCTTCTTGTTGTTGTATGTTGTGTGTTAGTTGGTATATCAAATTTGCCGATGATGACTAATCATTTTTCGTTATGTACAGATTCCTATTGTAGGAACATAGACCAGTCGAAGACAAAGTTGAGTCACTCGTTCCATGTGTTGTTCCGATAGCCGAGACCGAATAAAGATGTGCACCACTAAGAGAATATGAAGTCGCAGTAGATAAAGGATCAAGACGATGTTGTTAGGTGGGCCCACTGGTGATTTTTGAGAAGAGTAGATACCTTAACATTTTGTCGAGTAGAAGCATTGGTTAATCAGTGCACATACATCGATATATATTGTTGGTATGACTTTACACCAACTCCAAAGGAGAGTACCATCCAATACCTTGTTGATATAAACCCAGTCAGTAGTGGTTAGCCTACTTGAATAGACAAAAAAGTATGGTTCAGTGGTGAGTTATTGTCGTTTTGCCTGTTTAGATTACAAATATCTTACCTTTAATGAGGAAGAGATGCTGAAGTCATAGGTCCAAAGAGGGATTCGTGCTGGGCTGATCATAGCATTACTTGACTGTTTTGTTAAATATATACGCTTTAACAGGCTTTTTGAGTGGCATCTATATAATGAAGAAGAGGTGATGAGTCGTTTAACGAAGAGGCAGTGATCGTTTTTTACCTTTGATCAAAGATTGGTGTAAAGTAGTTCACTATTCAACGAGGAGTAGCGATCGCGAATAAACGTGTGGTATAACTATTCAAAGAAGAGGTGTTGGTCAATTGTTCAAGACCTTCCAGTAAAATACCTGACGTTCAAATGGAGAAGATTGAAGGGTAGCTAATGTGGGAATGGAAAAAGAAAGAAGAAAATGTTTCAAAAGAAATCCTCTTCTTTGACTTTATTTTCGAATCCCGATACCTGCCCTGTAACTGATTGACACAAAACATGAGATTTTAATAGCTCACACCAATCGATCAACCCGAGGTGAATAGTCCATATTTTTGAATTCTGCCCGCTTTAAACGTTTGCCCAGGTCGATTCCCTGGTTGGACCGTCCTGGAACTTGGACCACTAATATTTAAAAGTAGATCTGACATTCATAGTAGCAAATGGCATACAAAAACAAGGGGTAAAACTGTACTCTTTCTCGCCAGCGGCATTTTAAATTGAGGTCAAATGCATGAATGTCGTCAAAATATATATATATATATATAAAAGAGGCTAAAAAAGTTTTTTTTTTTTTTATTCATTCAATACATATTTACAACAGAAACAAATTTCACCAAGTAATAAATAAAAAAGAGTATATCTACGCATCCATCACTAACCAACCCGACATGGTCGAATCATCCCGATTAAGTTTCCAGCTTCCCCAATAATGTAGATCCAGTTTGAGAGCGACGACCTGCACAACATCCATTCGACTAATCGTTTTAAGCCGAATAAATCCTTCATCGTTGTTATCATCATCGTCATCGTCATCGTCGTCGCCTCTGAGACAAGCTTCTTCATCCACCACGACGGCACGTTGATCGATAGAGCGGCGGTTAGGCGGGACATAACTGGGCCGACGACGGCGTTTCGTTTGCAGTTCATAAGCATGCACCACGTCCAAAAAGTCGTCGATATCCTTGACAGG
Organism: Chlamydoabsidia padenii; assembly: GCA_025330725.1. Classification (NCBI taxonomy): domain Eukaryota; kingdom Fungi; phylum Mucoromycota; class Mucoromycetes; order Mucorales; family Cunninghamellaceae; genus Chlamydoabsidia; species Chlamydoabsidia padenii. The sequence goes on from JAIWND010000011.1 coordinate 495,157, forward strand.
CTGTCCCTGCACTTCGACAATCCACAGACCGGGACGCAGCGCCGAGGATGCGGGTGAGCCATACAGTGTGCAAGAGACATAGACACCGGTGGGCACATTTCGGACTTGTTCCAGGACGGATTTATAGGGTCGTTGGATTAATGCGCCTTGCCAGCCCACCACCTGGGTCGTTTCGTAGCCGCTAAATGTACTGAGAGGAACGTCCACTTGTTGTTCCTTGCCGTCGCGTAATATCACCATGTCCACCGAATCGAGATCTTGGAGGCAAGTCAGATCAGTCATGCGTGTCACCAGTTTGCCTTGTATGGTCAGGACAAGATCGCCTACCTTTAACACCTTGGCCAAGGCACTGCGTTCATCCAGGATGTTGAGTACATAGAGTAATGTGTGGCGTGTGCTGCCACTTACTTCGATTTGCTTGATCCAGTCGTCCGAGAGTCCCAAAGTCCTTGCCGCCGCTAATCGCATCGTCCAGAATTCAGCATCCAGTCCCTTGAAGGTCAGAGGATTGCCATCATCATTATCATCACCATCACGCAGAATCATCCGATCAAGAGTAGGTCGAATCAGAGAAGAGGAGATACCAGACATAAAGGAGGTGTCCCGAGCTTTTTCATTTTGAGAAGAGTAACTGACCCAGAGCCCTTGTACCAATCCATCTTCCGTGGTGAGCAGACCGCCTTGAGTGTTGAGTGCGTCGTCGATCTTGATACCTTCCACATTCATTGCCCGCCATCGAGGAGGTGAGCATTCACGAGTACCAATGTTGGAGATGGATGCTACTGTCACCTTCTTCATCATGGTGGAATGATCGTTACTGATACCGATAAAGTGTGTTTCGTCGCCTTGCCCAAGTTCCTTATCACTGAATTCTAGAGGTTTGACAGGAGTATCACCGATAAGAGTGGGATCATAGGTGATCAAAGCATAGTTGTAAAAGGGGTGCAGGAGGACGAGTTTACCGGGAATAATGATGCTGTTGGCAAAGGTGATGAAGACGTCCCCAAGACTGATGGGAATGGTATCGCGGTCACAGATAATCAATGGTCGATCACCCCGAGTAGACACCACATATCCAGTACCATAGAATTGTGTTGCTTTCATACCGTCCACCAGGTAGGGCAAATAAAAGTCGATGGCAACAAAGGAGGGCATGAGTTTTTCGGCAAGTGCCAAAGAGGTATCAAGGGGTGGAAAAGAGGCAGTGGATGGTGTGTAGGCGAGTGTTTCTTTTGATGAAGGTGGTGGTGGCATATCTTGATAATCCCAAACTCCGGTTATGTCTACAAAAGGAGAAGAAGGAAAAAAAAAAAAAAAAAAAAAAACGTCAGTGAAAAGATATCAAGTCTTATTTTTTATGTTACCATTTCGTGTAGCCAATCGGAAAGGATGCCAATGTCGATCCACGTGCATAATCATGACCTTGTCCTTGTAAGCCTTGTGCAGAGCATAGAATCTATAAAAGTAAAACAAATACTTGTCAGTACCATCCTAACATCCAAGTCACCTTCACTAGTACTTACCGAAGAGGAACCCGAGCACCATCAGGTAATTTATTCATAGCATCGATAAAGGCAGCCAAGTTGGGAGTAGGAATATTGTTGACACTGGTAATAATAGATTTCCTCCAAGCGCTTGCACTGGCCAACATGTGCCCAGAAGTTGCCACATAAACACCGGAGACAGGTTGAGAATAACTTTTTGCCAATTGATAAGACAAATCATGGACGACGCCCCCACCAATTTCCACATACGAGGCCGGAGTGATACTATGTAGATCTTGTACGGTCACCTTGACATCCTGTATTTTCTTACCCCGACTGATCGTCAAGGAAATGGTTTGACCCACAGCATCATCGATAATTTCAAACAGCGCGATAAAATGAGGCACCATCTTGCCATTGCAGCCCACCACGATATCACCCGGCACCAACTTTGTATCCGCGGGACCTTGAGGAAGCACACTACGCACCACGAGCATACCGGTTTCATCTGGGAACTTTGTTCGCACTTTTTCCTCCACATGGGCCTTTAGTCCTAGTCGCCGCACTTCGTTATAGGGGAGGTATTCGAATTCGGTTTGTAGGGTGCCACGGGGTACGGTTTCGGCACGTCGGATATAGGTCAAAGCACGTTGTACACGATCTAGAGGTAAATAGTAGCTTGATGATGCTCGACTGGCCCCACCAGCATTCAACGCCACCGCATGTCCATCAATGTCGAGAACGGGACTACCAGAAGATCCACCGCTTGTTCCTGAGGCCGCTTGAAGATAAAATGTGTTAAAATCGTTGTATTCGCCAATACCATATTCAGGAGCACTATAGAAAAGAAATTAGATGAGCATCACATTTAGAGTCACTTTTATATATCTTATTACCGTCGATCCAATCTTGCAAGAGTACCAGCCAGAATACTGAGCTTTTCACCCGCATCATTCCTATTGACAAAAGAAAAAAAAGTATTAGTACTGTTTAGCTTTTTTTTTTTTTTTAAGACTCACCCTACCACACGGATATCCAATCCAACTTTAGCTCGTTCAGGACTTAATTCGATTTCTTCCAAGTCCATGAACTTGATTTTATTGGGATCAAACTAGAAAAAAGGGAGATGAAATAGTTGGTCATGGGTTTATACACATAGGGAGTTTTCTACAAAGTTTTACCTGCATAAATCCAAAATCATGGACAGGATCGCGATAAATAGGCATCAGATCCACTTCTTCATAATTGGTCAGTACAGCTTGAGCCACAATAGGAGCAGGCGAGACAACATGACGGTTAGTCAAGATGATTCCTTGTTGAGCATCTACAATAAACCCAGTAGCAGTATATCCCCCTAATAAAAGAAAATAGTAGTGATTAATTACATCGTCGCCCTTCTTTTTTTTTCTCTTTTTTCTTTTTTTTTACCAGATGTTTCTGTATCAAAGCTACGTACATGACTAGCCTTAATAGAGATGATGGCCTTGATTGCTTTTTCCAAAGTGGGTTCCCATGTTTTAGCTTTGTATGGAATACCAGTAGCATACCTTGGATCCGGACCCCAGAAATCGACTTGTGGACTTGTTGACATATCAAAAGCCAACGACTTGGATCGACCACGAGGAGGAACCGGCGATTGTTCATATCGGGTCGCCACATGAGTCAGACTATCACGATGAGCTTGAAGTGTGGACTGGACTTGATTAGGTGCTGGTGAAGACACATCTTCACGAGGTAAGGGTGAGGTGTTTAAAGGATGGCGTGAATCCGTCATTATAAATAAATAAATAAATATAAAAAAGATAAGAAGGAACAAAGAGAAAGAATAAAAGAAAAAAATCATGCTCGGTCCCCCCTAAAGAGTTAAAATTTTTAGCCCATAGTTTTCAAATCCCGAAAATTTTTGGCTTAATGTTAAATTTTATCATGCACGAAAAAGGTTAATAAAGACATAGTACATGGGATTATTGGTGGCAATTGAATCATCCAAGGACAAAAATTTTGCCGTTAAAAAAAAAAGAAAGTCAATCAGTATCAGGAGAAGAGGGACTGTGACTGGAATCAAAAGTATCTTGCATGAATGTCAAAGATGGACGCTATTTACATACAAAGAAACATGTTTCATCAAGAGGTTTATAGTTTATTATTATTATTATTATTATTATATGAGTGTGAATATCTATGTAAACTAGTGATGGAGAAAATAGTGATTAAAAGGAATCAGCTTTTTTATTTTCCGCCAACCCAGTACACCTTCGTAATCGATGGACCCTGAGATGTCTACGTTGATTTGACAGGACACTAAACCGTTTTCCACAAGGGGCTACAGGACACACAAATGGTTTTTCACCTGTATGAGAGTAATTATGGATCCGAAGTGATGATGGCCGAGTAAATCGTTTATAGCAGTGTGGACAAGCATACCGATCATTAGGTGACTCTAGAGGTTGATTATCGTCCTGAAGGAGCATATGATCCACTCTATTGGCCGAAGCTGCACGTCGATGTTGAGGTACAAGGTGACGACGTACGGGTGAATGTTCTAGTTCCGAGGCAGATCGTAGGTGGGCTCGACGTGGTGGCAGATTGTTGATCATGGGTGCTGGGTGTTGAAGTGATAGATCCTGAAGTTCCTTTGGCAGACTACTGACACTTTGTGTACTATATTGTAGAGATGGTAAAGACAATTCTATTAAAATAAAAATAACGATTAGTATCGTTGTGAAACATGTATCAAAAAGTTGACCCCTCCCTTACTTACCTGGATCCTCTGGTAGCAGGTATTGAATCGAAGGTAGACTTGAATGTTTAACATGCATTGTGGGAAAAGAAGAAGGAAGAAGAAAGAAAAAAAAAAGCGGGATTTGAAATGTTGCAGAAAGGTCTGACCAGTGAAGATCGCCCGGGAGTGAGTCCGTCGATCATCTTGTTAACAATCATTACTTCCCCACCAGCCAGCCAGTCTATTTTTTGTTATAAAGCGTAAAATGTCTTTAATTAAATGATAATAAATGGTAAAACAAAAAAATGACAAACTAAACTATACTATACTACAAAAACCTATAAACAAATACGTATACCTAAACTAATAAAACTTTAAACAGTAATAATCAACCAAGAAGCAGAGTCTGTCTAGTAGATCCACATCGTTTTCGTACCAATCGGTATATTTGCACGCCAGTTTCCTTAAAAAATGGATGAGCACCATCACCAGAAGCAAAAGGACCCAGCCAGCCCTGTCCATCCATATGGTCCCGTTTCTTTACTAGTTTCCCATACTTCTTTTCCCAAATTGTCATTTCCCCACCGCCGTCGCCATCCTCACTATATCCGATCGCCTGGATGTCAAAATAATCATGGCAAAGGTCGAAAAAGTACTGTTCGTCCGATCTGTTCAAACCCCGCCGCTTGTAGCCCAGATAAATCACCGTTCGCCTAGGTATAGCCAAACTGACCAAGGTTTGTAACAAAATAGAAAAATTTGCCGGTTCGTATAATACATCAGAAGCAATGATAATGTCAATCGGTGGAGAATTGTGTTTTATATGTTGTATGTCTTTGGTGTGACCCCAGGATAATGGTGTGATAGTGATGTGTTTGGTAGTGTTGATCCCATTGATTTGACCATTGTGGTGAATTAATGGTAAAGCTTCGGGAAGATCAGTTAGAGTGATCTTGATGTTTCGTTTTCGTTGAGGGAGGATGTACTGATAGATAAAGGAGACCAACAAACCCGCCGTGCCCGTCCTATACCAAAAGAAAGAAGAAAGAGAGGAGTAAGATCCAGTGCGTAATCTATTCTTTTTTTTTTCCTTTACCCAGCACTAAGATCCAATAAATGACAGTTTTCCAAACAAGTAGGTTGTTGAATAATTCGCTGAACAAACAAGTCTGATATTACCAAAGCCGAATCCCACATTTTACCAGGAGTACCCATATTCCAACCTTCCTGGATCACAAAGTATCGATCCATGTCATCCAATTTAAAAGTCCGGTACATGTGTTGACTAGAGGATGATGATGATTTCCATGGTAGATTGGACCGAATAGGATGTTGCAACAAAGAAGTAGGATCAGGAGAAGAAGACCAACCATTATAGACTGTGAGTGGACCCACCATCAAAGGTAATGCATGAATCGTTTGATGAGATTCAAAAGTAGGCACCATACAAAGATACAACAATGGTGAAAGTTGGTTCTTTTTGATAATAGACGCATAGTTAATATCAGTGTTGTTGTTTTTAACCATAGTATTGCACTGTATTTTGAATTCCAAACCACCCACACCTGATCGATCAAACCCTGAGCATGCCGTCATATGCAACGTTTCCTCTGTCCATTCCCAAGCATCGTATCGTATGGGTCGCCATACCACTTTCCAGTCCTTAGATCCACATATGTCGCCTCCTAGTTTTGATTGTTCCAGTATTTGGCAAGCCAGTCGCATGGTAGCGTCCTTGGCGCGTTGTCCGTTGAATGACATGCCGAATTCATCGAGGACTTGTAAATCCAGTCTGTACCACTGCTCCGCCTTGAGTTGACTTGGGAGTGACCGTTTGAGCATGATGCGTAAGAGTGACGATTGGATTTGAAGATGATTGTAAAAGTGGACTTCTGGTGCGGAGGGAGAAGAAGAATCGTCACAAGGTGAGGAGGAGGAGTATAACGACGATGAAGACGTTGAAGAGGCAGAAGACGATAATGTTGGAGTATCACCGTCGGTGGTTGTATTGGTCAGTGTAGTAGTTGCTGTTGCTTTTGTTGAAGGGTATTCATCAAGTCGAATAAGGAATGAAGGTGCCGATGGAAGAGTCAAATCAACTAACTGATCTTTAAGAGTATCGTTGTTGGACAGGATGGTGGGATCTGTTTTGTTCATAGGTGTTGATCCAAGTAATTAGGTGACGTTAAATAAAAGAATAAGTAATACAACACAATAAAAGGTGGGGTATATAATAATAACAAAGTTATAAGTGGATATATAAAGAAGAGAACAAAGAAAAAAAGAAAACAATCAAACCAACCGACCCATTATAATTTTCGTACGAACCCTTAGCGTTTTCCCAAAAATCACGGATGTTCAGACCCCGACTTGGGTTGATGCGGTAGGAAAACGTGATCCAAATAAAACCCCTTCCTGTTATTTTTTCTCCTCTCTTCCTTTTTACATCCTCTCCATTTTACAATCTTCACTTCTATTATGAACAACCCTACTACTAACACTGCTGACGCTACCATTTATTGCAAACGGTGCAAATCGACGAAGCCACAACAACTTTTTGCTGGTGAAGCACGATTCAAGACATGCTACGACTGCCGCGAACGGGACGCTCCAAAAAAGAAACCACCTACTTTGCTGATAATGCTTTTTGAAGTGCCTCATTACTTCCTGGATCCTGAAGAAGTTGATGATGATGGTGTTTACCTCGCGGCGGACATATTCATGGGACACACCCTTCGTGATCTTTCTGACAAACAAATACAAGCCGAACTCCTCAACGTGGTCCAAGAAATCGATCACTTTGAATACTACTGGAAGCACTCTGCCGTGCCCAAATTGCGACATTGTGTGGCCTTTGAAGCGGTTTGCTCGCAGGATATCGACGGTAAATATAATTGATATAGTGACCCTGTTGACTTTTTTTTTTTTGTTTTTGTAGTTTGCCATCACGTCGACACCCATCATATCGATCATGAACGACCTGAAGTATTGGAAAGTAGGATGATCCGTGCAACACCAATGTCAGAAGCGATAAAAGAATTCATCAACACTCAACTCGACATTTACAAGCCATCAACTTGTACGAAAAGGTGGTCGCTCGCTTCGGTTATGTTGTGAACCGTGGACAGGTTTCAACTGCTTGGCGCCAGGGTTTCGAAGGATCATACAAGAAATGCGACGACCAGTTGGAATCCTGCCGTCTTTTGGTCCAATCTCTCCATCAAGATTCTGATTGTGAAGAGGTAAGTAGTGGTGCGACAATAACGGTGTGGCAAATGGTGGTTGGATCTTAGTTATAGTCATTAGTATAGAATACTTTAGTATAGGCTGTGGTGTTAATATTTACTAATAAACTTGTTGATCTAGTGGTTATACTTGATTTTTGGTAATGTACGGTAGTTGATATACCGTAGTGCTGATGATGTGAAATACTTTGGGTTTAAAACGGGGTTCTTTGATATTCTTGTGCAGAGCAATCAAGTGATGGAATTCCACATCGATTCAACTTACAAAATGAATCGCGCTGGTTTCGAGCTATTTGGGGTAGTGGCCAATGTTTATGGTTCGGGTTACTCAATCGCCTACCTGATTATAAAAGTTGGTAGCAATGACACTTCATTAGGTGAAGATACTCACAGGGTTGCAGCCTTGAAGATCAGGGTCTCAACCCAACATTCATGTTCACGGATAAAGATCAAGCTGAAATTAATGTAGTTGAATCAATTTGACCATCCGATACATCTGTTGGTACATCGATCATACGTTTATGTTTATGGCATTTAAAAAGAGCAGTAAAACTCAAGCTGTCAAAGCCAAAAACTGCAATTCTACCAATTTATAATGAACAAACTGCCCATCACGAGTATAACTTTGTTGATCCCAGCTTTGTTCCGGTTCACGATGCACGCAGAAAAGGTAGGAACTTACTTACAATAGTGTATCAACGCCAAGCTATTTTGGAAATGATGGGGAAGCATTATAATATGCATTGTCCAATTCCTCAAGGTAATATGAATTTGATAACCTCTTTTCATGCATGAATTAACCAAATAAGGACATGGTCAAATTTATGTCAGGTACCACATACTTTCAATCCAACGAAGTCATTCGCCAGCAATCTGCCAGGGAAATGTATATTTATCGTCATGATAATGGTCTTCAAGATACATGGGCTTATCTTTATCGTAGTTGGTATACCCGAATCAATTACAATCGCGCCTTATGCACGAATGGATTAAGGGCAGACTTGCCACCGTTTCAAACGTACAATATTTAACTGATTTGACCCAATGGGTGTGTATTTGCCCAGCTTTTTTACATAATCCAGTGGCACTTTGCAAGCATTTGGTCAAGTCAAACATAACAATGACAAACAGTGATTTGGTAAACAGGCGGTTTTTTATTAAAAGATCACATACACCACCCTTTATTATTATTTTTGCCGGTAAGGAATCTATTTAAATATATCTGTACCTACTGTTAACTATATACTAACCGTGTGTTTCCAAAAGACTACAAACCCAAACACCTATCATCCTGGTAATCATCCACGAGAAGGTCTTCTTGCCCGCCCGCCTTTGCGCTGTCGTATCACCAACGTCAATCGTACAGTAGAGCAGGAGAACTTGGTAATTCCGCCACGAAAAACCAACGGACCCCTACCCGCCCCTCCACCACGATTCGAAATACCACAATTGGTGATTCCCCCAAGAAGGGTGCAACAACAAGACGCACCGGTTGTAGACGAGGAGCGCAAGTACTTGGCCAACGAAACCAGGTATAGAGGAATGCATGGCGAAGCAAGGCGATTGAGAGACCAATTGGCAAGAGTCGAAGAAGGAGAAGAAAGGAATGCTTATATTAGAAGGTTAACATCCAATCCCGCACAAGATGCTGTGTTTGCCCGTGCTTTAAAAGACAATAACGTAGATGTTTACCTTGACGATGTTATTGGAGAGTGCCAACGGACAACATTACCAAGAACCTGGCAGGACGACAATCCCTATACAAGACATTGATGATTAACTACCTATTCAATATCAATCGTTTTTTTTTTTTTTTACCATAAAATAAGGAGTTTACGTTTTCGATTTGCACCGTTTGCAATAAATGGTAGTGTCAGCAGTGTTAGTATTAGGGTTGTTCATAGTAGAAGTAAAGATTGTAAAATGGAGAGGATGTAAAAAGGAAGAGAGGAGAAAAAAAAAAAGAGGAAGGGGTTTTATTTGGATCACGTTTTCCTACCGCATCAACCCAAGTCGGGGTCTGAACATCTGCGATTTTTGGGAAACGCTAAGGGTTCGTGCGAGACGACCTTTTGTTTTTTACTTTTTCCCCATTATCTTATTGTCTAAAATGAACCTTGTAAGTACACAATGATTCATTTATGGTATATACTTTATATTAAACTGTTTTTTTTTTTATTAAACTACTAAGGATGACACCAACACAAAACAGCACCAAGTTTTAATAGATGCCGAACTCAAGAACTTGTTGACTGATCCAAACACCAACTTGACTGACAAGGTAAAGGGACAACAACCAATGGTACACTCCAAATTAACTTTTTTATTGTATTTCCTTTATTGATGATTCAGCAACAAGAGATTATCCAAACATACTGTTACTCAAACTTGACACCAACAACATTGGACGATCTGACACCCATTATAAAGATCCTCGACAAGGCCATTATAAAGAAGTACAGCCAAGTAGCTCACCTTGTCTCACAATATCATCCTGGCTTCCGACAAATACTTCCTATCCAACAAGAAAATGCTGATCTCCTTGTATCCTCTGTTCAACACCTTTGTGCCAAAATTCAAAATAGCAAAATTGATCTGACAAGTAAGAAAATCATCCTATCTAATGAAATCACGGCTTATGTCAAGGTATGTAAAAGAGGAGGGTTAATGAATAAACAAGTAAACTGATATAATTTTATGATAGGTTATTCTTGAATTATTGGATGTCATTTGGTTGATCATTCGAGAATTCAAATGTGGATTTGAAAAGGAAAAGAATGAAGCATTGGATGCTTATCTTGATGCCATGGTTGATGCTCTCTTCATGCGTATAAGGTAAATAGAATAACTATCTGTTATCTAACCTAACATCTTTTTTTTGTAGGTCATTCCATATATCTGTTCTGATGGCAACATATGATAAACACTTGGTGGCATCATTGGAATCATTAAGGTAATAATAATAATAATACATGCATACATACATTAATGGAATATCTCTTCTTTATTAATAGGATAATGCTTAATGAACGATTAGATCTGGCTACCAAGAAAGTCACTGAATCGTCTGACCTATTACAACAATATCAACATTTGGGTCCGTTATTTGAAAAATTAAGAAAGACATATGGTGATGTGTTAAGACAAATCAAGATCATGGAGGACGATATCCAACGCATGAATAGCCAATAGTTTATTTTAGTACAACCCCCCCCCTCTCCTTCTTTTACATAGCAAATAACATTCCATCCCTTTATACATATAATACCCTATTCCCCCTTCCTTCTGTTGTAAATAGCTAATAAAGATAACCATTATTTTTTTATAACATGCCATGTATTAATAACAATTAAAAAAAAAAGTTTATTTATTTATTTATCATAGTCAAAGATGTCCACAAACTAATAACTAGGGTTTACTTGTTCTTGGGGTTCTTGGGAGACGCAGCCCATGATTCAGCCTATCAAGTCAAAAAAAAGTTGGTTAAAAATGTGATTGCCGTGGTTACCGTGATAACTTACCACTTTTTTGAAGGCCTGTTATGTTTTTCCCACACAAAAAAGACAGGTTAGTTCTTTCAAGATGACTTGTGATTGTTTTACTATTTCAGCCTACCTCTTTATGATTCAAGCCAGGGTTTTCTTTCTTGAGCTTTGGTAGTTCTTCCTATTGTTATAAAAACCATTAGCATCCAATACATAGAGACAGTTCAATAACTTGCTTTCATATACAAATTGTAGGCAGAGGCTTTCTCTAGAAGAGCAGCAAAAAATAAGTTAGCACGCGTTTTAAACCTAATGTATTCTACCTTACTTGTTTTCTTGGGAATCTTTTCTTTAGCCATGATGGATGAATGCTGAATTAAAAAAGGAAAGGAAGAAAAGAAAGGAAAAGGCAACCTTTTTTTAATCTAACAAGCCAGGAGTCAGAGCGGGATTTGAAAATATAGTGATGCCCTAATCATATGCAGTACACTTTTAGAGGTATGTCAAAGAATCCGTCATAACCTACATTTTCTGCTTACTATATTGATCAAAATCTGATATGACCATGCTCAATAGTGGCAAAGAATCAAAAGGTAAGCGCCGTAGTGCTCACAGCAAGACACTCTAAGATCGCCTTCACAATCAAGGGCGAGCGGGATTTGAAAAAGAAACCTGCTTCCATCTATCTTCACCGCAAAGGACAGGTAAAAGCCATCACGAGTCTGGACAGACTAACGCAAGGATCTTGGGACTTGGCCTTTTCGGTAGATTATGTTGGAAATAGGTCATAATATCCACATGGCCACTTTAATCATTAGCATCCGTTAACAATGGAGCGAGTAGTTTAGTCACTACTCCCTCCATCTCATCATAGTATATACATACATTAGTATAAGTAGTAAAAAAAAAAATGTAGCCCTTTATTGGACTCTGTGATAAAGGAAAAAGTATCTGACCTGATGTACATTTGCCCTGTTATCTTTTCTAGGATGATATGTATGCTGGGGTTTGAATATCAACCTCACCGTGGGCGGCATAAATTCGGGGCCGCCAATCTCATTTTCCCACTTCAAGTTCCGCTATAAATGCGGGGACTGAAAAGTGTGGGGAAATTTCTTTTCCTTTTTTTTTTTTGCTTCTTCTATCTACCGCAACCCTTCAATCTAAAAGTACATGTAATTATTCTTCTTACTCTCCCCTCTTCTCCAAATTGATTTTTCTTTTAAACACTCACTTTTAACATGGCGGTTCGAATGTATCGTCTACTGTGCTACATAACCCTACTGGGGGAAAGTCGTGATCACTAAATAGGACGGCATTCAACTATTGTCTCACTGGTCTTCTTTAAAAGGACAAACAAATTTGGTCATTTCAACAAGGGCAACCTGCATCTACCAAAACAATGTATCTTTTATTACTGAACGGAACAATTCTCACCATGTAGAATGCCTTTGACTTTTTTTTTACTTGGTGAAGAGGTCGTATTAAATATGACTTTCCCCGGCTATTAAACATTCTTTTATTCACTCACTTTGGTGTGCTGCACAAAACGGCGATTCGATAGTCAATAAATTAGCTCACACCGGTTGGAACGAACAGGTGAAGATGGACATAAATTGGTGGCGGGACAACTGACTCTATGGTAACTCTTTATTGAAACTCATGTAAACCGGATTAACGTGACAACATATGGAATGAAAAGAAAAGAGAAGTGTGGTTCTCTAGACATCAAGACTCTGATACTAATACTTCTCTTTTTGTATGTTTAGGTGGATCGGTGACCCAAATACTTGCAAACACAGACAACCATTTGGACGCTTCATTATCTATTTATCTATATCGGCGTACTGGACAACTACTACATACCTTGGGCAAATAGACTCTCCTGGCGATTCCATCTCAAACACTTGCATGAACGTCCTATCAAAACTCAGCCTTGATGGATCAGGAAATGGCAACATAAATGTGCCTTTATTCAGTAGGACTAGATGGTCAGACAACAGGCGGCTCTCTCTTTAACATTGGATTGGATTGGAAGATGAACAAAAGTGGTGACGGTCTCTGGCATTCTCTTCTTCACTCACATATTGTAGGCTCTCTTTTTATCAGCCCCCCTCCCCTCATCTCACTATAGTATAGACATAACTGAAGATATAATATAGAAATAATTCTTGTTTTTTAATTGGATGTAATAAAAAAAAATCATACGTAACACTTTATACATAGGACTTTGTGATAAACGAAAAGGTAGTTGATTGTCTGTTGGCCTAATACATATTGGGATCACATACAGTACATCGTTCTCATGAAGCGAGATTTGACAAGCACAACTTACTAAGCCAAAGTCATTTTGAATAGATGTATCCCTCTCCTCTATGATCCGAATGTCCTGAAAATTTTATTCATCTTTTTGTTCTCCTGCACGGAGGGATCCCACACGAAGACTTTTTCAACGTCTGCGGGATTTGAAAAATTAATCATGCAAAGAGAGAGAGATGATTTTTCAATCAGAGTTTTGTTTATAAAAACTAAGAGGAAAGAATAATCAATCAAGTAGATTGGAAGTTTATATAGTTGGGAGATGGTATTGATAAGAGACAAAACAACAAGGATCAGGCTTCAATTAAGAGTCACCTCCTTTGTTTATGAACCATTATTTTTGCCCCACTCGAATAAACTATGTTACCTTTATTACCCTTTATGCTGTCTTGTTTGTTCACCACTAATTCCAGATTGTTTATACATTAATATTATGTAAAAAAGAAGGGTTTTATTTTATTTCGATGATGTGTTAAATAATATACAAAACATAAATAAGATATGTACAAGAAGGGGGGGATAAATACATGTATATAAAAAGCAAGATAACATCATGGTTTGATAATGTCCTGTAGATCATTCCAATGATGTCCAAGATCCTTGAATTGATCATCCAAACGTTCGTAATCCATCGCACTTGTCGTCAAAGAGACCACATCCAACGTATCAGACAAAGAGTGTGGGCAAAGCATATCTTGAGGATTAAAGTGATTGGTCCATCGTACACAAGCAGACACGACCTGATGCCAAGCCGCCCCCACATCATCCATCTCCTGCAAAGTCATCAAATCCCCCCATAAATTCATCATTGGCAGTTGATCAAATGCTGGCAGTCGTTGGTCGGCTAGTTGATGAAGGATGGTATCGCGTTGCATTAAAGGCACCACAAAAGAATCCAAAGCCACCTGCGCACGTTCATGCTTGATATGAGTACCGAATTCCAAATGATTGGTCGAGAAGGATTCAAAATCTTGAAAGTTGGGATACACCATCACATACCCCCGCAAATAGACCATTTCGATAAAGTACTTTTTCCATGACTTTTTCCATCTTTCCGACCGACTATTGGGCACGCGGATTTTTAGTCGAGGTCGTGGCGAGTGTAGATCCATCATTCGGGTCGTCAAGTAGTGGTGGAATTCACGCCAATGTTCGGGAAAATAGACAGCGCCCCAGCTGCAAGGAACTTGGCTTCCATAGGGTGTTCGTGGTGGGAATTGGTTAGGAAGGAGTACATCGTTGGGATCGAATTCGATACGACCTTCAGGTAGGAGTTCCAAATTGCGTGGTGAATACAAGCTGATCCCATAGATTCGATCGTAGGCGTCCGTATTGTTGTTGCTGTATCGATAATGCAAAATATTATACTTGATCCAGGTGTAAAACAGCGGTGATACTTCAATGTCGTCCTCCAATAGCACCCCATAGTTGTTATTGTCAGTGGGATACCATGATTCAACAATAGCTGGCATGAGTCCCCCTTTTCGAATACGATGATTGATCTTTTTTTTTCCCTGATTCCAGTAAAAGGTATTGACAAACATCCGAGTCACTCTGTCCGCCGTTTGCTCCATTTGAATAGTAAGGTCCACCTTGTCCCCGAGATATTTTCCGTGTCCGATCGAGTTGAATAAGCGTGATAATGAGTGAGGGCGTCGATCAGTAATCACCACCAGGTCGATTTTAACCAGACTCCAACCTATATTTCCCAAAACCAAAGAAAAGAGAAAAAGTGAGTCAATACCCGATTTTTTTTTTTTTTTTGTGGTTTTATGCTTACGTTTTAATGCTTCCAGAGGTAGTTTTGCAATCCATAACGCATGTTGGACTTCATCAATAGGTAGTTGTATAGCTGAGAGATGGTGTGACTTGATCAAGGTGTCCACAGAGTAAAAAAGAGGTGTATTTTGACGTATATGGAATACAATACTAGGTTGTAATGCTTGAATCCATCGTGACAATTGGAGAGAGATGACCTCGGCGGTTCTTGTTGACCCCATCACAGTATAATGATCAAGGTCGTGTATCACCGCTTCAGCTTGTTGACAATCAGGTATCTTTTTAATGAGCATCGATAGTAATGATCCAGATAAATTCCGTTGTTTTCCCGTGACCACTACATGCACCGATCCAAAAGAAGCATCCAACCTACAGATTAAGGGAAGAAAAGCCTTGGCCTCTTGAGGACCATCTACAAAGAAGAGTGTGGATAAATAAGAGTGTCGATAATCCAGGGCAGTGGGAGTCGTTTTCAGATCCAATAGACGGTTCCATGGTTTTGATTGCTGATAAGCAGTGAAGATGGTATTGGTGCAAGATATAGAAGATTGTATGTTTTGGATATACAGCAAAGGATCGTTGGTGGCGGATGTCAAGATAGCCGGTGGTATAACAATAGATGGAATATTTGCATTCATTAACAGTGATTGACTAATATAGTAAGCCAGAGGTGACTTGAGAGCATCCGGACGTCGTTCCATTAACAGAGAAGGAATCCATTCGGTACGAAGAAGCCATACATGATGAATCATATCCACAGATTGAGTGAGTCTTGGTATAGAGTGAAATGCCAAAGGTAGACAGTAAGCTTGTTGCCCAGTAGTAGTTGACAAGAGAGTAGCATGAGTTCCCATCAAAGTATTTCTGTATTCACTTGTTTGCATCAGGCCAAATATGGATTGGAGATAATTGGGACTTGGTCTGACACCATCTTCGAGGATCCACACATAATCAGTTTGTACTAGAGTGAGAAGAGTCAGCCAAGGAGTTGCACCAGCACTTTGTTGTGGATAGGTATCAGTTGTTATTCCCGCTGTATTGACTACCATGATCTTCAAGGCCTGATATTTGACAGAATAGGTTTCAGCCGCCGCTTGTAGATCCCTCGTACATATGATCCATGTGCTGTCGATTACCATTGTTTGATCCTCTAATGCATCCAGTTGTATCCGTAATGACTGATGATCCATAGCATGTATTATCACCGTGATAGTATTATTTTCGGGTGCCCTTGTTGATAAAGATAATTGCGACAGTGCTGTTGTATTGTGACCCTGAGTTTCATAAAATTGTAATTGTTGAATGAAGGATAGTTCAGGGAACTGCCGTCGAGGATCGTGAGCTGCTTTTCTACCTAAAGAGATAAACACCTTTAAGAGATTAATAAACACATAATGACTCTCAAGACATGGTTTTATTCTTACCTATAGACCATAATGGATATTGTTGGGATGAGTGTGTGATATTTCCAGGTGCAGTGAATGCTATTG
Source organism: Chlamydoabsidia padenii (assembly GCA_025330725.1). Classification (NCBI taxonomy): domain Eukaryota; kingdom Fungi; phylum Mucoromycota; class Mucoromycetes; order Mucorales; family Cunninghamellaceae; genus Chlamydoabsidia; species Chlamydoabsidia padenii. Next base: position 511,681 of record JAIWND010000011.1, read on the forward strand.
ATTGGTGACGTTTTACTTTATTCGTCAGTGGTAGTGGTAATTTGAGGAATAGTGAAGATGACCAAGATATTATTGCAAAGCAAAAGACAAGTATAAGGAGCAGTCGAAGTTGCCGGTTTGAAGATCGAAGTGCAGACATGTACCAGAGGGTTATAAAAAATTGAGGGTGGGTAAATGGTAGTATAAAGGGAAGGAGAAAAAAAGGAAAGTATAAAGAGTAAATTAAAAGAATGGAAAGGGTGTATGGGATAAAAAGAATGTAATAGTGGAAAGAAAGAGGGAAGAAAAAAGTAACTCAGACATATAACTTTTTTTTACTATTTAATCCAGCGCACTTTTAGGGTTACACGACAATTTAAAGTTCTATGAGATGTATCCATCTACCTCTGGCTTTTTCATTTTTTTTCAAGGCAGAAAAGTGGACCTTTTTTTGGTGTGCACTAAACCTTTTTCCGTTCTTTTTGCTTCTTTTGTAGTTTTTTTTTTTTTTTTTTTTTTTTTTTTTTTTTTTTTTTGTTCTTCTGACTTATAGTTTGATTAATTACTTTAGGGAATCATGCCTTACTATAAATGATTAAAAACTAAAGGCAATAAACGCTTGGCATTGTGACACTTTGGTTTATCATACCCAAAGAGATCAACTACAACCACCACCTTGAGTGAGTGGGGGGCATCCAAGGTAAACTTTCAACACCCACTTTGAGATAAAGTCTATAAAGAGGATGGGCTGATAGTGAGATTAGATCTTGAGCATAAATCAAACATCATGCAGAGGCAAGTTGTTTCTTCTTTAGAGAAGAAATGTCTTTTATAGCCTTTCTTTTCGGCATATTATCCACTCAAAAATCTAAGCATTGTTGTAGTACAACTCAAAATTGTGGAAGATAATGTTTGAATCATCATAATTAGTATGAATCAATAGGATTCAGTATGCGCTGACCCAGTGGCGGGATTTCAACTAATCAATTTCCGCACCCTATAATTCATGCAGGACAAGAGACAAGTTTTAAGAATGAATCATGTTTTTTTATTGTTATGTATATAAAACGATAAAAGAAGTTAAAAAAAAAGGGGGGGGGATGTCTATCATAACACAATTAAAAAAAAAATGTATAAAGAATGTACAAAAGTAAAAAAGAGTCAACTATACAGGGGATTATTTAAAAAGCCAAAGGAGTTGGGGGACCACCAACACGGCGGTTTTTCAGTAAAGTAGCTTGATCCATATTCAACTTGAATTGATGTTTTCGTCGATGAGAAGTAGGTGTAGCGACTTGATGTTGTTTTGTGTTTGGGAGAGTGTTGTTGTTGGATGAAGGTGCATGGGCGAATCCTTTCCCACTAAGAGCCAACTGTTCCGCCTTGGCCACCAATTCTTCAGGAATACCATCTGTGACCGGTAAACTACCATGAGAGGTACCGGTACTGTTACTAATGGAGCTGGTGATCGTGATAGGTTGTTGCTGGTCTTCTTCTTCTTCATCATCATCTTCATCTTCTTCTCCTTCGGTCCAAGAGGTGGTATCGGAATCATGAGGTTGTGGTGATTCTTCGCCCATACGTTGTACGGCATAAGTGATATCCAAGATTTCTTTTAATGAGGCAAACCCAGGAGTGAATAGATCTTGTCGTTTGGTGGAGCCATTAGGGGTGCGTAGAGGTTTGAATTCATCCTTGGCTTCTTCTTGTTCTTCTTCTTGGCTAGGATTGACTTGTTCGACACGTTGAGAAGCAGCCATGGCAGCATTCTGCATAGCTTGAGTACGAGGATCCTTCATACGGTGGAGTTTTGTATCCTTCTTGCCTTGGTATTGTTGCATCCATGGGTGAGCAAAGAATTCGTCGATTGTATAGCGTTCGTTGGGATCCACACAGAGTAGATGAGAGACAAGATCCTTGGCTGATTTGGAGATTGGGTCCCACCATGGACTGAGGAAAGTATATTGACCCTTGACTACCTTGGCTGTTAATGATCGAATGGATTCGTCATAAAAGGGAGGGAAGCCACAAAGCATGGTATACAAGACACATCCCAAAGCCCACATATCCACTGATTTGGAATAACGTTGATCAGTCACCACTTCCTATAAAATACACACAAGTTGGTGTTAAAAAAAAAAAGAGTTGCTTTCTTTTTTGTGTTGTTTTTTCTACTTACAGGAGCTGTATAACCCACCGTACCACATGGAGTGAGTGTATCAGTATCCCAAATCACCTTGGACAAACCAAAGTCGGCCAATTTCACAGTTCCAATACCACCACCACCTTTACCATGGACGAATTCTCCTTCATCTTCTTTTTCTTCATCAGAAAAGACGGTTTTCTTGTGTTTGGATGGAATGATTGGAATAGGATCAATCAAGATATTTTCAGGTTTGATATCACTAGATAAAAGAATAACAGGTTTAATATATTTTCAATAGTAGGTAAATGGAGAACTTACCGATGGACCACACCACATTCTTCATGAAGATATCGCACACCAGCTGCTACTTGATAGATCACATGACGTGCCAAATCTTCACTAAAGTAAGTCAATTTGACAATCTGGTGAAACAGTTCACCCCCTTCACAAAGTTCGAGCACCAAGTAGTAATAGTCATCCGATTCAGAGAAATGCACCAATTTGATAATGTTAGGATGATTAACCCCACGCATGATTTGGACTTCTTTTAATATATTGGCACGCTATAAAAATAGAGTTGAGAATGTTAGTTTTCACCCATCTATACATACACAATCATTTTGTTTACCTCGGTTGCTTTGGTCTTTTTCTTCAGACTTGGGTGTAAATGGGTATTGTTCTTCTATATAAGCAAAAATGGGTGAGTGAGCAATGGGTCTTCTTTGTATTATGTAAAACTTACGTCGTTTAGTTCACGTTTTTGAGCCACCTTGATAGCCACCAGTTTACCAGTTTCCTTGTCACGAGCCTTGAAGACATTAGAGAAAGCACCACTATGTAAAGACAAACAAGAGGAGGTTAGTTCATTAATTTTGTATCGACTTTTTTTTTTTTTTTCCTACTAATACACTTACTCTCCAATTTTGGCTATCAGTTCAAACCGATCAAGCCCTTGGTAGACCGGTAGTTTCAACTTGCGTGAGGTTTGTTCTTCAAGAATCTTGGTTGCCGCTGCATTGGCCATTTCGGTTTCTTCAGCTATAATAGACCATTACAGTTAGTGTTATCGATCCTACCATTATAACCTTTACCTACTTGTGAGTTTGGCCGACTTTTTATTCTTGAATAAGTTCTTGAGAATATCAATCATATTAAGTATATAGAATGTGTGTTTGTAGTATATAATATAGAGGAAGAGTAAGGGAATATGTTATTTTATTTTATTTTTTACAGGAAGAAGGAGAAAGAAGAAAAGAGAAGAAAAGAAAAATCTAGAGACGATTTAGTCAAAAAGGGTGCGCAACAAGTTTCGAATTCCGCATTTTTGAAACCTTAGCAGCACACCAGCTTCTCGACCCCCTTCTCGCTCAATTTCAACATCCGCTACACCAATCAGAATGCTCAATTACATTGAGATGAACCAAGACGTCAAAACCGCACTGACCTAAAAAGAGATTAGTATCACTGAATGACGTCCATCCTTGTGCTTCAATGACATACATACCAAAAAGTCTGTATACACAAACAATAAAGGCTATTGTTACAATGAATATCCCCCCATGTCATCATTTTGGAATGAAGTAATGCTACAGATGGATTAGCCCTAAATACAATAAGCTTTTTTTTTTTTTTCCTTCGATCACTCAGCCGAAGGGAGGGAGGATTGATTATTTTCGGATCTTCCCTATTATATAATCCTATGATATGATCATTCATTCCGGTCTTGTTGAATAGACTCAAGTCAATCTACCATACACCATTTTTTTAAAAAAATTCAAATCCCGGTATAGAAGGATTTTTTTTTTTCAAGCACGCTCCTTACTCCTTCCTCTATCTCTTTTTATTTTTGACGACGACGACGACGACGACCACTTGGTGAATCATGGCGGACTCTGCTTTGGTACTTTGGAAAGATCTACAACAATATTGGATCCAAAACTATACATCTTCCACTCACATTACTATATCTCAATTCCTTGAACCTCCTCGATTATTTGCACCTGATGCTCTTGGGATTGGTCTTCCTTTTATTCAAGGTAAAGAAGAAGAAAGAAAAACTAACTAGACAACAACCAACAATTGACCTCTATCCTTCTCCTTCTTTATATTATTAGGTATCCATCAACAAACCAGAGAACATCAACTCCTTTTACGGTTAAATGTTGCTGAACGACTAGGCGAAATCATTGGACGACAACTAGAAACCACCAAAGTATTACAGGTCCCTCTGCGACTCCAACTACCTTCAGATGACTATGACCTCTACTCTTCCGAAATAAACATTAAAGATCGTAATCATTATCAAAAACTAACACGACAAGTCACCCAGGCCAACAAACGAGAACGCAAACTCATGGACGCACAACAAGATTGGCGGCAAGCTCAACAACTCCTCCGGTCCCATTCCCACGTCTTTGTCTCTCTAGATATCGAAGCCTACGAAGCCGATCACTCCATCTTGCTTGAAATCGGATGGACTCTTTATGACGGGCGCGAAAATCACTACCAGGATCAGCACTATATGATGGAACCCTATCGACATTTAAGAAACGGCAAATATGTCGATGATCAACGCATGAACTTTGATTATGGTACCTCAGTATGGTGTACATTGGGGCAGGCATTGAATGAACTACACAAGGATCTGGCATGGGCAACACGCAGGGATGGTGGGTTTGTCTTGGTCGGTCATGGGCTCAACAGTGATCTAATTTATCTCAAACAATGCAAGTTTGAATGGCCCGTACTGGATGGGACGAGATCAAAGGATGGATTGTTTGGACTGGCGGATCAGGGTGTTGTCGATGTACATGCCAGTGCTTTACGGACCATTGTTAATACTGATACATTGTATGGAGCTTGGATTAATGATCTGCATAATCCGCCATCACTCGGTCGGTGTCTCACACTCATGGATATCGAACACTGGCATCTTCATAATGCAGGCAAGTATATATATATATAAATAAAGAGTGGGGTAGATGGAATGGAATGGCTACTGACTTTTACTACTATTAACTAGGAAACGATGCACATTATACCATGGAATTGATGATGAAACTTTTAGAAAAACCCTAGATGAATGATTTTACAATAGTTGATATATCCACCTTTTATCTTATATGTTAACAATAAAAAGCTTACTTTTATTATTCTGATACAATCTTTGCAATTGTCTTTTTAACTCTTTGTGTTTGATTAATTGGTATAACTATGCGCGGATAACTTGAATTTTTCGTTCCATAGGCGGAGAATGAAATTATGATTAAAAAGCAAATGCATATATACATCCCCCACATTAATACCATTATATACACAACCGTATGTATCCCCACATTTATACCATTGTAATCTACATTCACCCAATCTATTTGCTTTTTATTTCAAAAGTGTTTTACTAAAAAGGCACTGTAAAAAAAAAAAAAAAAAAAAAAAAAAAAAAAAAAGGGGGGGAAGATTCACATCGACATGATAACCAATCTATTTTTGAGCCTTGAGGACACGCTTGACGATCTTTTGTTCTTCGATCAAGAAGGCACGGACAATACGGCTACGGACACAGTGACCACAACGAGAACCACCATAGGCACGGTTGACAGTCTTTTGGGTCTTGGACACATTGTGGAATTGACGAGCACGGAGAGCCTTGATCTATATATGCAATAAAAAAAAATTCCCCATGTGAGTATTTTCCCCCCGGCATTAGATTGAGTATTCACTTACACCAGCCAAGTTGTTGCCACAGTCACCGCAACGAGGAGCCTTGACGGGCTTCTTTTGGTATTGGTAGACCAATTTAGCACCTAACAGTAACAATAATCAAATCATTAGTTCTCAAATCGCATAGGTCGTCAAGGGGTAAAAGTCGATTGTCGATCATGTTGTCTAATTGCCGTTCCTCGTTCCTATTTTATATCGTTTAGAGTATTCTTACCAGGGGTCTTGACAATCTTGACACGGTTGGAGCGGGTGTTGTAGGAAAGACGACGTCTGTAAGTAACTCTTTGAACCATTGCTGAATCTAAAAAAAGTATGTGAGTCATCCATCCATACATCCATCTCTTGATCCATCCATCGTAATCCATATTGTTTCGTTTTTTTCTATCTGTCCTAGTGAGCTTACCTTCCAAGCTATACGCAGCAAACGGATGTGTGGTAAGGGAGTGAAAGAAGGAGAAAAGAAGTGAAAAAATCGATCCACATCAAATAAAACCCACCCTTTTGGTCGGGATTTAAATATTCCTCCAAATATAATCTTGGCTCTCCCACTTTCTCTTGTCTTTTCTTTTCTCTAATCATGTTTTTATTAAAAAGGACGTTTGCGACATTGCCAAAAACTGCTGCACGAAAACCACAACTGAATCAAGTCAAGGATGTCATGATACCGGGGCAATACCTACGATACTTTAAACCCAAGAAATCACCACTACCACTTACAGAAAGGGAATCCTGGCACCATGATCCTTCAAGGGTAAGACAATTCACTTGACGGCATAAATCAACCCTCACCTTTTTGTTTTTATTTTTTAGCACCTGGAACTATATACCGAAACAGCCCGTCCACTGAACGAAGGCGATGCAGCACCGACCATTACTCAAGAACGATTAGCACAAAGGATCCAACGAGCCCTCTCTACAGTATACGCCATGGAAGTCTTACCAACTCTCTTGATCACTCCAGCTCACCTAACGATTCACCAAGTAAAAGTCTCTCGGAATCTCAAGAAATGCACTATCTTTTATGAACCCACATCTACTGTCAAAAAAGAAAGGGTAAGCCTGGAAAAGGGGGAGGTATGCGGATGTGGTACTAATGATGAATCTACCTCTTTTTTTTTTTCTTCTAATAGGGTGACATCCATCGCGCCTTGACCAGCTATTCCCCAATGCTCAATACTTTGGTCAAGAAACATGCTAGATTACGAAGACCACTCTCCATCAAATTTGTCTCTGATACTCAAGCCAAGGAACTAGAGGCGATTTATAATCAACTGGAATTGGAATTGGGCAACAAGAACACCTGACTTTGGAATTAGTATAGAATTAGATAGTGTCTGTTTTGTTTGATGTAAATAAAAATATATAAAAAACTTGATCTAGATTATGTATGGAGGAAGAATGATAATAGGGATTAATATTATGAATAGGTAGGATCAGGAACAGCGATGCCAAAACCAACTCGCCGCCTGCCAAAATCAAACACCTAACCAAGGCAGAGAGAAGAAGGAAAAAAAAAAAGGTAGGGGAATGAGTACCAAAAAAAAACCTCCCCCCAATACCATCCATCTACTTTACCGTATAATACTGTTTCATAAAAGTATCACCGAGGATCCATGTTGCCTCACTATCGAGCACTTGTCCCGAAATACCAGACAGGCACATATCGCTGTTTGAAAGTGGGTCGAGGACATAAGCGGACCCTGGCAACGACAATGCCACATGCTCGATCCAGATCACCAAGGTGGGGACTTGTACCCCACACGGAATCGACCATGTCGAATCCCCATTATCCACCGCACCTGGGATCATCCCATGGATGACCTGGGCGTCCTCGCGGGGCACGATGATCAAGGTCGTACCACTATCCACGATGGCCTGCCGGTGTTGAAACAGCCTCGATTCACCCATTTCGATGTGTGTGAGCTCGATTTGCCAATACTGATCGCTCGTCAGGGGGGTATAGACGAGACTGCCCGGGACGTAGCGGGTATGGTCCATCCCGCCGATATCAAGTTCACCTCTGTGGGTTTGCAAAAAGAGAGCAAACATGGCCTCGTCCATCTGGCTGATGAGATTGTAGAGAGGAGGAGGGGCTTGGGCGCGGGCTAATCCTGCTAATCCTAGGCCCAAGATCCCATCAAATGGGACGCCGGCAAACGCATGCGAGAGACGGACGGCTTCTCCGATGACTTGATGGGGTAGGGTCAGAGGTCCAAGGCCAATAGTATCTTGACCAAGCCATGCACGTACGTGGCCAGTGCCATAATGGATTTCCATCTCACCTCGTTCATCATCATCATCACTTGTATCATCGTACATGGTGCCCAATGGACGGTAGGTAGACGATGCCTGCGTATTGTACCGGCGGTGATGCGCACAGCTTTTGGATTTACATTGAGTTGACATTACCCAAACGTCTGAACTACCAGTATCAAATACTACCTGGAACGGTTGTGGAGGCTCACCAATAGTGATTTCACCTGAGTAACCTAAATAAAGAATTGCGGGATTTCAATTTCAAATCGGGCCCTTTTCAATGTGCATGATTGTCATTGACCCAAAAAAAAAAAGTAATTTCAAATCCCGATATCATGCAGGCAAAGGTCTTACCTGCACCATGTGAATAACTGACTTGAGGTACTTTGGCAACAGCAAAGGATTGACTAGAAGGTGATGATTGTACATGGAGTGGGATTTTCAGTGAACTGGCGGGGATGATCGACGCCATCATCCATGTGATCAACAACATTATCGTTCAAAAAGAAACCACCCAAGAAAAAAAAAAAAAAAAAGACACTTTTTCTTGGTCAAGTTGGTTTGTTTTTTCCAACCATGTGTTTATTTGTTTGTAACAACAAAAACCTGTTTCCTGGTACCACCCCCACACATGTTTTAATCACGATAAGATCCACTTTACTTGATATCCACTTTACTTGATAGACAGTGTATATTATAATTGGAGGGGGGTTTTTTATTGTGATGTTTGCTTTGCTACAAATTAAAAGACTAGAGCTATAAATTAAAGGATAGAGGATACACTACAAAAGGAATAAAAATAACAAAGGATACAAACAAAGAGTGTATAGACAGTAAGGGTTCAAATTAGGGGAAAATAAATTGTAAATGTAAGGGAGAGCGTAGTTTAGTATAAAAAAAAAATATATGCACGTTGTACCTAGACCGATTCATCGTCTTCAAAGAATTTTTCAGCAACGATGTACTGGTCGGCAGGTTTGTAGAGTCGTTTGATGCAGGCAATGGTGGAAGGAATGGTCATAAACAACCAAGCGGCGATGGGCAAAGTGATATAGTCGGCCATATTCTTCCACGTACGAGATTCTTTGGCTGATTTACGGTACAATTCACGATCGACCACGCGATGAAGGTGTTCGTAGATAGACAAGGTACCAAACAAAGGTAAAGGTAAAAACACTGTGATGATCTTGACGATATTCCACAAGGTCGCATAAAAGTCCGAGGTGAGGATGGGATTGTCGGCAGGATCCACAAAGTCCACCATAGAATGAGGAGGAAAGAGGATGAATTGCATGAGAGGCACAGCAGCAAACATCAACCAACCCGAAGTGACAGGAATCATATGAGCTTCAAGCACCTTGGCACACACCAAGAGTTTGTCGAACCAAAAGGTAGGAGAGGCATACATGGACGATTTTTTGTTACTGTTGGTGTTAAGGAGACCCATCATGTACTTGTTCTTTTGACCATCGGCAAGATCCACCAATCCCGCCGCACTACGCAGAGTATAAGAGACATCGGCCACACCGTTATAATGACGCTTGGCTTGAATGTAACGAGCATGCATGTTGGAGAGGTAGCCATTGGTTTGAACATTTGTTAGGTTGATAGGGACAAAGATGGGAGCACAACGAGCTAAACCGTCCGTCTTGAAGAAGCACTTTAGCATCATATGCATATCTTCACCCACCGAATCAGCATCAGTATCCCAGTAACCCACACGTTCCGCCAGAATCATCGAGAGTGAGTAAGTTGAGCAAGGGAAGGCGATACCACGACTGTTGCTGAGATTTGCCATCACCATCGCAGACCAGGTGATATCAGTCATTCGTACCGCTGCGGGCACATCAAAGGCATTTCGAGAGAAGAAGATGGGTGGTGCAAACAATAAAAAGTAAGGATCTTCGGCTTGAGTGAATGTCTTTTCAACCTATAAAGAAAGAGAGAGAGATGTGAGTATGATTGATCATCTCTTTTGTTTTTTTTCCCTTGGCAAGTTTACTTACTTCTTTTACATAGAGTTCAGGGATTGAGGAATCAGAATCAGAGACAGTCAAGATAACCCGACGACGATCCACACCACGTTGAATCATTTCCGCACAACCATGACGAGCCGCCCATGCCACATTGGAGCCTTTACCACGAGATTCACCAGGGATGTCGGGAGGATGGACAGTGACAATAAAGTGAAGGAAGCTATCTTTAAAGTAGTTGGTCAAGCTATCCGCTTTAGGTTCATATCCAGTTTCAGAGCCTTCCATAGCAAGAATGATCACATAATTTGTTTGAGCATTCCTAATGTGATATAAAAATCAGTTAGTAAAGAAAGGTAGGCATAAAAAGGAGAACAGACAGAGGGATAAAGGGGAAAGAGGGGAAAATGGATAGGTTACCTGTGATTTGCCAAACGTTTGATGGTGTCCCTTAATAAAGCTTCTGGCTCCGCATAATTCGGCACGATAAAGGCATGGACAAAGTGATTATCGTCGTAAAGCTTGAGACTGGCTTCCATATCATTCATTCGTTCGTCATCATCAGCAACAGATGGGTAACGTTCACGAGTAGGTGTAGGTGTAGGTGATGCAGGTGCTGAGGATGCTGCTGAAGATTCCTTTTCCAAGTTCATGTCATTAGTGTTATTAGTGTTATTAGTATTAGTGCCGTTATTATTAATGTTGTTATTGTTATTATTATTATTGTTATTGTTGCCGTTCAGGTGGTTGCGTTCATTAAGGTTCCAGTTACGAATGGTTTTCTTGATATTAGAGACAGTGATCCAGAATTTAAAGACATGGTTAATTTGTGTATATAAAAAGCAGGTAAAGTAAATTAATAAAAAGATGAGATAAAAACGAGGTATCAACAAAGGTCCCAAGGGTAAAAGTAGAATGGACACAATAGCGGCCATAGGCGCCACCAGTTCAAAAGGATAATTTAAAAGGGATGTCATTAGGGTTGGTTCCTTGTTGAAGAGGAGGAGGAGAGATGAGAAGAAGGAAAAAGAAAGGACAGAAAAAAAAAAAAAAAAGGACAAGAAAAAATTTTGGGCGCCTCATTATTTAAACTCAATGATCGGGATGTCTATAAGTAATACCCTGATCTGCTTAGAAAGTGGCGTCGGAGCTATGAAGGCCCAATAAGATTCAAGTCCACTAATGAAAGACATACTAAACCAAGTCGTCATGATACTTTCTCATACATATATTTATATTTACAAATGTACGTACGTACCTTTCTAATATGTAATGTACGTTGGATAGAAAGCCAGGGGGAGGGCAAGCAGTAGAATGAGATTTGGTTTATCATAAGGCCAGTCAAAGAAAAAGTACGTCTCCGACATGTGACACTCCAATCAGTTTCATCACATTCGATATGTTCCATGATGATAAGAAAAAAGTCTATCTCTCTTTTCCCTTTTTCTTTTTTCTTTCCTTCTTTTTTGTTTTCTTTTTGCTGTGTTGTCCAAAGGGGGAATGCTTTTTTTCACCTAGACAATTTGACACATTACAGGTACATTTTTCAAACTCCATCATCTTTGAAATAACGATTGATCCCTTGTCCCACCTTAATGTTGTACCTGTATAACGCTCCCCTTGGACTGACTATCACTTGGTTGGGGTTCATATGATCTCTCGGACTGGGCTTGTAAAAATGATATCCATCTTTTTTTGCGCTCCACAGTGCTTCCAACAAGCAATGTCGCAGCCAATCAAAATCGATATCGCTGGCCAATGAAAAATGATGTCACAGAGCAATCAATACTTCCAGAAATAGAAATCGAGAAATCATGTCGTAAATCTTGCAATAAATAACTTCTTTTTTCGTTTTTTATTAGACAAACCATTAGCACGAAAAAAAAAAAATTACTTTGATCGTTTAACGTTGTCATGTCGACATTTAAATTTTTCCAGATCATTATTTTTCAAAAGATCAAAACGTGATAAGATCTCAAACGAAGAACCATGGTCTACAACAATTTCCTTGATATTGTTGCATTGTCTAGTATTCAAATTAATTAGCATGAAAAAATTTGCTACAATTAGTCAATGATGACAAGGCGGAAAGGTGTTTGGCTGAAATGGACGCGTGCAACTAAATCTACAGGAAATTTTATTATAACTATTATACTGAACTTTGATGTACCTGAATTATCGCCATGGGAACCTTTTAAATGCAGCAGTAAATCATCCTGCTTTGGCGAGTCTCTTTCTAATATTGGTTGGCCTGCTTTGCAAATTGGGCCCACTAACACTTCTTCGCACTTTCCGCGGAGTATAGTTTGTTCACCATTAACTGTAATAAATGTATTCGTGATTCTTTTGTTTCGTCAGTTGGCGATTTACGTGCGTATCCAATTATTATATATTTGGTATCATGTTGTAAATATTTCCAGTATGCCTTGACCGAGTCGGAATTATCTGTCGCGAACGCTACGGAATAGATTGTCAAAATATGGAAACTCAAAATTAAGTGAAATGACTTTACCCCTTAGCTGTAGACTTGTTTTAAAGACTGCAGGATTCGAAAAAGTGGATATATCACTAACCATAATAGAGCCAAACAAAGTGTGTAGTCCAGAAGATAAAAGAGGATGAATCATTGTAAAAGAAATAGAGCAGCAAAAGATAAAGAAGAATCAAAATCTGGAAATTTAAGGAGTCGATTTCAATGCCGACAGGCGTGTGAACTTGATTGTTTCATTCATTGACCACATTTCTGTTCTGATTTTTTATCGTTTGCGGATGAGTGTATCCTCATTTAAATCCCTGTTATATTATTAAAGAGTGTAGCTGTTTCCACGTTTGGTGCGAAATCCCTACGTGTCCGTAGCAAATCCCTGAATCTTTAAAGAGCCCTACAGCCTCAATGGACAAGCGATGCTCATGACCAAAGTGACTATGAGCATTCTATAACATATTTCCAACAAACTTTACATAATGGTCAATGCACCAAATCACTTGTATGGAGCAATACAGCCTCAAGATTGCTTTGTAAAAAAAAGGATATGAAATGAAAATGGACACACAAGAACTTAATTCAAAACCCGCTTACTCTCGCCTGGAATCTTGAGAGAGCTCTATTGTCTCAATAAACAAGTGATGCTAATAATTAAAGTGGCAATGTGGACATTATAGCCTATTTCCAACAAACTTTACATACTGGCCATTGTACCAAGTCCTCTGTATGGAGCAGTATAGCCTCAAGATTGTTTGAACCTGACTTTTGTAATATAAAAAATAAAAAATAAAAAGGATATGAAATGAAAATAGACAGACGAGGCCAAACTTATTTCAAAACCCGCTTACCCTCATCTTGAATCTTGAGAGAGCTCTACCGCTTCAATGGACAAGTGATGCTAATGATTAAAGTGACCATGAGCATTCCTTAGCTTATTTTCAACAAAGTTTACATAATGGCCATTGTACCAAGTACTTTATATGGAGCAGTATAGCCTCAAGATCGTTTTACCCTGACTTTTGTATAAAAAATAAAAATAAAAAATTGCAGAATGGAAAATTGACACACAAGACAAAACTTGCAAGTATTTTTAAGAGCATCAAGTGTAGGACACTTGAGAAAGATGTAGGACACTTCAGAAAAGATGTAGGACACTTGAGATAGATGTAGGACACTTCAGAAAAGATGAAGGACACTTGCAAGCCATGTCGGGATTTGTAATTTGCTGACTGACCCGCGTTTTTTTAGAAAGGCTAAGGACTCATATGATTTTACCTTCGCGGTCAGTGATTCCTCTCCTTGTTTTTTTACTCATTCTTAATCTAGACCAATACATTGGATCATTGTGCATACTATCAATGACAACAATGCAACATTTCAACTCCCGGTCCATCCAAAAGCTCCTAACAAAAGAAAAAAAGGAGTGGGGACCCTTCTCCTTTTTGCATCCCTAATTGTATTCCAGGGTAAATCATACCTAAAGTGAGATCATTGATTCAACAGAATGATTCCACTTTAAAAAAAAAAAAGACAATGGTGTTTTTTTAAAAATAAAATAAAGCAAATGTTTTTATTGATATACATCCATTTCTTAGATACAAAGTATAAAAACTACAACTACAAGACTATAAACTAGGGTACATGTGAGCATGTCAAGGGGGTAAGCGTGATGATGACGGTGCTGAGGAGGAAGGTGACTCCATATAATAGATACCCTGTTGATCTGTTGGAAGTACATGGTTGGGTAAGTGAGAATAGTAAACGCGTTGTGGTTGTTGATAAGATGGTTGTCTTTGTTGTTGTTGTAATCGATGCTGATCAGTCATGTAATTTGGTGATGGAGCATCCGTTGATGAGGTGGATAACATTGATATATTCTGCTGGTTGTGAGTAGTGGATAGTCGAGCTGTATGTGGCGAAGAAGACGAGGATGTTGATGATGGTGGAGTCATTGGCAGAGAATGAAGATTGTTGCTTTGTTGTTGTTGTTGGTGCTGGAAATCAGGAGTTACTGTGAGTAGTGGTGGCCTTCCGCTGGTGTAAATTGATAGACTATTATTATTACTATTGTTGTTGTTATTATTATTATTATCAGGCTGAATGCTGCTAGTGTTACTTTGTTGTTGTTGTTGATGGTACTGTTGTCGCTGTAGAGGATGAGTAGTGTTAGCTGGAATGTATCTTGATGGCATTGGCGACTGATGATACATTGGGTATAAGGTGGATGTGTAGTAAGCATTTTCACGATGAGAGGAAGATGGGTACATAAAACCGGAAGAAGGTGGAAGTGTTTGGTCAGATTTGAAAGGCTGCTGTTGTTGTGGAGGGTGATGATGCTGGTAATAATATTGATGTGGTGCTGCTTCCATTTGTTGCGCTTGCATTGTTGTTGATAACATATTAGGGTGTTGCTGTTGCTGTTGTGCGATTTCCTTCAACATGGGTGTCTTTTGTTTCTTTTGTTGATTGTTGGAGGATGTGGAAGAATCGTCACCGCCAAAGTCAGTAAAGTCATCGGAAAAAGCCAAAGATCTTGATCGACGACGATGGAGCTGCTGGACGTCTTGAAGCACTCTATGAGCATGGAGTTTGACATAGAGAACTTGTTGTGGAATCGTCACCGCCGTGTATCCTTTAGGTGTATCCGCATTTGTTGATTTGTTGCCTTGTTTTCGCAAAGGTGTTGGTTTACTTGACTGTATATTTAAAAAGAGAGAGAGAAAAAAAAAAAGTTAAAAAGGGAATCTCATGGCTTTTTTTGGGGGGGGGTAGTCTACTTACTTCGTCCTGAGAAGAAGAATCACCACCAGTGTCCATAGCATCTTGAGAAGAAGATACATCATAAGAATCATCCACATCATAGTCTTGTTGAATTAATGGGGCAGGTAAAGTGGCAACATCCGTTTGAGCCATTCCACACAGTTTATCCACCATTCTACTGATATCAGCTTGAGCAATTTCCGTGAGTTCTTGACTGCCCGCTGCCGCTGCCACTATACTAGACCAAAGTCCATGGAGTTGTTGCACCCGCATTTCGGCATCGCGTACCCGTTGTTTTTGTCGTTCTTCTGATAGTCTATTGTAAAATCGCCGTTCGTTCCAAGGAATGTCGGCAAACAAGAGCTGCACACGGGCACGAATGTCAGGTGTTGGTAATCGTTGTCGTGTTAGTTCACAAATAAGATCAAGCATTTCCTTTGGCCAGCCTTGATCAATGTCTTCAGGTCGCATCAATTCATGATTGTGTCTTGACGCTTCAGGATTTAGCGATTTCCGAAATTCCCATGCACCGTTGTTTTCATTAAGCACCACACGCCAGCGGCAGTCGCATCGTTTGGAGGGTCGCCGTCGTTTAGGATTGGATTTAGGATTGCGTAATGAATCAGGGAATCCTTCTCTTGAGCAATAGACATAAATGTTCTATTAAAAGAGAGAGAGAGAGAGAGAGGAAAGAGAGCGAGGGAAAGAAAAAATGATGATGTGGGTTAATAAATTCGCTAGTGGGCGGGATTTGAAAGTTTTGCTGTCTGTCGATTTACCCGATAAGTGCTTTGTTCCTGTTTGATGGTAAAGCCAAAGTGAGCGCACTGTTTTCGACAGTAGTCTATCGCCTCGACACTGCTGTTAAACTTTTTGGAGAGAACATCAGCATAAAAGGAGTCAAGCTAGAAGAGAAAGAGATGATTAGTAAATTCATGAACCCACTGTACTGTTGGCTTACATTGATATCCATTGGCCTGTCGTTATCTTGCGATACGCTTTGATCAGTCATAATCAGTCTAAAAATAAACAGTCTAGTTAGACCCACTACATTATCTCACTACTACTGGTTATATACTTACCAACTAAGAGAGGTGACTTGAGGCAGGAATGATATTCTACCCGCAAAGGAAAAAGAAAAGAAAAAAAGTGGAACGGAGTTTGTGTCAAAATGCGCTGTGTCACTCAGTCAAGAAACCGTTATCTTTATAGGCGGTCAATAGGAGCCTAGTTTGAAAGGTTGAAAAAAAAGGGAAAAAGAGAAAGAGAAAGAGAAAAGAGAACGAGCCTCCTATTTCTCTCATTTACCCATCTCACGAAGGTTTAATGATTGCTTGTTTTTTAAATCTCGACTTGATTGAACTCTTGACATGTTTTGAAACTTCTCCAATAGCGATCTCCATTTTGAACCAAGTTAAACTTTTGTACAACTCGGCGGAAATGCGAGAATATGCGGCTCTGATATCTAACAGTCATTCCCCCCCCCCTTCATCCACTGGAAAAATCCGATGCCCCTGAGTGTTTTTCAATCGCCGGTTGAATATGTTGGCCTCTTTTCTTGACCTGGAGGGAATCTACACACGGTCCAACAAGTGATTTCATTTAAAAAAGAAAAAAACTTTGTTGATCAAGGTCGTTCATTTAGAAATAGATGGATAAAACGTGATTTTCATTTTACTTGAGAGAGAAAGGGGACAGATCGACATTGACACTAGTGGAAAAAAAGTCTTTTGGGAAAAAGACTGACATTCGCATGCCAACCATATGTAACCCAACCTAACGTCAGCCACTTTGTTGTTTGTATCACATCCGTAACCGAGAAAAAAAAAAGGGAGAGGGAAATCCGGTGAGGTGATGGGTAATGATTCAGTGAAATGAGAAAAAAAGAAAAGAGGAATGAAGGGATAAGTTTGGTCAAGTTTCACTACTATTAAATGAGGCAAGCAAAGGAGCATGGTTGGATTTGGTACTTGGTATAAGATTTGGGCGGAAGGGGAAAAGATAAAATAGTCCACAGATGCTTTGGTGTTACCTCTTATTCCACTTTTTTCCTTCTTTGAGGGTTTCTTTACCCCTTTTATTGAAAGGCTACTGATAGGTTTTAATGACATTCCATATCATCCCAAAGCATGAAACCTTTTTTTTTGTTTCTTGTCATGTTATTTCTTCAGAGTCTTCCGCCTTCAATCAGATTCCAAATCCCGATTTCACGTCGGTGTTTGATTATAAACGTAAAAATAGATCGAAAAAGCTGCTGTGCACCATGTACTAGATACAACCTTAAATCACTTTTACATTGTCATCTAAATAACCCCATTTCGTTTGTGTTTGAGTAAAGAAAAAGAAGGAAGAAAAAAAAAAAAAAAAAAAAAAAAAAAAAAAAAAACGGCATTCTGCCTATTAAGTACAAAATCGTCGATCAGGAAGAAAAGGAATGTCCCCCCCTCTCTTCTTTGTAATACCTTTTTTTCTCTGTCACACCTCTCCGACCTGTCATCAAGGGTCTCACACATAAAGTGCGGTTAAGAGGTTGGTCATCGATACTGAAACACACATCATGGGTTATCTCTCCTTGAACGTTATGTCAACTCTATGATAACAATTTGCCCGGATTAATTCTCTAATTATCTCCCATATATGGTGATTGTGTCAACTGACCTTTGATTACCATCATTGGTCAGGTAGCTTGAAAGAATAGTCAATGCAAAAAGACGGGATTTGGATGACAAACCCCGATGATCACTTTGCATATACACCCCTTTACTCACCAAGGTACTTTTTTTTGGTTTTACTTTTATAACATACAAAAGCCAATACCTAAAAATGACATGTAAAAAAGTGATATGCTGCTACCTTGTATTCGCCGAGAAAGCGAGATCAAGGGTGAAATGTACTTTAACCTCCGACATATGCAAACCACTTCGATCGTATCCAATGATTTTTTTAAGGTACACAATAGGGGCACGGAAAAAAGTTGGGTGGAGAGAGACTGTTTATATAGATTTGGGTAATGTCTGAACCTGCAACGAGTAACGAAGTCTCAACTGACAACACTTTCACACCCCTGGGAATTGCTAGGCGCACGGAATTTTGTTGTTCGGCGCTTGAAAATGAAGTTTCCGTCCGTCTATGGTAGAAAAAAAAATCTTTGTCGCAAAGGAAAGGTAAAAGTCATCGCAAGCCTGAACATACTGACACAAGAGTTTTGGTGCTTGGCTTTTGCGGTAAAGCATGTTGGAAATATACTATAGTGTCCACATGGTCACTTTAATCATTAGCATCTGTTGACAATGGAGCGAGTAGAGCCCTTTCCAAATCTTGGTGAAGGCGGGCGGGATCTGAAAATGAAGTCTGGTTCCTCTTCATATTTTTTTTTCTTTCTTACAAATGGCAGGTAAAAGTTATCGCAAGTCTGGACTAAACGACATAAGGGTCTTGGAGCTTGGCTTTTGCGGTAAAGTATGTTGGAAATTTACCATAGTATCCACATCGTCACTTTAATCATTAGCATCCGTTAACAATTGAGCGAGTAGTGCTCTTCCAAAATTCCGTGCGCCTAGCATTTCCCCACAAATCCACAAGAAACATGGTCTATAGTCAAGTTCTTTAATAGATTAATAAACTATGTCTTTGTCTTTGCCCTTGTTTTACACCTACAATCTTTAGTTTGTATTTGCCATAGCCCAATCATTATAAAACGCTAGATAGAGCCCAAATGGGTGCCAGACGGCGACCTCCGGTCGTTTATTGATTGTAAAAAAAAAAAAAAAGAGAGAGAGAGAGATATGTATTGAGAAGATTATATATAAATTGTATACAGAATAGAATATAAAGAATACTAGTAGTAAATAACACTATACTAACACCAAATACAACCGCCGCGCTAATCTTTTTTATGATCATCGCCAGGAGCATCATTTTCGTCGGTGATTTCGATTTGTTCTTGCATGATTTCCTTTTCTGGATTACCGTTGCTGCTTTCCCCATGCTCCATTTGATTATCTTGAATTTCCACCACACCCACTGTGTTGGGTGAATGTTCATCTTCGACCAAATGTTGCATAAAGTCCTTGTTTGTTTCTTCCTTACCAAAGAAGACTATTAATACAAAAAAGAGGGTTAGCCTTGTCGATGGATTCAATGAGAGAGTTTACCTGTTATCAAAAGCCCAGCACAGACACATCCCATAAAGATCGCCTGAGTTAATGCATAATTAGGAATGGTTTGACCTTTAGCATTGAGTTTGAGTGATCCATCAGGGTTTCGGAGTGGGTAGCGCTCACCAATGGTAGCTTCAATTTGTGAACTTGCCGCACTGATCTATATTCAGAAAAAAAGAAGTCTTTATTACAGTTTCATATCCTTTTTTTTTTTTTTTGTTTAACTTACCAGATTACCGAGTTGATAAGCCAGACCAGGTAAGAGCCCACGGAACCCCGGTGGAGAGATTTCATTCAAATAAGCCGGCACCACCCCCCATCCGCCCTGGACAAAGAATTGCATCATAAAGGATCCAAACTGTAATGAAGCAATCGAAGGACCAAACGCCCACAGAGAAATAAAAGCACCAGCACCAATAGCACAAATGACAACGACAAAGCGACGACCGAGATAGTTGGACAGATAACCAAAGAGAATTCCGCCCACGATGGCGCCAATATTGTAAATCACGCTGGTTTCGGTCTTTTGAGTTTCGGTATAGTTGAGCTGGTTCATGAGGAAGGTCGGGTAGAGATCTTGTGAGCCATGGGAGAAAAAGTTGAAAAAGGCAGCAAAGATCACCATGTAGATCAGTCGGAGCCAATGTCGCTTGATCGCCAAGTAGCCTTCCTTCCATACCGATCGGTTCAGCATCTTGCGGGCCCTTTTGGTTTCTTCAAATGTCTCGGATTCAGGTACCCAGAATCGGATCACCACCGCCAGTAGAGCAAATGCCGCACCCACCCAAAAGAGGATTCGCCAGGACCCGCCTCGGCTTTGGATCGCATAGTTAATCAGAGTCGCCAGCAAGTAGCCGCACGCATAACCCTCTTGGAAGATGCCTGAGAATAAACCACGTGCTTCGATGGGGAGTGTTTCAAGAGCTAAACTTGCACCTAGTCCCTATTAATAAAAAAGAGGGTGAGATCAAGTTTACCCCACATACACACACAGACCACCCATAATTTCAAATCCAGCCACTTACCCATTCGCCGCCCTAGAAGAAATGAGATGTGAGTAATCAAACCTATCATAAGACAATCCTGTTTTATTTTACCATGCAAATTCCAAATACAGCACGAAGACCAATAAAGGTTTGCAAATTGGGTGCAAATCCACTAGCCATGTTGATGATTGAGAATAAAATGATATCAATCATTAAGGGCCATCGTCTACCATATCGATCTGCCAAAGCGCCTAATAAAAAAAAAGTAAGTTTTCACAATCAAGCAATTATATTATCGCTCTTTACCAAATACAAGTGCACCAATTGGTCTTAGCATCTATATACACCAATCATAAGTCACAGTTTCATCGATGATCATTTTTTTGTTACTTACCAAAGTGGTTGTGATAGCACCTTTGGTAGGACAAAACAAAAACAGGTAAAAGTTAAAAAACACAAACACAAATAATGATACAACACTTACTTGTTACATCAGAGACGGGGACATTGAAATCTTCAGCTAGAGAGTTGCAAAAAGAAAGAAAAAGTGAATATGTATGATTATCTTTTTTTTTTTTTTGACTTGTTTACCTATATATGTCGTTGTTAAACTAACAGAGAAAAAGTCAAACGCATCCAACATCCAACCAAGAAATGCTGAGCACATGAAAAAAAAAGAGTGAGTTTTATGAATGGATAATAATAAGAAGGTACTACTTACCAGCTGTAAATGTGATTCGTTGTTTATTATTCAAGTTTGTCAACAGATGCCACATATTCACAGGTTTATCAGGTTTTCGAATGATCGAATGTTTCCAATCCAGCAAGTGAGTTTTGATGACACCATGTTTCTTGACCGATTCATGGTGCTGTACTTGTTCCACCTTTTCATTATCTGACATTTTGTTTAAAATAAAAAGAAAAGAGAAAGAGAAAGGAAAAAATGAATTAAAAGGGGGGGATCATTTTATGTTAAACTCCGTCGTACGAAAAAGGATGATTTTTAACTCTGGCGGGATTCGAATTTATGTGGGGGTGGGGAAATTAAGCCCTATTTGGCGGTTTTATGATCCCATCACACTTTGCATATGAGAAAGAAAAAAAAAAAAAAGAGAGAGACACACACACAAGTCAACTAGATTATGTCCCCTCTTGATACATGCTTTTTTTGTACACAAAAGATCAAGACGATGGACAAAAATAAAAGAGAAAGAGTTCATAAATAGGACGAATCCTAGTGTTTCATGATCAAGTTTCTTTTTCTGGTTTTCTCACACCGACAAACAATCTTCCGATTTCCCAATAATGTCAAGAGATAAGATGTGATACAGAATCAGATGAATGTTTATTAAAGTTTACAAGATACAGCCAACCAAAAAAAAAAAAAAAAAAAAAAAAAGTTGACTCCAATAGGATTACAATAATATATACTGGTCTAACGTTCTAATCTACCTATCCACCTGATCAGTTTCCGATGCTTGTTTTTCCGCATATTTCTTGGTAATTTTTAAAAAGTGTGTCCCATAGCGTTCGTACTTGTTATCATCAATACCAGTGAGTTCCATAAATGTCCTGATTACAGCCGGGAGTTGAGTCGCCATCACCTTCAATTCATTGTCCGTAAAAATCGTGCTTGGTTTGGCCAGTTTGTTCCGAGCTTTCAACTAAAAGAGAGAGGTAAAAGTGAGCAATCATGTTTTCATCCTGGTTATTCACTTGGTCTTACCTCGTTTCGTAAATTCACCATTTCGTGGTAGCAATCAGTTTGTATTTTCAAGATTCCTGCTGGTATGGGTGCTGGTGCTATTGGTGCTGTAGTCCGTGGTACAAGTGACTGTAAGGTAGATGGAAGAGATCGCCCTGATGGTGTAACGGTTTGCGTTGGGAGAAATCTTTGTGGTGGTAATGGGTTAGTTTGATGTGATCGTGGGTAAGGTAGTCTTGGGGTTGGTCGTGTTGACGAGGACGATGCAGATGCATTGGATCGAGGTGTTGCCTGCTCAAGAAGGAATAGTAATTAGTAACAACAGACTTTTTTTTTTTTTTTTTTGACAACTTGCTTTATTTTCAACAACTTCACGCATAAAAACGGTATCTTCGCCAGAGAGTAATCTGTGTGCCTTTTCCCCCAGAGTGATATACGTGTTGTTGAAGCCCTTGTAATTTGCCTCGGTATAGATTAATAAATAATCCAAAGACAACAGATGTTGAGCCAGTCTAGTAGCATCGTGTTTCGTTAGATGGCTCCCTTTACCAAATTGTTCCGACAGAGTGTATCCCTTTTCCACAAAAGCCTTCTTTTTCAGTCCGCGGAAGGTGTCAACCAGTTGTATCAAGGTGATTTTGTCGTTTTCATGCCCATAGCCGCCAGAGGTTCCCATGTTTCTCCCCACGTCTTGTAATAGCTTCAGCATACATCGAGCTTCCATTGTTACATCCTTGTCAAAAGCCAACTTGCCTCGGTTCTTAATACAGTTGTCGCAGACAGGTGCCAGGCATTGGGCGGGATCAAACACTTCACCAAAGTAAGCCAACACTTGCTTGCGTCGACAGTCCACAGTGTTTTCACAGTATTGCATCATCGAGTTGAGATTATCCAGTTGACATTTCTTTTGATCGTAGCCACCTTCACCACTGTCGATTAAAGCTCGATGAGTCCTGGAATCTGCATAGGAGTAATACAGTCGACACGTCGCTTCCAATCCATCCCGTCCAGCACGTCCTGTTTCTTGATAGTAGCCTTCCACTGATGATGGTATAGAGTAATGTATCACAAAGCGCACGTTTGGTTTGTCAATCCCCATACCAAATGCAATGGTCGCCACAATCACCTGGTATTCGTCGTTTTGCCATTTCTGTTGTGCTTCGGTTCGTTCTTCTTGGGTCATACCTGCATGATAGTGGGCGGTCCGGATGCGGAATGTGTCACGGAGTTTACTGGCAACGTCTTCACAGAGTTTCTTCGATACACAGTATATGATTCCACATTTATTCCTGTACCGTGTTGATATAAACTGATTAATGTCGTCCAATCGGTCGACGTGTTTAGTGCAGTTGTGAACGATTTCATACCTGTCAAAACAAAACAGAAAAAAAAAAAAGTGAGTTTGTTAGTCGTTTTTCATCGAAAACAAGTAGGATAGATCACTTACTTTAGATTCGATCTGTTGAAGCTTTGTTTAAACACCTTGCAGCCAAGAATGTTCAGATTAACCATTAAATCATGTTGTACCCGTTGATTGGCTGTGGCAGTTAATGCAATAATAGGAATACCAGGATATATCGTCTTCAGGTTGCCGAGCAGTTTATAGTCTGGTCGAAAGTCATGACCCCATTGAGAGACACAGTGCGCTTCATCGATGACAAACCTGGCCAACCGGTTACATTCAAAAAGCCGCTGAAGAGTGTTTTGGAACGCATCGGATCGTTGAATCATTTCAGGGGTCACATACACCAGTTGGAGATGAGGATTACGGCCAGCCAATCCTGCATATACTGCCCGCCGATTTTCTAGTCCAACATGGCTTCCCAATAGTTCAGCCGGAATCCCACGCTGTTTCAAGTGCTCCACTTGATCTTGCATCAAGGAGAGGAGAGGAGAAACCACCACCGTCACACCGATCCGGCATTCTTTGTCACCATATTTGCCTTGCTGCATTGTTGCAGGAAGTTGATAACACAGACTTTTACCCCCGCCGGTTGGCATCAATACAAATACGTCTTCCCCGTTGAGTGTGGTGTTGATGGCTTCCAGTTGATGCCTCCGAAAGTCGGTCAGATTAAATACCTGAGTGAGGACACGCCGCACATCTTTCGACCACGGATAATTATCTTCTGTAGCTGGTGGATGATATACAGTTGTTTGAGTGCATGATGCTGTTGAAGGCAGAGGCTGTACCTGATCTATACGCATGTTTGTAGAAGAAGATGGTGTAGTTGTTATATTGCATAAAGATGTAGCTGGTGGATGATACACAGGTGTTTGAGGGCATAATGCTGTTGAAGGCAGAGGCGGTACCTGATCGGTACGCATGTTTGTAGAAGAGGATGGTGTAGTTGTTGTATTGCATGAAGGTGTACCTGGTGATGAGTATGCTGGTGTTGTTGTTGGTGTAGCTGACGACCTTGATAGAAAGTATGGAGAGCTGTTTGTTCGTTCCTTGACATCCGATCTTCCCCCTTCCAGATCAATCATCCGCTTCAGATCATCGATTGCCTTGGTCAATGCTTGGCTAAATCAATCAAAAAATGTAAATAGCCGTCCTTATCTATATCGTTTTTTAATTACCCTTCAGACACCAAAGAGGACATTGTTTCAGGATCAGTGGTGCGGAATACCTTGACGCCTATTTCTGATTGTTTTCGTTCGAGATCCGCTAGTTGTTCCCGAAGACTTGTATTGGTGGTGTTGGTATCCAGATCCATGTCATCGTCAAAGTGATTGTCGAGCTAAGAAAAAAGAAAGAGAGAGAGAGAGTCAGTAACCACGCTGTATATCATTGCCCCACCTTATAAATCCTCCTTTTACCATAAAGCCATTGTCGAGCTATAGAGAGAGAGAGAGAGAGAGAGAGTCAGTAACTAGATTATATTGTATTGCCCCACTTTATAGATCCTCCTTTTACCATAGAGTCTTCAGGCCCAAAGTCATCGTCATATTCAAGGTTGGACAAATCGTCAAATGGTACAGCCACTTGTCCCAAAGATGTTGGTTGTTCAAAAGTTGTGCTGGGGACAGGGTCAATAGCATAATTGCTGTCATTGTATGTTGTCTGTTTTGGCCGTTTACTGTTGAGTGGCAAGTGGTTGTTGTTGGTATCATGATCTAGAGAGTTGCTGGTTCTTGGGTATATTGAGGGAGGGCTGGGATCTTGCTCCAGAGGACGTTTCTTCGGGTCGCTGTTGAGGGATGAATAAATCGTGTAAGACTTTGCTGGTATTAAAGAGTTTTGTTTGATATTCTCCTTGTACCAAACTAATTGTTCAGCAATGTTTGTTTTCATGGATCCTAAATTAATCGTCGTGTGAATAGCGGGAAGGAGGAGGCAAACCGGAAACGGAATTGATAAAAAAAAAAAAAAAAAAAAAAAAAAAAAAAAAAAAAAAAACTCGTACGCGAGATCCGGATTCAAGCCCCGCATGTTTGTCAGGCACAATCCGTCTCACCTTTCCTGTCTCGCAGTATATTTTACTATCTTTCCTATAGAAACTAACTTTTGGTACTAATTGTGAAATATTACACTAGATAATAACTGTTTCAATGATTTGGAAACAAACTTTCATTTATACTGAATCAATGTGTCACTCTACCAGACCAGATATACTGTTACTTACAAACAACTTGGTTGCCCATTAGTAAAACAATATCAAACCCTTCATTAAAATATGCGTAAACCTAAAAAAATCAATCGATGATTACATGATTGCTCAAACAAGTCTCCACACTTTACATCAGATGAATTGAAATGGTGAGGGAAATGTCTTCCATTTTTGGAAGTATTCGTGCATTCGCATTATTTGTGTTCTACTCGACCGAAAAAAAAAACCCTCATATAATACAAGACCAGAAACTAGTAGAAACATGTCCTAATACCATCATCGAAAAAAAAACAAAGTCGAAGCATGCCTTTGTCATCATCAAGATCAACAGAGAATTGAGAATATTTAAACTCCACTTAAAAGTTATAAGCGGCAAAAAGAGTAGCTTGTGGAAGTTTCGATCCTCCGACCTATGGGTTATGGGCCCATCGCTCTTCCCCTGAGCTAACAAGCTATCAACTGAAAAAAAAATTTGCATGTGCTATATAAAGAATAGTTTAAAAATTAAGTCACGTGATATATGTTTGCCTTTTTAGTCTTACTTATCCATATAAAACAGTCGTTTCCCCCTTTATTTTGAGTCCTACACACACCTATCACTTAAAAACAACATGTTGGATCATAGTTAATTGTGATAAAAGTTTATTATAAAGCAAAATGTAGTTTATGATGCAGTTTAAAGTGTATATATTAGAGAAGGATTAAAAGAGAAATAAAGGCATAATAAAACTCGTACAAGTATACTAAGAAGATCTATATGTGTAGCTAGTCTATCATTGTATATGTTGGTCACGACGACCGTCCATCTTGGTATAATCTATTTGTCCCCTCAAAAAAAAAAAAAAAAAAAAGATCAAGCCATTATGATGTCGAAGTTCCCCCCACTTTTTGACATTATTATATTCATTCGATCCTACCCAACCAATTGAGCCACAGTTGGGATACCACTAGTAAAGCATAACAAATGGACATTAGATGTACGTCAGATACCTTCATCACACAAGACAATGGCAGCATGTCCAGACAGAGACTTGAATTCATTGTATATAAGATAGTGGTCTGTCGAGTTGTTGTTGCTGTTGCTGTTACTGCGACATAGGTGCGGGAGCTATCAACTAGTTCAACATCGTGGAGTATCGGTATCGAGTTGCAGGAGGAACTTCAGTATTGGGTTAAAGTACATTGGTTCTACAAAAAAAAAAAAAAAAAAAGCATACAAGGTAATCAGTTAAACAAGTTTCCGCCTTGAGTAATAGTAAAATCTTTGTCGCTTACCTTGATCATCATCCACAAGTCCCAGCCATTCCTTCGTCGATACAATTATCTTTGTCATTCCTTATTGTGTCCAATATCTTCTTGAATCCATAGCTATTTAATATAAAAGTATTGTGCTTCCTATATTACTTACTAGAACGGTTTCACGTTGATATTGATGCAAGGCCAACCGGTTCCACTATAGCTGATAGACAAAAGTGGATTTAAAACCTACGTGAGATTAGTGTTCCATTAAAGACGAGTGGTTCTGAGTTGAGCTTACCAAACTAAAGAAGCCGCATATTTGCCAGTGTTACCCAATACCATCAGGTGGGGTTACGTTTTTTTGCATATTGGTCGATTTTAGAGGTGGTGTAAAGAATAAAAGAGGAAGACCAAAAAAAAAAAAAGGTGTCAAATATACCCTACATATTAAAATCCCGACAATAGACAAACAAGACAAGGTTAAAAGACATATCAAGATATAAAACCATATCATTTTATTGATTAAAGACATTTCTTTTTATTGAAAAGTATAAAAGGGAATGAAGAGGAATACATACAGATAGGTGTTTTTGAGGGAAGAGAGGGATAAAAGACGGGGATGTGGGGAGGGGGATTTTAAAAAAACTGTACAAACAAACACCCGATTTTCCTTGTTATGTTAATGTGTGTTTAAGGGGGGATAAGACTAATCTAAGAACGTTCACCACGAAGACGACGAGCCAATTGGATATCCTTGGGTTGAATAGTAACACGCTTGGCATGGATGGCGGCCAAGTTGGTATCTTCAAAGAGAGAGACCAAGTAAGCTTCGGAGGCTTCTTGAAGAGCACCAATAGCAGAAGATTGGAATCGCAAGTCAGTCTTAAAGTCTTGAGCAATTTCACGGACCAAACGTTGGAATGGCAATTTACGGATCAACAATTCAGTGGACTTTTGATAACGACGGATTTCACGAAGAGCAACAGTACCAGGTCGATAACGATGAGGCTTCTTGACACCACCAGTAGAAGGAGCAGACTTGCGGGCAGCCTTGGTAGCTAATTGTTTACGAGGGGCTTTACCACCAGTGGATTTACGAGCTGTTTGCTTGGTACGGGCCATTTTTTGTTGTTTGTTTTGTAAAAAGGTATAAAAAAAGGAAAAGAGAGACGAAAAAATGGTATGGACGTTGGTTTGGTTCATTTATTGGGGTTGTTCAAATCCCGACAAGCACGCGAGCCTCCTTTTTTTTTTTTTCTTGATTGTAAATAAGAAAAAGTGCCGCGGTATGTATGGTGGATCGTCGCGCATCCTCTTTTTGGACCATATGTTTTTTTTTTTTATATTACCTTTTCCTTACTATCAACATGATCAATCAAAAGAAACCAACATTCCTTAACAAAGAAATCACATTCTTGAACTAGTGGACATTTATTCATTTTTTTTTTTTTTTTTTCGGATGAGCCTGGCTGTTTCTTTGTATTGATTTCAAAGTTAACCATGTGTAGGGTTACTTTTTGATGATGTAGGGTGATCCGATGGATCATATGAGTGACGCGCTGCAGGCACCCCCATCTTCTCCGAAAAAAAAAAAAAAAAAAAAAACTTTATAGTAAACCACGAGTATGAAAAAAGGCGGGAATTGAAAAATTTTGGGGGGCTGTATAAAAAATAACTTTCACTTGTGCTCCTTGTTTTTCCTTTTCTTTTCTTCTTTTCTCACTTTTTTTTATTTTATATATTCAATCATAATGGCTGGTCGCGGTAAAGGTGGTAAAGGTTTAGGAAAAGGTGGTGCCAAGGTAAGAACAATGAAACAAAGAAAAAAGAATACAACAACAAAAAGTAGTGGATCGACTGACTAATTGTGCTTTTTTTCTTTTCTCTTGTAGCGTCATCGTAAAATTCTTCGTGATAACATTCAAGGTATTACCAAGCCTGCTATTCGCCGTCTCGCTCGTCGTGGTGGTGTCAAGCGTATCTCTGGTCTCATCTACGAAGAAACCCGTGGTGTCCTCAAGGTCTTCTTGGAAAACGTCATTCGTGATGCTGTTACCTACACTGAACACGCCAAGAGAAAGACTGTTACTTCTTTGGATGTTGTCTATGCCCTCAAGCGTCAAGGCCGTACCCTCTATGGTTTCGGTGGTTAAATATCTCCTTACTCTTTACATATCTTCTAGTCCCCATATAAAAACACATCCATCTTTATTTTACCCCCACACACAACACACATCTTTATCTCTAGTCTGTATATAAATTTGATCCCAAAGTCTTCAAATAAAATGATAATGAAAACAACCAAATCTTGTCTTTTTATTTTTATTTTAAATAGATGTTGTAAATTAGATTATATATACAGTTGTTGTTGTAGCACATGTGTTAATGACATATACCTGATGATCATTCATTGCATTGAATTTTTATAAACAAATCTATACAAAGACGATCATCCCAATCAAAATGACCAAAGATAATAGTATACCATAAATAACCATTTCCGATCCATCCAACCCAACCCATTGACAACATTAAAGAATGGATGATATATAAAAAAAGATAACTTTATTGTGTAGTTTTTCCCTTTTCATGATCACGAAAAAAAGCTATGTACATATATAATAATAAAAGATGTTTAACAATGGGGAATTGTGTAGAAGTTATTGTTTGTGGTAAAGTGATGACTAAAAAAAAGGTGGGTGGGGAGAAGGTTTTTTTTTGTAAGTGGAATCCAGAGCAAGACACCTAGAGTTCTTGAGAAGCAGCACCCTTCTTCTTGGTAGGCAAGAGGTTGGCGTGGATGTTAGGAAGGACACCACCTTGAGCAATAGTGACATGACCCAAAAGCTTGTTAAGTTCTTCATCGTTACGGATGGCCAATTGCAAATGACGAGGAATGATACGAGACTTTTTGTTGTCACGAGCAGCGTTACCAGCCAATTCGAGGATTTCAGCAGTCAAGTATTCGAGGACAGCAGCCAAGTAGACGGGAGCACCACCACCGATACGACCAGCAAAGTTACCATTACGCAAATGACGATGGATACGACCGACAGGGAATTGTAAACCGGCCTTGGAAGAACGGGTTTGAGACTTGGAGCCAGATGCAGATTTACCACCAGATTTACCACCAGACATGTTGATTATATGTTATAATGAATTAAAGAAGAGAGAGTTGGAAAAGAAAAAAAAGGAAGAAAAAGACCCGAATGAGTAGAGCCCCGCCTTATATTTATAAGTGTCGGAGTGCCCTCTCTTTCACTTTTTTTTTCCTCCCCTTTTTTGACGGTTAGACTCCGCTACGCGTCATGGCAACCAGACTTGTTTTCAGTATTAAAATGACAAATGATACAATTGTATAGCAAACATTTTTTTTTCTTTGGAAGATGTTTTCATCAACGTGTGGGACCGTGTCAAAACGTGGTAGTTTCGTGATATCTATTATTTAATACAAAGATATGGATGATGGATACATTCATCTTGGAGGGGTGTGATGTCGGGGTTTGGAAAAAGTTTTTGGCTCTCCCTTTTTTTTTTTTTTTTTTTTTTTTTTTTTTTTTTTTTCGCTCATTCCCCATCAATATGAAATCTCCGTCGAATATAAAAAGGAGACCAGACAAAAAAAATCTTTCTTTTTTCCTTTTTTCACACACACACTTTTTATTATACATATACAATGGCCCCCGCTGGTAAAGCTCCTGCAAAGACTGTCGAAAAGAAGACCAAGGCTGATGGCAAGAAGAGAAAGGCGTCTCGCAAGGAATCTTATGCCTCTTACATTTACAAGGTTTTGAAGCAAGTCCATCCTGATACTGGTATCTCCAACAAGGCCATGTCCATCTTGAACTCCTTTGTTAACGATATCTTTGAACGTATTGCCACCGAAGCTTCCAAGTTGGCTGCCTACAACAAGCGCTCCACCATCTCTTCTCGTGAAATCCAAACCTCTGTCCGTCTCATCCTTCCTGGTGAATTGGCCAAGCATGCTGTGTCTGAAGGTACCAAGGCTGTCACCAAGTACACCTCTTCCAAATAAATGGTAGAATTCCAATTACCCCCTCTTCTACAATTTATTGCATTATCTACCTCTAGTTAGTTAGTTAATCATTTTATCCATTCCCCCCATCTATCATCCTTTTTATTGATGTAGCTTTTGCCACATTTGTACAGAAAAAAAACACAGATTTAGTCTTTTATCTATCATTCATTTGATCTTTGTGAATATCCCCTGACTTTATTTTTTTTATTATTATCCAAACAAATAAAAACCACTTTTATAATACAAGCATATGTCATTGTCCATATAACTATCCAAACCAAATAAAACCCATGTTTATTATAATACAACCATATCTATTGTCTATGCTATTGATTAGGACTTGATACCAGTAAACTTGACTCCCATATCTTCATCTTCAGATCCTTTAAAGAGTTGTGCTACACCACGCTTAACAAGGACTTGTAGAG
The DNA here is from genome assembly GCA_025330725.1 of Chlamydoabsidia padenii. Lineage (NCBI taxonomy): Eukaryota > Fungi > Mucoromycota > Mucoromycetes > Mucorales > Cunninghamellaceae > Chlamydoabsidia > Chlamydoabsidia padenii. The sequence goes on from JAIWND010000011.1 coordinate 543,171, forward strand.
CTACCAGCAGTACATCATGATCCATTTCGTAAAATTCTATGGTAAAGAAGTCATCAGTTAGTACCTTCCTACCTAGTTCCCATCACATCTTTACCTTGTCCTTCGGCTAATTCCCCATGTGCAACTTCGTACATGGTCACGATCGTATTGTTCAGGCCACATTGGTTAACCTAGATTCAACATAATTAATGTAAGTAAAGGGTACACCAGTTTTCTATCCTTACCCATTGTATAATAAGATCAGCCCAATCATCCGGTTTGCGCCAAAAGAGTAATGCATGTGTCTTGTCTTTGTCCCATTTCGCCGTTCCTATATAAAAATATCATTACTATCAAGTTGGATAAATCTTAAGAGCCTCTTTACCTTGTTGTACCATGAATTCTATCACTTCTTGTAAAGTCTGCAAGGATAACCGACCTACATTAAATGAATAAGAGGAATGGTGATGGTATTGTTATTCTTGTTGCTTACGTTTAATGCGAGTGTTTTCAAAAAGAGGAGATCCACCAGGGACCGTCACTTGATGAAGATTCAACGTAAAGAGTCGATAATGGCGTGCGTATCGAAGAATAACATCAGACCATTGAAGGGCTTGATTTTGCCAAGTGGTATCAGTCGGTTGTCGTCTAAAAAAAAAAAAAAAGAGAGTTAGCAAAAGGGCAATACATCCAACTTCGTGTACTTACGTATAGAATGGTGGAAAGTCGTGGATGGCTGGAAACTGGTAATCTTTATTCGTGAGGGAAGACATGATGGATATACAATAAAAAAAGGTGGAATGCAAAAAAGGGAAAGGAAGAAGAAGGGAAAAAAAGAAGAGGAAAGCTGGGAATTTTTTTAGTTCCCACCTATCGGCGTTTCAATTTATTTGGATCATTATGCTATTACACAACTACAGGTACACCGGCTAACTCTTTGTCTAAACCAATAGCCTAAACAAGACAGAAAGATATAAGTATCAATAAAACAAAAAGAGATCTACTTACATTTCTATAGGGCGTGATTGTCCATTTCTCCCATACCCTGTGAATAAAAAAGAGAGGATGAGTGACAATGTGTCGACCCCCAAATGAGAAAAACTTACTTTCCAAGGACATAAGGATCATTAGCAATCTTCTGCTCTAATTCTTCTTCACTATGTGCTTGACAAATCATCATACTTCCAATCATTCGTCGGTTTTCATGAGAATCAAAGATAGCTCCTCCACATAAGATATACCCTGTTTCATGCGCTTCTACAGCCATAGCGAGATGTTTAGGCCTTGCCAACATTCTGCGCTCCAAAGCTTGATCATCCTTATAATCATAAATGGTTACAATGAATTGTTTTCTAACTGTGGCTTTACAAAAAAAAAAAAAAGAATGATTGGCATTAGTGCCGAATGTTGATCCAATAGATCGGGTTGATTTACCTTGTTCGTTTGCCATGTTGAGAGATGAATGTTATGAAAGAGAGGTTTCTTTTTTTTTTTTTTTTTTTTTGTCGTTTATATGTTTCCTGATATTACCACTCTCTTTTTTTTTTCTTGTCATCATTCATATTTCTCATGCAGCCTTAACGCCGAGGACCAAAGTTACTATCGTCAGGTCTCAAACCCCGCATGTCGCCTTAACGCCGAGAAGCGAATACAATGTAGTCATTTTTTCAAATCCCGACAGATCCGTCAACCGATCAGGTTCACATCATCAAACGTCTGTTAAAAGACGAAAAATGGGTCAGCAACGGGGTTTAAAAGGTTGCATGAATCCCCAAGGTGATCCGACATGGGGCGTTTTTATTATCATAAAGATGCAATACAAACATCTGCTGTATAAAGGTAAATCAACAAAGTACAAGTTTTTGAGAGACAGTTTAAAAGTAATGGACGATACCCACCACGTTTTATTTTTATTATGTAAAAAGAGATGTGATATCTAGTGTACTATAGATTACCATTATCAGTATTTGGAGAGGCAGGATTTGTTGTAACAGGACTGATGGTTTCCGATGGGTAAATGTCATCCAGATATTGAAAAGACGAATCATCACCCGGACCTAACACACAAAAACCAGGTTCAGTAAAGAGAGAGAGAGAGAAGCATTTTTGTTTTTGTTTTCCACTTACCATAAGCTTGTAAGAATTTATCCATGTCAACATACCCTAGAAGATCATCGTCTGATTTTGTCGGATCAAAGCCTAATTGTTGTGCAAGTGCTTGAATGTTGGAACCCAAGATATCAATATCAGAGGTGATATCGTCCGCGGATCGTGCCAGTGTCTGAATCTTGTTCGAGATCTGAGGCAAGGAAGGTTTCGTTGGTGCTTCGATACTGTTATTATTACTTGTCAGAGGTTGAATCAATGAGGGATCATGTTGTGTGGTCGATGGGATGGTGACAATGGCGTTGTTGTTGTTGTTGTTGTTAGGTGTACTGTTGGGATCAAAGACGAGGTTTCCAGCAGCCAAGTCGTTTGTCGAGTTTCCCTGTTGATACGTGTTGAGTACGTCTGTTGTTAGTTGAGATAAAAGAGCCGGATGAGATTGAGCAAGACCGATCAAGCCTTGAAGACCTTGTATTTGCTGAGTGTTCATAACCTGTGATAAATCTTGAGGTATGGGGTATATCCAAGATGGTGAAGCTAATTAAATACAAGTTAGTCATTTCATTGTCACACATTATTCTGTACTTACATGTTGATTGTTTTGATTTGTCGTTCAAGGCAATAGCATCAGCAAGTTCAGATGTTGGATTGGTTGAGGTTGTATGTTCAGCAACCCCTTGTAGATCATAATCATCCAACTTGAATTCCGGAGTTGTTTTTGTTTTTTGCACCTTTACCGGCCGTTCACTACTACCTTGATCATTCTTATCAGGTGCCGCCTCCAACAAGTATCGTCGTTTCCTTGAGATGGCATTTGACTTTTCATTAGAAAAGACAGAAGCCAAAAACCGTAAGATTTTATCAATAGTTTCCTGGTGTCGTTGGTGCCTTTCCCGAGCCGAGATGGTTTCTTGCCACAAGATCGAGTTGTCGTCCTGGATGCTTTTGAGTTGTGAGCTGATATTCATCTGGTGTTGCTTGATGACTTGTATTTCTTCTAGAATACGTTGTAGATCGATATTGGTATTGGTCGTCGTCGTCGTCCCTGACTCGTCATTTTCCCGGCCTTTTTTCCTAGTGACAAGTAGTAGCAAATCAGGTTGGTTTCGTTGAAAGTGAGGATTGCTGAATTCCCACTGTTCAGAGTCGCTGTCGGAATGGAGGACACCATGTTGGAGATGAGGTACCTTGTGGAAGCCGTACATATTGAGTTGTCGGACAAAGGAAGAAAAGTTGCTGTGCTTGAAGAATCGGGGAAGGACTGACCTGGCAAAGTCTTCGTGCCGTAATACAAAGAAGGATTTACCATCAGTAGACCATCGAATAAGTTCATCAGAGCTTGGATCATTGACCATGCTATCCAAAATCAAAGTGTGACTATTAGTATCATACACAGCTAGTTCACCTATTTTACTTTCCCTTTTCTTTACTTACTTGTACACCTTGTTTAAAAAAGGAGCCACGTTCTTTTGCATGGTGACAGGCCGCTGATCTTTAGTAGAGTTAATAAGAGCTTGGTGAGAAGATGTTGTGTTTTTAATTGTATTCATGAGAGGTCCACCGTCTTGTAAGGAAGAGTTCAATAGTACGTTGATATTGGGATAAATTTCTCTAGTTCATACACAGAGGAAGATGTGTTGTTTATAATAAGAGCTTTGTAAAAATGGGATTTTATGGGAAAGAGAAGCAAAAAAAAAAAAAGTCGTTTTGAAGGAAAAAAAAAAATAATCGAAAAACTCCGACAGTCAGTGAGTGAGTGTAAGGGAGATCTGATATCATAGGAACCAAGATCATCATCAAACAGTAGTATAAAGAGTTTAATTTCTCCTTTTGCAATATCATTTGTTTACCTAATAGTGATTCCTTTGATGCATCATCATCAGTTCAACTCAATGGGCGGCCGTGATGGCCTCAAACAAAAAAAAAAAAAAATTGAAACAATGTGGAATGATTTAAACGCCGACATTGGTGGTATTTTTGGTGGGTCCATCAATTATTCCTTGTCATTGTTCTTCACTTTCTTCTTCTTCCTTTTTTTTTTTTTTTGTTTTGTTTTGTTTTGTTTTTTTTACCAACGTCACTCCTTTTCTTTTTTACCACTTACTCAACTTCTATCCTTCTAGATAGATTGTATATTGATTTAAACTCCCCTCCATGTTTTTGGATTGGATTGCACAGCTACGGTTGTTGCAGCATGACTCACGTAAGTCATCTATCGACTCTCACCTCATAAATGAACACTAATCAACTCTTTCTTCTCCTCTTTACATCATCTAGAAAGTAATATTCTAGACTCACTACCTCTACCAATAAGACGCAATTTGGTCTCTGAAATTACGTCCTTCCTTCATCCTTTGAATGGCAAACATTTGGTGGATCCTGCCATCTTCTCTTCTCCAGCTCATGTCAAGTGGTATATGGAGGTTATTGGTCAAGGCTTTGCTCTACCTTTGGAAGATATGGCTATCACGAACGACGATATTACTATTTATTCTCAATGGTTACTGGATCCGAATACACGACCTGCTGCTGTTGTTTGTCAAGATCTTGAACAAGAATTCTATCAAATCATTTTCCACCAATACTCTCTCTTATTTCAACCACGCATCTTCCGATCCTCCAATGTCTCAAGTATTCCACGTTATCAACCCACCTCGAACCAAGTAGCAACTAATGGGGACGACGATCATCATATGACTCCTGCAATGAACCAACACTGTACAACACAACAACAAGACGATGCTCATTCAACAACAACAACAACAACAACAACCTTGTCTGATCTCCATTTGACAACTGTACCAGTACATGCCCACTATAATATGATGCCTTTTACTTTACCACCTCATCAACAACGGCCTTCTCAGCCCATCACATCTTCTAGTTTTAATAATAACAGCAGCAGCAACACTCCGCCTTCTCAACCACACACACCACAACAACAAAACTCGGCGACAAACACTGTCAAGGATACGTTGGCTCCACTTGTACAACGACATATCGACCTTTGCAAGAAAACATTATTGGTGATTTGTAGTGCAGGACGGAATCTTGATCTCTCACCGGATACTTGGATCGATTTGTTGAAGGTTATACTTGGTATTACCGACTCGCTATTGAAGGAACCATCTGGCGAAACACCTATTCCTGGGGTGAAAAACATATCTGATGAATTATGTGAACCATTACTTCGGGTAAGTACATAGAATGGCGTACATACAGAATAAAGGACTAAATTTTTCATGATATATATGTAGGTGCTCTTTGAACTATGGCTTCGATCTAGGGTGAAGGAAATCGAGATGTGGAACATGCTCAAGGTAAGAAACAGGGTGACTACGGCGAATTATTCATTGATCTGGTCTCTCTCTCTCTCTCTTTTTCTTTTCTTTTCACTTGTTAGCATTGTTTTACTCGGTGGAGTCATCGGCCTCAGGTGATACAATACTGGACACTTACTTCACTATCGTTGACAAATCGGATCATACACATGCTATATGGACAAAAGGAAGGAACGGATACGGTGCATTTATTTGCGGACAACAATGGGATCAAGCTGGACCTTCCCCGAGACGATGTGAAATATTGCTGGCACCGGATTCTTTACTTGCTCCCGATACCAGTACAACTCTCACCACCCAATTTTATTATTGCCATGACAGGCATCGGTCAAATCGTCGATAGGCTCAACTCGGTGGGTCTTTCTCCGATCAACAAGGCATCTGACACTTCACCTCCTTCTGCCGTAGACGCCACATGGTCCGAAACTGAACCACCGGATGGGAACACAATTTTAAACATGTTTGGATCCATACTATTTGACGCCTGTGCTCTGGCAACTGACATTGAAAACATTGAACGACAATCTGGGTGTGCGGAAGCCATTGGTACTCTATGTAAGGTGTTTTGCCGGCCTCAACGTCGTAATGGATTCTTACGAACGTATCTGGAACGATTTTACGCCGCTCTCAGCCTATGTCTCAAATCGGATACTTGCCTGCCCACCGTCTTGTTCCACAGTACCGAACTCTTTGCCACGGATCTACAAGGTTTGCGTATGCTGGTGCCTGATTTTATTGCTGCTGCCAAGATGGTGGTGCCCAAATTGAAAATCGATGTCAATGCCCAGATGTTACCTGTTGATACTCTTCGGTTAGCTGCTCTCAAGATCATTGGTACTGTCATGTGTTTGCCTAATCATTATGAAAATGTCACGTTGAAGGCAGGATGGGAATGGGACATGCAGTGTTCTTCGGATGCCTCATCGACTCTGCCTGAACAAGACCAAATGTTATCTAGATTGGTAAGATCACTCCATCCTTTTTTTTTATATTTTTTAACATTAAAAACAAAACAATCATGGTTACTCATTTATACAACCTTAATATATAGATCCGTGTGCTTTATGAAGAAAACACTGATACGCAGGTGGAACGGCCTTATACAAATGTAAATCTCTCCCTATAATCTAAATAATTATTTTGTTAACTCTGTTTCTTCTTCTAATAGCTGAAATTCTATATCTTGGAACTTTTGTTGATGGCATTCCGAACAGAAACGTCCTCTTATAATCTCAGATATGTCCTCCATTTGATTAATGTCTATGTCGTTGAAGATGTTCCCTTTTGCCCTGGTTTGGTTGGTACAGTAGTTAAACTCATTCAAGACAAGGTAAGTCTATTTTTTTTTTTTTTTTTTTTTTTTTTTTTTAATAAAAAATCTTTTATCTAATTCTTCCTTTTTTACTCTATAGATTCTAACCATGCAACTTCCGTCTGATGTGACCTTGGTGGCCTTTGATGTATTAATGGACTTTGTGGAACTCTACGACTATGTGAAAAGGGATAGCAAAGTATGTATAACACGTTTATGCCACTCATTACATACTAAACATACTGCCCCATGTCTTTTATAGAATATCGCCCGGGAACTAGTATTGGCGCTCAGTCGTTATGTTGATGCATTGATCAACGCTCGGAAATTGGTAAGAGGCAAATGGATATAGGAGGGTACTAATATACAATCCATGATTATACTCTATAGGCTCACTCCTACCCTCTGATTGTCCAGGCTTACAACTGTATGATCAAATGGATACTTGTTAGTCAATGGATCATGGATGATCGTGATTGTTACCAAGCTGTTATTGCCACTCTCAGCAAAGGGATCACACTACTCGAACGAACAGCAGACACCACCCTTCCTTCAACCGAAAAGAAAAAGCGACGGGACACAACTTTCACACCAACAAAGCAGCTTTTTCAACTACAACCAAGGTCCAATCGAGCTGCCTCATCTGCCAACAACCACACCAACAACAACGAAGCAAGAACGACAAGTACGAATCGACACGGCTATCGAAAAGAAGAAATGGCGGTACGAATGGCAGCCGAATATTGTATGTCTCAGTTTGTCAATCAACTCGGACGATCGCCTTTCAGGGACAAATCAACACTCTCCCATGCACACCACTGGCTGGCGTCCATGGATGATCTCGGGCAACAACGGGGCAAGACGTCTGCAACAACAGGCGAATCGTCCGAAACTGATGGCTGTGATAACGTTCGGTACTTTTTATTGGAAAACAAGATGATATTGGCCATTGTTGACACGACGGGACTCAAGGATGGCTCTAGACGTGCATCATCAACAGACACAGCGACATCTGAACGACCTCGAAACATACCTTCTCTTGTGGCGATCATCAGGGATACTACTGGCAACTACATTTGGTCAATGGAGGCATGTTACCAAGATACTCGTTTTCCTATCAAACAACAATCGAGTTCGTCAACATCATCTGCTCAACCGGAATCAACTGAATCAGCAGCAGCAGCACCACCTCACTTGACACCACTCACCATAAGCAATCATTTGACAACGTCTCCATCGGTCATCATTACTCCCGACGAACATGCAGACTATTTCCATCACCACCAGATGGATCAACAGCAGCACGAAAATTCACCTAATCCTCCATCTAGTATCACGCCCACTGCAGTAGCTGTCAATAATGATGATATACCTCACTTGGATAGTATATTCGAAAAGAACACGGATAACTGGAAACAATGGCGATCGGTTAAAAAACTTGCGGAACATCAACAGGAAGCAGAACAACTCTCACTTAAAAAGAACCCTGACAAACCATTACACTATTACAAATGCCTGCCAACTGCTTCTAATGTGGATCTTGAATAGTAAGTATAAAAAAAAAAAAAGGGGAGCGTAAAAAGGAAAACTAATCCATCATCTTTAGCTCCAAGGCATTCCGCTTAATATTATCTCAGCTAGGGTATATGTTGCCACAAAACCGTTACAGGATTACACCCCTGCGTCTATCTGAATCATTGATCACCGAAATTGAAGCTTTGGATGCTTTGAATCCGTAAGTCTAAAAAAGAACAACCACAAGAAAAACCCTTTTACTAACTTCATGATTCAAAGACGAGAATGCATTTCAGTCTCTGTCTACTATGCTCAATCAGGTGATTCCACTTGGTCCGATATCACCACAGCACCTACCACACTGGATGAATCATTTATGCAGTTCCTCAACTGCATTGGATGGCCGGTAAAATAAAGAGAAGGGGCTAAATGAAGCGGTGTTTTAATTTTTTGCATGAATAGGTTGATCTCAAGCACCACACTGGATTCAAGGGAAAACTAGATAGCTCCATCTGTCAGACGATGCCTTACTATGCAGACCGAACCGTGGAATTTGTCGCCAACGTACCTTATTTGATCACTGCCGATACGATGCTTGACCATATCACTTCTGAAGATCATATCTGTGTCATTTGGATCAAACATCTCGTCAACTACACCTCTCTTGCCCAACGGATCAAATCAGCCAATAAAAAATCCAAATTCATGGTGTACCTCTTTATCCACCCCCTTCCTAATACAGCGAATGGATTATATTGGATACGCATCTTGGTATCGCCATTTGGAAACACACCAGCAGCGATGGTGGCTAGTCAACGATTGAACGAAAATGCATTGGTAAGGAAACAAAACAAAAAAAAAAATTGGACAGGGGTGATTGACTCGCCTTTTATATGAAATAGATCTTTGGACCTTTGGTGGATAAAATGGTTGTTAGTCGTCATGCTTTAGGTGCTATGGTTCGTAACACGGTGATCTCTGCACATCAAGCCTGTCGAGTGGTCACGGATACTTATACCCGACCGTATGTGGTACGTAAAAAGTACATTGAAGAACTCTCCCTACGACACCGCACCAAGATGTCTCTGTCAGAGTAAGTCATCTCCATTTTTTTTTAATGTTTAAAAAAAAAGTCAACTTGTACTAACCCGTGTATCTTTGTATAGCTTTTACACAGAAATATTCTCTGGAAAATATGACTGATCTTCGTATATTCCTTATTTATTATACCTCCCTCTTTTGCCTTTTTTTTTTTATTCTACACATTATAGTTTAGATATACTCTACTTATTAGTCCCCCCTTCCTTTTATTAATGATTCTTATTTTCGTTTGATACAAAAATTAAATAAACATTATGATACACCTATATGCTCATGTCTATCTAGTCTCTTTTGTAAAATATCAAAACTATCTTCCTCTTTATGAATATGTCCAAGTAGAGTTAATGCAGCCAGCAGCAACAATGGCTACTATGGGAAAACGGTAAGCAGAGTATTTGGTGCTGATCTTCATTCTGCTGCTCATTATTCTTACGACAATCATTTGATGTTGGCCTTGTTTGAATCAATTTTACAATAAAATAAAATCTTCTTAACATGTCTTTTGTCTTTTCCAACTGCAGAGATCAAACGGGATCTGGTGTCTTCTCCATCCTATGGTGGTAACTTGGGGGTAAAAAGCGAAAGTGAAGCAGGGGTTCTTTTGCCGGGGGTTTAATTTCAAAAACCGACAGTGCATGAATGTCTCGATCTGGTAAACCAAGTTTGACGGTCAGGGGTAAAAGTAAGAGACGTTTGAAAAAAAAAATCCCGAGTCTTTTCATGAGATTGACCTGAACATAAGGACAGGCCAACATGAGGGGACGTGGGAAAGTTAATACTTGACCGGCCTCTTTTTTTAATATTCAAACCCCGCTATTGTTTGCATGAATCATGAATCTGTGAAAGACCCTCTGTGTGTATATAACCAGAATACAGTAAAGTTAAAATAGAATAATATTATCGGACGAGAAAAAAAATCTGGCATCAGTTACTCGCACATAAAAGGAACCCCTCTAATCTGCTTGATGAAGTCTGGACGACCAACAAGGGTAGTATTCAAAAAGAGGGTACATACAACAGTTTCACCACAGGGTTTATCAACCAAAAGACAATTGAGCTATATATTAAAGTGTGTAAAAAAACAGAGACACACAAGCCGGGGTTCTAAAATATAGGCATGATGGATCTAAAAAGTAAGAGAGGAAGACAAAGTAGATTCATTTTATTGTATACAGTTTAAACAAAATAACAAAGTTAAAAAAAGAGGGAATATAAAAAAGGGAGAGGGCCAAACTAACAAAAGTAAAAAAGGAATATAGGGAAGGGAAGAGTGATATAATTAACAGAAAGAGAACAGACTTAATTGTTATTGTGGCCTGTATTAAAAAAAAATCCCAATTGTTCAGTATTCTATTTCTATTGACAGTATCATCTTGAGGAAGTTGTTGTTGGAGCCATCGAAGGATCATCATTATGTTGTTGTTCAGTATGGTCTGGATGTTGCAGCATTTCCAAGTTCAGAAGGATGTTGGTGATGGTCGGCCAGAGATGTTTCCGTTCCTTATCATAGTAATGGAGCGTGGAGATCTTGGAAGCTGGTTCAAGACAAAAGAGAGAGGATCAACTTGGGCTACCGAGACAGAGAGGCGAGCATGGAGTTGGAGACATTGGACCGGATGAGCCTTGCCACACAAACATGATTTCGGAGTACCGCCAGAGAGAGCCAATCGCCATGTGTTGAACATCGGAACGAGGATCAACTCCGAGCGGCATTGTTGGGAGAAGAGTTAAGGATTCACGTTGCTTGTCCCTGTTGGTTTTCATATAATCTGGAAGAAATCGTTCGAGTGCAGGATCCAGCTGTTGGTAGCTTTGCCAGAGACTGTGTTTGGTGAGTCATACCCATGATGAATTCCGAATTGCTATCGTGTGTCGGTATGTGTAGGTGATTTCAAGGAGTAGGTGGAGCAGTGAGTCTTCCGGCATAGTGGTGGATCGGTCGAGGTACTTGAGTCGTAAGATATCGTATCATTCCGTCATGCTTGGTGTCCGAATCAATTGCTTCCTTACCTTTGTTGACGATCGATCATGGGTCCCAAATATACGTCTGATGCAAGTATCTTGATTGGATTCAATTTGTTCTTCAGTCGGTTTTTAATCAAAAGGAGTTATTGTCTGTCCATGTTCAAGTTGAAGTCATAGAAATTGCTTGTAGAGAGTAGTTTGTTGTATCCACTGGAGTTGACACCGAGAGAGGACATAATGTTCAGTGATTGGACCAGTTTGCTGGAGTTCGTCTGTACGAGTTGATCACTGTCGATCTTGCCACCATGGGTGAATTAACAGAAAAAGATCGGATCCAAATTAAACATATCATACGTTGATTTGTATTTCTTGGGCTAGGAGTAAAACCGTTTGATATGTTAAAAAAAAAAAAAGCAATTCAGCGCAAGTGAGATACACAACTTTACTTATTATGCTTACCTTCAACAAACCATGATCATTGCATCAGATTCACCATAGCACCACTGTCGGTACAGTCAAGGCACATCAGGCCGTTCGAGCAGGAGGATTTTGCCACATGTTGTTGGTGTCATTTGCCATAAACGAATCTTGTTGTCTACAAAAAGATAAATGGTGAGTGTACACTTTTCTTTTCTGCAAAACACAACATATAATTACCCCGGTAGCTGGCATGTAGGAAGAGAGCGCCGACTTGGTTCAAGAGAGCAGGATCAGCGCAAGGTTATTTACACAGGATGGCATCATGTATATATAACAAAAGCACCATAAAATAACTGCAGCACACAACACGTTGCTCCAATTTACCAAAGAGAGAGAGGGAAAACAGAATCAACGCCATGTCAAAGCTAGTGGAGCATGTCCCAAGGGCCTCGCCCAATCATTAGGTCTATATGATAAAGCAGACATTCGTTAACCTTTTAACATTAATACGGATATACACTTACGTCCGTCAAAGGTTGATCAAAATGTGGTCAGGTAAAAAAGGTGAGAGAAAGAGAGAGAGACAAAGAAAAAACCTACAAAGAATGAAAAGTCAAGCCCTCCTGTTTTCATTCCCCGCTTTTGGGGGGATATCCAAAAAATGACGACCCGGTTCCTTTTTCGGTTTCGCCATCCCATTGTATTCATTGAATAAAAACTATTTATTATAAAAGTGAAATTTATACATAAAAATAACAATATAAACTAGACTAAATTAACATAAAAAAAAAAAAAAGGAATGACTATCTATAAAATACATATAAGAGAGAGAGTTCAAAGGGTGGGGATAGGCTTTTCAACTTCATCACGGACAAGACGACATTCTTTACTTTTCCCTAGCGTCCAAATCTGATTAAACAGTTCAAAAGAAATTTCTTTGGGATCCTTGATTTCATAAAATTCACCATCACACATGATACAAATGATATTTTCCTTTTCATAAGGGTGCTTCTTCTTGTCAGGTTGCGACGGCGGGGGTCGAAATTCGATATTGAAAGGACATCCAAACTGACCAATCCGAGACACATGGCGCCGAAAGTTGGCCAATTTCTTGATATAACTGTACATGTTACCAATCACCATCAGTTCCAGGTACCCATCGTTGGCTTTTTGTGGTTGCCAATGAGCAGGATCAGTAGGTCCCGATCGGCCTTCCACAACTTCCAACCCTGAACGAGCATCTCCCCATAGATCAATTTGTCGGCCCCAGATATGTGGGATGTTTTGGATCACAAGGTCAATAGGATGTTTGGTGAGACACGGCGGCGTTTGAATTTCGTCTCCTGCATGAATACCGTCTTGTTGCTGGCCATACGGATCTTTGCAGGACAGTAACGTGGTGGTGGGATCGGCCGAGCTGACAATACGAGAGATAAAGTTGGTGACAGGCGGGAATTTACGATGAAACAACCATTTGGCGCCTTCGATAGTGTATGCCCAGATATTAGCCCATCGTTTACCCGCCCGACGTTCTTCAAATCCACTGCCCACATACCCCTGAACTCCGATCGAGACGTAATTACACATTTTCCGTCGCACCGAAGTACAATCTTGAGTTTGTTTCATTTGAGGTACTTGTTGTTGAGAATGATGTTGACATTGTGTAGCGGATGTGAAAGTAGACAGACAAGGAGGTCGGTTCATGGAGGATGTTTCTTGTTCTTGTTGTTCTTGTTGTTGAGGGGGTTTCTGACTTCCTGCACGACGTACATATCCAGATGCATGACTGGTGATGACCAATTGCCACACATCTAACCTGGCTGCTTCGCCATGATCTAGTCGGTCGAGAATCAAGGATTCAAGATGTGACAAACGAGGACCCAACACATCATCCGTTTTCGTCGTTCGACCCCAACCCAACACTTGAGAGAAATCATTACCTGTACCAAAAGGAATACCTGAGAAAAAAAAAAAAAGGATAGCATTAGTATTTCCTTTTTTGTAATTGTCATTCATGCAAAACGCTTACATGAGAAGAATAATAGATCCAAATCAATTCTGTATTGAGCGAGCATTTCAAACACACTCATGACCGTCCCATCCCCCCCACCACTCAGGATATGTAAATGCCTGGACATGGAAGGAGGATTCTTCAACCCGGTACAAAGACACTTGTGTTTTGGATGCTGAGGACAAAACCGTTTAGGCAGTGGGGGCAGTTGATGTTCCCGAATCATATTTTGCACCCACAATATTTTTTCAAATCCCGCCTGACGATCATCGGGGTCCAAAATATTATGAATCTCCACCTTGACATGGGGACGTTGGCGTAGACGGAATTGCTGGACGGGTAGTTTGATGAGATCATTGCCTTGTTGGTTGCCGGATAGTGGGTTGACAAAGATGAACAAGAATACCGAGGGACGACCTTCGAGGGCAGTTTCAGGGACACTGACAGATAAGGCTTTGGGTGCTCCTGTGGTATGTCGGCGTTGGTACTGAGGCATGGAAGACGCCGATAGTGGTCGGTCGATGGAGGTGGTGAAAGGAGTGGATGAATTGGATGAATTGGTCGAGGACGAAGCAGGTGATAAGGGTGGGACAGCACTGCATACGCTGAGTTTGTAATTGCTGCTCGAGATCTGATTGGCTCCCACTTGGTTCTTTGCAGGTGGTGTCTTGGATTCCATGTCGTTCTTTGTAGGTTCGAAAGTCGTAGGTGATGGTATAAAGGTATCTTCTGAGGATATACAAGTAGAGAGAAAGAAAAAAAAAAAGTAAAAGTAAAGGATTTAGTTGATAAAAAAAAAGGTGAGTCGGGATTTGAAGATTATTTCATCGCATTACGTCAAGATGTACTACTTACTTGTAGGGGGTTCAAAGGGGTAACTGATATGATCCACAGCCGTCATGAATATGGTTTCTTGTGGAAAGAATAGATTGTAATAAAGAAATGTTTAAAGAATGATAGTAAAGAAAAAAAAAAAGAAAGAGAAAAAGAGAGAAAGGGAAAGAATAAAGGATCTTTTTTATGTATCGTACTAATTTTTTTTTAAATCACAGTGCCTATGATACAATCATAGCCTGAAATCATCGCTGCCACCCAAATTCAGAAATAGACCACTCTGCATGACGGGTTACCAAGAAAAAAGTGCACATGATATTATACATTTAGTTCCAAATTGTTCTCTCCCGTCCTAGACCCAAACCTTACATCTATCAAAATGATGTCCTTTATATCAAAACATACAAATTAAGTATAAAAAGTGCTTTATGTTTTATTTGTTTTGGTTAAAAAAAAAAGAAGACTATTCTATTCCAAGTCCTATTGCCTATAAAGAAGAAGAGATTCGTTAGCATGATATTTGTTCAAACCCCGCCTCTAACCGACCCCAACTTACCAGTAAAGTAGCCGATTTCCATCATTCCCATTTGATTGACAGTAGTTAGACCCACCCATACAAACGAGATAGTTAGTTCGTCAATAGTGTCATTGTTCATACCTTGAAGATCACATCCTTTGCCCACTATCATAAAGAGAAGGAAGGGATCTTGGTCAAGTGAAGAGTTCACTTGTGAGATCCAACCTACCCATACAGTGCCACTATCACTTTGAGCGAAAAAAAAAGAGGCCAGTGATTCATCAAGATTACCATTGTTCTTTTTGATCCGTTTAGGGAATGAAAAGGGAAGGAGAATCAAAAAAAAAAAAAAAGGTTGACGGCATTTCGAAACCGGCAATTGATCCCTTGCTCCGCCGTTCCCAACCCCACAGTGGTCAGCAAAATAAGAGGGCGACATGTGAATTAAAGCCATTCATTCCAATCCCGCATTGGCACGTGAATTCCCCCCTCCCTTCCTTTATTTAAAAACTCACCCCCCCTTTTTTCTTCTTCTCCCTCTTGTTTACTTTATACAAACGAAATCATGTCTGACATTATTGTACCTGGCTTTAAGGGCTCTGAACTCATTGCTGAATTGAACAAGGCTTTTGAAGCTTATACTCCTGAAGAACGCGCCAAATTGATCAAACAAGTAAATGGTGTCTTCCAATTCGTCCTCAAGGCTAATGGAAAAGAAGAAATCTTCACCGTGGATGTCAAGAAGGAAGGCAAAGTGGTCCGTGGTAAGGGTAACATCAAGCCTGATGCTGTGCTCACATTGTAAGTTAACGAGGTATATGGATTTTTTTTTTACTAACTCTTTCTTTTTTCTAGGAACGACGCTGACTTTGTTGCTTTGGCTGAAGGCAAACTCAACGGTCAAAAGGCTTACATGTCTGGTAAACTCAAGGTCAAGGGTCAAATCATGCTTGCTATGGTAAGGAAAAGAAGGAGACAATGAATGGGGTTGACTAACTTTTGTTTGTCTTGTAGAAATTGGATAACGTCTTCAAGTCTATCAAACCTGCTAATGCCAAACTCTAGATATACGTGTAGTATAGCGCATGTTTGATACATCTGTGTATATAAATATATATATTAACAATGTAATAAAATGAATATCCATCACAATGGATATCCTTATACAAGTTTTACAAATGTGAATATAGATGATTTAATAATGTTTATTTCTTTACAATTAATGGGTTGGAAAGGGGAGGGGGGGTAAAGAGATATATAAAAAGTATGTATAGTATGTAACAAGGTATAATATGTATATGTATATGTATATGTAATAAATAGAGGGTGGGGGGGGGGCAAAGATACAATTATTCTATAGGTGATCAGTGATGACCAGCATGGGAACATCCTTCTTCACATTGGGTGAAGATCGCATGAGACGAGGTAACCACCGAGGACTGATCAATTTAGCATCCTTCCGTAATCGTCGCATACCCCAAAAGACACCACCAGCCAAGCAAAAGGCAAACACGCCAAACCCAATTCCCAGTCCTTGTTTTAATGTCATGGTATTAGAGTTGGAGATTACTGTGGATGGTAGACTATCACCATCACTATTACCGCCCGTGGTTTGAGACATGCGTAAATCAAATCGACAAGCTGGTTGACTAGGTGGTGGTAACGTGTGGATGGGGGGCAAGGATTGAACCCAGGTCCATGTTGACATGTCGAGGATACCAAAATCGTTTGCATAAGTGAGTGTATTTCCAGTCCCAACGTCCGTGATGCCTATAGGAACAGAGTTGACATGCCATTGTAGTGTTCCTTTTTCTTTTTTCTTTTACCTACCTCCCATGATAATCATATAATGTCCAATAGCAATTGCTTCATGGCCAGCACGAGCAGTAGGTGGGGTGCCTTGAATGTTGGGCGTTGACCACGATAATGTACAAGTATCTAGGACATATACGGTTTGTGTGGCTATAAATCGATGCTTGTCTAATGTTTTCCCACCAAAGATGACAATGGATCTTCCGTCCGGTGCTATATATATATATATATATATATATATATATGAAGAGATGTGTTAGTAACTGATCCCTCCTCCTTCTTCTGGATTCCATTTACCTTCTGTTGCCGAGAACCTAGATATAAAAAAAAGGGGGGTCGATGAGTAACTTGAAAGTGTGATTGGGATTTAATAGTTTACCTTATCAATCCAGGAGGAATATCATTGATGGTCGCCATACTAATGGAAGCACGTTGGATGGTATCAAATACTATAAAGGTGATGAGTTTTTAATCCCATTGTTCTTTATCATTTACCTAATACACTTTTAAAATCCGCCACATCCACAATCCAAGTATTATCTGTTACATTCCAGATGGCTGTTTTCCCACCCAAGATGAATAATTGACCCATTCTGTATATTAAACAAGTGTATTAATTAGTAATGGTACATGTATGTATTAATTAATTATTACTTACAATAAAGTAGAAGTGTGACCAAATCGGGATGGACGAACTCCACCAGTATAAACCACATCAGGCCATTGCCAAGTATTTGTCATTGTATCAAAGTAATAAAAGTCATTGTACTATATATATATATAGAGAGAGAGATATTAGTACCCATTCCTATTTCTTTTTTCTTTCCCCCATACTACTTGCATAATCATAATGCCCTAATGCTTGTTGAGTTTGTGTATTCCGCCCACCATAATACCATGCTTGATGTGTAGTTGTGTTTAATGAAGCTGTCATTTCCGCCCGAACCACGGGTACCTGTCCCGATCCATTCACTTGAAAAAAAAAAGTATGTGTTAGCTAATCTTTGTCAAGACAAGATATATATATTACCTGTTGTCCATGATTGAGTATTTATGTCATACTTGACACCATTCATCATTGTCGGGGTTCCACCATCACCAGTTTGTGCAAATAGATTTTGATCGGGTGTCGCATAGGCCACGCCGTACATATAAGGTCGTAAAGTCGAATGTAAACGGAGCCAAGGCGGGGGACAGAGTGCAAGATCTAAACCCATGGTCAAGTTCAAAGTCCATATATCACTAGACGTCTATTAAATATAATGTTCTTTTAGTATTAAAAAAAAAAAAAAAGACATGATCTAGTAGTGTGTTGTTTTACCGGATTACCGCCCGTCAAATACAAGTTGGATTGTATCTGTACCAAATTAAAGTCGGAATAGTTTTGTGGTCCAATGGCTTTACATATCGTTTGACAAGTAACACTAGTTGTAAATAGTAATAAGTATATAAGATATGGGTATAATAGAATCATGTAATGTAGTGGAGGAAAAAAAGAATAAATAGGAGAAAGAGAAAGAAAAAAAGGGGGTAAAGGGATCCAAAATCAATGGAGGAAACATCCATTTTTCAAATCCCGCGCGGCAGTTTAAAAAAATGAGAAAGAAGGACTCCATCCTAATTGTGGAATTGATTGAACACTAAAAATAGACATCCTTCCGTTCCAGACCAAGCTCATTAATATCTAGTTGTTGGTTTCCTTGTATATCTTTCGTACCAGTGGCATTGATTAACTTGACTTTATATATCTTATCATACAAAGTGGCACTTCCCTCCTTTTTTTTTTTCTGGATTGAACATTGCCTTTATAGAGAAACAATGACAGGTCGAGTTAAACAGGCGGATGTTGTACCATGTGTGAAATTCAAATCCCGAAAAAGGTATTTGGTTACTGATTTCTCAATTTTTTCTTCTTTTTCCCATTCTTCCAAACAATGAAATTCATCCTTTTTTTATTATTGACTTTACAACTCACTACTCTTGCTCAATCACAGGTGACTGGTGTTCTTGGTGGTCAATCAATGTCACCCGCTAATGGGACAGCAATAACGGGGGGTAGTCAAGCACCCACCACTGATCCGACCACACCAACAGCACCTTCCACACCTTCTACACCAACCAAGGATCCTACCACCTCTATTCCAGTAGTGACGACACCATCAGCCTATACGTCTGATACATTCACACCTACAACACCAATAGATAATCCACTCCCATCAGACGTCACTTCAAGTAATAATGGTGGAATGACTCCCTCTCCTACTAAGAACCATGATCGAACCAGTGCTAATACTGATGGCAACAACCAAGGTGGCCAACCTACGACACCTCCTTCTTCCAATGGTGACGACAATACTAATAGCTCTCAACAGGATGCTGGATCCCCTCCTGGAGACAATACGGGCAAGATTGCAGGTGGAGTCGTTGGCGGTATTGGTAAGTCCCTTTACTATATAAGGTTAATTTGCATTCACACATTCCCTTTTTATTAAAAATCCTAGTGGCATTGGCACTGATAGGTGGACTTTTAACATGGTTGAATCGACGGGGTGGATGTACAAGTCGAACGAAACCAAGGAACCAAGCAGCGTTTGAAGAATTTGCAATGAAGGATCCTGAACATGGTACAACAATGGGATATAATGACACGGCATCCCCATTCCAACGCCGTATGGCGCCTATGATTCCACAAACAACAGGCTATATGAATCTTGGTCATGAAGACTTCTCTGATACCAGTACCGCGGTGCCCATGGATCCTTATGGTGGTGGTTATAAGACACAACAACAACCTGATCCTTATTATTTTGCACCACAACAACCAAATCATCAAATGAAACCTGATACAATAGATCACAAACCTAATGAATTATAGATAGCATTACATTAGTCCCCACTACCCTCTTTTTTATTGATGTATTATATAAATAAATATTGTTTATTATCATATTAAAGTTGTCTACAAATCCATGTATTAATAAAAAGGTACATGATCCTATCGGGTCAAATAGCAAGTAACATTGACTTTATAGTGGTAGGTCATCTTCATTGCCCCATTCTAAATCACTACCTACAACAACAAGAGAGAGGTTATCAATTACCTAATGTCTTTTCTTTTTTCCATCATTTTCCTTACCATAGTGTCTCTTGTCTATAAAATGTTTTCCAAGAGCGATACTTGGCTTGTAAAGATATCAGTGGTAAGAGACTGAATACGATATAAAAAGTCAGGGACCCAGATTGTTGATCAGGATCACCATACTTGAGGGGAATGTTGTATTGTTGAATCGGATTTACTTTATAGTGGCAAAGAATCGAAGGATCTTCAGAAAAGGAAGAGAGAGAGAAGAAAAAAAGCTAAATCTAGATATTGTATTACCAAACCCCGCTCATCCCGATTTTGATGGCCCTTGAATAGAGCTTCAATGTAGAAAAAAAATAGTGCATGATACTCTTGGATGGTTGTACTTGCACAAAGTTTCCTTCTCGATCGGGGTTTAAATCACCAGGGCTGCATATTGGGAAGAAAGGTTGATAGATGAATCTGTCAAGAAAAGATACATTTTGTCTTCACGTGCAACTTGGTATCATGTAAGGTACCTTTTTTTTTCCACAATAGTACCCCACAAGTCGTTTGGGATCTCCCCAGTGCTTTTTATTATCACCGCAAAGCCACAAGTATCATGTAACGCATTGCAATAAAGTGTTCCATCTTTCAATTTCCCACATGGGTAACTTGAATAAGCGGAGGATGAAATATCAGTTAATATTATGTGGGAAGTATGTGGTTTCCTTTTCTTTTTCACTTACCGTTGGCCGAAGCCCCGTACCCATGCATTGTCAAATTATAACGATCTTATACAGGACTTTGGTCATCATAGTTCGCATTAATGAGATGAAACCTATAGGAAGCCACTCGGGCTAAAGCTTACTCTAATCGACGAAAATTCTACTCTTCCCACATAATAGCGGGGTTTTAAAATACCAGGGTTTATTAATTCAAATGGGGGGTTTTTTTTATTTTTTTTTTGTCTCTCTTCTCTCTTCATTATCACAATGTCCACTCCCAAGTCTATTCTTCATGGCGGCTACCATCATCCTCTCAGTCGAAGCTGGCAAGCAGAACGAACAGTGTCAAAAGACATGTTAATGTATCCCATCTTTATCACCGATGATCCTCAAGCCCTCGACCCACTGGAAGCCCTCCCTGAACAATACCGCATTGGTGTCGACCGCCTAGAACAGTTTTTATCTCCACTTGTCAACAAAGGTCTCAAGTCCGTCATCATCTTTGGCGTACCCTTGAAACCAGGTGTCAAGGATGATCAAGGCAGTAAAGCAGAAGATCCCCAAGGTCCTACCATTGAAGCCGTCAAACTCATCCGCCGTGTCTTTCCCTCGGTGTTTGTAGCGTGCGATGTGTGCCTGTGCGAATACACCTCGCATGGCCATTGTGGTATTCTTCGACCGGACGGTACACTCAACAATGATCTCTCGGTGGAACGCATCCAACAAGTAGCGGTGGCGTATGCACAAGCCGGTGCGCACTGTGTGGCTCCCTCGGATATGATGGATGGTCGGATCCGTGCCATCAAACAGGGTCTCATGGATGCCGGGTACGCTCACAAGGTGATGCTCATGTCGTATGCTGCCAAGTTTGCCGGTGCGTTTTATGGTCCGTTCCGTGAAGCGGCGAATTCGGCGCCTTCGTTTGGTGATCGTCGGTGCTATCAATTCCCTCCCAATGCCCGTGGTTTGGCTCGTCGTGCCGTGGTGCGTGATATGGAAGAAGGTGCGGATGCGATCATGGTCAAGCCTGGTACTCCTTACCTCGATATTTTGCGTGAAACCGCGGATCTCGCCAAGGATTATCCCATTGCCGTCTATCAAGTCTCGGGTGAATACTCCATGTTATATCAAGCTGCCAAGGCGGGTGTGTTTGATCTCAAGTCTGCTGTGTTGGAAACAATGACGGGATTCACTCGTGCTGGTGCTACTTTGATCTTGACTTACTATACCCCTCGATTGTTGGATTGGTTGGATGAAGAATGATTCTCATAAAGGTAAACCCCTCCCCCATCAACTTGAAAATAAAAGTAGTCTTTTTACCCTCGTCGGATAAATATTTTTACCTCACTCCCACTTGCTTTATAAAATAAAAAACATGCTTTTCTGATTTTTTTTTTCTTACTTTCTTTTTTGATACTCCTTTTTTTTTTTTTTAATATCTTCTTATAGCTCTTCCCTGGGATCAACAGTGCAACATTGGAACCAACCTATCTAACTATTGTTAATGACAAGGTAAGCTATCACATGAAAAAGGGTTTTATACCACAATGACTAATCATGCATCTGTATTGTAGAACAAGGCAACTATGACTGGGGTGGAATATACTAGAACTATGACTGAACACCATACCATGGACACAATGGAACAAGAAGATGAACCACTTTTACTAGAACAAGACTATACCCACCACATCAAGCCAAACACTAATCGACTGACGGACTACTGGACAACGGCAACCTCATCAGTGAAACACTTTTTTTTCGGCTCTACTCCATCCGAGAAAGACGATGATTCGGATATTAGTTTATACGAAGATTGGTCCACCGCACCTACATCATCATCATGGCGACCATGTATTCTACGATCACTCTATCTCCTTCTCGGTCTTCCACTTGGCCTACTTATCCTGCTCTTCATCACCTACGCCATCCTCTTTCGACCTCCTCCACTGCACAGTCCACTTGGGTTTCCGGCCACTAACAGCAGCACAGCCCGACTATTGACCTACAACATTTTTATGCGACCACCAGGAGTCAAGAACAATGCCAACGACTACAAGGATGCCCGACTGGACGACATCATCAACACCATCCTTCCTCATTATGACATTATCACCTTCCAAGAAGCGTTTGCGTTTGGTAATCATCGAGTGGATCGACTGATCGAGGCGGCACAACAACGTGGGTTTGGCTACTTGATGTCTCCGAGACATGGGCCTTGGGAATTAGCCGCGGATGGTGGATTATTGCTCTTGTCTCGGTACCCGATACTCCAGGTGGATGTGTTGGAATACCCCCGTGGGTTGCATAGTGATTGGTTAGCTCGCAAAGGCGCCCTCCATGCCTTGATCGGTCTGGATCACTCGTCATTGGATATCTATACAACACATACCCAGGCATCGTATGGAAAGGGGGGCACACGGAGTCAACAGGATATACAGATGCGACTGGATCAGTTTGAACGGTTAGGGCGATTCATCAATGATACCATGACAACGGGGACGATCGTTGCCATGGGGGATTTCAACATTGATAGCATTGATCATACTATGGCTATCACCGACAAGGCGATCAACAGCTCTAGGGCGTATACGATGATGATGCATCGGTTACCGTTGATCGATGCGGTGTATACGGCATTTGGGTATCATCCCATCACGTTTGGTGATTATGCCAGGGACGATCAGGGGAAATTGGTGCCTGCTGAAACCGTATTGACTCATTCTCAACAAGTCTTGACTGGTCAAAGTATCGATCAGTTGTTATGGTCTCCTCTTTCACCGGTCAGGTTGACCAATGTCACTATAGAAAAATTCCTGGTCTCGGATAAACCTTACACCCAATTATCTGATCATTATGGTATTAGTTGTCTTGTTAGTTTTTAGACTAGATGTATCGTTATAAATAAATTTTTATTGACTATATATTGTTTTGGCATTATGGGCGGGACGTGTAACCGGTCCTTTTTTTTTTTTGTTGCAGGATGGTTAAAAATCTCCGACACAATACTGTAAATGTGAATTTTTTAAAAAAAAGGATTTTATTATGACAAGAATAAAGATGTAATTACTATAACTATTCTTGACCAAAGCCCAATGTTTCCTCAACCGCCATGGAGAGTTTTGCCACCAAGACATCATATTCCCGATAGACAGGCATATCGATCCGATTAAAACTAGATAGAAAGGGTCCATTAATTATGCTATTATTTCCCCCCTTGTTTTTTTTCTATTTTTTTTTTTCATTTTTATTACCATGTATGTGCTTTTGGCAACCCACCAGCATCACCAGATTTCTCAATCGTGAATCGTCTTGGCCCATCACTACCTTGTAAATCCTTGAATCCATTGACAGGAATACGGGACGTGCCCGTGGTGAATTGTAACAACCTTGATTTCTTTTCATTGTCCCAGGAGCGCACACATTTCCAAAACCATTGAATCACATCGTCTTGTTCAGTATACCCACGGTAATCGGTATGTTTTTTCCAGTCATCCACATCAATTTCCGCAATACCACCCACCAACAGTTCCAATTCACGTTCGTCAAATACATTGACAAGATCTTGAGGGATCAGTTCGTTGAAGCCGTCCTTGAACGCTTCGAATTGTTCTTGTACACGTTTGGAGATCCGCCATTCTGTGACCAAACTAACATTGATATGTTAAAAAAAAAAAAAAAAAAAGTTAATAAAAGAGAGTTGGATAAAAGACTTCCCTACTTACGCAACATATTCCTGTTTGTTTTCTTCTGTCACTTCAATATCACGACCCTTTGGTTTGAGATCCACAGTGACTAGTTCCCCAAATCGATTATCATCCGTTGAGAAAGTAAGATCCAACACATCTGTAATATCATTGTCCCTATGTACATGCATAATAAAACAAGTTCAGTTGGCATTTTAAAACACCGACCAATAGGCCACCACTTACAAAATCCACATCAAGCTTCGATGGAATTCGCTATCGACGCTTTCCATATCAGCCACCGATACCTTTTTGGCGAGGATCATTTTGTAGAAGGATACAATAAAAAAGGCATCCAAGAATCGACGATGAAAGATGGACAGACCAACCACCCGGCCAATAAACTTGAAGTAGTTCAAATGTTCAGGATTGATACCAGAATGAGGATTGATTTGAAGTGTATAGTTATCATGAGCAGAGTATTCAAACAAGCTACAGAGATAGAGAGGGGAAAGTGAGTGTTTTTCTTTTTTTTTACATGTCCTGTTCTTACCAATAGAGTGGATTAAAGATTTTATGGCTGAGAAGGAAGAAGAACTCTCTATTAATAATAATAAAAAAAGAGGGAAGCATTAGTTTTACATAACCAACCATCTTAATTCATACATGCATACCTTGACAAACCACCATAATCCAATCCATCTTCACCATCAAACTTGATCATTAGTCGTTTCTTGAGATCAGCAGGAGAATGACGCATGATTTCATTATAACTGTCTTCGAAGATATGTTCTCGTCGGACTTTGATATGACATTGACCAGGCACAGGACGTAAAGAGGGTTGTGAGCGGAAATAGATCAGTTTGCGGCGGAAATCCCGTTTGTATTGTGGCACATTTTGATCAAGACTGCTTGGTAAACGAGGATCTACAAAGGAAGAATTAGTTTCCATATAAAGGTATTATTTATTCTCTACTTACCATCCCATGTGGTTGTCTTGGTATTATGATCCACAAAGTAAACACGACCCGTTGATGTCAGACGCATTTCCCACCTGTATCGTATCAAAATCAGGATGAGTGGTACGAAACAATGAATATCCATTTTGTTATTTTTATTATTACCCAGAAGGAAGAGGACCCAGTGATGATACTGGTTGGAGTTGTACTTGAGCATTGGAACCAGGACCAATAGTGCTGATTCTTTGTTGTCGTCGAGGATCCACCCATGTTGTTGTACGAGTATTATGATCCACAAAGTAAGGTCGATCTTCTGAAGTGGTACGCATTTCTAATATATAAAGACAAGGTTAAATCTAGGCATTACTATAGGATGGTACTTACCCCAACCAGCTGGAAGTGGACCTGTTCCTGCTGTGGTCATATTGCCTTGTAACTCCGTATTGGGTGCTGCTTGTTCCTGCGTTCCATTATATTCCGTCCGTTCTTCAGGAAGCCCTCGAGAATGATGCTGACTCCTTTCCAAATCAGACGGTTGGTCCTCCGGTGTGATTATACTAGTAATAAAAAGGGGAGGTGTCAATATCATGAGGCTTTTTTTTTTTACTGCTACTTACGATGGTCGTTTCCAGGTTGTTGTTCGAGTATTGTGATCCACATAATATGATCGGCCCAATTGATCTTCACGTTGTTCCCACCTATATATATATATATATATAAACATCAGTTCAACATCCTACAATTCAATCCCGCCCCTCTTTCTTACCCAGGCGGTAAAGCAACCGACCGACGTCGTGACTCTGGGTTCGTTTCACGGAAGGAGACTTCGGCATGGGTGGAAGAGATGGAGGAGGCTAGTGGAGTGGAGCTAGTTCCCTCGTTAATAGGTGTGGATACATTGGTGGATAACTTTAGAGTAGCTTTTCCATGGATCTGATCATTTGCTTTTAATTCAAGTGATATTGTTTCTATATATATATAAAGATGAGTATAGTCCCCCCCCTTTTTTTTTTAAAAAATTCTTACCATCGTTTGTTGATTGGAGATCAAATACTTTGTCTAGTTGGATTGTGGTAGCACCAAGAGACCCTTGATCTCGTTTCTTGAATCGTTTTTGATCAAATACTTGAAGAGCCAGGACAGTTTGACTAGTAACTTGACTAATACATCAAAGAGCGCTAGTCAAACATCGATTTCTTTCTTGTTTTCGGTATACTTACATATCAAAACTTTCGTTCCAGCATGGATTGAGTGTTTTCTTCAAGACCGTCGTGGTATAATTCTGTTCACCATCTATAGTTACCATAGCTTTTAATTAAGTAAGATACCAAAAGAGGTATAAGACAAGCAGTTCATTATAAAGTAAATAAAAAAAGGGAGAGAGGTTAGTCAAGGGTCATGGTTTTCTTTTTCTTCTTACCAAATGGATCAGGAAGTTTGAAAAAGAGATTACTTTTCAGTAATCCTTCCACCGATACAATCGTCAAACGAATAGTTTTTGTATTGGGGGTTGTTGAAGACATTATCAAGATGTAGTGGATTGCCGGATATTTTCAATGATATACAAAGAGATAAAGGTATAATAACTGGATCAGTATAAAGTAAAGTAATGAAAAGAAGGGTGGGAAGGGGTTGAAGAAGAAAGAAACAAAAAGGTGTTCAATGACCCAAAGCGCATTTCTTCAAAATTAACATTCCGACTTGTTCCCCTTTTTTCAAATTCCGCACACAATGGGACACTGTGAAGCCTTTTATGAATATCATAACGAGTTTTTATTTAATAAAAGAGAAAAGTTAAACAAATCTACATAACTATACTAATTGTCTTCAAATGGATATTCAAATGGTTCAAATGGAGCCGCTTCTTCTTCGTTTGTGTTTTCTTGACCATCAGCTATAATAGAATGATTAAATGTTAATTGTAATCAATCAATGATAGTTTCTTTTTTTTTTTTCTTTTTACCTGATGTTGGCGCACTTGGTTCGATCAATTCTTCTTCTTCATTTGGTCTTCGATCTTCCATCAAGACAATACCACTAACAGTACCCTTTTTAATAGGTACATAGCGACAATCGTCCTTGAATGCTACCCGTTTCAATTGAGCAGGCACCACCCTAGCAAGATTTTCCAGTATATCATAGTTTTCTTCCTTCTTCTTTTTGCCTTTTCGTCGTTGATCGTCCTTGTTTGTGTCTTCTTCGTCTGCCTTGATTTCTTCATCCTTTGAGGGTTCTTTGTCCACGTCCATCATATCACCTTTTTCCTTTTCAGATTTCTTTGCTCTTGCCTTGGCCTTGGCTGTAGTAGACAATACGGCTGTGGCCACCTATATTTAAGAGAGAGAGAGAAAGAAAATGAATGAGATCATGTCATTTATCTATGATTCGTTTATTTACCTTTTCAACCACTGCTGCAGAGGGAGGTTTCAGAGCAGGTGGATAGGAAAACAAGGAGGGTTTGGCGTTGGATATAAATTCAAACCTGGGGGTCTATTATCAACAACAAAAGAAGGGTCAATACATTGTCTATATTAAACCTTTTCTTTTCTTTCTTTTGATACCTGTAAGTTCTTGTTCAAACCAATGATAGCAGTAGGGGTAAAGGATAAACTGAGCATGTGGGTCAAAGGATGCCAGTACCAGAATTGAGTAAATACAGCCATACCGACAATAGCAGGCATGTTTGCATGTCCTGAGCGAGACACCAATGAGATAGTTACATTGCGTCCACCAGCATCAATGATACCTTGAGCCAAAACAGCACCAAACTTGGACATGGGATCTTCGTGCTTGTCACTAATGATCTTTGCATAAAGCTTTCGGACACCAGCCACCTTGGGGTTTGTATTTTCTGTTTGTTGAATGAGGATCATTGCTTGAGATATCAAAGCACCTTGTCGGACAAAATCAACAGGATCCTTGGTCATTGGTTCCAAAAGATCCAAAGCATCCTAAACATCATCGTCAGGTGACAAAAAAAAAAAAAAGAGAGAGAGAGAGATTAGTATTAATCCATTATTAACCTCTTTTTCCCTTTCTTACCAAATAGCCAGTACCAGCACAGGAGATACCTAAAGCAAGAGTGGCACCATATCGGACATGAGGATTATAGCTTTCGGCCAAAAGTTGGACAATACGGGGTACTTGTTTAGGATTTTTCAAAAGGATAAAGCCCAAAGAGGTCACTGCAGCACGGCGGACATCATCGTTCACATCACTGACAGCAACATGGAGTAAGCGACGAATAGCCTTGTTGTTTCCTGTTCCACTGTAAGCCATGGCGATCGTATAAATACCACCATATCGAAGAACAGGATCCTATTAAAAAAAAAAAAAAAGTCAGTTCTGTAGTATATTCATTTGTATCACTGTTCCTTACCTTGTCATCCAACAGTTGATCAATCAACACGTCAGCTTGTTCTTCTCTTCCGTACATGATGAGCGAGATACCAACAGCCAATCCACGGATAATCTTTTCGTGTTGAGTTTCATGTGCATATTGGAGCATTTCTTCGATGGCTTCTTCAGATGCAGTACCCAACTTGACGAGACCCATAGCAAGACCAGCAGATTCACCAGCAACAGCGCTGTCGCTAAATAGCACAGTCTTCAGTTCGTTGTAGATATCTATCAGAATAAACAAATAAAAAAGCATTCAGTATGAGCACCTACGACATTATCGTTTCCATTTACCTTCGCTATCAGTGGCCATTCCTGCGACACCGAGACCAAGACCAGCACCATGTTGGATTACTTCTTTATCAGTATCTTTCAATGCCTTTTTCAAAAAGTTCAAGACATCTTGACCATGGTTTGCATTGATAAGACCAAGAGCATATAAAGACCCACCTTCAGAGTATTCGCTTCCACCTTGAGCACCTTCTTGTGGTAAGTAAGGTGCCAACAAATTCATTGATTGTGATAGTTGACCCTAGTGGTTATAAAAAAAAAAAGCAGGTGAGTCAGCCGTAACACTATTTTGTAACCACCTTTTATTTTTTATTTTTATTTTTATTTTTTTTTTTACCTTGTGAATGACACCAAGAGCCGCAGTGGCACTGAATTTAGTCCAATTCGTAGCTCTTGACAACCATTCGAGATTTTGTCGCAAGAATTCGTCACTGGTGGTACCTGCATGCATAAAGGCGTTGGCAAAAGTAAGAGCAGAGTGATAAATCGAGTTGCGAGATTCCAAAGCGCTCTATAATGAGAAAGATAAAATGACACAATTCGTTAGTTACAGTTTTTCTTGATCTTTTCATTATATTACCTTTGTGTTCTTCAAGATCATAAGGTCGGTATGGTTATTTCGGTAGAGGAATTCCAGATACAAGCGAATGGATTCTTCACCAGATAAGATAGATGCAATTTTCTTGAAGGGATCATTATTGTTGGCCTATAATAAAGAGTTGGTACTATTTCATCCAATTACATTTATGATTAATTACTTACTGCAGAGTCTTCTTCAGTTTTTGCGGGCACTGGCAAGTTGTTGGACACCTTGGACAAAAAGTCTTGAGTAGCGATTTCTTCCAAGTCAAAAGCAATTTGATAGGCCATGAGCTAAACATTTTATTTTATAAAAGAGAGTTAATTGATTAATTCATATTCCTTTGTTTATACATCAAATGGTCTTTATTAGTTTACCTCTTCCTTTTTCTCGATCAATTCCTTGAGCATTTTGGCAGCAGACTGAGAATCATTCAAGTGAACGAGACATTGACTGATGGAAATATAATCAGGTTCTTGCAAGTTTTGATACAATTCCACCAAAAGTTGTAACACCTAAGAGTAAAACAAAAACGTCAAATTAGTTTATTGTTTATCACCAAGATCTTTTAATCCCACTTGCCTGATTTCTGAATTCCAATTGTTGCACCAAAGTCATCGATACTTCCAAGACATAAGGTAAGAGTTTTGCCGAGTCGCCCTTTTCAACCATAGCCTTCACCACATCCAATCGTCTAGATTCCAAAGCGATACCAATGGCTTGTTCATATTCTTCATCTTGAGCACATCTTTGGAACATACGTTCGACAATATCTTGAAGTCTGGCATCAATGTCTTCAGTCATACCTTCCGAACTGGATTCTTGTTGTCGAAGATAGATATATTTGTCGATACATTTGGCTATAACAAAGAAGGAGGTCAGAGGAAACATCAAGAGTTTTATTATTATCAATGTTTTGTACTTACAAATAATGGTTTCGACGTATTCAGACTTTTCAGAGAGGTCGAACCGTTTCCCAGCACCAAGGGCAAAAGTCAAAGAGTCATCTAATTCACCCAAGTAGTAGTAAACCTATGAGGTGGACGAGTATATAACCAAAAAAAAAAAAAAAAAGTTGGTATACAGATCTTGTCATCAGGATTGTCCATTAAAAAGATTGCACTTTACCTTGGAGGCTACCAAAGCAGCTAATTCGATATCAGGGAATTCTGCATCTTCATACAAGATTTCACTACGTAATAAGACAAAAAGGTTAGTATCATCGAGTATGTCATCCATCCATCACTTGTTCTTACATTTTCGCCACCGAGTCTGATATTTCCGCCCAGAATTGGTTGACGAGAGTATTAAGTTGTTGTAAAGCATATACTTTCAATTCAGGTTGTTGTTCATCGAGTAAAGCAACCACTCCACCTAATATCACAAACACCAAAAAAAAAAAAAAAAAGATCATCAAGTCAGTGACCATTCTTATCCCATTCTTGTTCTATTGTTTTTTAACTTACTTGCTGAAGTAAGGGCAGCCATTGTTTCAATCTTGTTAATTAAAATAAATAAAAAGTAAAAGAAAGAAAAGTGTCCACGCGTTTAATGGGAGAGGGCCATAGAAAAATCCAGTGTGGCGGGAACTGAATTGTACGCGTGGGCTAAATGACGTCCACCTTTTTTTTTTTTTTTTTTTTTTTTTTTTTTTTTTTTTTTTTTTTTTTTTTTTTTTTTAAAAAAAAGGGGGCGGATGATGAAATCTTGTCTTTTCCTCTCCTTCCACCTTTTTTAATGAACAGCCACACCAGGATCAAGCACAACATTATAATACTGGTCGGTACCAACAATCCAGCTTGCTTTATTGTTACCAAGTGCTGACCCCCCTGGGATTGCAATATAGTGTCCGTTATTTAAAAAGGTAAAAAACTAACCTACTAAACGGTTTTTAGTTTGGATTAACCTCCCACATACGATAATCAGTCATCCATTTATCGAACAACAGCACAAGCAACCCTTGGGATATATCAACCTGAATAGACTTGCACCAACCACAGCAAATAAGATCGGGAACGTGGTTGAAGTAAAACAGGGATCAGGATCTAGGCATATAATCAGCGGACTTGGCAAGAAGAATTACATGGAATCTTTGGAAGCGGTGACTTGGAATAATATACGACCTTTGGATATAGTATTTAGCTTTAGTCAATAGTATTGTTATAGGTTATTGTTGTTGTTTCAAAATAAATATATCTCCTGCTACGGAATTCCGCTGTATGTGATGATTCTAGTTTGTTTACTAATAAATGTATTGGTTTTATTCATGTACGGCATAAACAGTATATATAAAAGGACGAATCGGCGTGAGGGGGGGGGACAACATCCACTCATTATACTTCTTGCAATGTCAATCTTTATACATGAGGAGGTGCACTAAGCGGGGTTTCATTTGAAAATCCTGCATTAGATAACTAGTTTTCAACATGGTCCTTCTTGCATGATTCATCCTAAGGGTAAAATTGAGTGGACAAGAATGGGTTTATAAAAAATTGTGTATGTAGATGAGTTCACTTTGTTTTTTTGGCCACCTCTGTCGCTTTGTCGTCTACATATGAAGTTTCATTCTAAACACCCGCCAACCTGTCCCTGTGCCTACATATGATCAAAGACTGATAAAACGCAATAGAGAAGAATGTTAAACCAATTTAGATTATATTTTTTATTACGACACCGCAAATCATGATTTACAAAATAAAGAATAATCAATAACAACAAACTTTATTAACCACATAGTAAAAGACAATAAATATACAGTATAGGGGAAAAATCGCTATTTAAATAATGTATAAGGAAATAGTCTATTGATTTAATAAGGGGAATGATCAGTTGTTGTATATCTTTATTTGTTTTATCCAAGTTATCTTTTGAAGCCAATGGTACCAAAAGGGATATAATATTTCTAACTAAAAGTCTATTCTAAACCCGAGCTTGTGATACCAATACCAGTAAAGACGACGCTTCGTTTACAACCTGAGCTGACCCACTCTGGAAGTCAATTCATCATCCACTCCAAGATCCTTAGAGACCGGTTTACCATTGCTGGCAACAACATAATAGTAACAAATGGTCGAAGGCGCAGGCAAAGGAGAATCTTCATCTTCATCAGTAGGAGAGGATACAAAAGGATGGTTCTTGATGTAATTGCAGACATTATCTTGATATTGCACTTTTTCCAAGTATGATTTTACCACCATCAGTTCGCGATCACCATTAGATTGGAAGACAGGAGATTTGTGATCAAATTCGGATACTACACAATGATTATAGGGTTGCAGGATGGTCTTTTCAGGAGAGTCGTCCAATAAGAGGGTGTTTTCCGGACCAAAGTCAGGCAGTTCCTTCCACACACGTTCCAAATCCTTGATCGTTAGGGTTTTTGTGTGGTATTCCTTTGCCGTCAATCCGAATTTCGATCTATCCCATACCAACGTGAGCTTGTTTCGATGTTCACCAAAGATACGGCACATGTTGCTGACATTTTGGAATTGGGCTATTTTCCCCTCCATACCAAAAACAAAAAGGGGAGAATTAGTATGTGTCATTAGAAAGGAGTGTTTTCTTCTTCTTTTTCTTCTTTATTACCTGAACTCCACACCATCACAGTAAAGTTTTCAAAGATGTAGTCAAAGAAGATGTCATGATAAGGTCTTGCATAGAAAGCAGTGGTGGGTTTCAATCTTGAGACCAAGGTGCCATTAAGATCCAGAATCAACAGTTGCTTTTTCAACATTGGTGTCTTGAGAGTTTCCGAAGGGATTTTAGTTTGATCTACATAAGACTGATGAGGTTTTGTTGGCTTTGTTGGTGTCTTTGATGATGGTGTTGCTTCTACCATTGATAACTGTTAAAAAAGAAAAGGGGGAAAACGGCAAACTCTATGATATTTATATTCAAGATCCGCCGACAACACACTGTATTTTGGGAAATGACCCCGCTGCGAACAATGATCGCCAAAGTGATACTCCGACTGTCTGGGCTCAAACAAAGAACATTCGAAGCATGCTAAACCTGCCACGTCCTTCTTTCTGGACAGAAAACCATCCATTATACTGTCAATAAACCCTGCAGATTAAAATCATATAGAGATACACATCCAAAATGCGGCATTCTTCACTTATTTTGGAATCCCGACAACATCTTGCATGAGTGAATCTTCGTTCATTCATGCGCATGTGCGTTGATCAATGGCACCATTGACCACATTCACACATTTTCACAACTCATGCACATTCAAGGTGTTTAATGCAAAGGTAAACTTGGCAATTATCACCAAGTCAAGTTGGTTCAAGTAAAAAATAAAAAAAAAAAAAAGACGGGGGAGGCTAGGAAGTGACTAGTCCTAGATCTTCTTCCTATATATCGTGACATACTTGCTATTTTATTTATTCACAGATAAAAACTCATGATTTTTGACGCAAAAGAAGTAAAAGTTTAATTATTAATGATTGAATGATTAATGACGGTTTGTACGCGACCTCTCTCTTTTGTTGTCTGCATATGAAGTTTTAGTTTAAATCCCGCCTACCCCTGTCATTGTCCCTGAATCCACATTGAAAGAATGCTATATTATATGATCAAAGACTGATAAAACATAATAGAGAAAAATGTTAAACCATTTAGATTATATTTTTTATCAAGACATCACAAATCATGATTTACCAGATAAAGAATAAACAACAACAAGCTTTATTAATCACAGAGTAAAAGACAATATATACATATATAGGGTGAGGGTAACTAAAAGATGTATAAGAAGGGAATAGTCTATTGGTTTGATAAGATTTGTTATTGGCACAGGTGGTTCTCTTGATTGGTCTAAAGGGGTCATTTCGATTTCCAGGGCCTAAAATCAGATCACCAAGTAGTAGGAGTCCACCTTGACACCTGTTTGACAAACGACCAGTTGTTTTTGAAGGTCGAAGAAAGGTTGGTTCCTTTGTATACTTGAGCAATTTCTGATGGATCCACTTTGTTCACTGGTTATTGTAAAAGTTGTTGTATTGATGTTTCTGTAAAGATGATAATTTCTTTTGGTTTACAAACTATAAGCATAAATGAATCCAAGTTTAGTAGCTATTTTTTTTTCTTTTTTAACCCATCCTATTCATTACCTATCAAGTTACGAGTAGCAATACTGAATTATTTACCAGCATCTTGATTTTCTTTATTTGTAAGCGGGATAGTCCGCCGAGTTGATAAAAAACCAAAGATGTCTAAACAAGAAGAATGATCAGTTTGTGTATATTCAAACCTATTTTAACCAAGTTACCTTTTGAAGCCAATGGTACCAAAAGGGAGGAAGAAAGACAGCTAGACCTAAATCATTGATCAGATGCATGGAGAAGAAGAGCAGATTTTATTTGAATAATTTTTTTTTTTTTGAGTGCGGGGTTATATCACCAATGTCAATAGAGAAGACGTTACGTTTTACAATCTGAGCCGCTCCACCTGGGAAGTCAAGTCGTCTGCCACACCAAGATCCTTAGAGGTTGGTTTATCCCACACTTTATAATAATAGCATATGGCCGAAGGAGCAGGCAAAGGAGGATCTTGTTCTTCAGTAGGAGAGGATACAAAAGGGTGGTTTTTAATATAGTTGCATACATTATCTTGGTGTTGTAGTTTTTCCAAGTATGATTTCATCACCATCAGTTCACGATCACCATTGGACTTGAAGATAGGAGATTTGTGATCAAATTCGGATACTACACAATGATTATAGGGTTGCAAGATGGTTTTTTCTGGTGAGCTTTTCAATAAGAGGGTGTTCTTTGGACCAAAGTCAGGCAGTTCCTTCCACACACGTTCCAAATCCTTGATCGTCATAGTCTTTGTGTTGTATTCCTTCGTTGTTAGTTCAAATTTCAATCGATCCCATACTGATTTGAGGTCTTTTTGATGTTCACCAAAGATACGGCACATGTTGGTGACATTCTGGATTTGGGCTAGTCCCCCATGTCAAACAACAACAACAACAAAAAAAAAAAAAAAAAAAAAAGAGGTAAATTAGTCAATGTCATTAGTTAGGAATGTGTTTACCTGAACTCCACACCATTACAGTAAAGTTTCAAAGACGTAATCAAGGAAGATGTCGTGATAAGGTCTTGCATAGAAGTGTTTAGTGAATTTCACTCGTGAGAGCAAGGTGCCACCAAAGCCCAGAATCAACAGTTGCTTTTTAAACATGGGTGTCTTGAGATTTTCCGAAGAGACGTTAGTTTGATCCACATAAGCCTGGTTGGGCTTTGTTGGTTTGGGTAGTTGTCTTGTTCTCCACATGGCCAATTTTTTTTCAAAAAAAAAAAAAAAAAAAAAAGTAAGAGAAAGAAAAGGGGGAGATTGGAAACTACGCAAAACCCTTTTTTTGAAACGACCACTCTGCACGATGATCAACAATTAAAAACCCGACACCTCTTGCGTGAGTTAAGCTTGCATCCTTTATAAACAATAGAGGGGAGCGAAAAAATTGTATTCACACGGGTCATTTGACTTGTCCAAGTCTTTTCATGGGAGTACTTTCCTCCTCCGACAACTGCGATAGTGGAAGTGCTATTTTGCCAGTTTACTCCTTGAAACAAGAAGATGGTTTACATCTCTCTTTCAGGGACCTAGTCCAACGGTGAAGTTGAAATAAAAAAGAAAGCCAGACACTTGCGCATAATACTAACGGTCATTTCATTCTCCGCATATGGAGCCTAAAATTCAAGTTACGATTCATGCAAGATGAAGGACGATCACTTTACCCTTTTGGGATGCTACTGTGCACACACACACACACAAGATACATTGCATATATTATAAAAAGTTGTTTGGTTTTTTTTATTGACAAGGGGTAATAATACAAATGATTAGGTGATGATAATAAAAAGTAAAGAGTACATTAATAGGTTGTAAAGATAATATATGTAAAAAACCCAAACTATAAGATGATCTACTACTGCAAGTCCAGTTCATCTTCAATTTCCTTGATCAAATCCATATCATGTAAATCAATGAGAGCAACATGATCCAAGGCAAGATTATCCGACGAGGCCAATTGAAGACTTTGTTCCAGCGCATCACAGTAGTGTTGGTATTTGATGATATCCCCCAACAAGTAGGAAGATTTGAGAGTCCAGTTGGAGAGAGCACGTTTATAATTGAAGGAGCGTTTGTTGGGAAACCGAACGAGCATCTTGGTCTTGATATCACGATGAGCATTGATTTCCGAATGTAGCCAGCGAAGATGATGGTTGAGGGCATCCAATTGGCGAGTAGGATCGTCCGTGTGCTGACTAGCTACCGCAGGCGCTACAGGAGGTTGCCAATCATAGATCACGAGCGAGTCTGCGTCGCCTCCACCCACCGTATTACCCGTCATGACATCGCCATTTTGTATCGCATCGAGATCCACAATCACCGTATGGAGACATTCGCCCCAGCCATAGTCCATATTGCCCACCCCGCCTTGGAGTGGTTCCTTGCTTTGTCGTGCCGCCCAATAGTTGCAAGTCAATACCCATGATGTCACATCGTCCAATGATGTCCCTTGGAATAAGTAAACACCGCCATTGGGTTGTTGGAATGCAAATACATGTTGACGCATCTTGTTGTAGCCGGGTGGTGGTAATACGTTCGATAGGGTATGTTTCAAATCAATAGTAAGCACCAAAAGATCCTATAATAATAATAAAAAAGTATGAGAAGACAAAATCCTCCCATTCCGAGTTTGAAGGTACTACTTACATTCCATGAAGGATCAAATTTTGATAATGGACCTTGAATATGTTTTCTTGTGTTGTTGCGGCCATGTGTGTGTCTAAAAAGTTCGATAGATCCCTGTGTAATCCGATCCGTTTCCCTTTGTCCTGGTATATCATAAAGCTTCATAACACCTTGATCGTCCACCACCATGAGCTGTTCTTTCCATTCCCTTGATTTCGCCTTGTGATTAGAGCTTTTCAGTAGGTGCTTGCACATGACCACCGATTCTTTCGCAAAGGGAGCATCTTGAAAATAGGTGCCGGGTGTAAACAGAATGGGAGAGAGCGCCGAGTTGTTTCGATGGCCGCTATTTATCGTATCATGTCTTGACTGTCGTGTGTTGTCTGTAGTCGATCCGTCTAGACTTGATGTGATGGATGATCCAATAGACGTCATTGATTCATTACTGTGGTATTTTCCTGATGCTGTTAGTGATGAGGCTTGACGAAGGGATATAGAGCGTGAGAGTCTCCTTGATGTTGATGCTGTTGTTGTTGATATCCTAGGAGGAGGTGCTGGATTTGACAATGATGAGTGATATATTGATGATCTTGATGGCGTGGACAATGGTGAGGACGGTCTTGGCATTATTGGAATGTCGTTGTTGGCCATCATCATGCTTTCCCGCCCAGCTTTGCGAATCATTGAGCTGACCCCACGTTTTAAACTTTCTACATGTCGTAAGGTATTCCCTGTTTTAGTATCGGCACAATGGGTCGCCGGCCAGTGTTCATCCGAGAGAGGCTGTAGAATTTGGTAATTCTTGACCGACATGTAAATTTCCTACAAGAGTAATGGTATTAGTCATCATGTCATTCTGATGTTGTCAGGTCAGGCAACAAGATAATTACCTTTAAATACCTTTCCATATCAGGGTCAAATTGTGATGAATAGGTGATTTCCGAATGTAATCGTAGCTGGGAATGGATGGCAAGCATGGTGTTCTTGATAAAATCTTGTTTGGACATTCGATGATGATTGCCCTGAGCCACATGTAAATCAGTATTGAGTAAAAGTAGGGAATAGACTACCGCATAGACTACATCTAGAAAGAGAGAATCATTAGACAAGGTATTCATTTTTTTTTTAAATCCATTGTCGCCTACCTGGGCATTTGAATTCGGAGTTTGGATTGCAATCCCAAAAACGGTGAGCAAACACCTCCAAGATACGATCGATTTGTTGTGCTTCGGCCTTAAAATAAAGTTTGCTGCATAGTTTCCTATAGAATAAAGATTAAATTTTTTGAATGATCTTTTTTTATTTTTATTATTACCTGAAAGCACTATCCAATTTCATACCCGTAAAATAAAACAGGTCCATGTAACACACCAGGGTTTCAGCATTGTATGGCACCCTATATATATATATATATATAAAGAGGGTCAGTCATCCATTCATGGTTACACAAATCATTCCAAGCGTACTTACAATTGACCCAGCCATTCGGCATAGCGATCCACAGGTAAAAACGATTCATCACAATTCCAAATCCGTTTTGCCGTTTCCTTTGCCCTTGTAGACAATTCAGCTGGTCGAGTCCATGCAGTGGATAGACGAGGATCCCGCATTTGGTGTGACAGATTCGAAGACACATCATCACTGTTCCAAGCTTCGTCCAATGTTTTCGAGAACATTTCCGAAAGTGCCTTGATTGATCTGGATCGTTCGTGGTGAAGATGCCCTGGTGGAGATGTGTTGACCCTGTCGTTTCCCATCAAGATACTTTCAGTGTGTGCCCGCAATGCCTCTTTATCTTCTTTGGACAGTTCAGGATCGTCGTCGGCTTGTGCTGTCGGTGGTTGATCAGATTTGGCAATGTCGCTGCTGAATCGCTTGTCGATGGTCCCGTCGCCGACACTTTTCCGTTTCCAATCGAGCATCACCTTTGCCAAATCATCAGGAGGAGGAGAGTTGCGGAGTTGTTGCACCATAGACTGTCGACTTGGTTGGTTTCGTAAAGAATGACGCATATTGACCACTAAACCACCTGCACTACCAAAATGCCCAGCACTGAGCCGCTTGGTGAGACTGGCTCGGCTCTTGTTGCCAACAACGGGTTCCAAGTCTAATTCTTCCGAAGCATCCACATAGGATTCGTCGCTGCTGTCATCGCCATCATTGTCGCTGCTGTTGTCTATTTTGATTTTAATCACATTGTTGGCAATATCTTCAAGATCAGGTTGAGGTTGCTGGATTTCTGTTTCATTGTGATGACTGCTAGTGGTATTATTGAGTGCTGTTGGTTGTTCCAAGTGAGAATTCATTGTTGTATCTGATTTGGCGGTTGTTGTTGTTGCGGGAGTAAGAAAAAAGTTTGGTGGAGTTGTATACATGACCGAAGGTAAAGTTGCTGACCGCCTCCTTTTTGCTTTTTCCAAACTAGTTGCCTTGTCCTTTGTCCCTGTCAAACGGTTCTTGTTGGTGGTAGGGGTGGGATAATCTAAGTTACGACCTGGCACTGGTGTTGATACATTGGTAGTGACGGTTGGAGTTGAGGAATGCCGTTGAGCAGGAGGTGGAGATTCGTTGTTCCAGTTGGCCGAACCACGATTGTCAGACTGGGTAAAAAAAAAAAAGTATGAGCATACATGTTCGTTGACCATAATTATTTGGTCTTTACCTTTGTAGTGAATCGCTCCAGCATGCGCCTTCCGATTCCCTTGTTCTTTTTGACTTTCTATATATCAGAAGAGAAGAGTTTTTGGTTAGTGAGTTATGCATAGTTGTTTGATGACATCCCCAAGGTTACTTACATTGTGTTCATTTTGGTTATTACAGGTGGACTCCAGTGAGGTTGAATTAAGGTCGTCGTAGACATATACAGGTGTTGAATTGGCGAGAAACCTGGACAAGAAGTGTTTTGATCTAGTTCCACGGCCATTCATGTTGCTTTTGTCAGATGGAGAAGGGAGCACCGACGAATGCTGTGTCATAATGTTAACAAGCAGACTTTCGCGGTCGAATGGACAAAGTAAGGAGGTAGTGACAATAAGGAAGGGAAAGATTACTTTATTTAATAAGGTGTTTGGTATAAAAGTAATATAAAGGGGTAGAGTAAAATAAAGTAAAAGTGAAAAAAAAGGGAAGAGGGAAGAAGAAGAGCGGGATTATTAAATGTGTGTCAATAAAAACCAATTTATAGAATCATGTGCCACAGATAATCTTGCCAACCAAAGTTTATGGAAGCCAGGCACGTTTTTTTTTTTTTTTTGTCAAAAAGACCATCCCTTGAGTGCACTGATATGAGCTTAAGCTACATAACGTTTACGCATGGTACGATATTTCTTTAGGTAATACATCATTTCTAGTTCTATTGATAACGCCTATCAGTTAACCAGTCATTGTTACATGTATCCTATTTACCTTTACAAACGTATTCACCTAGAGCAATGCACTTTTTAATTTCGTCTTCATCCTTCAGATCCTTCTTTTTCATAAAGGCGGCTTTAAGTTTGGGTCTAAAAAAGTCATTGTACCCAGCAGGATATTCACGACCTAGATAAGACAACTAAAAACATCCATAAGCAAAAAGTCATTTAGTAAACTGGTTTATAACAAACTATCAAGTCTTTTTATTTCATGTTTACCTGTTTGTATAAAGCAATCACTTGAGGTCGTAAAGCTTGTGACATTATATATAATTGAAGTAATCAACTGAAAGAGAGAGAAAGCCCCCCCCCCAAAAAAAACTGGTTTCAATTTTGTGGGAAGAAAAATGGCCAATGATTCAAATCCCGCTCACATGCAATTTGAGTACGTCGATTAGGGTAAACTTTGGCCCAAGTGGCTTCCTATAGGCTTCATCTCATTAATGCAAACTATGATGGTCAATGTCCTGTAGAAGATTGTTATAATTTGACAATGCATGGGTTTTGATCATCTTATTTTTTCTTTTTCACACCATATAAAAGAGCTTTTTAAATTCTTTTCCTTTAACAAACAACAACAACTTGTCAGTCAGTTCTTGGATGAGACTATGGCTGGCACCCCTCCTTTGAGAGGGAAGGTTACAGGGCTTTGGCCAACGGTAAGTGAAAACTAAAAGGAAACCACCTACTTCCCACATAATAGTAACTGATATTTCATCCTCCGCTTATTCGACGAAAAATTCAAGTTACCCAGAAAGACGAGGACGCT
This sequence comes from Chlamydoabsidia padenii, assembly GCA_025330725.1. Taxonomy (NCBI): domain Eukaryota; kingdom Fungi; phylum Mucoromycota; class Mucoromycetes; order Mucorales; family Cunninghamellaceae; genus Chlamydoabsidia; species Chlamydoabsidia padenii. The sequence goes on from JAIWND010000011.1 coordinate 584,674, forward strand.
TGCTTGCGACCATATAGCAAACCCTTCACACAGACTTGAGGATTATTAATGCAAGACAAGCCAGTTAGGATTATATACAGGACTGTTCGTGTAATGTGATTTGAGTTGATCACTTTACATTCACGCCCTGATCTTACTCCACGATCTATCTACTTTTTTTACTTTTTTTTTATACTTTATAACAACACCCATATTAAAAAGCATTGACTGCATTACATAAATGTCATTTTTATTAAAAGAATGAGAAGAGAAAAGACATAATTCTAAAAAGTAAAAAACCAAAAAGTCTATGAGGGAAAGAGGGAGAGGAGATCATACAAATAACTATAACTACATTGAATTAAAACAACACTACATATGTACATAGAGAGAGGGCATAAGGGTGGAAGGTGGGATTATCGGGGATTTAAACTGCATAAATGTAAGGGCAAGGAGGATCCTACTTTTTTTTCATCAAAAAGTCAAATTTGCCTTTACCGTATTGTCTTGATATCTTGAGATCAGAGTATGATGTTGATTCTGTTGCCGATGATGATCCGTTCGGGTCCTGTCGATAGTAGTTAAATTCGACACCAACCAGAGTACGACAGAATTCGTGGATCATAGATTTGATGAGTTCATGGCGTCGTTTTGATGTTTGAGAGACGCTCATAAAGACCGGTGCATCCGTCAAAGGGCTGGTGTAGATCATCTCATGTTCACGTTCAATATAACCCAATAACACATTGACTGCTGCAAATCTGGTTTCATCGGGATAGTATGTCGTCAATTCACCTACATACACACAAAAGAAAGATATGAATGAGTTTTCGATTGGTCTTGATGAATAACACCACTTACCGCAATTTGCTACCATCTGTTGATAAGTATCAGTCATTAGGAAGCGCATATAACTGGATTCCAATAAAGAGTAAACAGAGCGTTTGGCTGGTTCAAAGCATTTTTCCACATCCTTTTGTTCCAAACTGTCAGTCACCATACGTCGTACCTTGTCGTCCAAATTGACTTCGAAATGACTGTTGCGAGTCAAATAAGTGTTGTAAATATGTTGTGCAGTGGCCAATTGTTGTACTTTAGATACATACTGAAATGTTTCATATTGTTCCATTTCAATAAAGAAAAACTACAAAAGAAAAAGAAGAAGAGTTAGTACGCCCAAGTACTTCTCCACCCTAGTACCTGACTTACCAGATTTTCATGACTGTATTCACCCAACAAGTGATACAAAAAGTAGCAAAGTGGGACTTTAGACTGTAATAAAGCCTTGAGCCCTTCCTTTTTAATTTCCTTGACACAGATATCATGAGGGATGGATTCACCAAAAAAGTGATCGAGTTTTCGTGAAGAGCGAGTTGTCTTGATACGATAGAGTGTATGGACATCAAAGTTGGGACTTGGTGTGGTGGTTATGATACTAGAGATGGAGGAGGATCGTGGCCGTGACCAGTCAGTGTCAGAAGAACTAGTGGTGGGTGTGGACAAGGAGGTGGGTGGTTGGAGTCCATGCGACGTGGCGATCATGTTGGCATTCATCACCGACAGACGTTGTTCTTCTTGACTGGTCACGATCCTGCCTGTCGAACAAGACGTGGTGGGGTGAGGTTGTTGTGTAATGTCGAAAAACGTCGTCGTCGTATCAGATAAAAGGGCTGGAGTGAGACTGGTGCCAACAATACTACTGGATGTTGATGAGGTATCACCTACCACCGATCCACGTCTGGATTTACTGATCGATTTGGGTGTACGTGGCGATAAAAGATCATCGTCCACTGTCGTCCCACCCACATTAATATGAGAAGGTCGTCGCCGCGTCGTCGTACTTGTCGTACGATCTATTTGCATCAATAAGAGTGAATGGTGTAGAGAAGGAGTGAAGTAAACGAGAAAAAGAGGGGAAATAAAAAATTTAACCGCTTATAAACTTGATTACTTTTGAATCGCCGCTCCAATCAGAGCAAGGATCCATTAGCCGGATTTTTTTCTTTTGCCTTTTTTCATTGTTCATTAAACTTTTGATACCCAGATAATCAATGAACCCTTCTAGTGCACCTTTTTAGATCGATTCGATCATAAATATTGTCATTATTTTATTAACAAGCTATACTCTATTTATTAGGGAACCAAAGGGAAGAGTCGTCAAGAACTGAGTTGGGATAAACACGTGGTAAGTGGCATTACCGGCAAGGAATGCGGTTCTTCCACTACTTGATTTAGAATCTTCCGGTTTGCCACTCTCCCATATAGAAAAGAGAGAGAGAGAGGCGGATCGGGATTTCGGAGGCGCTGTCTTTACCCGATATATACCTTGTTAATAAAATGAATCAAAGTATCAGCATAATTACTTGTCACCCTTTAACCACAGAGACGGGAAGATCCGGGAAGCCGATAACCAGTAATAGTACACGCCCTGATGTATGGCTTTTTTGCTTGACAGATGACTATGGATTGATAAACCGCTTTACCCCACACTTTTTTGACAGATATGGCAATCGTCGGAGTTGAATACCAACCAACTCTAAAAGTGTCACTCCACTCTTTTATTCAAAAATATATACAATCTATTAATTAAACCTTCACTTCATACTCATCCACCTTGTCATCCACCTTGACACGCACGATATTATCCTCGGCCACATCAGTAGCATCATTCTTGCCATGGCACACGTAAAATAAGACGGCACAGATAAACATGGCGGCACTGATTCCAGCATACATCCATTGCAACTTTGGATCGACAGCGACCGAGACCAGAGCAAAACCCAAAATGGCCCCGATACAATTGGTGAACAAAAAGAGCGACATGACCAAGGATTTCATCTTTTCAGGGGCTTTCTTAAAGGCGTACTCGAGTCCGGTGACAGAGGCAAAGATTTCGGAAATGGCCACGAGCACATAGGAGGGAACGACCACAGCTGCTGTCAAATCATTCTTCCGGCCGGTGGGGTGATCATAGTAGGGTGGTCGAGTGTAGATCATGTGTTGAATGATGGCTGTATATGCCATGGCAATGGATGCAAATACAAAACCACAAGTAATACGACACATGGGTCGCATAGGGAATCCCCAGCGTCGTAGCCCGGGGTAAACCAAGCGATCCTGCATGAAAAAAGTTAAAATTTCAAATCCCGTTTTTTTTTTTTTTTTTTTTTTGAATGATCGTCTTTACCATGATGGGGATACAAATAACAAGAGTCATAGGATTGATATTTTGCATGATATCATTGGGAACGGATCCAGTTTGAGTGGTAGCGACCATGGAGACGAGATTGTTTGTCATTTGAGAGTAGCATAACCAATACAGGGGAAACCAGCAAAAAACAATACATGCTTTGAATGTCCGCCTCAGTTCGTCCACAAACACATCATCCCATGTCACCCCCTGTTGTTCTTTGGGCAACCGAGAAGGTTTACAAGCTTCCAAACTACGATGAGAGATGGCGAGACGCAAGACCGAGGCAACTTCGACAAAAATGCTCCCCCTTGGCGGGGTTTGAACATACCAACCTTTTCCCACGACGACCAGGATGATACCAGGAATAAACACGCACGTGGGAAGTAAAAATGCTGCCCAAAATCCGACATTTTTTTCGATCAAAGGCGTGGTCACCGCTGCCAATGAACCACAGTTGATGCCCCAGTAAAACATGTTGAAGAGTTTTTGGTACGTCGCTTGAGGACTCACGATCACTCGGGTTCCATTTTTCAATGTCCGAATAAAAGGTTTGTTATGGGGGTATTGTTCGGCAACCAGAGGAGAGACGTTGGATTTGATCCCACCGGTGGCAAACCCGATCACGATCAGAGAGACGACAAATCCTGGGAAAGCAGCGCCGTTTTCAATGGCGGCAGGGACAGAAGTACAGGTAAGGATCAATAGACCAACGAGGTAGATGCATGCAAAGACCAAGATCGTCTTGTATTTTCCAAAATACTTGTCAGCCACAATGGCACTAGTAGAGAGAAAAAGGGGTGAATGGGATGGATGGAGAAGAAAAAAAAAAGCAGGGGCTTACCCAAGGATAGGTGTGCAATAGCACCAAAAATTAAAAAAGGTCGTCAAGGCAGTGGCGGTTTGTTGACCTTTACCGAGGGCTCCAGGTACGGCGGCAGGGTCTGACAGGTTGGTTACACAAAAAATCAACATCAAACTCCGATAACGCTACCTTTTTTTTTTTTTTTTTTTAACATGTACAACTTACATGAAGGAGGAGGTGGCTGTTGAATATAGTTTTGAAAGGGTCCACTGAGACCATAAAAGGTAAACCGTTCACAAAACTCGATCAAGATGATGAGAAAGGCTGAGGTCGGGATCGTATCTGCCATTTCACGCAGATTTTTCCAATCTTCGGGAGTAGGTTCAATGGTATGATCATCAACTGGTAAGGCTGTGATGCTCACTACCATTTCACTCTCTTTGAGCCCTTTATTATCCATCTTTGAAAGTCGAATAAAAAAAAACAAAAGGAAGAAGAAGAAGAAGAAGCAGGGTCTGGTACCTAAAAAAAAAAAAAAAAAAAAAAAAAAAAAAAGGTAAAACCTGGGACTCGGCGGGATTTCTTTTTTTTTTCTGATCCGCTATCACACAGTTCCAATCATCATTTCAATCACCTGGTTTTATCAAGTTATAAAGTAGTAGTAATAAAGAGGTAGAGTAAGAGAGAGAGAGAGTATCTATACTAAGGGGACGGTGATTCTATTATCTAAAGGGGAAGAGGGCTTGACCAAGTTTCGATATCAGCCTGACACTGTATAGCCTGATGGGTGCCCATTCTAATATTACCGAGAAGGGTGTCGCCTAGATCCATCCAGGTCCTATTCCATCAAAAAGGAAGGGGTGGGCTCCTTGGTCTGATTGGTTTGTCGTATTCCCGGTAATCGATCCTGTAATGGCCATAATAAGCAGATGAGTTTCAAACTTGTTCTTTGTTTTCTATTTTATTTGATTCAGGTTGATCGGAAGAAGCTTTAGGCAATCCCGATTTTCCCTACATTATGCCAAATCAAACAGGATGGGCTTCAAGTGAGTGTCCTTTTCATTATACATACCAAGAAGAGTCCCACTTGAATCCTTGCTTTGTTGGATTAAGAGAGAGATGGATTATTGTAAACATGGCAACCTATTACGAATTCAATTATAAAAAGAGAAGAGGGTACTAGATTAGTGAATAGTCACCGTAAGCAATCATCTAACTACAAAGTGAGTAAACTGATAAACTCTTTTTGCTTCATTATATACGCAGTAGTCTATAATGGAAGAGTGTATCTATATTGTTTAAAGCAAAATAAAGGAAAGAAAGAGGATGAAAACAAATTGCCCCTTTTTTCAAAAATAAAAAAATGCTCAGCGCTCATCGGGATTTGAAATTCGATTCTTGCCTTCATGCTGGGATAAAAATAAATTGCATATGCCCTTTTATTATTCTTTGCAAAAATGAGTCTCCTTCAAAAGATGGAGAAAATAGATCGTCGTCTACTTCCCTTCTCCACTTCATCTTCTTGGGGCCGAGCTACCACGACAGCACAAGGACAATGATGGACACAATAATCACTGACACTTCCCACAAACGCTCTATCATGACAATCACCCCCTCATAAAAGATTAATGACAATGCTGATCATGTCAATGATATCTTACCGTTTAACAGGACCAAGATTACGGGACCCCATCAAAAGAACATCGGCTCTAATTTCTTTGACTTTTCGGATGATTTCCTCTTTTGGATCTCCGGCTAATGCAAATGCCTGACAAGCAATTTGCCTTTGACGGAACCATTGGATGTATTCTTTCAACAAGGCTATACTGGCATTTCGACTTGCTTTGTTTTGTGGATCGAATTCTTCAACGATTCGAGTCGGATGCACATAGGAGCCGATAGAGGCGTCGATCTTTCTCACATTAATTAGAACAACCTATATATAGGATGATGTATAAGATATGCGTTGAATATCAAGTCGGCATCACACATACCATATCCTTATGCGGTTGGAGAAAATTGGCCAGAGCCCATTCCAGTATATAGTTTGCTGAGGAGGAGTCGATGGAGATGACAATCACTCGCTCCAAACGGCTTTGGGCTTCTTTATCATGAGAACACCTATCAATCAATTCCTCTCGCGTGGTTTTATCGCTCATGATGATTAAAAAAAAAAAAAAATGGAAAAGATATCCTGAAACAAGAGAGAGAATATATATTATCATACCCTTCGTTATCGTTAGAAACCCCCACCCTAAAAAAGGCATCCAATGTCGGGATTTGAAAAGCGGTGGTTAAAATGCATGATTACACTTTATTGATATCACATAAATTATACGTTTTTGGTCCAAGGGTAATGACCTACAGGACAATGTTGACTTTGTTCTTCGAGAACAGCAGCGATGCCACTATAAAAAGCACCCAATGCCGCTAAAATACAGCATACACCTAAAAAAAAAAAACGGTTAATTATGCAAGCTCCCCCCCCTGTCTAGTTTTTTTTTTCTTTCTTTTCTTACCACTGGCTCGAACCATATGTTCACCTATACCAGGAGATATTAAGAAATGACATCCATTCAAGATCAAAGCGAGAAAGACAAAAAAGAGATTAAAAGTAAGATTGAATGTACCGGAACGAATCTTGAGAGAGAGACAGACTAGCATGAAAGTGTAGAGAGCCCAAATGATATCATAAATGGCATCAGCTTGAATAGCATCCATAGGATCCGCATACATTCTAGTGCTACCCGTTTCTGCATCAGGGAAAAACATGATCCCACGACCGGTCCAAAAAGCCCCATAAGAAACCAGAATGGTACCTGAAAATGTCCCACCCACAAAAAGATCGAGAAATCTATATGTAAAAAAAAAAAAAAAATGAAATGAGATATCATGTTCTCTCTCCCCCCCCGGTTCGATCTCACCCTGCCACGAGTTGTGAAAGACCACCAAACATTAATGCCGTAGGTAGAAGCATGTTGATAGGCTTCCAGGGTAAAAACAATCTATCGATACCTAAAAGAATCGTCACCATGGCAAATGACCATAATCCTATACGAAAACGGAGTACATGAGCGGGTATTGAAATATTAAAAGTTTCACTTTTTTTTTTTTTTTTTTTTTTTGCATGAATGGGAGTTACACACCTATTACACTTGGATTCCCCATGTGCAACGGACGTTCACTTTTTTGTCCATTGACAACGGGAGAGGCTGTTCGCACCATCATGTTATAAGCTGCATACATGTTTCCCACGTCTCTCAAGGCCTTTTCATCGTATCTTGAAGCCTCAGGTAATGAAAGCCTATGTCGATACCTATCCTCATATCTATTTCCTTCCTCTCGAATATCTTCTGGGTCGTTTCCTTGACTCATCAGTGTGATAGGAAAGGAAAAAGTCGGGGGAGGAGTTCCTTGCGTTCAAATAGAACCCATTCTGTTTTTTCCTTTTCTTCTCTTCTAGAGTATGGATGAGCAACAACAAATAGAAGATGATGAGGTCTAAATATAGATCAGCCCACCAATCTAAAGTAAGATTTTTCCGAGGAGTGATAACAAACAAGTAGAGAAGAATGCCTCAAAATAGCCTCACATCATCTTCTTTTTTTTTATATGATAGATCAACAGTAAACAAAAAAGCAAAGACATGGTGCGGGGGAATAGGTACCTGATCTTTGCTTTGCAAAGAAAGTTGCCAGTCGGGATTTAAATATAACTATGGATTCATGCAGATCAGTGCTATTGGATGATCACGCATAACAAAGAAGAATAAACCTTCCATCCATATCTTTGGCTAAGCTTAAACTAAGCTTTCTAATAATAATATAATGCTACACATGATTTGTAACTTGTTATATAAGGAAGATGATGTTCTATGGACAAAAAATAAAAAAGACTCATCCTTTATACCATGACCACATTATTTCTATTCCTCACTTACTTTACAGCTATTCTATCTACCGTAATAGCAGGTGTCTTGAAACGACAAATAGTTAGCACAGCAGATATGTTGTATACTTACAACCCACCTCGCGTGAATCCTGATTATTGCATTGGTAAAGAAAACGTCGTTTTGAACCCCGCTCATGCGTGCCTTTTTTTTGATAGGCTTCCGGATCACTTACCCCACCTACCCAGGGCAAGCATTTGAGGCCAAATCATTACAACAAGTTTCATGGGAAGTGGATCGAGATATTCCCCATTCTCCTGATAGTATTTTCCGAATCCGTATTTTAAACAGTACACAGCATAATGAACTAGTGCTTGGTGAAAATCTACGTAAGGTGGCGGGGGTTAAACTAGTGGAGTCCTCGATCTTGCTCACCCAACTTTTTCTTTTTGATATAGCAATATATACCAAGGGCAATACTGGATCAACAGAATTTCATCTGGATGTGGATGATCGTACTGGAATGTATCATTATCGTGTTATGGTTAACTATCCTGTAAGTGTGAGCACTTGTATTGGATTAGAAAAGAGAAACTAACTTTTTTTTGGGGGGGGATCATACCTAGGGAACTACTACCCATTGTGTTTTTGAGTCTGTGCCATTCATGATTCTACAAAATCCTTATGAGATTTATCATTCGGCTGGTGCAAAGAATAAAACCCAAAATTAGTTTGGTGGCCGATAGGGCTCTTGGCATCGTACGGCGGGGGTTTAATTTTTACATTTAATAAAATAAAATAAAAAAAAGCCCACTTTCATTTTTTCCCCTCGCTTTTCTACTTTTTAATACCATCTCGAAACATGAACTTTAAAGATCTCCAATATTCTATTGGTAGATTGACTACTGATGTTCGTAGTCATATGGCACGAAACAATCCTCTTCAAAAACAAGACACCAAGGCATTATCAATGTGGATATTTAATGAACGGAACAACTTGGCGACGATGCGAACCTTGGCTTACCAACAGTCTGAAACGAACAAGGTCTTTCAGCAATGGACAAAGGAAGAACTCTTGAATGATAAAGAAGATAATGGTCGTGACATTGAAGTAAGTAGTGAAGGTAGTGGTGGATTACCTGCTCTTTTTTTTTATACTCTCTCTCTTATATAGGATATTGGTGATAAACTGGTCAAGCTTTTAGAAAAGCAAACTGAAATCGAACAACAATACGCAGGTAAGTCCTCAAAAAAGAAAAAGATATAACAAATCAAGTTATACTAACCATTCTCTCTTATTATTGTAGCTAAATACCAACAATATCGACATGCTATCAAGTCTATTCGGGACCGTGAAGACCGACTCTCTGATATCCGTGAGAAGAAGCGCACACTCTCAAGCCGGATCACCAATCTCACCAAGACCAGCCCAAAGTCTCCCAAACTACGTGAACTACAAAAGGAACTGGCCTCTCTGGATCGGGATACTCACGACACTGAATTGGAAATGGGCGACTTTAAACGATTTGCACTCAAAGAAGCCTTCTACTTACGGTTCAATGCCATGAACGAGTATGCCGAAAAGACCGCGATGATTGCTGGGTTTGGTAAATACATTGTGGATCTCTTGGACATTACACCCTCGGTATCGACTCGAAAACCTTATGATAAGGGGATTGAAGCCGCCATGATCTTTGCTGATGCGATGAATGCTGTGGATGCTTGGCAACCTCAAGAAGGCGATGAACGACCTACCATTGCCGATAATACTAGTAAACACCAAGGAACGGACGCTACCAAGGACGATGACGATAGTGAAGAATTCAAGAATGAAGATGGTGGTAAAGGGAAGCAACCTCAAGGTACAACACCGGCGCCACAAAGTCCAGCTACTCCTCCTCGACTGCCACCTAGATCACCCGTGCCTTCTCATGAACAACCTGATTCCGACTCTAGTGCATCTTCTCCTCCTCAACGACATCAAGAAACTCAACAAGATCTTGATCAAGTGGATCTTTATGATGTGCCTCCACCTGCCTATGAACCTAATCAAGCCGATCAAGATAAACAGCAAGGATTGGATGATAAACAGAAACTTCAGGAACAGCAAAGACAGCAAGAAGAACAGCAAAGGCAACAAGAGCAGCAAAGACTTCAAGAACAACAAAGACAGCAAGAAGAACAAAGACTTCAGGAACAACAAAGACAGCAAGAAGAACAAAGACAGCAAGAAGAACAAAGACAGCAAGAAGAACAAAGATTTGAAGAACAGCAAAGACAACAAGAACAACAAAGACTTCAGGAACAACAAAAACTTGAAGAACAGCAAAAACTTGAAGAACAGCAAAGACAGCAGGAACAGCAAAGACAGAAGGAACAGCAAAGACAGCAGGAACAGCAAAGACAGCAGGAACAGCAAAGACAACAAGAACAGCAAAGGCTACAGGAACAACAAAAGCAACAGCAGCAAGACGAAGGAAATGCGTCACTACGTAATTCAGCCGAGCCTGTAGTTACACAAGAGATCAACCAAGCTATTCCGGATATTCATGAACCTGCTAGTCCACCTTTACCACCTGCACCATCTGCTTCTCACGCACGACCTATTGCTCACGAAGACAAAGAACAGTTGGATGAGCCGCTGGGTCAATTCGAATCACCTTACCAAAGTCACAACACCACTCTCAGCAGCACACCGTCCACGCCACAATATCAACAATCACCTTTACCCATGCAACAACAATACCCTTCGCCAGCCTACCATTATCATCATCCATCTTATGGTGGGGTTGAACCTCAGTATCACCATGGACAATATCAACAATTATACAATCAATTGACCGAGCGACAACAACAAGGACCGGTCCAACGCCCTTATGCTGAGTTCCAACAACAATATATGCGTCCACCACGTCAAGATATAGGCGGCTTCCGGATTCCCACTTCCTCTTCTTCACCTTCTCTCTCTGCTGATGAAGAAAAACGATTGTTGGCGGAACGATATGCGATGGAAGAAACCCAAGCTCGAAAGGCGTCGATCCAAACAATGCACCACGACTCTTCTGTTTCATCAAAGAAATCCGTCATTCTACCTGAAGGTGAAGATCATGGATACACACCTAGTAAAAAGAAATAGTAGTCTAGCTTAATATATATTAGTGGTTTACAATCAATAATAAAGACATTATTAATTAATTAATTAAAATATAAAACTGTTGTATTTATCTACATGATGACTTTTTTTTATTTTATTTTAGTTGCTTTATACAATGTATGTGATGAATGATCTATGTTGGTTTTTTTTTTGTGTGTATGTATTTTAGAGTGAAGAAGATGAATGCAGATTGACGACAACGTGCATCCACTCATGATGATGAGTTGAAAAATGAAGAGTGATGTATTTGAAGACAAAGGAGCCATGCATTCGTACCAGTAAACGTTCTGAGCAGATGGGACATGTTTGATAAGAGTATCTTTTTGGATGGATGAGAGAAGACAAGCTTTTTTTACTGGTATCATTGGTCATCATCCTATAGATATAAATAAAAAGCAGAAGAAAAAGAAGAAAAGGTACCATTTATATATAAAAGACGGTTTTATTTATTCATGTACGTTTCAAATCCGTCCAAATAGAGATGCACCACAGACCATGCATGGCATGATAAAAAAGAAAATCGAGGAGCCCAAGCCTATGCACGTTGATAAATAAGGGCCGATCTTGATGCCGAGAGGATGGATAAATATAACTAATGGATTAAAGAGAGGATTTTATTGATTCATAGTATTAATAATAAGGGGGGGGGAAAGAGTAACTATAGCTAAGCATATGTGTGTGTGTGTGTGTGTGTGTGTAGTTTATTATCGTCATTGCAGATCATCGATTGATAAAGAAGCCAATCAAAAGAGAGAGAGAGAGAGAGTTGATGCCATTACAAACCAGACCAATCCATTGACAGGTTTCCCGATATTCCTTGTTCAGCCTATTCCGTCTATGTCTTCTTTTATTCTATCGATATGTATCTATTTTACTTTACCTGGATAGTTTCCTGGGATTCACCAGTAATAGAACATGTCACTATTTAGAATGTTCCTATCGGTGATAAGTTTGAATATGGTGAGTAAGATCTGTCCCTTCCTCTCCCCCCCCTTTTTTTGTCTATGCACTGCCTTACCTATCAGTTCCTTGGTCAAAGTTGAATTTTAGGAATGTTCGACAAATGACGGTTTCCAGTCGTAACAGAAACTTCATTGCCAGTATAAAGTCGTGTTGATTGCTTTGTGTTTTTAATATGTTGTTGATCCTTGTTGTAGAGATAGAGATGGAATTGAGGGAAGAAGGAAAGAAAGAGAGACCCTCTTTCCCATTTATAAATCAAATGTTCAAACCCCGCCTTTTTTTTTTTTTTTGCCCCATCATCACCTTGGGATCCCACACATACACAAAAGATAGAATGAATAAAAATGTAGTTTTTATTAATCAAGAATATCTAAATAGAACACATAAAAAGAATAATACGCAAATTACCAAAAAAAAAAAAAGGACAAACTAATAAACTAAAGAATAGATAACACTAATAACATAGCAACAAGATAACTAAAGTGATCCATCATCGTAATCAAGTTTACAATTCTAATCTTGAGCAGCAGTATCCACAGGAGTCACCGAAGCAGACCGATCTTGAAGAGGAGTTCCATCACGGGCGGGTGGTGAACGAGATCGACGAGGAGATCTCGAGTAAGAGCGACCACGTCTAGGTGATCGAGAGAGAGGTGATCTGGAGCGAGAGATAGATCGAGAGTACGATCTGTCATCACGGTGTCGACGAGGAGGAGGACTTCTGGACACCGAGCGAGAATAGCTTCTTCTTCTTCTTCTACGATCACGAGAAGGAGATCGAGAATAACTAGAATGGCGACGACGACGACGTGGTGATGGTGATCTAGAATAACTTCTGTAACGTCTGCTTCTTCTGCTTCTTGATGGAGACCGGCTACGAGATCTATATCTACAAGAAAATCAAAAAAAAAGGTAGTGTTAGAATGATGGATAAGGTGGAATGATGAATGGATTAAAAGGTTGCCATGGCTTTATCAAGGCTTTTTCTTTTCTGGAAGTATAAAATAAGAAGAATGTTCCTGTTCAAGTCCAATCATCATAAAGGGGGAGCGATACATACCTTGGACGAGATCGCTGCCTGCAATCTCTAGCATAGTGACCTAATAATCAAATTAATCCGTTAATTCCAATGATCACAGTTTTTATATTATTTACCTTCTTCACCACAATTATAGCACCCACGTTCGTCACTACGACGGACGTGACCCTTGGCTTTTTCCACAACAATACGAACACCATCAAGATCCTAAGTGAATAAAGTATCAAGTTAGTCCTTATACTACCCCCCATAGTATTATCCTTTCTTGTTTGTGTATACATACCATGCCGTCCACTTCTTTTATAGCAAATTCAGCATCGTCTTCATTATCGAATTCCACAAAACCGTAGGCTATTTCAAGAAATAATAATAAGTATGATATAGTCAAACGTGTTTCCATTGTCACTTACAAAAACTTTTCCCTTTCTATTAGTAAAACAAACAAACAAACAATCCAGACAGTCAGTTTTTCTGCAAACCCCCCCCACCTTTTTTTTTCTTCTTCTAAATATTACCTTGATTTCACAACGAGTGATCTTGCCATACTTGACAAAGATATCTTCAAGATCGTATTGTTTTATACTTGGGGGGATTCTACCGATGAATAAAGCCATTGTAGATCAATAAAGAAGAATGAGGAAACGAGGAAAAAGTAAGAAAAAAAAAAAAAAAAAAGAGGGAAAACAGAATAAATATCTTACTCGTTTAAAATCCCGCATTCCTCACTCACTCACAGTTCTTGCCTTTCCACGTCATTTCCTCCCCCCCTCAGAGTTCAAGTCCGACCTTTTTTTTTTTTTTTTTTTTTTTTTTTTTTTTTTTTTTTTTTCTCCCTTCCCTTCCTTCCTTCTTCTTTTTAAATCCATATACCGACATGTCAAACAAAAAACCCACTGATGCCGAACTGCAACAACAGGTAAGAGAATTAGTTTGGAAACATACTTTACTAAAAAATGGGGGTTTTTTTTTTTTTAAATATCTTAGTATAATCAATACAAGAATGAATTACAATCCATGGCACAAAAGATTGGTGAACTTGAATCAGAAGTCGAAGAACACAAGTAAGTAAAAACACGATAATCATATCATTCTCTCAACTCGTCTTTGCTTCTAGGTTGGTCATCGATAGTATCTCACCTTTGGAACCTGAACGTAAATGCTTCCGTATGGTAGGTGGCGTGTTGGTCGAACGAACTGTCAAGGAAGTACTACCGGCTTTGGAAACAAACTTTAACGGGGTAAGTCCTGATGATTCATATATCACAATGGACTCACATACGGTTTTATTATTTGGGCGTAGATACAACAAGTGATCCAGTCCCTGTTACAATCTTATAAAAGAAAAGAACAAGACTTTATCGAATTCCAAAAGAAACACAACATCAAGGTCATGGCCCGCCAATAAATATACTCTCCCTCCTCAATAGTGTAGTATTAGAATATATCACCCCCCCCATCCGTATGAAGTCATTCAATTAAATAAAACACTCATTTTGCCTCTGATCCGTGAATACTGGGTACTTTTTTTTTTTTTTTTTTTTATGATCTGTCAGTCAGTGCGCACAATTCCGAAATAGGAAATATGGGTTGTATGTTGGGACACATTACCCTAGCTTGACCATCAATATACCAAATAGATCATCCACTCCAATCGGCTTTTAATCCAACAACGCATACGTCCACTGTATATCAACCTCCTGTCATGGATGATCCTTGACTTGATGAGCTTACCAAAAGATTGAAAAATAGCGTCAAGGTACACCGTATAGGTAAGGTGCCATTTATCACTATTACAACATGCAATTAAGCTTAAATGTTTGGTTGAGAAAGTAAGATAAAAACACTTTAAATGCATATACCAAGTATGGTCCTTGTACCTTTTATTTTAAACAAGTGAACGAGCAGAGGCGACGTACTAGAATGTTCTGGCGAGCAGACGGCGTTTGAAAAAGTATAAAAATTTGAATTCCCGTTAGTTTTTTTTTTTTTTTTCCTCTACTTCTTTCCTGTCTTTTTTAATCCTTCTTCTTGCTAATTTATTTGTAATGGTCAAGTGTACTCATCAAGGCTGTGGAAAAGAATTCGACGAAGAAACCAATGTTGAAAATGGTAAGTGGTGAAAACGATTACAATGTGAACGAAAACTGAATGTAACACAATCGCGCTGTTATTCTACATTGGATGAATCTTTTTAGGTTGTCAATTCCATTCTGGTGCACCAGTCTTCCATGAAGGTAACGATAATAGATATAAATTGACTTTCTTAGGTCCAATCTAATGGAAATATACTTTGGGTAGGTTTGAAAGG